>CM062296.1:67165519-67853019 GCA_031216915.1 Pictodentalium vernedei | reverse complement strand
TAGCTATTCATATATTGATTTATATCGTACATGCAAACACTTACGTGAAGCACGTTGTAAGCAGTTGTGCTGATGCATGTAGGATTACAATGGTATCGAAATATGCAATGCTTATCAAGTGTTTGACAAGAAAAAAACATTACAGTTCACTGCAATGCGGGATGTGGAAGAAATTGTCATCATAACCCATTGTTAGTCTCTCTGGATATTGAAGGCCAAAACATTCATTTTGTTATTTCCTCAAATATAGGTCATTGTAACAACGGAACGAGCTCCTTCTACGGAATGGGCCGAAAATTTGAAGTGCAAAAATGATATTGGACCGTACTTCAGAGCTCAGGTGACTAACAATCCCTGGGTTTGTTAGTATTCAATTCTAGAAGAAAAACAAAACCCATAAAAGTGGGTCATAGCTCAAGAGTTTAGTAACCGTGTTGTTCAATATTCCAATGCAAGTAACAGCATACAGCTATTCGAGCCCAGAAGTAAAAAAGGCCCATAAAAGTGGGTCATTGCTCACTCTGGATTTCTAGAGTGGTTTACGCTCTTTACAGTTAGCATGTAGGAAGACCACTCAACTGTAGTTAGATTGGTTCAGTCATGACATGGTTCAGGTTAGAACGTGGGCTATAATGCTTCTAAAATGAGCATAGGCTCACTTGATGCGCAAAGGAGTGGAAGGAGTCTACTCAGTCGTGTGATGTATGATGATACACACTTCAAGAGTTTTAACAACACGTGGTTTCTATAGTATTCCAAAGCAAATAGCATCATGCAAGTTATCGAATCCAAGAGAGAAAAAAAACAACTCATAAAAGTAGGTCATTGCTCGTTATAGATGATCATTTATAGCGTGGGTCAACCAATTCACAACTACAGTTAAAACTAGAAGTCCTGTCACGAATAGTGCGCTTATTTAGACTTAATTGCGCGTTGGAATTGCGCGCAATTGCCATATCGAATGACATCCAAAGCACGGCAGGTTCTCCTGGTTACTCATAGTAAACACATGCAATGTTTCTGCCAACCTCCGGGTTACCCGGAGGTCCATTGGCTGAAACATTGTTTGTGCACAGGTCATATGTACAGAATTTGATAGCTTTACTATGGCCATAACGCGTACATTAACGCGCAGATCAACGTGCTATTTGTGCGCATTTCATGACAGGACTTCTAGTTTCAACTGTTACTGTAGGAAGTCTACACCATAGTGGTCAGACTGATCGAGGCTAAAAAGGGGCACATTAGGGTGTGGGCTATACTACTTCCCAAATGAACATAGGTTCAGTTCCTTGGGACGCAAGGACATTGAGGGGGTCTACTCAGCCTCGTGGTGTGTGATTCACCTTCCTCGGTTAAGTTGCTTCTAAAACCTAAAAAGCCTTGTCGTTATTAACGCAACACACTACACATAGTTAATTCTCCGTCTGAATTCTTACACACCTCTATTGACAAATCTGCTTTGATTATTTTGTCCACGAAACATTGTGTGCAGAATTCTTCTACAGAGGCAGAGAAATAACTGATCTAAATTCAGATCATAATCTCCTAGCCCCCACCCCCCCCCCCATCGGGTTTCCAGAGAGTAGAAACAACCATCTCTCAACACCCATAACATGACTCAGGTCTCTCTACAATTGTAGTAAGATAGGTCAGTTCCAACATACAGTTAAAACTAGAAGTCGTGTCATGAAATGCGCACATCAATCTGCGCTTTAATCTACGCGTTATGGCCATAGTAAAGCTATCAAATTATGTACATATGGCCTGTGCACAAGCAATGTTTCAGCCAGTGGACCTCCGGGTAAGCCGGAGGTCCATTGGTAGAAACATTGCTTGAATTTGCAATGAGTAACCAGGAGAACCTGCCATGCTTTGGATGCAATTCAATATGGCAATTGCGCGCAATTCCCACGCACAATTAAGCCTAGATAAGCGCACAGTTCGTGACAGGACCTCTAGTTTTAACTGTATAATGCGGGAGGCTTAAGGGAAAATGAGGGAGGTTTACTGGAACATTTTAGAGGCAAAACTAGCAGTCCTGGTCAAGTCAGGGCTCAGGCCATACTCTGGCCATGGCATTTTTGAGCCTGGTGGGCAGGTACATAATTCAGCAGCACATTTTCATCTCGTTTAATCTGGCAAAATTACTTGAGCTACTGATCTCAAAACCAACCACACATAAATACTCAATCCCCCACCCACGTACTCCAACGCCCCCAGTTGAAATATATGAGCACATCAAGTGGCCCTCCACGTATGTTTAGAGTGACTGTACAAGAATAATGTATGAACGCACTCGCTGAACTCGCTCCAGTGTCGACAATTCGGTCATATTAGGATTTGTACAAATGGCTCTAAAGGTGGTGACGAAGTCTTATCGTTTGTTGTTAGTAGTAATGAGAATACAAAATAAAAGTTTTAATATCACAGGTGATGTTTAAGCTTTGCAACTAATGCCTGAACACATCGGAGATGTACGAAAATGGGAGTCAATTATCTTTACCGACTCTTTTCCCCTTTACTAGCTTTCCTCAGTCACAGGTTGCTGAACACGTATCGAAAGGAAGGCAAAAAAGATAAATCAAAGAACAAAAGCGAAGCCGCCGAGATTTACTCAACACGAAGTTGATCAAATGACTTTCAGCTATCGGTGAATAAAAAGTCGACATCATTAAGTTTTATAAGGACAACTAGAATGTAATGCTATAGTTTCACGCTGGGTTGAAGGGGGGGGGGGGGGGGGGGGGCTTAATCGATAAAGTGTTTAGTCAGGGGTCTCTTATGGAGGCTACGATATACATATCAAGAAACGGTCTAAACGTGTAAAACGTATTTCCACATTGGGGTCAAGGAGAACGTTTGGTGATCTATCAAATAATTATTGTTAGAAACGGAGGATTCAGAAAAAAAACGTAAGCCACCAAAGATACTGCCATGAACTCGAACATTATTTTTGGGGGTGCTAAAGCACCATGTGTTATCGACGATTCTGGAAAAAAGGAATTCAAACCAGCTCAAGTCAACTTTGGTAGTTTTCGGTTGCTATCCGTTCCTACTTTCGAAGGAAACACGCACTGTGCATGCACACTAACATCATGTATCAGCGCGTTAGTGAGGTGAAACTGGTCACTCAAGGCCTATTATGACAATCTACTGAACACCCCTAAACACCGCGGTATGACGTCTCTCCGGGTTCAAAAACCAGGGTAATCCAACTCGGGTAAATTCGGGCACCGAAAATGCTACTGTTCTTGACAAACTGCAGAAAACATTGGTTGTAGCATTCATCTTCCAGCTTTTATGTTTGTTTTATCAGGGCAAATGTCATGAACATTTGCCTAACACCATAAACTATTTTTTTTTTAAATTGAGATTAAACATATTGCATATAACTTACTACTGTTTGGTTCTCCCTTCCATGTTGTATTTTCTGAAAGAAAGTGAAAGTGTTGTCCATAATAAAGTATTTATAACAGAAAACATGTTTTACAATGTACTTCTATTTGTGACTTTAATCATTTGAATTACATGTGTTTTCAATGGCGGCAAAATGGTATAAGAAGGAATAAAGCATAAACAGTGTAAGAAATAGGTGTAGTACACATTAAAAATCCTTGAAACTTCGGAAATTGAAAATGGGGGATTTCTCGAAACTACATATCGTAAAATAAAGATAATATGTCGTTTTGTCACTTGTTGCATACAGTTAAAACTAGAAGTCCTGTCACGAATAGTGCTCTTATGTAGGCTTAATTGCGCGTTGGAATTGCGCGCAATTGCCATATCAAATGGCATCCAAAGCACGGCAGGTTCTCCTGGTTACTCATAGCAAACACATGCAATGTTTCTGCCAATGGACCTCCGGGTTACCCGGAGGTCCATTGGCTGAAACATTGCTTGTGCACAGGCCATATGTACAAAATTGTATAGCTTTACTTGGGCCATAACGCGCACATTAACGCGCATATCAACGTGCTATTTGTGCGCATTTCATGACAGGACTTCTAGTTTTAACTGTACGTAAACACCTGAAACCAACTGACCCCAAAAAGCAAGCAGCAGTTGTTAAACAAAATAATATTTATTTATTGGAACTTAGCACAACATCAGCATCTAAAGCTATATCATTGCGATAAGAGAGGTGTTAAGAAAAGCTCTTTATTTTCATGAAATAAAAACGAGTCGATAAAATCTGGAAAGAACAAGAGAAATGAAATGAGTAGTGGAAAGCGTAAAGAAAATGAGAACTGTTGTGTAAAGAATATCGTGTAAATCAACCTGTTGAATAAATATGAGTAGATGAGAGTTTACAAGTATAAAACAAAGCTGTTAAAAATTTATTAAAGTGGTTGATTTCCTTGAGTCACGGCAGAATTCTACGAGAAGTTGTTTTGTAAAATAGGTCTCGAAGAGACGCAGCTTTAAAATACAGCCGTTCTGACAAGTTTAACATCTGTAGAGTGCAAAAGAATATGCTCCTCTGTAAACATCTGCTGACAAGGAACACATGCTGGTAGCTTATTATCCTTTAACCCTTTACCAAACGTAACGGCCGAAACCGGCCAGCGCTATTCACAAAAATCGCCAATTAATTTTCATTACTTTTTTCATTTTTTGTCTCAAACACATAGGTTATGACTCCTCTTTGGAACGAGCTCGTTCCAAAGAGGGGTCATAACCAATGTTTTTGAGACAAAAAATGAAAAAAAACATTAGTTATTCAAGAATTTGTTTTGCATGTGTCGTCTTCTTCTCATGTTAGGTAAAGGGTTAACAAAATATAATGAGTTAGTCTTGTATGACTGATGTGACATGGCGTCAGAATAACAGCATCTTTCCTACAAATGTTACTAGGTAAATAATTATCAGTAATAGCATTTTAGAAGCGATGCAACTGTTTATTTGTCGCCACTTCTCATTCCACATGCCACACAGATTGTATGAACTTACTGGTATATGGTTTGAAATCATTGAAAGGAATTGTAAAATCAGTGAGAGGTTTGGTTAAGGTCTGTGTTGCTGTATTATCTGCCTGGCGTTACTGGAGATACCAACATGTCCACGTACCAGCAAACACGATATCATATCGGCCACACACAACAGTAGTCACGTTCTCACATTGTTCCGAAATGAGAAGGTTCTACAACTTGGGGTTGGGTACAGCAGGTAAAGAGGAAAGAGAGTCGGGAAATATCGACTTCTTTTCCTGTACATTATCGATGTGTTCAAGCAAAAGGTTTAACCCTTTACCCAACGTAACGGCCAAAACCGGCCAGCGCTATTCTCAAAAATCGCCAATTAATTTTCAAAATATTTTCATTTTTTGTCTCAAAAACATAGGTTATGACCCCTCGTTGGAACGAGCTCGTCGAGCTCGTTCCAACGAGGGGTCATAACCTATGTTTTTGAGACAAAAAATGAAAAAAAAATAGTTATTCAAGAATTTTTTTGGCTAGTGTCGACTGCTTTTCGTGTTAGGTAAAGGGTTAAAACTGTAACTTCAGTTGTGAAAGTAGAACTTCTATTTGACATTCTGATTAAAGTGACCTAGACAACAGCAACAACAGCTGATGGTACTTTGTCACCATATTTAGATGCATCTGTATATACCCTTTGTTTATGCACTATACTTGGGCATACTTGGACTTTATTTTAGCATATTTTTGTTTAAATTTGGAAGAATTCGTCTCCAACTTTTCGAAAGAAGCAAGCTCCAAAACAGTTGTAGGATTTTTAAAATGCCAAGGAGGAATATGGGGTTCACGGTTCCCTTCTAACATAATTGATTCTAGTGTGGCGCAACCCGTATGGGGTTTAATTATAATTCCCAATGGAGGAATATGTTTCTGGTGCCTGTTAAAAGATTTAACATTTTAAGGGTCTGAGACACAGTAATAAGCAGGGTTTTGGTGGATTAGCAAGCAGTTTAGAAACATGTTGGAGTGAGAATTTAATTCAGCTCTTCTGGAGAGAAAACTCCTCTTGATCATAAAACTTTCGATTGGTGTTCTAAAAAGCACCCAACCTAATTCTAATACCACTATTATGAATTGCATCCAGTGGTTTGACGTTTTTCCTTTTCGGGAAACCGTAAACCACACAACTGCAGTCCAACTTTGATCTAACAAGTGATCTATACACAGCGAATAACGTTTTTTTTTGTCAGCACCCCAATCAGTGCTACCAACTACCTTTGGGAGGTTCATTGCACTTTTACAGTTAATCTTTAGTTGTTTCATGTTGGAAGTGAACTTCATTTTATTGTCAAACAATAAACCTAAGAACATCACTTCCTTAATAACTTTAATGGACTCCCATCTTTTTTTAATTCCGCCTCAAGGAGGTAACCCTGGAGCTTGCAAAATGAACACAATTTATTTTAGACATGGAACATATGAAACCAATTTCTGTAGCAAGTTTCTGAATTCTGTTTAAATACTACTGCAGTTTACACTCGATAGAATGCATAATGTTACTGCTATAGCAAATTAAAAAAACACATCAACATACAACAAAGAATCAGCCATATCCTAAGTTGCGTCGACGATGCCATTGATCTTTACTGAAACAATTGTAAGGGATAACATGCTACCCTGGGGAACTCCTGGTTCTTGCTCGAGTTGATCAGATAACGTAGACCCGACAGGAACTTGAAATTGACGGTCCTTTAAAAATATACCAATAAAAGGGCGTACTCCCTACACCCCCACGTTAAAAGGATCTTGTAAAATCCCATACCTCCTTGTTTTATCGGATGCCGTTTCCAGTTCAAAGAGATGGACCACATGTTCTTTTTCTGGCAAAGACAATTCTTATAAAGGTTTCTAGTCTAACCAAAGGATTTATAGTACTTCTCTGGTTTCTGACATTACACTGAACGTTCGCAAGCAGATTGCTTGATTTCAGAAACCTGACAAGTCCAGCATTGGCCATTCTTTTCATGATTTTAAACAGACAACTAGTAAATGAAATGAGTCTATAATTCCTTGGATTGTAATGGTTTTTATCTCGCTTTGCAATGGCAGTTATTGTTACTTGACGGCAAGAAGTTGGAAACTGGCCAATCACCGATATTTTATTAAAAATCGACAATAAAAATTCAATTGATGATTGTGGCAGATGTTTTAAAATTATGTAGGATATTTCGTCGCGTCGAGTGGTAGTGTGTTTTGCTCCATGCAAAGAGTCATTTAACTCCTCCAGAGAGAAAAGGGTTGTTGTAATCCTCTAATTATTAGAGATAAATGTAATCTTTTGTTTTTCCTGCTGTTTTTTTTAATTCTGATGAAGTTCGGATTAAAAGTTTCACACAACGAATGTTTAGAAAATATAAGGACCAATATGTTTGAAATTTCCCTTTTTTATAAAAGTAGTGTGTTGTTATCTTCCAGGGTTGTACAGTTGATTTTGTTTCTTTACCTTTTATTTTCAATCATCTTCCAGATTTTGTTGATGAGTGTGTTATGGTTAGGTATAAATACATAAGTTTTCCAAGAACTTGTTATTTCTATTTTATACGTCGTCTTGTTTTTCTCGATTTATTTGTTGTTTGTCCAAATTTTGTGAGGTTGGTGACTTATTAAATTTCGTTTCAGTTTTCGTGCGATCCGTTATAGCCTGTTTGGAATTGCTAATCATGGTTTTGTAAAACGTTTTGGTTTTGCCTAGTTTTTAGGAATAATCAAGTTTGCAATGTCAATCAACTCCGTAGTGAAATGTTGCATTTGTTCAGCACTTTCCTCAAATTTTTCTCGCGTGAGGCATTCAGGACAAAATGATAACAAAGTGTCCCAGTCAGCCTGTTTGAAGTTCCACTGGGGCACCCCCTCATTGTTGGCCAGGACCACACTTTCCAACACAATTGAGAAGTGGTTACTCTCGCACAAGTCAGCTTCTACCTTCCAAGAAAAATCGAGGAAGACAGACGGGCAGACAGTTGTAAGATCAATTGATGCGTACAAACCGGATGCGGGACGCAGGTAAGAGTCTGGCCCATCAGTGAACAAACACAGATCGTGTTTTCTTCTCCTGGTTTCCCTTCAGGTCTTCTCTGTTGCAGTTCTCACCACAAAGAGGACTATGAACATTAAACTCACCCAACAAAATATACGGAGTTGGAAGTCGGTGAAACAATTGTTCTTGATCCTTTCACTCTAGAGTTCTATTTGGTGAAACGTAAATAGAGCATAATGTAACTGTTTTGTCTAAAGTTGGGCGAACCGCTACAGTCGGCGAATTTGTTTGTGAGTATACTGAACTGCAAATAATGTCGTTTCCGACCAAGACAGATGTTACATAAACATGAAGATCATTTTCATCTGTCCAGTCATTATACGATGTACAATGTTTAAAGTCAGACTTATCCTGACCAATAAGTTTCTTTAAGAGGGTTTTTGTTCAAGCAAAAAGCAGCAGGTTAATACGTTTGGCTTAGGAGACCCAGCTCATTAAAATTCGCTTTACAGCCTCGAAAATTTCATTGTATTATACTGTGTCTGCTTGTATTATACACGTATGGGTGGTAACTTAGATGGTGGTTGTATGCGAGGAATTGCCCCAGAATGTCTCGTTGGTGAATTCTTGCGAGGGGCTTACACCGAGATGAATTCAGGTTTAGTTGACTGGCGAACCTGTCATCGATACATTCTTCGTGTGACATGTCCTTAATTCTTTCAAACATATCACTCTTGGCACCATTCTTCAACTATTTATGTGTTCTATTTGAGTTTATGTTTTATTGTTCTTCTTTTGTCTTACGGTTTTTTTTTTTGACTTCGTCTCTGACTTGGTTTGTTTGGTCCATGTTTATTAGTGGATGTTTTTTGGGTTGATTTTTGTTATAATTTCTCTGAGTGTTCGATTGTCATGGCGTGCATGGTGTCTGACATTCTACTGATTTTGTTGGTAGTTTCTGCGATAATTTGTTACCATACGGTAGTGTACTCTTTCCAGGTATTGATGAAGCAATTTCTCGGGCGTCTTTGAAACTTTTACCTTTTTTCACATTTAAATATTTATTTGCTCCCCTTTCTTCCAAACAGGACAATCCTTCGATGCAGCTGCATTGTTGCCCTGATATTTACCTCGTTTAAGGGTATTAGTACTGGGTCTCAATGTCCCTGAACACACCTGAAACTAATTCGTCCCTGTACAATTGTTTTTTTACGAGGGGACACAAAATTTCACTCTGATGTTCGAGTATCCAATCTTGCTTGACTTTGGTCGTTGTGTTGAATCAAATATGAATATATAAGTTTTTGTTTTTATTGTAATTACATCTCTTTTAATTTCGATTATTTTCACAGATGTAACGCCGTGTAGTTCCAATTACTTAGTTCTGACTGCGCACCTGCTGCTATTGAGGCTTCTTTAAGAGAAGACATGCATTTCCATATCTAACAAATGATCAGTTTTTAACAGATGCTTTGCTTGGGCTGCATTTATTTATTTATTCAGCCCGATCTTAATATGTTTTCATTGACAACATTGCCTGCAATTCCCTTTATTGATTTTTCCAAGGCACATAGATTGATAATAGCTGTACAGTACGTGTAGAGTGGATTGTAACTAAATCACCCGCGGAGTGGAGTCATCACCCAGGCTATAACTTTCAAATTTTGTACATATCGATAAAACACACAAGCAATGTTTCAGCCAATGGACCTCCGGGTATAACCCGGAGGTCCATTGGCTGAAACTTTGTTGGTGCTAGTTATGCTTTGCAACACATTTGCAATTATTCCTCGGGTGGAATCTCCACTCCGCGGGTGATTTAGTGATAATACACTCTCCACGTACTGTAAGTTTGCCTTCTTCATCAGAGCGGATGATGACAAATGTAGGCAATGATATAACTTGTGGCATGATATGTCCTAAATCAGAGTCAGTATCCTCATCACTAAAATCATAACCTCGTTTTATAATATTGTATGGTATTTTAGCCACAGTTGTATTAATTCATTCATCCCACCCTTACTCTGATCCCAACTTAGGCAGTATGTCCCTAACATGGGGGGATAACGAAACGAGGGTACATGAGGAGCATACTCGACCAACTTTGATGCAAGCCATACAGCTGATGATGGACCATCAAGTGTGCAGTGCCTGGTCTTCAGATGTCAGTCATTCATCCAATCATTTTTAACAATCTACGATGTAAGCTGCCACCGACAACCAATGCAGAGAGTGAAATAAAACTGAATGTGTTTTTTAAAATATGATGACTTTGGAAAGCTGGGATGCAATGGCATTAAACTTGTAGAAAAATAAATAACTGGTTGAATGATCTTAATATGCCCCCTCCCCACCCCCTACGTGACACTCTTTCTGGTTCTGCCGATTGGCCAGGACGGAACGGTCCGAACAACAGTCTACTCCCGACGTTAGGGCCAAAGCAGTGTATTGGACAGGTGTCTCCAAAATGGAAACTGTCCTACCTGGGGCACTGTTTGTCCTCAACTTTCAGGATTCCTTCCCGCGCGGCCTTCGGAACGCACCTCACGGAAGAACAAGGTGCCGACGGGATGTAATAACAGGACAGTCCATTTTAGTTCGGGGCTGCGTATCTAGACATTCCATACTAAACCTTCTCAATTGAGCAAACCAGTTAATTTTAAATTAGCAAACCTTCTCAACTGAGCAGGTAGTACTCTATTCGCCACCTGAGGACCGGTCCAGTAGGATATGTTCACCCCCCCCCCCCCACCCCCGGGAAAACATAATAATATATTGCCACGTATTCAATAGTTTGCGCTGATAGGTGCTGGGCAATGGAATCATACAGTTGTTTGCTTTGTTTCCAATCTGTTTAAAGAAAGACATTTCATTAATACAAGTAATTTGAGAGGAATAAATAGAAGGTTCAAAATAATCTTACCGTGTGGTGTGTAGTAACAGTAAGTGATGCCTGCGACCTTTGTGTTGTTTTCACCATGTGTGAGTGTCAGTTCCGGGCATACACCTCTACTGCTCCATGTTCTCTGGTGCGATGTAAAATAAAAGGCTTCAGTAACCCTTAGCATTCCGTTTTGTGACGGACAATCTTCTTCACTCTGAATAATAAATATAGAATAAACGTATATCGTTTTCAAGTAAAAAATTATTCTACTCGAAGGATTAAGAATGAAACCGGCGAGCCTCAGGCGAGTCGGCTTGATTCTTAATTCTACGAGTAGAATAATGTTTTTACTTGAAAACACAATATGTTTCTTTTGTTTATCCCATAAATCTTTTACAAAGCAGTCGCGGCAAAATCGGGCTGTTATTCGATACAAAACATACCTCGAAGTGAGGAGCACATTGGTCCATTTCGATCGACAAGAAAAAAATGCAAAAAAATAGACAAAGCGCAGTGATATTTTTCTGTCTTAAAATAATTCCACCAACAATCGTCAGCTAAACTTGCAAACATCCTTTATTAAATGAACAATCTATACTATTTTGTACTGGCATTGTGTAATACTTTCAAACCTTTCAAAGAAAACAACAACTGAACTGTTAATTGTGATACATTACAATGCGTACATGTACTAAGTTACTAACATTGAGTGGGCGAGAGCAATTGGGCCACTTTCAAAGCAGGTCATTTGTGTATGTTTAAAGTGTTAATATTTATACTATTTTCGTGTAATAAACTATTCAACAGTGTGATTGGATTTGAGAGGTCGGTATGCTGCAACTGTAAGTCGTTAATGTTAACATTTGTGCCACCATTTCGCTCTAATGCTGAAATAGTTGTTGCGGTTACCCGAGATTCGTGTGTGGAAGTCATGGGTTCAGCAGCATGTGATACAGGTGTGTTCAAATAATTTTGACAATATGTGGATTCAGTTGTTTTGGGATTGTGCAGAGTGTCCTTAGTGTTACATGTTGCTGTGCTGGATGGAGAGGTAAGGTTACTCATAATTAAAAAACATCGTTCATGTTCTTTCTTTCCTAAAACAGAATAACTGTTTATCGATGCAAGGTTTTGTGGTCGGTAACATCAGCAATTTCAATAGGGGCAACATTGCTTTCCTTCAGTTTTTGAACAAGTTGTTTTCTGGCACTTCTGTTGGTTAAACGTTTGTTCTTATCTACAGTTGCCTTCTTTGCCATCGACTGCATTATGTGTGAAAGTTTATTTCGCCACACCCGCTGTTTCTTGAACCACATATCACTATCATTTTCAACTAGTGAAGTCCTTGCTGCCACATAGAAAGGGTCATTGGGCAAACAGTAATATTTGGGCCTATTTTCCTTATACAGCTCACAAATAAATACTGGGTTATCTTCAATTCCAGTGATGTACACCCTGGGAGGTATTTCACGGATATTTCGGACATCGCTACCACTCCTTGTTTCAGTTTGTGACGTTCATTGAGTTCAATTTTTTTAATATCAGCTGTTATTTTTAAAGAAATGCCACCCCACTGCAAATCGTAATGTCCAGTCACGCCACGCAGTCCAAAACGTTCAGTGTCCCTGTACCACAGAGTGTTCAAAATTGCTTCGGGAGTTTCTAGGCCGAGAAGTGTCTTCGAGCTCACTATCAGCTATTGCTTCAGCATTAAATAGTTTATTTCCCTTCCCACACTTATTGAAGTATTTATGCTTTGCGTCAAGTGTACGTCGAGAAGTATCGAAGCAATCGTTATTTCTGTTCATCACTGAAGTGCCATACTTGTGTCGACTTAAGTACCGATCACTGCTTGCAATTAGCCCTTTGAGGGAGTTTGGCTCAGAATCCTTACCATCTTGTTTTCTTACACTGAGAATGAAGTTAGCAATTAAAGGGTCCTGTTCGGTTGGTGGAATTTGATGTATTTCCCGCTTTTTCCCATTTATATGAAGAAATTGGTTGAATAATTTTATATCATTCATTGATTTCTCACTGTAATTTTATTGTCTTGTATTGATATAAAATCATTTACACTTTCTTTGTTAAATTCTAAGAATCTAGATGTCCCTTTACGTGTATCAGGCTCAACTGCATGAACAGTGCCATTTGTCTCTTCAGACTTGTGAGGAGTTAATGTGGGGACATTTTCAGTTTCTACTTTAACAATAACAGCGGTCGCATCATTAAATTATTTTCAACTTCAATTGTTTCAGTATTCTGCTTTGTATTTTCATTTTCTACCTCGCATTCAAAGTCAGAGAAGAAATCATCTGGGTTTATGAACAACAAAAGAAGGTCAATAAGGTTGCCACTGTCCCTTTTGTTATTGTTACTGGTGATACTGTCATGACTGGTTCCGGTACTGGCGGTAGACTTGCTGACATTGTCTAAATTATTGTCATATCCAGTACCGCAATCCAATTCGTTTTGTGTTATAACTTCGGAAATGGAGTCCATTTCCTCCTCAAAAAAGTCACTGGTCACTGAGATATCTCCATACACTTTCATCTTTCTTATTTTCGTTGTTTATTAATGTTTTATCGTGGTCGATTCAACTTGACTTTTATAAACAGAGCAGACGACATGTGCATTTGTTTATTTACACTTTCCTAATTTGGCAGTTCCTAGTTTGGAAAATGAAACATCAATCATCATGCCCCCGCCTTTCACAATCGAAATTGTGTGCTTTTCAACGCAGGATTTGATTGATTTAATTTGTTTTTTCTTCGTTAATTGCTGCTGAATGTATCATTAGGCAGCGTTGAAATGTGTCATATATTCTAAAACTAAACAGTTAGCCTAAGGTCAGCGTTCGGAAAACATCGGTTCTTCACGAATTTACGAGCGTTTCTTCATTTACGCTTCCCTTATTTGGAAAATCGTACCGACCCATCGAGCGTGTGTCCATCCCAGAATTAACACTACACCAGTCACTACTGACATTACGTATTTCAGAATCGAGTTTCATTTTTAAATACTTTTGTTAATTAATTATGAGTGTTCTTTATTGTTTGCTCGTACTGCACGTCTTACATGCGGCGCATGTTCTTATACCGTTACAGCTCATTTATTACGTTTAAATGTCGATCGTCGCTTCGTTTCCACAGATTTCTGACACACGTAAAACAGGTCACGACCTTTCACATGGAACGCCAGAGGTCAACACAGTATATAGTCCGTTTCCAATTCTCGACTATGGTGATACATTTTTAGTGTGTTAAACAAATGGAGAAAATTTATCTCCCAACTACGTGAATAAAGTAAAAAAATTATCCAACACTTCTAATGTTGGAATAAATGTCTATTTATGGGATAATAACAATAGAAAGAAGAATGCCTTGTGACGGAAATGGTTTCGTTTTGAATGTTATTAAGGCATATTAATTAATTAATTAATTAATTAATTATTAATTTATTTATTTATTGGGATTTGCAAACACTTTCGAGAGCCAGGGTTACCCCGAATGGGGCATCTTTACGGGTAGAGGTAGCCGGGGTACCCGAAGAGCACCACCGAGCCACAGTGAGCCACTGTCAGACTCCCCAACGAACTAAATACACACAAGTAGGGTTAAAATTGATTGAAGACATGATGACACGTGCACCATCGACGTATTGTACGCCCCAGAACACAGCGTCACTGCGCCCCCCCCCCCACCCCCACCCCCACGTGGCAATCGGGATTAAGAGCCTTGCCCAAGGACACAAACATGTTTAAGCCAAGTTCCTCGTGTTTTCAGAAAACAGTGTCGAAGGTACTGCCTTTATCGCTAGACGGGACAAACTATGCGTTTGTCAGTGTACAATCCATGTGCGAGCCTCCACCCTGTTATAATCCAGCAACATACTATCACCAATATGAAATCATGTCTCTCACACGTGTTATTATTATATTGATTTCTGTTTCTGTGACACCAAGGAAGGTTCAATAATGACAGGTTCTCGTAAACATCCATAGTTTGTTTACAAAAAACAGTGTGTCTAGCCCAGATAATGTATAATGCTGACGACATTGACAAACTCCATTATTGATAATGCATTAGTTTCTCAATATACTTAGCTTTTGGGTTGTGTGGCATGTCCGGGAATGATCATTTGCCTGTTAAGGATGAGGGTTTATAGAATAAAAAAATGCTGAATGCTGTATTAATATAGTGGATTGATCAGAGATTACCGTGTGGTATATATTCACCTTATCAGATGTTAACAGATATTATGTAGGATGGAGATGAAAAACACAGTGCAATACAAACGGAAAACACCCTCCGCGTTTGGCCTATAGCTGGGACTGTTTATCGAAATCTTTATATAATGTTCTGTTTTGTTCCAATCTTTCAACGGTATACAGTCCTATATGACGATATGGTTGAGTCACAGAAAGGCTGTGCAGTCAATACTCCACGGGATCACCATACAAACATCTTTCTTGTTTTTTTTTTTTTTTTTGTTAAAATAACCCTTCATTCACACGCTAAACTGTAACAACCTAACATATCACGCTACCACTCACCATTTTGGATACGTGTTATGTCGTGGAGATAACGCTGCCCGTGTATGCTTTCCATGTACTCTTGGTTTTGTCTCCAACTCGTATGCAGATGGAACATAACCCCCTTGTTGGGCTAATAGTAAGGGTGGGAGTCATAGAGTGGAAAATTAAAAAAAAAATATGGAAACAAATCCTACAAAAAACGAGGTAATGAGTTGAATTTCTTGTCAGACTCGAACTCGGATCAAGAATCTCCACCTTTTGAAAAGAATTTGCCAACATTTGTTATTATTTATACGGAAGAATAAGGAAAAAAAATCAGCAATTAATACATTTGATCTCGAAAAGTCTATCAAAGGAATTACTGGATCGTTGAAGAAGGTGAACAAATTGAAAACAGGGGGATATTAGTAGAATGTGGGACGGAATTCCAAGCAATAAATTTATTGAAAATTAAAAAGATTTTAGATATGAAAGTTGTTGCCCTTCGCACAAGACACCAAATACCGTAAAGGTTTATCGATAACTAAAGATCTTTCTGGCATGGATATATTGGGAACGAAATGACTAAAATCGTAGAATATAACAGACGTAAAAAGAATTGAAAAATATGGTAACACAATTAAAACCAATACATATATTTTAACTCTCGGTTCTCCTCAACCACCAAAATCAATTAAAGTGGTTAACATGAACATCGGAATGGATTTGTATAACACAAATCCCCCTCGATTCTTCAAATGCCAAACGTATGGTCACTGATAAAATAAATGTAGGGGACATGGAATCTGTTTAGCTGGGACCAGCAACACCAAGGGCCTGGTACTAATGCTGTGAAATGTTGTACATCGAAAGGATAAATCTAAATCAGAACAGGCAAAAGAAATAAAAACTATAACAGGCTGGAGAAATGTGCAAATCAAGCCACATCCCAAATCACAGCAAGTACAACGATCACAGCTACAAAATCGGAGTCAGATTCAGACACAGAAAAGGAAACAAGAAAAATGCCGAAAATAAATGAGAAAGGAAAAATAAAAAAAAAACAGTTATCAAACAAATCTCCCAAAATTCTACAAGAAGAACCTGTTACCTGCAACAGGTTTAAGGGCATGAAAGAGATGGAAGTCGGCGAGTGCATCGGCTAACGTTCTGGCAATTATGCCTGAAATCCTCTCAGAACAGGTCCCGGAAGAAAAGTTTAACCAACTGACCCCCTCAATGCTTCTCTGCCCCCTGAAACCACATACTGAACATTCGCTAGGAGATAGTTTGATTTCAGAAACCAGACAAGTCGATCATGGATCCTCTTTTCCATAGTTTTACACTGACACCTTGTTAATGGAATACAGTTAAAACTAGAGGTCCTGTCATGAAAAGCGCACAAATAGCGCGTTGATCTGTGCGTTAATCTCAGAGTTATGACCATAGTATGGCTATCAAATTAGGTACACATGGCCTGTGCACAAGCAATGTTTCAGCCAATGGACTTCCGGCAGAAACATTGCCTGTGTTTGCTATGAGTAACCAGGATAACCTGCCGTGCTTTGGATGCCATTCGATATGCAATTGCGCGCAATTCCTACGCGCAATTAAGCCTAGATAAGCGCACAGTTTGTGACAGGACTTCTAGTTTTAACTGCAGGTCTCTAATTGCTTGGATTGCTTAATCAGACCTTGGAATGGGACTTATTGTTGCTTTTCGCCAGGGAGTTAGAATCTGGCCAGTCGCCTATATTTCGTTGAAAAAGTGATAATAAAAGTTCAAGAGAAGATTGTGGGAGATGTTTTAAAATTGGTAATGTATTTCATCGAGTCCAGTCGCAGTATCCTTTGGATTTAAGGGGGTATTTAACTCTTCGATGGAGATAGGTTTAATGCAATCCTCTATATGTTTAGAGGTAACTTTGGATTATCATGTTCAGACGGCGTATGCTTAGAAAATGTGAAGGCCATTTGTTTATATTTGCTTTTAAATGTAAGTAGTGTGTTATTATCTTGCAGGTTTTGTTCAGTTGATTTTGTTGCTTTACAATTAATTTTGTTAATCATTTTCCAAATTTTATTGAAGGGTGTCGATTCAGTTAAAAAACAGTTTAAAAAAAGTTTTCCAAGATATTTCCTTGATTTTGTTTTATAAGTCGTCTTCTTTTACAGCCTGTTGGCAATCTTATTGGATTTGTCGAGGTTTTATGGATTGCGGTGTTTGCAATGCCAAGCAACTCGGTAGTGAAATGCTCTGTTTGGTCATAACCCGGAACCGATTAGGACTATTTAAAATACGCTCTAGCCTCGGAGCCTATTTTTTCAATTCATGCGCCAGATTTCAATTTACGGAGTCACACTGCTGTTTGTAACACACACAGCAAGTATGTAATAGCTCTCATCATTTCCATTTAGTACACTATAGCAAACATTAATCTTCACTGTGGTTTCTGATCAAGTCTTGGCTGCCTATTTAGGCAGCCAAGACTTGATCAGAAACCACAGTGAAGATTAATGCTTGGTAATTAAGACTTGAAGTATTAACTTAAGCACTCTACAACAATGATAAATGATAATCATATATATAATACATGTAAGAGTGTCTCTCTCAATTATCCATCGAATATCAAAATATGATCTGAGAAGTTACGCGCCAACTGAGAAGCCTATTTCTGAGATTTAAGAGCCAGGTCCTGATGTTTCAGAACCAAATACGCACTGGCGCATGCCCATGTCGGTCCCTGGTCATAACGTTCCTCAGATTTATCTTGTGTGAGGCGTTCAGAATACAAAAGATGAGAAAGTGTCCCAGTCGGCCCTTTTAAAGTTCCACTGTTGCACCCTCTCGTCGTCTTCCGGCACTGCACTTTTCAACACAATTGGAATGTGGTCACTCCCGCGCAAGTCATTTGTATCTTCGACCTTCCAAAAAAGTGGAGAAAAAGAGAAGGATGGGAAACGGGAAGATCAATGTAGGAGTATGAACCAGAGGCGGGTTGAGGGTAAGTATCTGACCCATCATTAAACAAACAAAAGCCATATTTTGTAATAGGTTGTTATACTGTTTTACGTTCCAGGTATTCTTTGTTTCAGGAATCACCCCAAAAGCGGACTATGAGCATAAGAATTACCCAAGAAAATGTACGTAGTAGAAAGCTTCTGAATCAGTTGTTCTTGGTTAATCAGCTGAGGTGGTTTATTTGGCGACAAATACATTGAACATAACGAGAACGTTTTCTTTAACCCTTTACCCAACGTAACGACCAAAACCGGCCAGCGCTATTCTCAAAAATCGCCAATTAATTTTCAAAATATTTTCATTTTTTGTCTCAAAAACATAGGTTATGACCCTTTGTTGGAACGAGCTCGTCGAGCTCGTTCCAACGAGGGGTCATAACCTATGTTTTTGAGACAAAAAATGAAAAAAATTAGTTATTCAAGAATTTTTTTTTGCAATTGTCGTCTGCTTTCCATGTTAGGTAAAGAGTTAAAGTCGGGCGTCCCGCTGCAGCCTGTACATTTGATTGTAAAGGTACAATTCTGTGAATAATGTCGTTTCTGACCACGACAAAATGTTCCACGAACATGAAGATCATTCTCCAACGCCCCTGCATTATACGAAGTATAATGCTTAAAATCTGACTGATCCTGATTGTCAATCTTCTTTAAGAGTGTCTCCTGCAGGTCAAAACAGCAGGTGCATACAGAAGGCTTAGAAGGCTCAGTTCGTTAAAATTCGCTAAAATACAGGGATCTATATCAATGCCACTGAATCATATTGTTTCTTTATTGTATTATCCATATTTGGTTGGAGATTAAGATGGTGGACTTATGGGCGAAATAACTCGGGCAGCTTTCTTGGTGAGATGGAAAAAGGCACCGAATCTCCTCAAGGTGGTTGGTAGCACTGAATGAGGTGTTGACAAATAAACATTAACCTACAAGAAAGAAGTACCCGAAACCACTTGATGCAGTTCATAATATTGTCATTAGAATTAGCGCGGGTGCTTTTGGAACAACACCAATTGATTCAAAGCTTGTTGAAGCAGAGGAGGCGACTCTTGAAAAGCACAGAATGAAACTATCACTGCAATGTGTTTCAAAACAGTTTACTTATTAATCAAATCCTGCTTATAACTGCGTCGAAGACGTTCAATGTATTGCATATTAACCGACAAATAACAAGCTCCATCCCTTCCTACCAAATATGTTTTATCAGTAATTGCTCAGTAAACTTTCTACAAAAGATCCTGTAATTATGACTCGATGTCATAATTGTTTTACACGGCTTACACATTTCGTTTAGTTAGAGGGTAATATGCGACCAGAATGTGTTCCTTACCAGCAGGGGTTGACAGTTGAGCGCATTTTATACACTGTACTCGTTTTAGTCTTATCAGACGGCAGTATTTTAATGTTGCGTCTCTCAATATGTACTTTACACCACAAATGCTCATAAAATTGTGTCTTTCCAGAAGGAAATCATCCTTTTTAATAAATATTAAACTGTTTTCATTCTTTTAAAATGTCATCTATTCATATCTTTTTAACACGCTAACTGACGCACAATTCTTTAACCCTTTACCCAACGTAACGGCCAAAACCGGCCAGCGCTATTCTCAAAAATCGCCAACTAATTTTCAAAATATTTTCATTTTTTGTCTCAAAAACATTGGTTATGACCCCTCGTTGGAACGAGCTCGTCGAGCTCGTTCCAACGAGGGGTCATAACCTATGTTTTTGAGACAAAAAATGGAAAAAATTAGCTATTCAAGAATTTTTTTGCAAGTGTCGTCTGCTTTTCATGTTAGGTAAAGGGTTAAAGAACTGGTCTCATTTCTTATTGCTGTGTTCACTCCTTCGTTTTATTCATCATATTTCACCAAGCCGGTTTATTTAAAATATGGAAGTTAATGTGATATTTTATAAAATACACTTTTCAACCCCACGATATAGCCTAGGCTGCTGATGTTGCGCAAAGCAGCAATAAATAAATAAATGTATTGGAGATGACTGCTAAAAAGCATTTGTCTTTGTGTTGAATCATTTTCAAATGCTTTTGTCATTTGCTATCTCAAATGTTAACTAATGTACATTCGGGAAGAACTGTTGTATAAACATACTGCTAATACAACCATGTACGAAAAACAGTTGTCAATACAAAATACTTTAATTTGTGCGGTAAGCGAATTGGGATGTTAGTAATTTGATAAACCTTCTTCAGAAATATTGGTTATTGATTGTATGTTCACAGCACACTATTTACAGGTTCATTTTGTCTCAAAGATCAGGAAGTTGTTTGTTCCTATAACCCTTTACCCTGGGGGCGCGGTGGCTCAGTAGGTAGTGGTGCAGGCTGCAAGCCGAGAGGTCCTCGGTTCGAATCCCACCTGCGGCAACCGCGTTGTGTCCTTGGGCAAGACAATTCACCCCCATTGCCCATGTGGGGGCACGATGACGCCGTGTACTAAGGCGTACTGCACGTCGATAGTACGCATGTCTTCAACCAATCTAACGCTGCCTGTGCTGCAGAGTGGAGTTACGATGTTGGGGAGCTGTCAGCTGCTCGTCGTTGCTCGGTGGTTCTCTCCGGGTACTCCGGCTTCCTCCACCCGTAAAACTGTCACGGTCATGATTAGCCATTGTGCATAAATGTGTGACCTTAAACATCAATAAATAAATAAATAAATAACCCTTTACCCAACGTAACGGTCTAATCCGGCCAGCGCTATTCTCAAAAATCACTAATTAATTTTCATTTTTTTTGTCTCAAAAACATAGGTTATGACCCCTCTTTGGAACGAGCTCGCCGAGCTCGTTCCAATGAGGGGTCATAACCTATGTTTTTGAGACAAAAAATGAAAACATAGTTAATCAAGAATTTTGTTTGCAAGTATCGTATGTTTTTCATGTTAGAGGTAAAGGGTTAATTCCCTACTTCTCGACGTTCGCCGTTTACACTGAGCTGGCTGGAATATTAACTACCCTGTAGGGGGCGCGGTGTCTCAGTAGGTAGAGGTGCAGGCTGCAAGCCGAGAGTTCCTCGGTTCTAATCCCACCTGCGTCAACCGCATTGCGTCCTTGGGCAAGACACTTCACTCCAATTGTCCACGTGGGGGCACGGTGGCGTTGTGTACTAAGACGTATTGCACGTCGATGGTGCACTTGTCTTCAACCAATGCTAGCCCTGCTTATGAGGAGTTAGTATGTTGTGGAGCTGACAGTTGCTCGGTGGTTCTGTCCAGGTACTCCGGCTTCCTCCACCCGTTAAACTGTCATGGTCATGGTTAGCCATTGTGCAGAAATATGTGACCTAAAACACCAATAAATAAATAAATAAATAACTTCCCTGTAACTTTTCCATACTGACCGTAGGGTCGCAAAAGATTTCCAATTTTCGATGAGCCCATCGCAATTGTGAGTATCATTTCCGAAAATGACAGGAAATGCAGCAATCGTTATGGATACAAAATTATTTGTTGAAAAAAAACAACACAATCGCTTGGTTTGATATTTAGGGAACATGATTCGGGAAGGTTGTATCGTATTCGTGCGTTTCACATACGATATGAGAAACAACATAAGTATGAGGGAGCTATGGTTCAGGCTCAGTGAAATGCTTTCGAACTTCTCTTCATGGGGCTCGAGATGAGCTTTAGAATACCAGAGTTAGGTTTAGGCACTTGGATTCGTCCAAAGCTAACATTTGTTTTTAGTGTTAAACAACATTTCAAATTCCAGGGTTCATCACACACTATCTGTATAAACGTAATGTATCAACCACCTGCAAACAACCACCAGTATATTTCGAGTGAGGTAATATTTTTATGTACAAAATAGGTTAAAACAAATTTCGTTTGGGTTCGATCAGTTGTAAAGACATAGCCTCCCGCCCCTACCTCACACGAGTGAAACAATGCGCTATAAGTAGGGCAAAAGCATTCCAGATAACACATTGTTCCACTCTAAGGATGACTGTTTTTCTTCGACCAACTTGGCGGTACCTGGTCGACTGGACCTAGTACCGCTGCTAAGATAACGTCTGGCGAATTGTCATCACTTGCATACATAAAAAACAGATAATGTTAGAACTCATTGGGGAGTGATTAATTCAAACTGAAAGTTTCCAGTAATTTGAATATTTCAAGATGCGATACACTGTACGACCTGAGCGTTTGTTTGTTGCTAAATTGGAGCTATTTCAATGAGTTACAGTGCGTGTAGAGTGAATGGTAACAAAATCAACTGTAGAGTTGAGCTGTCACCCGAAGTATCACTTTCAAATTCTGCACATATGGACAAAAAACAAAAGAAATGTTTCTGCCAATGGACCTCCTGGTTTAACCCGGAGGTCCACTGGCTGGAACTTTGCTTGTGTTTGTTATGGCTTGCAACAAATCTTCAATTATTGCTTGGGTGGAATCGTCACTCCGCGGGAGAATTAGTGATAACACACTCTCCACGAACTGTATGTCAAAAAACTGCTGCAGTGTTCCCTTCCGAAAGTCGATAATTAAGAAATAAATAAAATCCAAAACCCAAACTCATCAGGTGAGAATTTCTACAAATAATCGTTTCAAATCGATTCATATCAGTGCATTTTAGGACCCAAGAACATACAAAGTATTTAAAGGTCCATATGAGTAATTTTCTGTGAACCTTATGTTGCTGGGAAACTGGCCAGTCACCCATATTTCATTAAAAAAGTGATAGCAAACATTCCCGTGATGATTGTAGCAGATGCTTTAAAAATTGATAATGTATTTCGTCGGGTCCAGTAGCAGTATCCTTTGTTTTTTTTTAATTTTCTTTTTTGTTTTTTTTTTCTGCTGTTTTCTTTTAAATTTTAATCCTTTGAACCCTGGTGATATTTTCCATGCCAGTTCAATGACAACCATTGGGAGAGAATATGTTCATTATTTTGGGGGGTAGACTTTGGGGCAGTACGTTGAAAATATTGATTGGTCTACCCATGCATTCACCTCGCAGACGTAATACCTAATGGAATGATGGGGAGCGCGGTGGCTTAGTGGTAGACTGTTGGACTTCTATGCTAGAGCTCCAGAGTTCGATCCCCGTCCGGGACGACCCGCGTTGTGTCCTTGGGCAAGGCACTTTATCCCAGTCGCCTACATGGGGGCACGATGACGCCGTGTACTCAGGCGTACTGCACGTCGATGGTGCGCATGTCTTCACCTGCTGTAACCCTGCTTGAGTGGAGCTTGAACAGAGTTAGAATGCTGGGGAGCTGACAGTTGCTCGTCGATGCTCTGTGGTTCTTTCCGGGTATTCCGACTTCCCCCACCCGTAAAACTGCCACGGTAACGATTAGTAATTGTACATAAGTATGTGACCTTAAAACAACAATAAATAAATAAATAAATGGAATGATGACGCATTGTGTTCCCTGGCCGAACAAGCGCCTTTTCGGTTTCAGAGGGTTAACGAATTCTGGATTACAATTTGCAGACGACAAATGTTTAAAAAACGTTGAAGGTAATTTGTGTAATGTTTCTTTTTTACGTAATTAGTGTATCGTTATCTTCCAGATGTTTTACAGTTGATTTTGTTTCTGTTCCTTTAATTTTTTGCAAATTTAGTCGGTTGGTTTGTGTTGGGTAAGTTTGAAAGTAAACGTTTTTCAAGAACGTTTCTGTTATGTGTTATAAGTCTGGTCTTAGCCCGATTATAACGTAGTTTGTCTAAATTATCTGTAGTTGGTAATTTCCCTTTCTGTTTAAATGCGTTTCTTTATAGATAGCTTTCAATCTTGATCAAACCATGGTTTTGTGAAACGTTTTGGTTTGCTGAGGTTTCTGGAATGGTTGAGTTTGCAATGTCAAGTGGTTGTGTCGTAAAATGTTTTTAGCACTCTCTAGAATATTCACCCGATGGAGTGGTTCAGAACAAAGCGATGAGAAAATGCTCCAGTTTGTCATCTTATTATTTATTTATTTATTTATTTATTCATTTATTATTGGGACTCATCGACACTTTCGATAGCATGGGTCAGCTCGTGTCGGACAAATTTACAAGTGGAGAAAGCCGGAGTACCCGGCGAGCACAACTGAGCAACGATGAGTAACTGCCGCACACCCCATCGTACAAACTCCACACAAGCAGGGTTACCATTGGTTGAAGACCAGTGCACCATCGACGTGCAGTACGCCCTAGAACACAATACCGCCGTGCTCCCATGCAGGCAATCGGGATGAAGTGTCTGGCAATTTGATTTCTTTAAGTTCCACTGGGGCACCATCAAATCGTTTGAAGGAACCACACTCTCCTTCACAGCTGTAAAGTAGAGGAAGGTAAAAAAACGTAGAAGATCAACCTGTGTGCACGAACCAGACGCGGGATACAAATAAGACTATGCCAGTGATTTTTGTTGCGATTCCCCAATTTGTTTTTCGACAGGCATTGTAATTTGAAATGTGGATAAGAAGACGGCGCGTTTCCGCACGCCATACATGGGAATGTTAGGGATATACTTTTTTTTACCAATGAACTATACCTACCGCGCGCTGAAACATTAAGACTAACCTTCAGAATGAAGAATGGCCATCCTTCCCAAAATCTGGTTTGGGTGTCATTAATATGGGTATCATTCCTACAGCAATAAAATAGTTCCAATCCAATTATAGACGTTTCATTGTTCCTCACCAAAGAATAGTCCGGGATCCATCCTATTGTTTCGGACATTGTAAACTGATAACCGTTCATTGTAATAGAGCCGGAATCGAAACCTGAAACATACGTTATAGATGCAACTTCTTCAATATTCTTGTCTTACCGATTACTTCGGTGTTGCTTTTACTCTGCCTACGAATCTCCACTGTTTTATTACCTGTATTGTAAGCAAGATGCACTACTGATAACATAACGTTAAACAATAGATGAGTTATGATATAGTAATAATAATGAGGTCTAAATATTTTCCTCCATTACCTATCTGAATTAATCATTATATTGATATAGATGATATAAATCCTCAAACTGCAGCAGAAAACGGTATTGCAAACACACCGCCATTGAAATTCCAGCAGGTGTTTGCCTGATTCGTATCATGTTACTCAGGTCGTCTATATATTTGTTTTTTGGTGTTTAATGGCACTTTCAACACACCATTTCGGAAAATTTACATGGGGAGGAAGCCAAGTTACCTGGAGAGAACCATCGAGCAAATTCTCCATTTCGATAGCTACGCACAAGCAGGATTAAACCAAAGCAAGCATTCACAAAATGTTCTCAGATCTGTTACAATTGTCTGACAGTGTTATTGTTTTCTCTTCATAAATTCCGAAGTTTATTCTAGTTCAACTAATGTAAAAGCCAACGTTCGGATGGTTAAAATATCTCTGGTGGCTGGTAAAAATTTAGCACGCAGAGCATAACACAGAACACTTTATGAGCACATGGAAGTTAACGATGCAATGTCAACAAGTACAACACACGAGCACATACCTGGACGACATTTGAATGCATGTGTGTTAATGCACATAGTGTAACAATGTGTATGCACCACATGCAGCACATGGGTCACATATAATGTGTCGAAATGTTTTTGTGTGCATTTGTTTGGAATGAGTGCCTCCACATACATCACAAAGGCAATGCGATATATAGGTGATTCTATAACCCCCGAAGTAGATCCCATCAAGTCGGATGTTCCCTAAACGGGATTCCGTCAGTGGAAAATCTAAGCTGATTACACGAATCTGCTATTGTGTTCGTAGGTCCAAGATGCGCGTATGTGGTACTTAACAATCTTAACCACACGTCACATTAGCGTGTGTTTGAAAGACTGGTATCTACGTCATTTTTGAAAATGCACAATGTGTCACATAACATGTAGCATATAGGCACATGCGATGCAAAATGTGATTTTGTAGGTAAGGGCAAACCAAAGAGGAATTTTGTGGGTAGGGATTTGTGAAACATAATTGTTAATTACCCAAATGCGGGTACGAGGATCGTAACTTTATACCTGAATGACGTATTTCTTATAGCCCGAATTCCCTCATGCGATGAAAAACGCATTGCACAAACGTCGACTGTCTCTAAAATAGATTCTGTAATGTGGATTATTATCCAGTTCTCTGGAATGGACTTCTGAAATGAGAATCTGAAAAAAAGTAGCGACTTCCATTTGTGTCCATTCCCCAAGGCACGAGCTTGAGCCCCCAAAATAAAACGTGTATTTAAGAAATAACTGTTGTTTTCCTTCGGTTTATGCGATATAAACCGAAAATTTTCAGCACAAGCTTCATAACTCGCCTAGCGAGTTGTGATTAAGCTTGTGCTGAAAATTTTCGGTTTATATCGCATAAACCGAAGAGAAACAACAGTTATTTCTTATAATTTAATCCGGCTGTAATATTAAAATATAACAACTTTGTGTACGTGGACGAAAAACTTATAATTTTCGCATAAGACAACAGTCAAACTCAGGAAAGTGTGCCACAAACAGGTCACGTCAGTCATTGTCAAATTGCTTGTTGTTATGATTTTCGATCACAGACGACAGATATTTAGCAAGTCACGTAACAATATCATTAAAAACATTTTTTTTTAAGTTCCCCCAAAATCATGTTTGGGTATATGATCTTTTATTCGTCTCCCACTTCGGTATATTTTATGAAATTCAATTGTTCCTGAGAAATTATCATTATATTCTCGCTGACTGGAGGCGATGAAAAATCGATCATTGATCTTTGTTTACAAGCTTGTTATCCATCTATCAGTCTGCCGTCATGCCCTCACGGTGACAATTGGATTGAGTGGGCGGGGCTTCCATAGTCTTCAAAGTTGGGTCGGATGTGCGAACGTGTAGCGACATTCCAAATCATGACGTGATTTGTTTATACGATTTTGACGACTTTCACACTGTATGCTTTCAACCAATCAAACGCAGAGGCGGGGCAAATGATTAAATTATTTGATTTGATATTTGTTCTAAGGTAATCTCATCATCAGTGACAATGATGATATTTTGTCGCCATCTATAGATCGTTCTCAATTCCTCATATGTGCCTATCTGTAGTCCTTATTTCTTCATATGTTTACTTGAAATGCAATAACTTTAGTCCCAGACTTTTATGAAGAAGATAGGTTGAAATCCACATAAGATCGCGAGCCAATCTCCGGATATCAACAAATGAGGCGCGGCAAACTCTGATTTTTGACACTTCCATGTGAAGATGTCGAGATTATCAGTAACATCAATTTCAACATTTCGTTGTCCTGCTGTTTGTCTGGATTATCTAATTAATACTGAATATATTACATCTCAGTGAATACGAATGTGGCGATGAATAAATTCAAGTATTCCTTTAAGTCTATGCACATCTGAAACTAGAAGTCTTATTTTTAAATAGTCGCTCGCTGAGTAAGTGCACTTCTGATCCGGTCAAACTGCACCATTTGTGTAACTCAGTCCCCAAACTCTGCACAATTCTATACTAGTACATGGGGATCATTACCAGCATTACTAAACTCAACTGGGATACATGTACACGTGGTGACGTAAGTAGATATTAAAATTGTTATGGTATATACAGAATGCAGAAACTTAATTACTCTTTAATCGCAGCACCATGTATTCCCCGGTAGCAAAGTATTTATAACTTTCCATGACCGCACAAGAAACCATTGCTCACTTTCATCAATTGGACAACCAAGCACAATCCGGAAGTTTGATGGATGTTTGCACGTGCGTCTTGTGTTTTGTCCACAGAAAAAAATAATTACTAAGTGACAAATCTATCTCGTAGGGATTTAGTAGTAATCTACCTTCCTTATACTGCAGTCTCCATATTTTCTTTCTGTTCGGTAGGTTCAGTTTGTGATTTCACTACCGAACTCGCTTATAGCAAATAATATTCTGCATTGCACAACGCAAACGCTCTTGTGTATTTCAGAGTACTTCATTCAGTTGGGTGAAACATGTCTCATGTCAGCTCCACTAAACATCCGGTTCACAGGAGCAATTCACACTGGCGCATCCACCGAAAGTCAGGATAATAAGGGTCATCTGGACGCTCTAATTCTATTCACATTCATCATTTTGACTTACTCAGAACATATATACTATATATACTATACCTGCCTTCATACAGGTGTTGTGTTCATGATAAAGCCATCGATGCTAAAAGTGACGACAAATTCATTAAATAAATACCCCAAACAAGCACATCCGGTTATTTCACCCCCAATGTCCACGTGTGGGCACTATGGCATTGTGTACTAAGGCGATCTGCACCTCTCTTCAACCAATGCTAATCATTGCATGTGTGGAGTTAGTAAGTTGGGAAGCTGACAGTTGCTCACCGGTTACCAGTGGTTCTCACAGGGTACTCTGACTTCCCTCAGATAATATGTGAGAATGCCTTGTGTACCAGCTTTTTGTTGATAAAATATGTCCTGTATACATTCCCGAATATTATTAATATACCTGCTTAATAACAGCCAAATTTTTGTCAGATCACAGTGTTTGAATAATTGCTTAAATTCCATAAATTATGTATATTTCTTGAAGTTGGCGAATGTCAAACTTGTCGAGAAAGGCACTCTGCAGTTTAGGGAGACACCACAAATAAAACAATGAAAAAATCTGAGATATATTGGATTTATTTAAATATCGATATTAACCAGAGGTCAAAACTAATCCAATTGATTAGTATTAAATTACAAATGAATATGAAATTTGCAATAAAATGAACACTGATATATGCGGCTATTCAGAATGACACCTTATTGGTGAGAGTTTTCGCTTTTTGGTCCAATTTCATGCTTACTGATTAGAGCTTCCATGAAATCCATTCCACTTTCGTAGTCTTTTCCAGTGGATTTTCTTTAAAGACTGGTCTATCGCAGCTTTGCAGAAATATTGTTTTCTGGAAGAAAAAAGTCCATACATTCTTTATTTCTGATCCGGCCCCTTGGGATATTTTGATCTTTAGGATGTTTGCCAAAATTTTCCAGCCTGTCGGTTGAAAATCTTTTCTTTTTCGCAGCAGACCATTTATTAAATCACACATATTGGAGCCCGAAATTGTAATGCTGTTATACATGAGTCAATCTTTCTCATCCCAGGATAAACTGGGTATATTCTTTATTATCTGGAGTAACAAAAGTGCCTTTTAATCAGATAATCACATGACAAATCATGTAAAATGGTCAATATCACGTGATTTGTCATGTAAAATGATCACTATCACATGACAAAGCATCACATGACAAATCACGTAAAATGATCACTATCACGTGACATGCTTTGTCATGTGATAGTGATCATTTCAAGTGACAAATCATGTGAGTGATTTGTCACATGATTATCTGATTGCAATGATTACTAAAATGCTTTATCAAATTTAAATCATTGTAAAACTGTTTCATTGAATTTAAATCACTAAAAAAAAACTTTCATCGAATTCAAATCATTAAAAAAAGAAACAATGTTTGATCGAATTTAAATCTTTGTAAAATCAGATAATCACTCATTATCTGATTAAAGTGATTATCTGATTAAACAGTGTCGAGTGGGTGGTTGAGATTTGCTACCTCGGCTTGTCATGAATGTGACTTTGAAGTTTCTTTTTTGAAGCAAACTATATCAATTTGTGTGAAGTTGAGCAAAAACTTATTTTACCCCAGAGCTCTATCACTGCTATTTCCCACAATGCACTGTGGGAGAATTTGAAGCAATCAATGCTCAACAGGTTGGGGTAGAACCTACCTTATCTTGGTACATATTTACCCAATCAGCAATTGACAGGTTGGGGTGGGACCCATCCTATTTATACATATACATGGAAACATATTGGAAGAGTATTGCCACTCTATTAACTCGCTTTTGAAAAGGAAAGGATGAATTCACGCTATGTCTGTAAATTGTGTCAAAAATCTTACTCTCATAAAATTAACTACTATCGACACAGACGAAAATTACCAAAAAATGTAAATTTTAAACACCCTACAGGGGGAGCGAACCCAAATGCAGCCGAGTTTACAACCAGATCTATATGTAATGATCTATCTGTAACCCTATCCTCCTCCAGTGCATGTGAAATTGGCCTTTAGTTGGAACAATGCATTAACAAGTGGTAATATTTTGGGGCTTGTAAATAAGCTAGAGCCAGTAAAACCGCTAGTGATGGGGGAATCACTGAGGGAAAAAACTATAGATGACTCAACCAGCCTACCCTCAAGGAGAATTCAGTGTATTGAACCATGGGGGAATGAACAGTTACAGGAAGTACACCCCCCCCCTCACCGAAATGCTGTAGCTGTCCCATCCATAGACCAGGGTATTAGGACAATTACTGAATCCTCAACATCGAGTTCTGAAGAGAAAGGGATGCTCTACAAGGAAATCTTTCAGCGCCATTCAACCTTACACAATGAAAACACCAAACCACACTCCTTAAAGACTAATTTTTCAGTGGAAAATGAGCCGGATTGGATGGCCTGTGTACCCGACTCTATGAAGAAGAAGGCGCTTTTGTTACTCCAGATAATAAAGAATATACCCAATTTATACTGGGATGAGAAAGATTGACTCCTGTATAATGACATTGCAATTTTGGCTCCATTATGTGTGATCTAATAAATGATCTGCTGTGAAAAAGATAAGATTTTCAACCGACAGGCTGGAAAATTTTGGCAAACATCCTTAAAGATCAAAATATCCCAATGATCCTGATTGGAAATAAAGAACATATGGACTTTTTTCTTCCAGAAAACAATATCTCTGCAAAGCTGCGATGGACCAGTCTTTAAAGAAAATCCACTGGAAAAGACTGTGAAAGTGGAATAGACTTTGTGGAAGCTCTAATCAATAAGCATGAAACTGGACCAAAAAGCAAAAACTCTCACCAATAGGGTGTCATTCCGAATAGCCGCATATATCGGTGTTCATTTTACCTCAAATTTCATATTCATTTGTAATTTATTACTAATCAATTTTATTAGTTTCGACCTCTGGTTAATATTGATATTTAAATAAATGCAATATATCTCACATTTTTTCATTGTTTTATTTGTGGTGTCTCCTAAACTACAGAGTGCCTTTCTTGACAAGTTTGACATTCACCAACTTCAGGAAATATACATAATTTATGGAATTTAAGCAATTATTCAAATGCTGTGATCTGATAAAAATTTGGCTGTTATTAAGTGGGTATATTTATAAGATTCAGGAATGTATACAGGACATATTATATCAACAAAAAGCTGGTACATAAGGCATTCTCACATATTATCTTGTTTTTATATAGGTATTTGTGAGGGAAAGGTCTTGAATGTTGTACAAAAATAATCGTTTTAGCACATACTCTGTAGTATGGTTCAATGAAACAGATTTTATTTCGATTTGCACTGTAAGGGGGTGGTAAAAAAAAACAAGAAAAAACAACAGTTTGACTGCAATTAGTTTGAAAGCGGTTGGTGAGGACAGAGAGAGAGAGAGAGAGAGAGAGAGATAGAGAGAATCAATTGAAACATTTCTTGTGATCATGGTGGGCAAAGGGTAGGTCGGGCTGGCGTAGTTAGATCCATTAAACATGCTAATCTGTGTGTCACATTAGTAACTATCATATATTTTTACTCAATTAAAAAAAAAAGTATACAGGTCTGTAAACCAGCTGAGTTTACATGAATAAATCTATGTCAGAATTTAACAGACTGTCTGCAGAAAAGCTCACCAACGTCGTAAATCCACACTGCCACACAGGTAGGGTTAGATTGTTCGATGATATGCATATCATCGACGTGCAGTACACCTTAGTACTCAGCGTCATCGTGCCCCATGTGGATAATCAGGGTTAATTACCTTGCCCAAGGACACAAAGCGGGAGTCTGAATAGTGTATGTAGCTTTGATGCAGCTCTAGGTGGGTTATATTTTCCCAAGTCAGGCAATTTTGGTTGGCTAATACAGAATCGCGTATCCTTTTACCATTTTTGATCAAGTAACAGCATTTTTCAACTGTTAAAATGAGGGGGGAAAGTACACCTGATTTTCACCCTCACAAAACATGTAAAATGAAGGGGAGCTTGGCATGTTATTATAGAATTATAGTTTTTCATTTATTTACTTAACGACATTTGGAGCAATCCGAAAAGAACCACCATGGAAAGGTAAACAGCTGTCAAAGTTCTACACAGGGTTATCATTGGTTGAAGGTAGTACGCCATAGTACACAATTCTACCACCCACCCATCCCCCACATGGGTAATTAGATAATGGTAGCAATGTCATACTTTTACTTATATTGGTGGGTTATTCTTCAGTAAACATTCAAAAATAAAACATATGGGCTTGTAAAACGCTATAGCGCGGGTGTGATTTTTCTATGATTAAACACGGGCTGTAGCGTTATTACACAAATTTTAGAGTTTTTTTTTTCAATTTTTAAAAGCGATTATTGTCATCAACTTTGAGAAAAATGATGGCCAGACATTACTTGAATTTGCCATTTTTAAATGCACTGGTCCACAATTAACTGCTAGACACCTAAGGGCTGTTTTGATAAGTGACAGACAGTCATGAATAAATCAATACATGTATTTCAGTCAAACTGTCCCGCCATTTTGTTTTTTCGAGAAGTGTCTTGTGGAATAAAAAAAATGAATTATAGATTCTTTAATGAAAATTATTAATATATTATATTAAATGACTATACGCTATTTATTAGGAGGACTACCTCATAGTAACTAAGGGTTAAGAGTGCGGTAAGTTATGAGAGGAGACTAATCGGGGTAATTTGATCACTCAAAATTGTGGGGACGGGGTATCCGGGGCATGACATGCCCATTACATTTAGAGAACTGGACTGGGGTTCAAGATAATTTAGCTATTGTGAGGGGTGGGGGAGGGGGAGAGGTTTCCAAAAGGTTTTGGTATTGGATGGCCTGGAGGAGGGGAATTCAGGAAAGTTTTATGTATTGTGAGGGGTTACAGGGGTGTGGCGGTGAGGGAGTGGGATAATGGAGGTGTCTGATTGGTTGAAAAAGTGTGTGTTTGTGACAAAGCAACTCTTTTTAAGATTATGGTGGCCATGAAAGGGCCGTTTCTTGCTTTCCATAGAAAGCTATGTTTTTCCTCTCATCTCCGCCTCAGTGAAGAACTCATTTTGCCAAACTTCTTCGACTGTTAACGACATCTCTGCCTCGGTGAAGAACTCATTTTCCCAATCTTCTTTGACCGTTAATGACATCTCCAACATTGGCCCTAAAAGTGCTTCCTCCTGCATGTGTACGGGAAGATCAAACCAGTGGTTAGGTCGATTTTTATACTGGATCTCCCCAAAAGGACGTCTGGCAGTCTCAACAAAAAAGTAGTCTTCCAGTTTCTTTTCTTGTTCCTTCATGGGGAGCGTCGCCGAACACCACTTTTTTAACGCTAATGCAAATTCTTCCATCGGCTCGCTGCTTCTTGGTTCGCTCATAGCTTTTCAAGGAAGTATAGTCGACCGCTGTCGGCTCCAGAATTGGCATATTGTTGATTAAGTGTACTTCTAGAAATAATAATACATTCATCGCTTGTCATGCTGACTTTTCTGACCCAGTTTCTAATAAGAGTGAGGTTCGAATCGTCGGACTTTATAGGGAACAAAAAAACATGCCCGCTTTTCAATAACTGAAATGTTATTTGTTCATGTGGTCATCGGATTAAAAAAATACTTTATCGCGTGAGATGTAAAATCAGAATACCTTGGTCTATGAGAGTTTTACGACCGCCATAAAATGAGAAGAAGAAGAATAAACTTGTGTTATCAATATGTAAGAATCATGCCTAGTTATTAAATCTAATTACACCCATAAAAATAGCCACAATGGAGTCGTTATCTTCACACATCTTCAGTTTAAGCAAGACACATCTGTCATGTGAGATCATCATTATAACGAGATTTCATTGATTTTTAAATACGTGATAGCATGTCCAGTCTAACGATATTTATGACAGATTATGACCGGTCGTTAAAATGTTATAATGGAATGTATTACCTCAACACCTGTCACTCGCATGCCGTAGTTCGCGTTTTGAAAAATAAAATTGATTTAATGAGATTTCCTTGGTTTTTATTACACCCATACACGCAGACACAATACAGTGTTTACCTTAGCACGTGTCCAGGTCAGAGTCAGTCGATAGCATTCATATATATATATGTCTAATGGTTGGCAAACTTTAATATTATTTTTAAATATATTATTTTTTATCTAATAATATCTATCCCAAATTATGACTTTAAAAAAAAAATATGTACTAATCGACGTAAAGATTATTAATTCATTTATTAATATACTAATTATTATAATTAACCCTAATTGTACTCATTAATTACCTTAATTACATTAATTACATTAATTATGCAACAACCATTAATTAAAATTAATTAAGCAACAGTTGTTAATTAAAGTGATTAAAACAAATATTCATTAAATGACGTCATGTTAATTACCTTACATAACATGACGTCATCCACCCCTTCACCCCCACCCCTTCAGGGAGAACCAGGTCTTCAGCCACATTCATTACTATTCATGTTTGCTTGTTGAAATTGCTGATTTGGCAACAATCTGTTCGGGTGGGGTGTTTAGTTTTCACACTTCACGGACGTTTGTGTAAAGTTTACAGGAGTTACGTTCTCAATTTTTTGTTAATATACTTACATTTCAGCTTTTTCCTGCTTGTAGCTTCGTTTTTGACTTAGAAAGGGTCGAAATCAATATGATAGTGGGATGCGATATACCGTTTACGATCACGACTATCGATGATAATTTATTTTGTTAAAATCTTCAAATTCTTGTGAGAGATGGTGTTTTTTTTCTTGATTTACAATATTTTTGGCGAACTGGAATGAGTCAAATCTTGTTTTTGCATTTTTTTGTAATAGGAATATATTTGCAAGCGCGTTAACAACGTGGCACGCGTGAGAAGGCGCCCCACCGCCTGCAACTTGCTGTTATCTGCTTTGTTTGTCTCTTGTAGATCGACATCCTGGGTGCATGGTCTTTTCCACCATCTTTTGAAACGTTATCGATTTTTTGCTGGTTTCTCTTTTGCAACGTTTGCAAACTCAAGAAACGATGCTTTCCAAACCGAACGGGAATTGGTATCATTATAAAATACATATTTTAAATGGCAAAGAGCGTGGTCAGATGTGCATGCGACTACAGTCGACCATTCGAGAACAACCGCACCAAGATGCAAATGTATTTTAAAGCTTACCATCGCTTCAGAACTCCGTGCACAAAATTAATGTTTCTTTTTTGTTTCTTTGGGGCGAAATATCGTCCTGAGGTATGCATTCATGTAGAACCGTAAGATTGTTTATCATTGTGAATGCGTTCGGCAAAATGGCACGGATAGAACGAGTGGCGTTTTGAGTATAATATACAATCCATTATTTAAAAAAACGTATGTTTGAAATAAAAACAAAACCAAGCTAAAGTGTGATTATCAAAAAAAATTTTGGGGGTCGCTACAGCGTCCGACGAATTCATTTGGGTTAGAAAGCGACTGTCTTATACAAATTGGGCGGAGTTTAATTCTTCTACTGAATCCATGAAGTGATGTAGAAAAAAATAGTCTCTTAACGGAAATTCGTATGAAACAAGTGTTCCATTCGGATTTGTAAATACGGAACTGAAGGAAAAGTAATCAGCGTGTAATAAATTAACCCTTTACCCAACGTAACGGCCAAAACCGGCCAGCGCTATTCTCAAAAATCGCCAATTAATTTTCAAAATATTTTCATCTTTTGTCTCAAAAACATAGGTTATGACCCCTCGTTGGAACGAGCTCGTCGAGCTCGTTCCAACGAGGGGTCATAACCTATGTTTTTGAGACAAAAAATGAAAAAAATTAGTTATTCAAGAATTTTTTTTGCAAGTGTCGTCTGCTTTTCATGTTAGGTAAAGGGTTAAATGTTTGCCTTACGAAGTCTTCATTTTGTTAAAACGGTGGATAGTGATGTTGATTTATGCATTGTGCTCATTGTGATCGTATTCTAAATCAAGAAAAATATGAATCTTTATTTGACGAAGTATCATTCATCAACAAATCATAAGTCGACCGTGAATAGTGATATTGCCAGATAGCTGTCGGGGAAAGAGAGGGATTTGGATGGTACATGTACATTTGGTGAAGCTCTGTTGACTGTATACAAACCTTCACTGCAGTTGCCTCCAACTCTGTAGATACAGTAACTACCCCTCGGCCATGCTTTATTCTGATCATGATCAGGAAGTTTGATGCAAAAATTCATTTGTAGGTGATTCCTATCAAATGGCCCCATCAAATGTTCGCCTTTCCACCAAAGCGACGAAGATGAGTCTACTACTGTCATATTTATATAACCGGTCTTCCAACCGTGCATTTCCGTCTCTGGGCATCCATATTGAGTAAGTGGTAAACCGTATTTTCCGCTCGGCCAGTCACTTGTCATCATTACTGAAGAACAAAACACATACATTTTATCATCAAATCTGTTTCTTTTTTACCTTTCCGTTTATCTTATAAAACGCAGACGAAAATTCTCAAAACTTTACACAGCAGAGGGTTTAAACGAAAAAGTTGCTATTTTTCATATTACAAAAGCTTAATCAGTCCCCTACCATATCCATTCTGAAATAAATAGTTTCGTACAAAATTGATTATTTGATGTCAGTTCCTGTTGTAAAACTATTATAGCCCACAGTGGCCCCCCTCCTACTATACCTAGAGTAGCACCCGACACATGAATAGCCGGTACTTTGGTGCCTCCCTTCATCCAATATGCCCCAACCCAGGAAATGACTTCCTAGCTTGTTGAGGGCAGGGGGTCAGTATCTATTTTTCTAAATCATGCAATAGTGGCTTTCGGGTCGTCCTTTAGATATTTTACAGCGCGAACATGACTCCAGTCCCTTGATATGGTAGTTTTCTCGTTACCCCCGTCAGCCTGACCACAGAACGTTAATTTATTATGTATTTTGTAAAGTCCTCCCTCAATTCTTTGTTTATTCCTTAGCCCTTATACTAATTCTACCGCTGGCATCAAACCAAATACAATATCTTTCACGTACTGTCTAATACAATAAGAGTACCCCGACTAGGTTTGATCAATACCGCATTGACATTACCTTGTTCATTATCAGTAGTAGGAGATGTGGAGATCATGCCTTATTGGCAGGTCTCCGGACAAGACCCGGAAGTGACGTAATGTCACGTAACCCAGAGGTGCCATGTTTGGTGTCATGGGAACCGCGTGAATGGCCATTTTTTGACGTCACCCCCATAGTGATGCATGTGCAGCGCGTGTTATGTTGATACGTTCTCCCGTCGTCCACTTTGTATACTGGAGGTCGCCATCTTGGTTTCTATGGTAGCACTTGGCTGATAAGTTACTCAAAGCTTCTTATGGGACAGGGATATGTTCGGAGGGTATGTTCCTTTGTACAAGAATAATTTCCAGATTCGCAGAATTTCCAAAATAAACCCGACAAGTTGTACTATTTCGAATTCTTTCAGAATTCTCTCCTATCTATCTATGCAATAGTTTTCATTTACCCGATCGTGTTCATTTGTCCAGGAGCATACTCCAGTATAGTAGAAGAGTCTTTCAGCTGGAACAGCTTTGGTTATCATATATATATTTAGATTTTCTGGTCTATTCTTGTTAGTTCTGACCCTATTCCGGTACGCGTGCTGTTTCATTTATCTAGATCGCCCATCATTTCACTTTACTGGCACTAATTAACCAATCAGATTGCTTGATTTCCCATAATATGTATGCAAAGTTATCTCCCTTCTCTATAACAAAAGCCTATATCATTCCGGTAGTCAATAAGCTATCGAGCAGTTACTTGAAGGTCATTGTTCTAACGACCCGAATCCCATCGAGCAAATGAGCTATAGAGCAATTGCTCATTTGAGTGACTCACACATACGACCTTTTGACTCATTTAAGAAAAAAGGGGTGCCTAAGACCAGTCATTTTTTAGAAAAAGGGATATCGTAAGTAGGATACCAAGAAATGCGTGGTTTAAGCTAAAGGGCAAAGAAAGTAATTGTTCCATGAGCAATTGCTCGAACGACTCGAAGCCCATCGAGCAAATGAGCTATAGAGTAATTGCTCGATCGAGTGACTCCACATACTTCTCTACGACTCCTCTGGGTATTTTAGGTTACTTGATGTTGGACTATTGGAGAATACTTGTTGGAGAAACCTCACATCCGGGTACTTCATGCTATTTGTGTTTTGACCGTCGTCGTGTGAAGACATGTTACCAGTTCAACGCAGATACTCTTCCAAGTCATTTTCGAGATCGGATAATGCCAGAGAACACGAGAAGAACCATTGTCGGCTCAAGTGCTGATATTGTACGAAGTTGTTCACCCATCCACACAATAGGAAGAGGCACGAAGTACATCATTGTCCAAGAAAAACAGAAGAGCAGACATATACTGAAGATTGAATGACGGTTCAGAATAAAGTACTCTCAGTATTTTTACGTGATGCCGACAAAGAGGAAATCGATGCCGTTCTACGCGCTGCTGATCAAGATTTGATTACCTGTTTATGTAAATGTGCTACCAACATCCTCGAAGATAATATACCATTGAATTGTGTTGAATTTGATACGAACTGGAATTGAAGCTGCTCACAGATGATGGAATTTCTACCGATATAAAAAGAAGTATATTACGAAAGAGTAGCTTTCTCTCGGCGCTTATTACCCCAGTCCTAGCTCTGAAAAGGTATAAAATGGATGTACCAACACCAAATGCTCATTTGTTCTACGACCACGAAAGAGTGAAGACATGGTGATTCATAACTGCCAGTACTGTGGAAAAACATTTTCCAGAATGTTTAACATAAAGAGGCACAAAGAAGAAGTTTGCTCAAACTGACAAACAGAAAAACCGAACACCACTGCATGACTGGACAGAAATTCAGATATACTGTGAATCCTATCTGATGCAGATCCATATAAAGCCAAGACTATGATCAAGATGGCCAATGATGATTTGATACAATGTATATGTAATTGTGCCTCGAATATCTTGATGGGGGCAGTACCTATACCCAAATCTGAGAGAGCTCAGCTGATCCCATACAAATCCCATACAAACACCAGATTAGGAGAATTGCCTTACCAAAGAGAGAACTATCTTATCGAAAAAAAGACGGGTCATACAGAAACGAAAATTTTTAGGAAAGTTACTTAAACCAATCATCAATTTTCTGTCCAATATCCTGTAAAAGGGTCGTGTTCGTAAGAAACTTGTCATTTGTAATCTGACCTTCGAAGAGAGCGGATGCAATGCAATCCAGTTGTGTACCCAAACAATTGGTCATGAGATTCGACTCCGATGAGTCGTCGAAACTATCAGACGATATGGAATATGAAAAAGAAGAAGAAGACGTTTCTATGATGGGAAAAAGTGCCTATGACAAATTCCATGACGATTTTGACAACCTCATGAACAAGTATATGGAGGATGGAATGGTCGTCGGAGATGCAGTTGAAACAGCATATAGAGCACTTCAAAAGGGTGTCAGAGAAGCCATTAGTACGAAATACTCTAATACCCTAGTGTACATTAGAAATTTTGCAACGACCCAATACACAAGAGAATTCAGGAAATAGCCAAGCGTCTTTGTGAAGAAGAGGACGTTGACTTTGAAGAATCCCAGAAATATGCCTTGGAAAAGCGATTTCTGTTCAACAACCTTATGACAAACTACTCATTTGGAGTAGAAGATGAAGAAGAAGAAGAAGAAAGAAGACGATTAGAGAAAAAAAGTATAAAAGGAGTGTTAGTATGAAAATAAACTCATTTCTGTTTTGAACGTCGAAGAGTGAAGATGTCTGTGTCAAGAACAGTGCTCAGATTCAAAGATGACTTACACCTACAGAGCTTCAATAATAATGCTGGATTAAAGCTGACTCCCCGAGAACTGGCCCAAGTGAATCGTGCAGCTAAAAGAAAAAATCTAGACATGGTTGCTGGTGGAAAGAATCAAAGATGTGTGGATACTGGCCAATTAGTAAACAAGAGATTAAAGACAGAAGAACTGACTGATGCTTCCACTACAAACAAGAATGAAGTTACTACTAAAATTGCGAAACAACATGACGTGTCAAATGAAACTAAGAGTGATGTTCAAAAGACTGATGTTTCCACTACGAATCAGTCTGAAGACAAGAGGAATACGCCAGCTGCCATAAAGTAAGATGTTTCCACTCAAACTAAGAACGAATCAATCTGAAGACAAGAGAATGATGACAGATTCCATAAAGAACGAAGTTACCACTACGAATCAGTCTAAAGACAAGAGAAATATTATAGCTGCCATAAAGAAAGATGTTCCACTCAAACTACGAACGAATCAGTTTGAAGACAAGAGAATGGTGACAGATTCCATAAAGAACGTAGTTGCCACTAAGAACCAGTCTAAAGTTTCTACTGAAACTGAGACAAGTGTTCAGAAGACTGAAGTTACCACCATGAAACTGTTAAAAGACAAGAAAGAGGAATCAAAAAGAAGAAAGATGCCAGACAGGAAAAAAAGCAGCCAACAAAACTAAGTTCCTAGCGATCAATCCGAGAACAATAGTCCAATATCATAGGTAACCTAAAATACCCAGATGAGTCGTAGAGCAGTGTGTGGAGTCACACGTTCGAGCAATTGCTCTATAGCTCATTTGCTCGATGGGCTTCGAATCGTTCGAGCAATGCCTTTCCAGTAACTGCTCGGTAGTTTATTGACTATGGGAATGATATAGGCTTTTGTTATATAGAAGGGAGATAACTCTGCATACAAATTATGGTAAATCAAACAATCTGATTGGTTAGTTAGCGCTGGTAAAATGCACTAATTGGATGATCTAGATCAATGAAACAAGAGTACTCGGAATAGGGTAAGAACTAACAAGAACAGACCAGAAAAAGCTAAATACAGTAATAATAATCAAAGCTGTACCAGCTGATGGGCTATTCTACTCTACTGGAGTATACTCGAACGAACATGGTCGGGTAGACGAAAACTATTGCGTAGATAGATAGAAGCAGAGCATTTTGAAAGAGTTCTAAATAGTACTACTTGTCGGGTGTATTTGCGTAATTCTACTAATCGGGAAATTATTCTTGTACAAAGGAACGTACCCTCCGAACATATCCCTGCCCTATAACAAGCTTTTGGATAACACAGCAACCATGCACTACCATAGAAACCAAGATGGCGGCCTCTAGTATTCAAAATGGCCAACGGAAACAACACGCGCTGCGCATGAGCACTAGGACCACGCATCACTATGGAGATAACGTCACAGGATGGCCGCTCACACGGGTTACCATGACAGCCAAACATGGCGTCACTTTCGGGTTCCTGCCCGGTGTTCTGCAAATAAGGCACGATCTCTACATTTACTACTATCATCTTCTCGCATCTTCCCCGACTGCAACATGTTCCTGCAACATAGTCGCGCCCCTGCAAAACAACTTGAAGTCACTCGTGTCACTCTGATAAGCGGATAACTTTCAACTAATCGACCTGTTTCTTATTAGTGTCTACCAAATCTCAGTCCAGCCTCAAAATGAACCGAATCCCGCTAACCGAGCTTGCACTTGTTGATATCTTGTTCATATCTCAAACCCACTGTGTTGGCCCAGAACTCGGTACTCTTTAATTCCTACTGTAGTGAGTTTTTACCCTAGAAAATATATTCTCACTACTTTAGAAGACAAAAGATTGTGTTTTTTTTACCACCCCAAACCCAGTTTGATCCAGTAACCACACTTCTCAACTATGATTTTACCCTAAAATACCCATGTGCTTAAATTTCTATATACTCTGAAACATAATGCATTCTCACTACTATACAGAACAAAAAAATAGTGTATTTTTAACACTCCAAATCCATAATGTTGAAGTAGTACCCAGTACATCCCAGTACCCATTGAAGTGAGGAATTCTACCCTAAAACACGCCTTCTCCCTACTTTGCAAGGCCAAAAAATTGTTGACATCTTAACACTCCAAATCCATCGTGTTTACCCAGCACCCATCACTTCCCAGTGACAAATGTAGTGATCGTTTCCATAAAACACAACATTTACTCACTACGTGACAAGACACTCACCAATAAAACCAAATATTGCCCCCAAACTCACGCTGACTGTAGTGATTTTTACAATAAAACACGACTTCTTTTCGCTTCCTTACAAGACACACATCCGTAAATACGAAATATCTCCTCCGTGTTTTGCGCTAAAAGATTTCATCACCACAGGCAGATGACTTCTCCACTTCCTTAGTGGATTTGCACCTAGTTTCCAGTTTGCCGACTGAGACACATCGTCTCTGACACGCTGTTATCTTAATGCATAACTTTAACACCATCCCCACGACCATTTAACCGAACACACCGCCGTTGCTATCCGTCGTATAATAACCTTGCACCCACGACAGTTGCAATCCTACCCATGTGTTCCCTTACCTCTCGTTAGTTTGGAAAGCCTGGTTAGGCGAAACTAGTAACCCTCCCAGTGTATATTACTTACTATTGTTAAAGGACCTCACATATTACCAAAGCCAATGATAAATTGCCAATGATAAATTCCGAAAAGGAATATACTCAATCCAATTTCCTACAAACAGCAATACGCAACATATCACTAACCCAACTGGCTGACTCAGCTAGCATGTACATCAACAATTTATCAAATCACTCATAAAATAGGTGTTAATCACCTATAAAACAGTGGACCCCACAAGGTGGATTAAGAAAGATACCCCCTCGACATGAGTTTTCCTTAACAATGAGTAATAAATGTAACCTACGCCCAACCCTCTATTTCACTTCGCCCGGCTCAAATTTGAATCACACCCACTATACCCACAGTAACATCCCCACCCGTAAATAGCCGGTTGTTTGGTGTGTCTCTCTCTATCCAATATGCCTCCGCGCCGCAGATTTCAACCTAGTATGGGCGGACCAATATCTCTTAAATGAAGCAATGCACCTTTCACTGCCATTATGGTATAAACCACACTAATTCACATAGCATGCGCAAAAGCGAATCGAGGGATACAGAGGAGTTAAAAAATAGAAGTCCTGCCATGAAATGCGCACAAAGAGCACGGCGATCAGCGCGTTAATCTAAGGCTATCATATTTTGTACATACGGCCTGTGCACAAGCAGTGTTTCAGCCAATGGCCCTCCAGGTAAACCGGAGGTCCATTGCCAGAAACATTTCCTGTGTTTGCTATGAGTAACCAGGAGAACCAGCCATGCATTGGATGCCATACGATATGACAATTGCGCGCAATTCCTACGCGCAATTAAGCCTAGATAATCGCGCAGTTCGCGACAGGACATCTAGTCTTAACAGTAGAACATTGACGTGAATTCGAAAGTGTATACGGAATACAAGGACTATTTTCGTTACGCTACGAGGGAAATGCTGTTAATATAAAACGTGTCTTTTAACCATTCATCGATATGATGATGTAATAAAATCTGTTATTTATCATCTTATTTGCACCCAATATGCGATAGTTCGACAGAGTCAGATATGCCAGATAAATTTGGTAATGCGAATCGCTAATGCATCCTGTAGTTTGAGGTCCAGTCGGAATCATTTCACCACTACTATCAGTTTTAGCTTTACGTTGTTGCTCATAAAAGTTTTTGTGATGAGAATTATTACAAGGTTTAGATTATTAAGGTTATGAACAGTTTTCAATATTTTTCGTCCCTGACTGTAGCTGAAATATTGGTGGACGTTCTCTAAGACTATTCGCGGTATTTTTCGTCCCCCAATGAAGACTTCGATGCCCGAAATTACCGCCCAATTTCTTTATTGTCTTGTATTGGCAAGTTAATGGAAAGAGTTGTGTTTAGTGAAGTACATAAACACTTCCTTGACAATAACCGTTTTTTTTTCAAACACCAGTCAGGTTTTTTACCAAACGATAGCATAGTATTTCAACTTATTGAGGTCTATCATAATCTATGCAAAGCCTTCGACAAACATGAGTATTATTGTAGAGTCTTCTTTGATATCTCGAAGGCATTTGATAGATTATGGCACGTGGGTTTAATTTTTAAGCTCAGAGTACGGTATATCAGGACAGCTGCTTCGTTGTTCAAAGACTATCTAACTAATCGCAAGCAAAGAGTAAAACTCAACAACCAGTGCTCTGAGAACAAATGCATTGAATCCGGTGTCCCACGAGGCTAACCCCCAGGTCTCCTCCTCTTCTTAGCTAATATCAATGATATCGCTGACGAAATTGTCTCGTTGACCACATTATTTGCTGACGACACATGTCTAACTCAGGCTGCCCAATAAATTTCCATGATTGAATATAATTAAAACCCAGATCTTGAAAAAATAAAGAAATGGGCCAATACTTGGCTTGTCAGTTTTAATCCCCAAGAAAATAATCTGTTGTTGTCCACGTAAATTAGAAAAAGTTACACATCCATACTTTTTATGGAGAGTCTCTAGAATTTGTTACTTCTCACAAGCACCTTGGAGTAATCATCCAGTCTAACTTATCCTGGGAGGGCCACATCGATCTCATATGTTAGAAAGCCTGTTCTGGACTCTCAGAATTGAGAAAATATTTGTTTGACCGTAAAACACTCGAGAGAATGTACTGTGCCTTTACACTCCCCATAATAGAATATGCAAGCCCCGTGTGGTCTGGAGCACCACCGTGTCAATTAAAACGTCTAGAAAACGCACACTGGGACGCCGCAGGAATTGTATCAGGCTTGACAAGATCAGTTAGTGTCCGGACGATCGCAATACTCACTTCGTAATTCGGTAAATTATTCTTCATATAATTTAAGGACAGAACTATCAAACGATCTTTCAGTAGCATCCCCACCCTTGTCGTTTTAAAAAATCACATTTCAAGAACTGAGTACGAACCCCCTATGTATTTTAACGTAGGCAAACGAAAGTCTAATATCATTCATTGTGAACTGAGGGCAGGCTGTAGCTATTTAAATGGGGACAAATTTGTCAACTATATTTCTGCTCAGCACGATTATTTCTGTGGTCAACACCTAGAAGACGCTGAACACTTCTGTCTTGTCTGTCCACTCTATAGTCAGGCTCGGTGTGACCTGTTCGAGACATTATTCGATCTCAATATCAATCTAATTCAATTGAATGTTATTCTCTCTGGAGATCCCAATTTGTCCGACACTATCACCACTTCCATTCTTTTTGGCCGTACAAAGAAGGTTTATAAAAAATACTCAGAGATTCGTCATCGAGTGACTATTTCACCTGACCTGTACATACGCCATCCAGGTCTGGAGTGATTATTATTATTATTATTATTATTATTATTATTATTATTATTATTATTTGCTGATATTACCGTATTGGGGAATTGGCTTGGGGCTAAACAGGAAGCGACGCCGAGAGCTTGGGGTGTGTGTGTGTGGGGGGGGGGGGGGGGGCGGGGGGCGGGGGGGGGGGGGGGGGGCTCACCACCAACAATACAGACTCAACTTTTTTTTCTTTTTTTTCAACTTTTTCAATTTTCTTTTCTTTGCTTTTTTTTAATTCCAAATCGTACATCCTTTTATGCCATTTATTTTGTTTATCTAACCGCCATCTGTATAATCTATACTCATGAAAAGGGGAGTGAAGGGTGTTCTAAGTGAATAGTCCTTCAGTCCTCATTTGCCTTTTATTTATTGGCAAATAAAAATATGTTTAGTTATAAAAAGTCTTCTTATTTGAAAGTGGACCACAAACATATCTTTTTGCACAACATTCTTCAGTATAAAACATATTTTGTCCGGAATACATATATTTTGCTTAAAAGTTTGACATTCAATGAGTAGTTGACACAACACATGCCAAACTGATGAGGATAACCAATGTTATTTAATTTATGTATGTCTTGTTTCTTACAAACACGTTTAAAGGTATTCATATGTTACAGTTTACGCATCGACCCTGCGCGCCTTCGTCGCGCTAAAACTTTTCATTCATCACATGTACGCATTTCACCATTGAGACTGAGGTAAATAGACTGTTTCTTTAAAAGTAAATAATTGTGTTTTTAGTCAGCTTGTGGTAATTTGACGCCTTAATAAACAAATCTTCTGTGAAATGCATTAACACAATACCACACAAGCAGTTGACGAGGCTCTCGGGGATCTCTACCCACTACCCTACTGCTAGTGCACACACTCAAACTAACTGAGATTATTAACTCTTGCGTCCGACTCTCGTGGATTCTAAAATCATATTATGCTATAAGCAAGTAAAGTTATTCTGGTCGCAAAGTATTTCAAGCCTACATCGTCCCTGTGCGCATTCGGCGCGCTGAAGCTTTCCATTCGTTCATTCAGTTGAGGAGTACATTTCCACACAGGCTTTACAATATAATCGTTTAGAAAGCGGCTGAGTATTTTGTGGGATAGCGACTGGACCGCATCTCGACAATATAAGCGGTCCATTTTACCTGCCAACAAATTGTACAATGGTATCATAGCTACCGATAAATGGAAGCCGTCCCATTTCAGAGTTACATTAACGGAAATCTGAATATTTTTTTTCACAATAGAATCACGGCCCAGTGGTTACTTTTATCTACATACTGCCCCTTATTGAATGTCTCGATAAATACATTAATACTTTACCATTTTCACAGAACAAGCCAGTCGCTGGGTATTCACAGGTGCAGGCACATGTCTCATTGTCAATAGTTCCCCCATTTTCGCATACAACTCCAAAACACACTGGAAACAGAAACAAAATAGTGTACTCGGAAATTAGATGGTTTCATCCTATAGAAAAAAAGTAGGGCAGCACTGATGGGGATAAAATGTGTGGCACCCAGAATAATTTTCCTGTCGGGACATGTTCGTCTACGTTCCTGGTGTTATCATTTTTTTTACTTGAACCTTCCTTTCCATAAATTTGCGTTTCTGCACATGATAGTAACAAATTGCGCAGTAGCGCACAGATTAAAGAATAATGTATACATCTTAAAAAAATAAAAAAGCAATTAAAAATTGTTAAAAACGTTCTTTGACAAACGATAGAATTTTGTTGAGTTTGAGTTGAAAAGTACGTATCTAAGAGACATGACAGTTGAGTTCTTCCGTCTGACAATATTAGAATATGTGCAGTGCAAAATAATGTGTTCTACTGTAGCAAAAATTAATTACCAAGTAGACATGATTGCTTATCTGTATCCCGATTAAATAATATTCCAACTACATCATCAAGACAAGCCTCGATTGTATAATTCGAATATTTTATTAGACGGGACTTTAGTCATTAGAGTTGGGGCAAATCAGATTTTACTCCTCCATCCAGCCAAACGTTTCTTAGCGACGCGCCCACTCCAAACAAGTATTGTCCAAACACCACACTTTCACTCTAAATGAACATCAAGTATTTTACGACCCCAATAGATAGATTTTATAATAACGAAAAAAAGTTAAGTTAAAACCATGACAAATTTTAAATTAGAAATACCTCAAATTATGTGCGATTCTGTACGGGATTAAGGATCCTACTTTACTCGGTGAACCACAACGCGAACCAAATTTAGTGAATTCGGTCAGCACATCTCCTTAGATATCCCCACGTGTCCCTTTCGCTGTGTGTTAAAAAGGATAATGAGGCATTGGTGATCTTCTATATACATGTACAAATAATGACTGTGCTGTTTCAATTGATGCGAATTATCTAGTATGTAATATACAACAAGCGCTCCATGAATACTAGGTACAGAAAGACAGGGACAACATATTTGTTGTGATAAAAAGCCGCCATGAATGATACTCAATAATTTGAGTTTTTTTATTCAAACGTACTATATTCTATCTACAGTACAGTCAGAGTGGGCAACCCACATGTGAGCAGTGCAGTGCTGTCCAAACATGCGTTTACCATATAATAAAAATCACCATCAGCAAAAATTTTAATTAACAAAGCACCGGGTTGTACCCGGCGCTTCATTTAATAAATGTCGGATGATTATTCCTCTAATTCGTGTTTAGAATTTATTATTGTCGATTCCGTGGAAATATTGTCCGGCCGTAGAAAATGGCCAATCCAGGACGGCCGTACGTTAAGAATTCGATTCACCATCGTAGTGTAAAAATAAGCATTCTGGCACAATGAGAGCCTATCTGACTTCTTATTTTTTTCTAAATCATTTTCACGAAAAATTATCTAAGTCCCAAATCTCCTGAATACTGGCACACTGGACATCTCGCAAAAGTGTGCAAGTATACCACATGATGACACGCGGCTTTTTCGAGTCGTAAAACGGATGGGAATTCGAATCGTTCGTCTGCTAATATTTCCGAAAGGTGACACCGTGTTGTTTGTTTACAGAAGAACGTGCGATGATTGAATATTCCTTCGCTCATTAAATATATTAATAAGCCAATATAGGTTAGTCACGTGGGTGAGGTGAGACAGGCATATCTCTCCCAGCTGTCTCACACGACTTTATATATGTCTCAGTGGTACCTAAGTGGTGGGAGAAAGAGGATATCTACGATGTTCTAGTGAATAGCGGGACTTATCTGATGAGTGCCTGGAGGTGGGGGGTGACCATCCCCTACTAGGCGGGTCCTCAAGTGGTGGATAGATAACGGCCTACTCAGTTGGGCAGGTTTGCTGGTTTTTAATTAGCAGGTTGCTCAACAGAGCTGGTTTGCTGCGAAATATAAAAATACGCAGCTCCGGACCAAAATGGTCAATCCTGCTAATTCCATCTTGCAGGAACCTTGTTCTTCTGTGAGGTGCATTCCAAAGGCCCCGGAAGACGGAATCCTGGCAGATGAGGACTAGTGGTTCCGGTTAGGGCAGTCTCAGGGATGGAAACCTGGTCGTAAGCACTGCTTTGGTCCTGGTGTCCATTTTGGAGGTAATGTCCAAGACACTGCTTTGGCCCCAATTTGGGGAGTAGAAGGATGACCCGTTCTGGCCAATCGGTAGCCCCACCCCAAAAAGTACTGGGTGTCGCGTCGGGGGCATTTGGTGGTCATTCAATCAGTCATTTTTTTAATCACATACCATGATTGCCATTGTATACTGTTTTTAAACGTTCTATTTTTAACAACTATTAAATTTTGCTGCACTGTCTGTTTCAGTCCTACGTGACAACTATTATTTGAGTGCTTTGTAAAATGATTGGTTGGATGATCGCCATCTGAAGACATGGCACTTCCACACAAGGGCCAATCAGCCAGTGCCATGCTTCGGTATCAACATTGCCTGTGTGTATTGCTCCATACCAGGTATGTGGGAATACCGGCAATCCGGTGGGTTAACTGCGTTGCAGTAACCCTACCCCTTGTTGGACTCCGTGGTGGGTGGGAGCCGGGGCAATGAACTTTTAAAAAATAAACATGGCTAAAATACCACAAAAAAAAAAAAAAAAAAAAACGAGGGCACGAATTTCAAATTTCTGACACTGACCCTGACTCAGATCAAGACAAAGAACAAACCGTTTTGAAAAACTGGCCAAAATTTATCATCATTTATGCTAACGATGAGAATAAAAAAGCATCTGATCTCAGTCCATTTGCTTTAGAAAAAGCCATAAAAGGAATAGGTGGTGACGTTAAAAATGTTAGAAAATTACATTACGATCAGGGGCAATTCTAATTGAATGTAGAAGAGAAATGCAAGCTTTGAATTTTCTAAAGATAGATAAACTCGTCGATATGGAGGTCAATACCTTTGCTCATAAAACATTAAACAGCTGCAAAGGTGTTGCACGTACAAAGGAATTGTCAGGCATTGTTGTAAGTAGTATATGGCGCACACTTCTGCCCTCATCTTGGGGACCCCGCTTGGGGACCCCGCCGCATATATTGGTTTCTATGGTGACACATGGTTGCTTTAAATTAAATAGGCTGTGTTCTGAATTTATGTTTGCTTGTATGCGTCGAATTATCTGAAACGAAACGACAACGATTCCAAAACAACCCGCCATGCATCTGAAACTACCAACCAACAAATTTCTACCAGTGCTATTTTTTTCTTACTCTAAAAAAGTGACCCTCTGACATTATCTACTGACTTGGGACAACAAAAGATTGCTCAAGGTTCAATACATTTTAATTTGTCTAACAATATTTACAAATCACCAATTTGACAATATGATCGGTAATTTGGGAAAATGTTGAGCCTCAGATGTTATAAAACTTGCACACAAATTGCGGAAGATTGGAAAACACAACGCACAGTAATTGTTCAAATCACGGAAACGGGATAAATCCGTTGTCTCAATGAATATTCTCAAGCCGGATCAGAATTTGAGAAACAGCAATAAATATCATAAACCTGAACGAATCAATGAAAGCGATATTTCAGCATACCAAAAGCGCACGTGGACTCAGGATTTTTTTTTTTTTTTTTTTTTTTTTATTGTAAAACACACATTAAAACTATGTACAAAACAACAAAACAGACAAGATACAGTTAAATATTCTCTACCTATACTAAACATAAGTTTTATTTCTAATTAGTCAAAAAAGGCCATAACTCTAGTAGGAATGTATGGACGAAACCCGTGAAATATGGATATCATGTCCTCATATGGGTCTATCCTCAAACAAATAGACACCAAATTCTGAAGATAAATGGCAGAGTTATAATACAAAACACTCATTTTGAGATTTTTTCTAAGTCCAACAAGTGCCATAAGTCATGTAGATAAGCAAGGGAAAAACCTGAGGAATGTTGATATTTGCTACCTCATATTGGTCAATCACCATACCAAAGGCCATAAAAAAAGTGAAAAACCCAATATAAAGTTATAATGCAAAACATTCATTTTGAGATTTTTCTAAAGCCAACAAGGACATAACTCTGGTGGGTATGCGAGGACAAAACCCGCGACATGTGGATATCTGTTACCACATGCTAGACTATCGTCATACCAAAGGATATCAATTTCGTACGGACAATACTTCAGTTATAATGCAGGATGCTGTACGGACGTACGAACGAACGTACGGACGGATGGATGGAGAAGTCGAATATATACCCACCAAATGTTCAGTCGGGAGAATAATAAATCATGCCATTATCTTAGCATTATAATTCATATTATTCTGTAATCAAAGGTTCAAATATCTGTTGGTACGAATATTTTGTGGAATCAAACGCAGCTGACGTTTTCCGATGACCATGCATGTAAGGAGTTATTTCCCATGTAAATTTCCAACGATCAGAAAATTGATCACATTTGCTCGCGATAAAAGTAAAATTTCTGAATAAACGGGATATTTTTGGCACACCTGAATTGAATATTTGTACAATGAAACTTTCGGAAATAAACCCCGTTTGTTTGAAATAACAATGAACCATGATTCATGGCAAACCAACATCTTTAAGGGAAATTACGAATTACCGAAAAAATATCAAGTTGAAAGCAACAAAAATCAAACACACCGTGAAGATGGTATCAAAAAGCTAGTAACTCAGATAAAATTCTCCAAACAAAAATATTAATTGTATGTCAGAAAAACAATTTTTTCCAGTTTTCACCTAAACTTTGACAACTGTATTATTTTTGAATTTCCAAAATGGTCTAATTCCATTGACCATTCACAGAGTAATTCCTCTAAAAAATTGCGAGAGTGGAAAATAGATAACCATGAAGTTGTGCAACCTTTTGTATAACCTGAGAGGCCAGCCTGTACAGCTGACCTACTATTGTTCACTTGAAGTCCCCACCAGTTTAAAATCACTGACTCTATAAATATTTAAAAATTGCTGAAACACTTAGCATCACCATGAGATCACTAAAAATACATACTTTTCTCATAGGAAATACTATGTTTTTCATGCATCGGTGAAAGATTTTTCCATAAGAAACATCTCAGTTACATACAGATTATGGGATGAGTCTAAAAGCTCTATCCAACATATTTTACCAAAACAATTTAAAAAAGGTGACCAATATTGCACCATTCAACTGACCCTTTAACCAATGTATTGGCAGGAACCAGCAAACTCGTATAAACATAAATATCTATTTAATTTTTGTTTTCAAACCCTGTTTTCAAAACACAGCCCATGACACCTCACCGGAACAAGCCTAATGAGCTTGCTCCATTGAGGGGTCACTGGCTATGCTTCAGAGACCAAAATTGCAAATTTTCTATTTTTTAAAAATTTATTTGCCAATTTTGGTAATTGCCGTCTTCAGTCAACATTGAATAAATGAAGAAAAAATGAGAAAAATTAAATATTTTTGCTAATACAGTGAAGCCCACCCAATTGTATATCACTTGAATTGTATATCCCTGTTAATTGAATATAATTTACAAACACAAAACCATTTACCATACTTTTAGTACACATTTGACCTGTTAATTGCATATAGGTTATAGAGTAAACTCCTGCTAATTGAATCAAAAATCTTGCAGTCTGTCGAAAATTTACTTTTGACGACCAGTGAATTCCCCACATTGATAAACATTCCTCCATCCTCCAACCATAAATTGAGCATCCAATGCACCATATCCTGCCCGAGAGAGCTCAGTGAGTCTGTCAAACAAGACACAACACACCAAACACCCAATCCACAACTAGAAGACGGGAAAATGTCCAAATTCCTGTTAATTGTATACTTCTGTAAACTGATATTTTTCTCTGACAAAGTGACTAGTCAATTAACATGGATCCACTGTACCAGTTTCCAGATAGATTTCAATTATAACCACAATACTGGGACTTACTTGTGATTTGGAAAATTGATTACTAATTCTGCGTTGTTAAAGTGAACAAGGGAATTATTTTGAGTTATAATTTCTTTGAATATTTCTGCATTATTTTGGCTTCTGTAATATTTCCAGCAATACTGCAAGTGACTATTGATCATTGTTCTAAAAATTGTCTCAACAGTTAAAAACTTGACTTCATGAAGGAAATAATTTCTCCTTCTCAAAACAGAGAGTCTATAACAACTAATAATCAGATAGGTAAAAGTATAATTTACTTTTTTACCACTCCAGCAACCAAAAATCAACATATGTTGAAAATTTGATACCGAAATAAAACTAATTTGGTTGAATAATATATCTAACAGCTTTCTAATAAAATTTTGAATGCTTACCAGAAAAGGGCATTCTAACAGAAGATGTATCAAATCTTCGGTTTCTAATTTACATAGGGAACACTTATCCGAAACCTGCTTACCCGTGAGAAATTGTTTGCGCATTGTAAAAATTATATTATGTTCTATTTGAAAGTCAATATCCACCATTTCAGGGGATTTCATAGTCATGTAAAGTGCCTTCCAGTGGAGTATAGATTCAACATCCATATGTGGAAACTTTGAACTCCAAAAATCATCCAAAACTGTTTTTTCTGCAATCTTAGAAAGAATAATTGAATATGCAATTTTAGTTGATATTTGTTCTACTGGAAAATACATATCTTTGAAAGGAAATTTCAGTTTTTTATCAGACTTTGTCAAAAAGTTGTTGTTTTCTAAAAAACTACCACTCGTAATTGCCAATTTTCAATCTTCAGGAATGCAGTGTTGTAAAAATCTGTAATTATCTGAAACACCCCTTGAGTCTTTTATTGTTGAACAGTTTGTTAATTTGTGTAAGGCAATGTCAGGAAGAAATCCAGGTGCATACTCATAGATAACATCCTTAATGCGAGTCACACCTGATTCCATAAATCTTTCAAAAAACAAACATTGATTATTTTCACTGATATGTGGGTTATCGAAAAGTGATTGTTCTGTTAACGGTATAAATTCTGTGGTACAAGAAGACAAATGTGTATCTGTTAAAGTATACCAACTTTTTAACACTTCGGTATAAAAAAGGGAAGCAATTCTTCCAATGTTTCCATTAAATTTTAAACCAAATATGCCCTCTTTCAAATGTAAATTCTTGTAATTCTGAAATTGCAATTGCATGAATTCAACCCAGGGAAATCTGCAAAATTCCATTTTTTAATCCACTTCAGCCTTAATGCCATTTTTTTACTTCCAAGGTCGGGAAAGTTAAGCCCTCCTTTGTGTTTCGTGTTTATGACAGCCTTGTATTTTATCAAATGAATTCCATTATTCCAGATATTCCAAACAGATAGATTTTATTTCTTTTTCAAAGTTTTTGGGCAGGGAAATTACATAAAGTGTGTACCAGATCTTGGAAAGCAAAAGACTTTGAACTATTATTGCCCTCCCTTGTAATGATACATATCTTCTCTTCCAGAAATTTAAAAGTGTTTTAATGTTTGTAATTTTTTCGCTCCAGTTTTCAGTTGTGAATTGTTTCTCATTCCAACCCAAATACACCCCTAGTATATTGATTGAGTTTTCAATTTGTTTAAAGGCAACATTCCAACCCAAATACACCCCTAGTATATTGATTGAGTTTTCAATTTGTTTAAAGGGAACATTCCAACCCAAATACACCCCTAGTATATTGATTGAGTTTTCAATTTGTTTAAAGGCAACATTCCAACCCAAATACACCCCTAGTATATTGATTGAGTTTTCAATTTGTTTAAAGGGAACATTCCAACCCAAATACACCCCTAGTTTATTGATTGAGTTTTCAATTTGTTTAAAGGCAACATTCCAACCCAAATACACCCCTAGTATATTGATTGAGTTTTCAGTTCGTTTAAAGGGAACATTCCAACCCAAATACACCCCTAGTATATTGATTGAGTTTTCAATTTGTTTAAAGGCAACATTCCAACCCAAATACACCCCTAGTATATTGATTGAGTTTTCAATTTGTTTAAAGGGAACATTCCAACCCAAATACACCCCTAGTATATTGATTGAGTTTTCAATTTGTTTAAAGGGAACATTCCAACCCAAATACACCCCTAGTATATTGAGTGAGTTTTCAATTTGTTTAAAGGCAACATTCCAACCCAAATACACCCCTAGTATATTGATTGAGTTTTCAATTTGTTTAAAGGGAACATTCCAACCCAAATACACCCCTAGTATATTGATTGAGTTTTCAATTTGTTTAAAGGGAACATTCCAACCCAAATACACCCCTAGTATATTGATTGAGTTTTCAATTTGTTTAAAGGCAACATTCCAACCCAAATACACCCCTAGTATATTGATTGAGTTTTCAGTTTGTTTAAAGGGAACATTCCAACCCAAATACACCCCTAGTATATTGATTGAGTTTTCAATTTGTTTAAAGGCAACATTCCAGCCCAAATACACCCCTAGTATATTGATTGGGTTTTCAATTTGTTTAAAGGGAACATTCCAACCCAAATACACCCCTATATATTGATTGAGTTTTCAATTTGTTTAAAGGGAACATTCCAACCCAAATACACCCCTAGTATATTGATTGAGTTTTCAATTTGTTTAAAGGGAACATTAAATGAGTTAAAATTGAAGGACTTCAAATTTCCTAAGGCTAACATTTCTGACTTATCAAAGTTGATTTTGGCCACAGAACCTTTTGAATAGACCTCTAGACAATGAATTACTGCTTTGACACTATCTGGTGTAGACACCGAAAGCTCGGTATCATCTGCATGTTGGAAAATCTTATGTTCAGTCTTGCTCAGCAGCAATTCAATCCCAAGGATATCTTTGTTATTCTCAATTAATTTCGTTAAAGGTTGAGATGTGAGAACATACAGCATATCACTCAAAGGGCAACCTTGTCTTACCGATCTTTAAATTTTAAAAAAGGAGGATGTATGTCCATTTACTTTCACACAACTCATATCATTATATAAAATTTTTATCCAACTGATAAAACTTTCACCAAAGCCAAAATGCTGTAAGACCATGAACAAATAATGATGTGACACTCTATTGAAAGCTTTTTGCTGATCAATTTTAACAATTATCCCAGGAAGATTCTGACTTTCTATATGGAAAATTAAATCCCTAATGCTGGCTATTGTCTCTGATATATCTCTCCCTGGGATACAACAGATTTGGAAAGGGGAGATAATCATGTCAATAACTGTTTTTAGTCGATTAGCAAGACATTTGGCTAAAATTTTATAATCATAATTAAGTAGGCTTATTGGTCTGTAGTTTTTTATCAATCTCTTATCACCTTTTTTTATATATAAGGGTTATAACCCCCTTTTTCATGGAATTTGAAAGTGACTTAGAGCTGAAAATTTCCTATTAAATATTCAACAACAAAGGACCAATCTTCTCCCAAAAACATAAGTAAAATTCTTGGGTTAGTCCATCTAAGCCTGGTGATTTATTTGGAGCCATTTTTTTTAACCCTTCAGATAGTTCATCAAGATTTATATTTTCATCACAGTAATTTTTAGAATCTTCACTTAATTTCTGATTCAACTGATTGACCAAGATGTTTTCACAAACTGGATTATTTTCTTCAAGGCTGTATAAATCTTCATAGAAGTTTTTTGTCTCTTTCAAAATATCAAAAATATTTTTAGGGTCACATTTGATGACAAAATTTCTGTAATGCAATTAGAATTTTGTCTTTGAGACTCTTTCCATCACCCTCAATAGCCCATTTTGCTTTGGAACGTAAAATTGCTCCTTGGCATTTTTTGTGTTCAAAACTTCTCAGTTCATTTTTTAATTCTAAAATTTTTGGAATGTTCTGTTTTATACGAGAATATTCTAAGGATAATGATTTTCTTATATTATTTTCTTTCTGTTTCTCTTCCTTACTCTCTTTTTGAGCAATGAAAATTGATAATTGTTTTATTTTGTACTTCAGATTATCCCACCACACTAACAATTCATTTTTAAAAAGAGGTGAACAACATTCCGTATCAATTAATTTGTTAACCTCCCTTATATAATCATGATTTAATAGCAAATTATTGTTTAAAATCCAAATACCAGGACCTCTATCTACATTTTCGAAGTTAAATTTGGATATAATAAAGGAATGATCACTAAAATTTGTATGTTGTATGTAAGTGTATTGACAGAGATGCACTAATAATTTTGAAACGAGAATATAGTCAATTCTGCTTTGTTGTAAAACCCCAGCAGTTATTCTGTGCCATGTGTATTGTCTTTTTTGAGGATTTTTTATCCGCCAAATGTCTGAAAGAGTGCCGTCTGATAAATACTGTCCAAATAATCTTGTTGCTTTATCGGTATGGAATACTGGTCTGTCATATTGACTTAATGCTGTGTTAAAATCACCACACATGATAACATTTTCTTTGTCTTTAACATAAGTAAAGACTTCAAGAAAAAAGTTAACCCTTTCAGAAATATTGTTAGGAGCATAAAGGGAAATTAAATGAAAAATTTCTTCATTAATGGATAAACGTATCGCTATGAATCTTCCAATACTACATTTATATACATCTATAACCTTGTATTTCGCATTACTTTTCAAAAATATTGCCACACCCTTACTGTTACCAAAATTATTGTAATATATATTCCCTTTCCACATGTGTCTGAAATCAGCAATGAAATTATCATCCCAATTAGTTTCCTGTAAACATAATATATCATATTTGCCCTCTTCTGTAAATTAAATCAAATTTCTCTATATCTTTCAACCCACTGACATTCAAAGAGGCAATGATTGACATGGTTACAAGAAATAGAGAAATGGCCAATATATAAAACTTCATTTCCTAATTTTTGCAGTTTTCCCCTGAGATGATGCCTTATTCTTACCAGCACTCCTACTTCGTCGCTTTTGCCCTCTTATTTCGGTATCCATACTTTCAAATAATTCTTTATCACTATCAAGAGACATAGCCTCATCTTTTTTCTCTTGAACAATTTGACATTCAGCATTATCATTAATATTATTATTTGTTTCATTTTTTTCCTCATTGTAATCAAAAGTTTCAGATACATGTGTGTCTTAGTACATTTTCAGAAACATCTGTTTTTGTTTCCTCAACATTATTGACATTTATAGAAAGTTCAACACTCTGATCAGATTTCTTTTCATCATTAACCCCTGTGGAATCAGTACCAATATCAATTCTATTTTTATCAAGTTCGTTCGATGAAAGCGGAATGTCTGGCCAGTCTTCCATCAAGCCACAGGAACAATCAGAATATGATTTCCCACACTGTTCACATAAAAAATTAAGATTATCATCAGCTGCATTATCGTTAATACATATACAGGCCTCAGAAAGTTTACCGCACTCTGAACAAACATCAGCTGGACAATGCCTGGCAATATGGCCCATCTTATTGCAAATAAAACATCTATATTCTGGGCATTCTTTATAAAAATGATAAGGACTGAGACACTTTGAACATACTTTCATCTGGTTGTTATGCATTGTCCTATAATAACCATAACCATCAACTGTTTTGAATCTCATGTGGTGAGGTAACGACTGAATATTTGTAGGTAATTTAACTTTAACATATCTCGTACCATCTGCAATGTCAGTCCCTGGGTGAGTTCTGTGATAAATTTTTAAAATTATTTTAATGTTCAATGAGTCAAGTTTTTCAATTATTTCTGCATCATTTGTATAGGCTGGTAAATGAATAAAAGAAACGGCCAATTCATCAGAAAAAATAAGTTTTGGTGCACTATTAGGTCTTTCAACATTTAGGGTTTCGACTAGGATTTCTGCAGAATTTCTATCCATGAGAGTTACTTCATAGCAATCCCCACTGACAGGCACACAAGCCGTAACACTCCCATGCCACACATATCTTGAATATCATGTATCACATGAGAAGCTTTAACTTTCATATTATCTCCAACACAAATTCTTACAGTACAGTCTTTTCTAAAATTGTCGGTACCATGTCGTCCACTTTTTCCATCATCGTTGCTAATGTCAACATTAATGGCGGCCATCATAAAATTTAACAACACGAAATTCTGGCAATTAAAATGTTTGTTTTCTGTATCTAAAATTGGGGAACTAGTAACATGTTTACATGATTGAAAGGGATAATCAGTTCCAAATTTAACAGTCAAAATAGTTTCATAGATCTCAAATACTGTATCAATCAAAATTATATTTTTGAAGCAGACTCAAAAACCTTCCATCACTCAGCAAACGCCAACCAGAAGTCCAACATGGACTCAGGATTAATAAATCCATTTCGACCCGGATAATTCAAGAACAAAACTTTGAAACTAAAACTCGTCATGGACTTCGCACATTGTGAGTGTCCGAAAATTGAACTTGGAAAATCATTCATAGCAATAGGAATAAGCATAAAATCCCCCTAAGCTATTATGGTAATCTATTTTAAGAACTCTATTTACTTTATGGTCTAATAAAAAATGCATTTTGTCAAACAGAAAAAAAAATATAAAAATAAAAAAAAAATACTCTGCACAGCTGAGTGATTGTAGAATAAGCTGCGAAACGCGAGAATTATCTCCCCTGCCAAAATCTTTGAATGTTTTTGTCGTGGATGCGCAACTTTGCGATGGATCGTGTTATGGTTTTCTGGAATTTTTCGGATAATTTTCGGGAGCCGTTTTGCATTATTATCCCATTATCAAAAGTATCAAAAAAGCTTTGGGTTTCACAAATCAATGAGGAACACCCACAAACTTAATTCTGCTACGCAGGAAACAACAACACTCATAGACGATGTAATACAACATTCATACGTTGCGGATTTATTTCCGATTGTAATATCTCTAGTGGCATCACTTTCAACAGCAACAACTATATCGTGACTACAGCTCAAGCCAAAATAATATCCGATTTTCGAGCGATTTATTCCTGGAAATGAAGAAATATATCCCCCCCGCCCCCCCCCCCCCCATAAAAAAGGAACTACCAATCTCTCGCTCAGGGTTTGACAGTGCCTATGGAGAAAAATAAAAGTTCTTCAGTACCTTCCTTTACGTACCCCGCCCATTGTAAAAGTGGTATAAGCGCTGTTATCCGATTAGTCGCAAAAAAGGGAAGGAGATACGCTGTTCAGTAAAACCCACCCAATAAGGCGAGATAGGTGCAGACTTTGGGGGGAAATAACTTCCCCAGGCAACTTGAAATGATATTTTCTGTGCACCGAAGGCGTGTAGGGCAAGCCCCTTTCGTTCCTCAGCAATGACCGTATTTAAGCGTTCTTTCATTTTTCATATCTAGACGTGGCGAAGGAACGAATAGCAAAGTTTTTTGGCGACGTCGGTGTCTTGTGTGTTTTTTCTTGGACGGAGGCAGCAATAATAAATGCAGTTTTTTGCAAGTTCGTCAATATTCACCCAAGACTCGAAGTCCAGGTATAATGAAACAGCGTATTTTCTGCAGACATTCTGTTAAATTCCGACTTAGATTTATCCATGTACAAGCAGTTGGCTTACTGTCTTCTTTTTGGCTTGCACAAACTTGTAAAAATTTGTTTCAATTTCCTGTTAAATTGGATAAAAGCCATAAAATCCCAGTAGACATAAATTTCCGTGCATACTACCCGCTGGCCAATCAGCTGAGAGATTTTATGACGCTCGATTAGTGTGTTTAACTCCTCTAACTCCCCACCTACCCCACTCAGACATACCAAAATTAATATACAACGGTTCTAGTAAGTCTCCCCCTCCGTCCCCAATGTCAGCGAGTAGTCAAAATCGACCGTACAGCTGAAGTCAAAATTAATTATGTCCAAGTATCATATTACAGCACAAGTAGAAATGATATCTGATTTTTTGAACCATACTACAGCGTATGCCAAAATTAATTTCAGTATGCCATTTTTAACATGTCCCTTTGTGTCACTATCAGCAGCTATGACTATAGCGTAAAACTTTGATGTACAAAACTCAAGACCTTTCTGTAGAAAATGCCGATATAAAAACAGGATAATACACGAGAACAACTTGTGTACCTGCATTTTGTTGATAAAGTATGCCATGACCACATTCCCCGAATATTATTAATGTACCCTCTTAATAACTGCCGAATTTTTATCGAATCGCAGTACCAGCGTGTTTGAATAATTGCCGAATATTCATTAACTACAATTCGGTAACTTACGTAGATTTCTTGAAGTTGGTGAATATGATAATTACAGAGAAAGGCATTCTGTAGTTTAGGAGACACCACAAATAAAAAAAAAATGAAAAAAATCTGAGAAAAACTGCATTTTTTAATTACTGATATTAACCAGAGATCCAAACTAATCAAATTCATTAGTAATAAATTACTAATTGATATGAAATCTGCAACCAAACGATAATTTGGTATATGCAGCTGATCGCATTTTAGTTGTTTGTAATGGCTGCTGTTCGGAATGTCGCCCTGTTGGTGAGAGTTTTTGCTTTTTAGTCCAGTTTTATACTTATTCATTGGAGCTTCGAGTTGCCATTACTACGTGTTGGTGGCATTTTCTGCTTGTTGGTTGTTTTTTCTCTCTGCACTCTCGCTACTATGAATTTCATTCTGCTCATTCTGCTTTCTCAGGCTTTTCTAGTGGATTTTATTCAGAGGTGTGTCCATCGCAGCTTTGCAGACATGTTGTGTTCTCGTATATTTTTTTTAAAACTGATATAAATCCGTTCAATCGGGTTTTCATAGGTTTAAATCCGATTTAGTGTTTTCTCGTTCCGTTTAAAACTGATGTAAATCCGTTCAATGGTTTAAATCCGATTTAGTGGTCTTCCATTCCATTTAAAACTAATATAAATCCGTTCAATCAGATTTTCATAGGTTTAAATCCGATTTAGTGTTGTTTCATTCCGTTTAAAACTGATATAAATCCGTTCAATCGGATTTACATAAGTTTAAATCTGATTTTGTGTTTTGTCATTCCATTTAAAACTAATATAAATCCGTTCAATCAGAATGAAAAACCACTAAATCAGACTTAAACCTATGAAAATCCGATTGAACGGATTTATAAACGTTTCAAGTCTAACCTTTGTAACATTGATTTACCAGTAGTGGATTATAAACGTTTCAAGTCTTTACCTTTTCTACTATCTTATATGGACCATTCCATTGCATGAGCGGTTTATTTGATTTAGTGGGCAATAACAATAATACCAGTTCACCTACTTTCAGTTGTCTTGACCTAGCTCGTCGGTTATAATACTTAGCATGCCTTTTGGAAAAATTAGTTAAATTTTCTCTTACCAGTTCGCAAGTGGATTCAATACGTTCCCTAAGGTCGATCACATACTGATAAACAGTTTTAATTTCTGGGCTACCAATGTTCTTTGTCCAGAGTTGTTTTAGAATGGACATTGGTCCCCTTACTGGACAACCATAGATTAATTCGAATGAAACGCCACACAATGTAACATCTGACTAACCTCGGGTATAACACCTTCACCAATGACATCAGGTACTCTCATTTTAACATGCGATTCAGTTTTGGCTTTGGCCTGTTGACGGGTTACTACATTAACCATTTTTCTTAAGCAGGGAGTATCCGGATCGCGAGCAACCTCTGATATTACCAATAATAACATCATACAGGGGTCGTTCAACACACCAAGCAAGAACATCTCGGAGTATCAATGGTAACTCGAGCAGTTGGAACATAAATTTTAGACCCATCAGCTAAAACACACACCTGCGATTCATCAGAAATGCTTTCTACTGGAACTAGACTCTTTCTAACAAACACGCCACTGCAACGTGTGTCACGCAGCACAGGAACTTTACTCTGGCCAATTTTACCTTCTGCTACTGGCAAAAACGGCATGGAGGACTCATTCGATTGTGTAGTCGATACAGTGGGTGTCATTTCAGGCACAAAAACACCAATGCCATCCGTAACCTTTGTAAATGCACTACAAACCTAAGAGCCGGGTCCATATCGGTTATTTGACACATTTCGACTATCTTGCATACGACTCCTCATAGGACAATCAAATATTAGGTTGCCAGGCCTGTTACATTTAAAGCACCTTTTGTCACGTCTCTCGTTAATTGGGTGTACCTGTTCATAACCATGTGATTTTACTGGATTTTGTTTTGGTATATTTGGTTTATTGTTTAATTTAGTTAAACTACCTGTGTTAACATTTCTAGCTTCCCTGAACTGATCTGATCTGCAAACTCTGACATTTGTCGATACACTCGGGAGTACGCTCTCTCAAGAACAAAGTTAACTTCATGTTGCACACATGAATAAAGTGATACCTGACCATTAGATCACATAAACCCTCAAACGACTTTGACACGTTTCCCATATCTAACCATTGTGTAAGGTAACTGCCTAACCTAGCAGAAAACTGTTGAAACGTTTCACCGAGTTCTGGTCTATCATTACAAAACTTTTGCCTGAACCCATCTTCAGTAATGTCAAACCGTTTCAACAAAGGATCTTTTAAAGCAGGAAAATCTGAAGCCTTTTCTTGCGGAAACCGCGCATACTCGCTTAAAACATTCCCCTTCAACAAGGCACTAAGCTGTGTAGCCCAAATTCCCTTGTCCCACCTCTGCGCCTCGGCGTAACTTTCGAATCTATGCAAATAAGCATACATGTCATATTTGGCCTCTTCAAAGGGGGGTAACTTTGGTGATTTAGGAGTATTTACCACAGGTGACGTTTTAATTTTATCTGCCTCAGTTTCACCGATTTGCTCTATTTTTAATTTCTGAGATAACTCAAGTTCCTTAAGTCTCACCTCATGCGCTTCTCTCTCTCGTTCACGCTCATTTGTACTCTCAATCTTCAATTTGTCTAGCTCTCGTTGGGCTTGTCTCTCATCAAGCTCTCTCGACTTATGATTGGACATAAAATCTAACAGATCGCGTCCATCTAACCCCAAGGACTCGCCATACTCTTTCAACTGCTTTAGAGTTTCTGTTCTAGTAGCAACAAACACAATGGCGACTCCACGATGGGTAATTACCACACTGCTGTTAATAACAAGACCACTACTATTGGCAATTGCACGCGCTTTGTCTGATCAAAGCGAGAACCCGAAACTGCACAAACCCCACAGAAAAAAAATTAAATTCATGCATCACTAACCAGCCACAGAGGAAGATTTTTAATAAGTTATTGCCCGGATTCTCCACAAAAATATCACAAATAATCCATTTCAGCGACTGATTCGCACTCCAGCGTTGTGTCCTTGGGCAAGGCACTCGACCCCGATTGCCTACATGGGGGCACGATGACGCCGTGTACTAGGGTGCACTGCACGTTGATGGTGCGCATGTCTTCATCCAATCTAACCCTGCCTGTGCCGTGGTGCAGAGTTCAGAGTTACGATGTTGGAGAGCTGACAGCTGCTCGTCGTTGCTCGGTGGTTCTCTCCGGGTACTCCAGCTTCCTCCACCCGTAAAACTGTTACGGTCACGATTAGCCATTGTGCATAAGTATGTGACCTTAAACACCAATAAATAAATACATAAATAATAAATAATCACAAATAATAGTGACAACTCCCAATGGTAATCAGTGAGTCACAAATTCCAGATTAAGTAAGATCTATATAAATATTTATTCCAGTTAAATTATGGGTTAACCTATTACGTTTTATATAAATACTCAGGATTACATACTCATTTACCCAAAATGCAACATGATACCAAGACGATGAGGTGATGATGATAAAACATGACGAAAATATGTGAATGATTAGGATGTTTTTTCTGCAATCAGAATCTGCCAAGCAAATACAGTTCAGTTTTTTTAAAGTAAACACCACTTTTTGGACTATCGGATAAAACGAATAAAATGCTACATTTCCATTAAATGCTACACTGCAGTTTCTGTTTAAGGTCTTACATAGTCCTGCTAATTGCTACACTACAGTTTATACTATATACTCTGGTACACGTATCATAATTTACACGATATCACGCATGCTTTAACACAGACACATACAAGTCACATTTGGCACAGTTGTACATTCTACCAGTGGTTTGTCAAATCAGAAAATCAGGCAAGAAAGTATTTTGAGTGATTTGAGTACAAAAGCTCCTTCAGGCGTTTAAATATTCAATCTATAGTACCTTACAGTTAATTGCTTTCAGCTGCACTTGTCGCAAGCATTCCGTTGAAATAATCTATATCATTTGACTCGACAGCATTCTGACACTACATAGACCAACGCCACACACCAACCACACTTAGGTCAACACTGCTATAAGGGCAGACCCTCCACCATCCTCAAAGGACAACAATACGCCAAGTGTGGGTTGCCGAAACTTGTAAAAACCTGAATATGAAAACGCATCATATACTACCAAGCTTAATAGCAATTTCCAACCGCATGAACCGAATGAATATAAAACGAAATGATTTGTACATTTAATCACGCGTAAATTTAATCACAGACAAATAATCGAGCGACACGTACCGAATAGTACAAAATATGCAGGTGCCCTCAATAGGTGTTTCGTACCTGCCACGTACCAACGAACACAAAGTTCAGAAGGCACAAAGTATCACATACCCGATGGCACAGTAAACACGTACCCGGTGGCACAATAAACACATACCCGGTGGCACAATAAACACGTCTGCGAACACTACACTATGACCTTAAAATTGCATTGAACAGCGATAAGCGAATCACTCAAATCGAAAACCGCTCAACGTTTCTGAATTACTGGCAACACAAAATAGCGTTATATACAAGTATAACCAACCTCTGATCTTGATATAAAATCATTGAAAACTTTCGCCATCAACACGTCGAACAGCTGACAAATCGACCACTCTCCTTCAGCGCAAATATCAGAGACAATCCCACCAATACTCAAAAACAGCTTCTAAATATCCAGTACCCGCATCAACTGCACGGACTACACACTACAATTATCTCCGCACTTTTCAAACAATAACAATCGCTGCTAACTATTTCAAACATCGAGACCTTGACCAGCAAATTATATTTACCTGCAGTGGTCAAATGATTTGCTTAACCCCTAACATTCAATACCGACAGTTCTCACCATTTCTATATACAACAAAATATAATAAAATACAGATATCGTGACATTATATCCGTGTGACACATTCATCGGGTAATACGGTGTATTCCTATAAACGTTTACTGTGGAGGGGATTTTATTGTAGGCAAAGAGGGTACTGAAGAACTTCTGTTATGCTGATATTCTCTAAAGGCACATTCAAAGCTTGTATGACTGAAAGGGAGGGGACTAGGCCTTTTCGTGATTTATGATGAATTTTAGGGTAAAATTCAGTTATGCATCAAAATGTTTATGGTGGAATGGTAGTTCTTTCCTGATTTTGTGAGAGTTTTTTGGATAAAGGTAAGATGTATGACGCAAATAGTGATTCTTTTCTGATAAATCTTTGGGTTAAAATCTATTTTATCAAAACGTTTCCGATAGAATTGTAATTATTTCATGTTTTAGGAGGGAAGCCCCCGTTGGATGGCTGGCTTATTCTTCAGTGAACATCGACACATAAACATTTTTGAAGTCGCAGATATAATACCTTCGTGGAAGAGTTAATTTTATCGTAATGTTCTGCGTCAGTTCAACAATTAAAAACAATTATGTTCATGACCTTTGAGATAAGAAAATGTTGCTGGACATTATTTTAACTTGGCTTTGTCAATCATTGGATCTAATTATTTCTATACTGACTTAAAAAAGAAAGTATAATAGAAACAAATGTGAAAAAATAGCATTAAGGATGAAGTATAATAGTTCTAATGTTTCAAATTAACTCAAGAGCACAGCCGGGCTTTCTCACTAGGCGATTTTAACATAGATTTGCTGAATTTTAATAATCACAGCAAAACTAACGCATTCATAGATAACATGTTTAGTGACGGATTCGTGTCAGTAATAACTAAACCAACCAGAATAACCGAGCATTCAGCGACTTTAATTGCCCATATGTATTCCAATAATGTATCCGCTAACAACAGTGCGGGAATATTAGTTACTGATATTTCAGATCACTTTGCCACATTTTACATACAGGAATGTGATAACGAGCCCGACAAGCCATCACCCCATCTTTTTAGATCATTCAAGAGAGAAAATATTGATATATTCAAAAACTTGCTTTATAATATTAACTTTGACTCAGTGTATAGCTGTACGTGTGCCCATACAGCATACGAAACATTTTTGGATATCTCCCTTGACACATTCGAATCGGCATTTCCCTTGAGAAGCTTGAACTTACCCAAAAAGCTCATAAAACGTAAGCCATGGATAACATCGGGTCTGTTACAGTCATTCCAAACTAAAAATAAACTTTACCTAGTTAAACTGAAAAAAATCCACGGAAATTAACATCAATAAATATAAAACGTACTCCTCGATTTTTAATCAATTAAAGAAACGAAGTAAGGATACATACCACAATGACGTTATAGAAACAAACAGACACGACTCTAAAAAACATGGCAAATACTTCGTACCTTAATCAACAAATCAAAATCAGCAGCGACACTTCACTCTAGCATATCTCATAATAATGCTGAAATATCTGACCACGATAAACTCGCCACCAGTTTTAATGATTACTTCTCAGAAATTGGTCTGACTGTTAACGATAACGTCTCCACCTCCGATAACAACTTCGGTGACTTCATGAATGGAAATTACCCAGACTGTTTTTTTATTACCTCAACAAACGAGCAAGAAATCATATTGACAGCTGGACAATTGAAAGGGAAAGTGAGTACCGACGCTTTCAATTTATCTACAAAAATAATGAAAGAGACAATTTGTGAGATCGCGAAACCCCTGGTCTATATATTCAATCAGTCATTTATACAAGGTAAAGTTCCCGATAAAATGAAAATAGCAAAGATGATACCAATTTTCAAGAGGTAATTCCCGTGAGCTTGGTAACTACAGGCCAATTAGTTTATTACCAGCTTTTTTCGAAACTTCTGGAGAAAATGATGAACCGGAGACTCTCTAATTCTCTCAATGATTTTAATATTCTGTACGAACAGCAGTACGGTTTTCGCAAAAATTATTCTACTTTTCACCCCATCATGCACTTTTTGTAGTATGTCGCTGAATGCAACGACAAGCCTACAAAAGACTCCACTCGAGCCGTCTTCCTTGATTTGTCTAAGGCATCTGACCCCATTAGTCACGGAATTCTACTTAGCAAAATGGAATTCAACGGAATAAGAGGGTTAAGTAAACTTTGGTTCCAAAGCTATTTAACAGGTAGAGAACACTATGTGGAATATACCACGAATCGGTCCCCAAACCAACATGTCACTTGCGGGGGTCCCACGGGGGTCTGTGTTGGAGCCTATCCTCTTTTAAGCTACGTGAATGCTATGAGATACGCCACTGTTCTTAACCTGTTATAATTTGCCGACGAGACAACCCCGTTTACAGCTGGACATGACCTGAATACTCTGGAGACTACAGTTAATACTGAGCTGAATAAAATATTCGGCTGGTGCTGTTGCAACAAACTCCAAGTGAATGCCAATAAATGTAAATATATTATGCTACACCCACCAAACAATCCGAACAAATCCGACTTACTAAATACTGTTCTTAACAATACTAAGCGTTCACCCATAGGTAACTCCCAACAAAAAAAAGTCGCTAAGTTCTTAGGCGTATACCTTGACGAAAAACTCAATTTTAAGTACCACATATCCACAGTATGTTCCAAGATGTCAAGTGCGATCTACTGTCTAAATAAAGTGAAAAATGTTCTCCCCAAGAAATCACTGATATTACTGTATTATACATTCGTTCATAGTCACCTAATGTATGCACTCCATATTTGGGGGCATGGGCCATCCAGCAGTAAAATATACCCTCTACAGAAACGCACGATACGAGTAGTTAGTTGTAAAAAGTATAATAGCTATACTGATCCCTTATTTAAGGATAATAACATTTTGGAATTTAACGATCTATACAAAGTGAATGTCTGTCTCTCTCTATTCATACACGACTGGAAAACGATAGGTTGCCCGGCTCATTCAAAACATTTTTTAGTGTACACTCTTCTTCTGGACTTCAAACAAGACAAGTTGGCATGATACAGCCGCAGAAAGCTAGAACCCAATTCTCTGCCAAACTGCCAAAACATAGCTTCCCAAATATTTGGAATGGAATTGATTCTGAATTACGGGCCCTACCTTCCAGACATGTTTTCAAGAAACAGCTTACTAATGAATGCTTAACAAACTGCTCCTCACATGTTACCTGTTCGTATCAAATGTGCCCAGATTGTAGGCCTAATGCTCATTGATACTCGCACGTCTCGTCACTCGCTCGTGGGACCCATTATATGAGAGAGAGAGGGAAAGATGTCGTCGCCTGGGTGCTTGAGTGCTCTATGTGCCAGTGGGACATAGGACACTCTAGCACTATGGTATACCTTAAGTCTCCATTGGAGTCCATACCTTAAGTATGACGTGAATGGAGACAGGAAATCGTCCTATTTGCAAATAACATTCCCTCCTCCCAGTTACAAACGAGCCATATTCTAAATACTTCTGCACACTACCGACTGTTCGAGTATTTCCTGCCAAGAAAAAAAGCATTCTTAATCGTAGGACGCCATTTTGTCACCCCATGTCGGTAACTTCTCCAGTTATCTCATCCCACCCGACCTCGAATTAATCTCCCAATCATACCTTGCCATATCATCTCACGTCTAATCTTATCTATCCAAATTTGTAATCTACCGTCAAATTGCACTCGCGCATATCCGGTGCAGTCTTTCGCGTACACTGGGGTTAGCATATAGTTTCGAGGTCTTCCTTCCTCCCATCATTCATTCAATAGCTGAGCCATAGGCAGTGGTACTTATGAACAAAAATATCCAGCCTACTCCATTTCTGTGTGGTCATTTCTGTATAGTCCTTCTCACTTCCTGTGGGCAACAGGAAGACAGCCAATGTGGCTATGTTGTCTCCCAACAATTTACCAGTGTATCCCATATATGCAAAACTCTTTGTACAGATCTAACTTGTAAATTTGGTATTTTGTTGAATAAATTTCATTTCATTTCATTTCATGTTTGTTGACAAGAAGTCGTACAAAGAGTTTATGACATGTTGTTGTCCATCCAACCGTATACAATTTTACTACGGATTTCAAAATAGCATGTGTTATCTGAGAATGCCGAATTGAGTGGATGACCGACGATTGTCTTTGTGTTATGTTAATGTGGTGTTGAGAGCCCGGTTTATCGATAAAACACGCTAGTTTTTTTCTTCAGACATTTTAAAAAAAAACAAGGTTAACCGAAAATCAGAGGTTGCGTGCCATTGGTATGAATGAGTCTGGGATACCTCAAGATGAGCTCGCTGCTGAGTTCGGAGTCACTGTGGCCACCATTTACCGTCTCATTGGATGGTATAGAACCAATGCCGATCAACTGCGTTCAGGTCGACCGAGAGTTACGACCCCTACACATGACCGACACATCAGGACGTCTCACTTGCGGGATTGCTTCCTTCTGGAACAGCACCAATTGCTCCTGGTGGAAATATGTGGCGGTTACAGATATAGGGGTTAAATGTAATGTGTTTTATTTCAGGGTTGATGTTGCAGTTTTCGGGATTTAGGAATATTCCTTGTAAGTTTCAGGCAAATGCAGTTTGAATGGTCAAGTGAATTCTGCAAGAAATCAGTTTAATTCAATTTCCGATTATTCATAGGTAAATGGCATTTTTGTTTCATTTACAGATAGGCAGCAGACTTTCACAAATGCTAACAGTACAATTTACTTCTCAATTGTAGGTCAATATTCACTTGTGTGTTTGTAGGTTGACTTCTGTTGGCTGAAAATGTAACATTGCACGCTTTTCCATCACTCAGTGAACACTGCAGATACTCTAATGTATTTTTAGCACTTAACTTGTCTTGGGTCATTTGATTGGGTAATTATTTTCCCTAACCAGTGTTTTTACCTCCATTGAACCGATTGAAGGAGTCTTCTGACGTACCATCTTTGCCTTCTCAAAATGTGGTTGTGCTGTTATTCTGATTGTTAATTCAATGTAAATTTTAAATAGAAAGTTCTGTGGTGTTTATGTTTTGGTTCCTGGACATTCTGATAGGATTACTTGGAAGGAGCAGGGATCAACTTTTCTGGATTCTAGGTACAGTGACATAACTTCTCATTTCATTGTCCTTCATTTTCTCACAAAATTCTGCAGCCTTGTTGATTGCTCAGCCAGCCCAGGGTTTCACATTTGTGAAGGCCTGGTCTGGCTGCACAATCCACAGCCGGACCAAGTACAGCAGTATTTTGGCTTGTAATTCTTATAAGCTGCTATGGGGAGTTTTTATTCAGTTAATAACTAGAGCTTATTGGTCATATTGTTTTGTTACAATTTACTGTAGCAAGAGATGGTAAATATTATTTTATCACAATTTGTTGTTGACTGATAATTCTGAGTAATTATAATGACAGTGATTCCTTTTGGATATTTAGTAAATGCCTTTCATTGTATGGCATATTGCGAAATTAATAACAGTTTAGCTAACGCAATTATTGGAATTTTCATCGTTGGTGAGTGTATTGTTCAATGTGTCCTGCTTTGCAGAATACAGTGTACAATACACCACTGCCGATGGCGAGACCAGTTCTGATCATTATTATTACACACATTAACCCTTCCGATACTTAGTGCTGTATTTATATTATGCAGGTGGATGATTTGATATCCATTTCTCTAGACAGGAATTATTATGTAGCTGTACCATGGAGTTGCATCACAGTGGAATTGTGAACAGCCTTGTCACACTAATGGGGTTCTTTGTCTTCATGTTCATCTTGATGTATATATTTTGATTGACTGTCTGTGATACATTCTCATCGTCATGAAGTGATAATAAATAAATGGGCCCACGTTAAACTTAAACCATATTTTGTTGTTAGTTATTCACAAGAACTGGTTACAGAACTAACAATAGATTCAGTGCATAAACTGTCCGCAACAGACTCGCTGAAGACGGCATCCTATGTAGTCGTCCATACAATGGACCCATCCTTACCCAGCGTCATCGTACCGTCAGAATGGAATGGTTTCGTCAGCATGTTCGCTGGACTCAGCAGCGATGGGGCACAGTTCTTTTTAGTGATGAATCACGATTTTGTCTACCACACTGATGGTAGAGCAAGAGTGGTTCGCCGACGAGGAGACTGGTTTTCTGATGCTTGCGTGCGGGAATGCGACAGTATCGGGGGAGGGGGGGGGGTAGTGTAATGGTTTGGGCAGGAATTTCCTTGCACTATCGAACGCAGTTTATTTTCATCGATGGTAATCCGAATGGACACGATATAGGGACGAAATTCTTGACGCTGTTGTTGTCCCGTTGTTCAGCCCTAACGTTGGGTTGCAATTATTCCAGCATGACAAGGGTTGATGTCACGTGGCGCGTATCTGTCCTGACTTTTTTGAGAAGCAGAGCTTCGAACTTTTTCCCTGGACCTCACTTTCGCCAATCGACCATCTTTGGAATCAATCGGACCTTCGGGTACGACTTCATGATCTTCAGACGTTAGGCGATTTACGTAATGTCCTAAGGCAGGAGTGGAACGCATTACAACAGCGTGATATCCAGATATTTTTCAGTACCATGCGCCGTCGATGTCTTGCCATCCAAGAGGCCAACGGTAGACATGCACGTTATTGACTGCATGTGTGAATGTTTCATATCACCCCATGTCTGAATTGCGACGTCCTGACCTGGCGCTTGCAATAGTAAGAACATGAAATTATGCAAATTTAGACACAAAATATGAATTTACAATCATTTGTGTGGGACTAAACTCGATAATACTAAAAAATTGCTCCTCAGAGTTTATTATACTTTCTTTTTTGACTCTGTATACAAGAAAGAAGCAAAGAACAACTGCCGTCCATTTTTTAACACAGCCGGTATTGTTTGCAGTAACAGTTTTGCCTAAGGGTGTGTTTTTGCAAGCGCCAGGCCATAATGAATAAGTTGCTTTATCGTGGCACACCATATACAAGTATAGTGGGTATGCATTTCTCACAAATTGCTGCCCCGTTTTGTTTTTTCGAGAAATGCGGTTTCGAGAGGTTTTCATAAACAATTGTTAATAAATTTAAATACTTCAGAATGAATTACCCATTTGAAAGATTCTTCAGCGAAAATTATTGAAGACGGACAGCTTTTCAGTTGTTGGTATTTTTAAATGTTACGCCATTTAAATGCTTCAAAATTAATTATCCATTTCATTAAATGATCATACGTCGTTCATTTGCTTGTAAAATTAGTACGTCATACCAATTAAAATTCGGAGGGAAGGGGGTGGGGGTACGGTGTAATAGCACAATTCACCACTTATCGAACGGAAGCGGTGGAATGGTATTGCGTCATAGCAATTACAATTAAATTTATCGAACATAAGAGGGGTTAGGGCAGTGCGTCATAGCACTTAAAATTTAATTATTAAAAAATACGTTAATTTTTATTATACCCGGATGTGGAGTCATGTGCATCCGCTGGCGCCACATCCGGGCAATCGGCATCGATTTGTGCATCCCCAACTACTTTGAATATACTGAGACAGAGATCAACCAACACAGAAAACTTAACAAACACGAACAATAAGAAAAGACAATTGCAGTTTTTTTTTCCTAATGAACACAGCGTTATTTATCTGAAACACCTGCAGATGTTATCACAGAAGTCGCAAATACAGCATAAGAAATGTCTTTTTGATGTACACATTTTTATGTAAGTCGTAAGAGTGAATGCTGTTTTAAATTAGATTTAGCTTGTTTTAACCGCCCAGGAAAGGTCCGGCCTGGGGCTAATGCTATGAAACGTTTACAATTGTATTTTTTAAAATTGTATTTCAAGTTATGATTTTAAATGGGGTGAAATGAACAATTATAATTTTAAAAGATCGTTATCAACTTTAAATCGATCTTTCTACCACAGCGAATTGTATCGGACATGTGCGGTGTTGGATCCCAATTCGCTACGCGGAACCTCCCAGCCATGTTTTCCTAAACGGACACGATAACCGAGTACGGGGTTTCCAAATGACTAATATATATCCCTTTCTCTACAATCTAGTCGAGAATAGTCACACCAGCCCGAGCGCCAGACAAACACAACAATTGCAGTCAAGTCAACATGAGCCAAACTGTACACACGGTAGTTATTTACTTTCATGGATGAAGAAAAATAAATAATTAATTTCTTTTTAATTTTTCTTGTGGGCATATAATAGATGCTTTTTTGAGTCAAATTACTTTTCTTTCATAAAATTAACCTGACAAATTTAGAATATTGTCACACAGTAGTTATACATAAAAATGAATGGCTTATTTTGTTTTTAATCTTAATATAGATTAAAAGTTGAATTAAAAATGGTGTTTGGTTCGTTCTCAGGGATCGCGCGTCAAAAAATAATGCCCGCTTTACTCCTTTTTAGGGTAGTCAATAAAAATCTTTCCTCCATTATCCGCGTCCTTCATAAATGCTATTTCAGTGAAATTAGTTCATTGAACAAATAGAGCTATGCCAGTTACGAAACGAAATCAGTGAACAAATAGAGTTTTCCCGGTTACGGGACAAAATAATACGAAAAACCTTTTTGTGTTTATAACTCCAACGAACGTCGCCATTGTGGTTGTACTCGATTTAGTGATAGACACTGTAACTGTACCCCGAATATTCACGAGGGATAACGCGGCCGGGACGTTTTGTCCCCAAACCAGTTACTATCGGTCAGTGGCGGCGCCAGAAATTTTTTTTGTGGGTGGGGGGGGGGGGGGGGGGCAACTAGGGGGGCAGACTTCCATGAAGGGGGGCAAATACGTAAAGGATCATATCATTACTTTGTTATGAGGTAGTCCAAACTTGGACCCAAAGTCCGTAATATACCTTTTTGGTTTGGTACGTCCTGTTGACGTACCAAACCAAAAAATTATATTACGGACTTTGGGTCCAAGTTTCGACTAAATATAATGGTAATTAGCGGTCCTCCTTTCAAAAAATCCTGAATCCGCGTCTGGTGGGTCTGTGCGTTAGAGAGAGAGAGAGAGAGAGAGAGAGAGAGAGAGAGTGAGAGAGAGAGAGACTCATAATGCACGTCTGTCATAATGCGAAATCCATGAATTTTTTTTAGACAAGGGATATGGATAGACATGCCTTTGTTGGCTCATAACTTAATTATAACTTATACGTATCTGCATCCGAGTCTTTAAATCTCTACTGCCTGGATGTGTTCATCAGCTAGCCTGAGGCTTTGGGCTAAGTGTGTATGGGAAATTATTGGGAATAAAAAAAGAGAGGGGTGTGTGTGTGTGTGAGAGAGAGTGACTGAATGTGTTTGTGTGTGAGGGTGGATGGAAATGCATGCGAGATGGTTTGGGGGGGGGGGGGCAACTGGGGTAAAAGCCTTCGTTTGGGGGGGGAATGCCCCCATGCCCCCCCCCCCCCCCCCCCCGTAGCGCCGCCACTGCTATCGGCATCTGGGTAGAAGCGCAGTATGGTCCCATTTTTGCGTGTTGGTAGCGGGGCATGGGGACTAGATTTTTTTCTAGGGCTGCTTTGAAGGAAGCAATAGTCTACCCAAGTATTATGAATGAATCCCCAACTTATTCCAATTACACGTTGTTCTCCTGGACACAGAGGTTGTATGGTCGGTCTACCTGGGTACTCAACTCCCAGTTCGTCCCGGAACGATTCGCCTGGTTCACTTCGTCCTAAAACCAAAGCCGGGACATTTCCTTCCAAATATCGGGGTGATTCATCATAGGGCTGTCACGATTTTGTCGATGATAATCGATTGATCGTACCTAGATGACTCCATCTCCTCCTCTTTGAAGTCGATAAAAATGAAGTTGAAGTCAGTTGACCTACCTCAAGTAAACAACGAAGACGATCCTCTTTTAGTTACATTCAAAGCTTTGATGTTCTGAACTTTTGAACCGTCAGTGTAATAATCAAGACCGGTCGGCAGTTGCGAACTTCGCAACTGCCGAGCGGTCTTGATCATTACACTGACGGTTCAAAAGTTCAGAACATCAAAGCTTTGATGAATGTTCCTGAAAGACAAATGCTTCCAATAGCTTCTTAGGGTTTAACATCGATGTACTTAACTCTTTACCTTTAGAAACAATAGTTTTTTCAACATATTTTATTTTAATTATTGAACATCTAAAACGGGATATAATTTACCGATTATTCGACAACGAAAAATACTAATCGATTTCGCCGTGAGCGATCAACAATCGATTAATCGATTAATCGTGACAGCCCTAATTCATCCCAAATGTAAATTCTGTATATGGCATAGTTTTTAACTCGGCCCTCTGTTGTTTAATGTAGGACACAACTCCCTAGACGAATCGTCCCACTTAGAAAATCGACTTGGGACGAATCGTTCCGAGACGAACTGGTGTTGGGAGGTGTTATTTATTGCATATTGTCCGAAATTGAGTACACCCACCATGTCGACGTTCGTAGATACAACGTTCACAACAAAAAAGAAATCTAAATCCATTTTCGTGGTTCCTTGGGCCGTTATTGCTATCCCGAGCAGCTTTACCATACTGTTTTGACTGACCGTATGTGGAGTTGCATGCACTTTAACCTTTGCTAAACAAATGAGGCTTCGAAGTGAAAGCACCCTGGTATATAATAGCACTGGGTTAAAAATAAAAATAGAAAACCTGTCTCCCTCGTGATGAAAATTGAGGAAAGAAAATAAAAAAAACTCCCCCCCCCCCCCCGCGACTCCCCCCTTAGTTTGAAAAAAATAAAATTCCTGGGAACCAAACACCTTTTTATTTGGCCAAATCGATGTTTTTCTTTAACAAGAAAAAAAAGAAGAAAAATGAAAGAAAAATGATTACTTTGAAAGGCTGTTTTTTAATTCGAATTTAATGGTTTCCATTATTATTATTATGCCAGATATTCTGAAAACGGGTAGGTATTGGGAAGGCAGGCATGTGATGCATCAAATGAAAGATCTTGGCGTTTAGAGTTAGAATATGAGGTAATTGCACCATCATGCGTGTGGGGGCTGATGGGTAAGGGCATCAGGGTCTTAAGATTTAGGAAGATAGACTTGCGATACGTCAAATGAAAGGTCTCGACGCGTATAGCTAGAATATGAGGAAACCGCCCCTCCCCGAGAGGTCGGGGTTGTGGTGGGGAATGAACGTCAAAACATATTCAAATTCTCGATAGTTAGGCATGTCATACACAAAATGAAAGGTCTTGACTCGGATAGTCAAACAATGAGGCGACCGATCTCCCTGAGGGAGTGAGGTGGGGATGAGGTCCTCAAAGCTTAAATTTTCAAAAGGCTGTCATGTCACGTATCAAACTGAAATGTCTCCGTTTTTATGAGATTAAATTACGAGCCTCTAAACTAATTAGAATTGTTCTATATTTTGATAAATTTGGAATCATTAGTCTTTCATCTCCCTGAAATTTTATGTGCTTCCATCGCGAACCATTAAACTAATTATTACAGTTAAAACTAGAAGTCCTGTCATGAAATGCGCACAGATAGCTCGTCGATCTGCGCGTTAATCTACGCGTTATGGCCATAGTAAGGCTATCAAATTATGTACATATGGCCTGTGCACAAGCAATGTTTCAGCCAATGGACCGGTAACCCGGAGATCCACTGGCAGAAGCATTCCCTGTGTTTGCTATGAGTAACCAGGAGAACCTGCCGTGTTTTGGATGCCATTCGATATGCCAATTGCCCTCAATTCCTACGCGCAATTAAGCCTAGATAAGCTCACAGTGCATGGCAGGACTTTTCTAAATTACTCCACATGTTAATGTTTTTGCTGCATTATTATCGGAACACATAATACACGACCGAATAAGAATTTAGGAAGTCCTTGCGGTGAGGTTTCTTACTTGAAAAAAAAGGCAAAACATCCAGTTGTTTGTGTACTTTGAAGGACAGAGCAGTGATGTCATCGTGTTTTTTCTCTTTGTAAATAAAACAGTATAGAACTTATATATATATATATACACCTGCAGTGGAGAAATGAACAGGACAGGCTACTGCGGAAATACACTTCGAGTCGGCAGGGTTTTGTTCTCAATCGACGAATATATTAGTGTTTAAAGTCACTTCTGAACATCCAATGACTATTTATACCGCATGACCGCAAAACAGACAGTAACAGAAGGCCAAACGAATATCTGAGGTGTGAAGTTGGATCACGAGTGTGACGGTATGCCATTCCAATGAGTATGTTAAGTGTTATCACCCAAAGACAAAAACATTTGCGGGAAAAATAGAATTACCATAAAAATGGGCAATTAACTCTGACAATCATTATGGTGAACAGATCGAAAGTTAGGAAAAGGGATCAGTAGGCATCGGTAAGATACATTAGATAATCAAAGATTATATGTTATTTCACTCAGTATGTTTTGGTTGTTTTAAAGTTATTAAGCATTCCTTTGAAACACTGATGTCTGAGCATAATTCTCTCTCTTTGTTGTCATGCGATTCACCCCTGACTATTTTCTTGTCAGAACAGAGTGGAAGCAGAAGAAGATACAAATATATAATATATACTCAATTTATATAGGCTTCATGCGCCAGCCCACAGATAGCAGAAAGCTTCGCCTCCCCAAAACATTCACCATGGCGTGCAGTCATAATCCAGGTATAATCCAGGTATAGTAAAATAATTAGAGGAGAGGCTCACATATCGTCGACTGAGTGCTGAAAGGTTCTATGTCCCTTATGGGACATAGAACATACTACCACTCAGGCGACGATATGTCAATCGATTTGACAATCGTTTTGAAGGGCCGAGGATTACATATTTGGTTGAATTTCCATTTTCAACACCAGTCATAATGAATTGTATATGAATATCAACTGGTGACGAACCCAAAGCATAAGTTAAATTTCTCCATATGACACTATCTCAAATATAGCGTTTGAGTAGGTATTTATTTATTGAGGTTTAACGACACGTTCGACGGCCAGGTTAACCTCATTGGTATACACGTCCAACATCCATTGTTCATAACAGGCGACGGTGTCACAGATTATGTTCATATCTATGGTATTAATGGTCCGATCACGTCAATTCTGGCGCCCTGGCTACGTTGTGTACCAACAATATACATGTGGGAATGTTGAATCTTGCTTGCTATGAAATTACTGTATACTCATACAGAAAATCAGTTCAGTTCTGTGAGTGTAACGCCAAATGAAAAACACAGATACTTGATGATGTATAAAGAGTGCCAGTAATTGTTTGTGGGTGTTGTTGGCGTGTGCGTGCGTGCGTGCGTGCGTGCATGCGTGCGTGTCCGCCACTTTTTCTCGAAGACAAAACTAAGAGCGTCTATCATTCCACTGCCCACCAATAACTAGCAGTCCACACGCGCACAATCACTTTTAGATTATTATTTGTGTGTTTTATGAAATTTGACCAGTTCATAACTTCGTTAAAAATGTATTTTGATAATTGTTTGATAGTAAACTGAGTTTGAAAATTATCTCATTATTTCTGAAATAAAATAAGTCAAAAATGGCATCATTAGCTTTTTTTAAGAAATTGATAACTTCGTTTAACAAATAAATCAAATGAAAGATGTGTGCTCCTCGTGATCTGGAAATTAGGAAGAAGGTAACACTGATAACGTTTTCAACCTTTTTACAGCATCCTCTGGTCAGGGATCGTCAAACGGAGGGGTGGGTGGGGGTCCCGCAAAGTTGGGTGGAGTTCCCCTATGAGTTGGAGTACAGTAATTTTGAATAGGATCTCTAACCCCAAAACCTGATCCAAGTTTCAAATGCATTACGCAACGAATCCAGACTGTAACAATGTTTCTCAGATGTTTACAGAACGTTAGATGTTATCATTGAGTTGTCTAGTGTTATAAGTCGAGTAAAATTAGAACCTTTAGAATGTAAGTAAATAATATTTAAACGAACTCAATTATTTCAGAAATAATGAGATAATTTTCAAATTCAGTTTATTGTCGAACAATAATCAAAGTACTTTTCTATCGAAGCAATGAAATTGTCAAATTTTGTACCTCTAAATAATTTTCTGGAAGTGATTGCGTGCGTGGAAACAGATAATTTTGGGTGTACTGCGAAATGATGGAAGAATCTACGATTTGTCTTCGAGGAAGACGCACGCACGCACGCACGCACGCACGCACGCACGCACGCACGCACGCACGCACGCACGCAGACAATTGCTTACACTAATTATATAGCATCATGTATTTGTGTATGTTGTCTGGCGTTGCACTCACATAACAGAATTGATTTTCTTTAAACATACACATCTATATGAATACACAATAATCTCATTGTAATCAAGTTCAACATTCTTACATGTATATTGTTGGGGTACAACGTAGCTAGATTGGAAGAATTGGGAGTTCGGACCCGCTGCCTCCACAAAGGGTAATGGGACGTGTGTACCAACGTTTGAACCGACTCACACTCCGCAATGGCGTGAACCTGGCTGTCGAACGTGTCGTTAAAACTCAGTATATAAATACCTTCTCAAACACTGTCTTTGTGATGGGGTTATATGAATAAATCTCACATACGTTTTCGTTTTATCACCAATTGATATTCATATTAATTTCATCATGACTGATGTTGAAAATGGAAGTTCAACCAAACATGTTATCCTCGGTCCTCAAAAGTTTATCGAATGGATTGAACACAATATGTCACTCAGGTCGTCAATTATTCTTGTTTCTATTCTTATTATTTTACTATACGTGGATTATGACTGCAAGTCTTGGTGAATGTTTTGGGAAGCAGTGGCGGCGCTACGGAGGGGAGGGGGGGCATGGGGGCATTTGCCCCCCCCCCCCCCAAACGAAGGCTTTGCCCCCAGTTGCCCCCCCCCCCCAACCATCTCGCATGCATTTCCATCCACCCTCACACACAAACACATTCAGTCACTCTTTCTCACACACACACACACCCCTCTCTTTTTTTATTCCCAATAACTTCCCATACACACTTAGCCCAAAGCCTCAGGCTAGCTGATGAACACATCCAGGCAGTAGAGATTTAAAGACTCGGATGCAGATACTTATAAGTTATAATTAAGTTATGAGCCAACAAAGGCATGTCTATCCATATCCCTTGTCTAAAAAAATCATGGATTTCGCATTATGACAGACGGGCATTATGAGTCTCTCTCTCTCTCTCTCTCTCTCTCTCTCTCTCTCTCTCTCTCTCTCTCTCTCTCTCTCTCTCTCTCTCTCTCTCTCTCTCTCTCTCACACGCACAGACCTACCAGACGCGGATCCAGGATTTTTTGAAAGGAGGACCGCTAATTACCATTACATTTAGTCGAAACTTGGACCCAAAGTCCGTAATATAATTTTTTGGTTTGGTACGTCCACAGGACGTACAAAACCAAAAAAGTATATTACGGACTTTGGGTCCAAGTTTGGACTACCTCATAACAAAGTAATGATATAATCCTTTACGTATTTGCCCCCCTTCATGGGAGTCTGCCCCCCCCCCCTAGTTGCCCCCCCCCCCCCCCACAAACAAATTTCTGGCGCCGCCACTGTTGGGAAGGCAATGCTCCTTATTTTATTTAAACTAGCTCGTACGGACTACAAAGACTGAGTATACATTATCTAACGAGTGTTACACTGACGTATGGTATGACTTAATATAAAACCCTGTAATAGTCTTTTTTAAATTTGTATCTTGATTTGATCGCTCTCATTTCCGACAAAAAAATAGTCAGGGGTGAATCTCATGATCAAAAAGAGAGGGAAATGTGCTCAAACATCAATGTTTTGAGGGGAAGCTCAGGCACTCTAAAAAAGAAGAAGAACTCAATGGAATGACATATCATCTTCAGCCTTCTAATGTATTTTATTGGTGCCTGCTGATCCCCTTCCCTAACTTTTGATGTTGTTTACTATATACTTATCTTAGTTAATTGCCCTCTTTTTATTGACTAAGTGTTTTGCCCGCAAACGTGTTTGTCTTTGGGTAAAAGCTCTTAACATAATCAATAGAATGGTATGACGTCACGCTCTTTATCCAACTTCACACCTCATATATTTTTTTGTCTTTCATTCTTTTTCTCTTTCCTTTACAGTCACGCAGTATAAGTAGTCATTAGATGTTCGAATGTGACTTTAAACGCTAACATCTTTGTAGGCTGAGGACAAAAACCTGCAGACTCTAAGTGCACTATTTTCAGAGCAGCCAGACTTGTTCATTTTTTTCATTGAAGGTGTACATATATAATACTCTTTTACTTACAAAGACAAACAAACACGAAGGCATCACTGCTCTTTCCTTCACAATACACCAACCATCCACTTAGACTTAGAAGGTAATCATTATTTTGATGGCTCATCATGGGAAGACATGAAATTTAAGGGAGATGAAAGACTTATGATTCCAGATTTATCAACATATAGAACAATTGAAATTAGTTTAATGGCTCGTAATGAAACCTCATAAAAAGCTGGAGACATTTCAGTGTAAAAAGTCAGATGGACGTCAGTGTCAAACTCTACGTGCCAATACCTCTCATATGATACGTGACATGACTAACTTTCGAAAATTTGTTTTAAACTTGGTAACATATTGAAACCGACCAACTTTCAGGAATCACTTGTTCCAAAGTTGGTCGTGTTTCAGTCTCCCGAAATGTCGTGGAGACAGCAGTCGGCTCTCGCTATATCAGTATGTTCACGAATCATTGCCTGAAGGTTTGAAAATGGGGGACAGTTAAAACTAGAAGTCCTGTCATGAAATGCGCACAAACAGCACACTGATCAGCGCTTTCATCTACGCGTTATGACCATAGTAAGGCTATCAAATTATGTGCATATGGCCGGTGCACAAGCAATGTTTCAGCCAATGGACCTCTCTGGGTAAGCCTGTGTTTGCTATAAGTAACCAGGAGAACCTGCCGTGCTTTAGATGCCATTCGATATGGCAATTGCGCGCATTTCCTACGCGCAGTTAAGCCTAGATAAGCGCACAGTTAGTGACAGGACTTCTAGTTTTAACTGTAGTAATATCAGTCAAATCTATGCTCTATAGCAGTACGTTCACGGACCACTTGCCTGAAAGTTTATCATATTTCACTCTCCTTAAAAGGGACAGAAATAGCAGTCTGTTCTCTGCTCTGTGGCAGTACGTTCAGTAATATCTTACCTGAACGTATATTCCACTCTCGAGTAATGAGGTGGTAATAGTAGTCAGATCTCTACTCTGTCGCCGAATAATAACGAATCCCTTGCTCTAATGTTTGTCTTGTACCTCTCTCATGAAACAAGGTAGTGATAGCAGTCAAATTTCCACTCTATTACAGTACATTCACCGGCCTCTTTCAGGAACGTTTTCATGTTTTAATCTTCTGAAATGTGGTTGTAATAGCAGTCAGATCTCTGCTCTGTCATAGTACATTCAATACTCACTTGCTTGCAAGTTTTCATGTTCCACCCTCCTAGAGTGAGGTAGTAATAGGTAGTAATAGTAGTCAGATCTCTGATCTATCACACTAGATTCAGAGGTTTCTTGGTCGAACGTTTTGTCATATTTCACTCTTCTGAAATTTGGTAGCAGCCATATTTCTACTCGTCACAGTATGTTCACAAATCTCTTATCTGGAAGTCATGTTCCGCTCTCCTGAAAGGAGGTAGTGATAGTAGTCAGATCTCAGCTCTGTCGCAGTACTTTCACGAGCCTCTTGCTCTAACGTTTTGTCGTGTCTCAATGTCCTGAAATGTGGAAGTAGTAGGATCGATGCTTTGTCGAAGTACATTCACGAGTCTCTTACTGGAAGGTTTTGTCATATTTCACTTTCCCGAAATGGGATAATAATAGCAGTCACATCTCTGCCACAGTACGTTCACGAATATCTTGTCCGAAAGTTTCCATATTCCACTCTCCTAATATCAAGTAGTGATAGAAGTCAGATCTTCACTCTATCGCAGTATATTCACTTGTCTCTTGCTCGAAAGTTTTGTCATGTTTCACTCTTCTGAAATGGGTAGTAGTAGTAGCCAGATCTCTACTCAGAAACAGTATGTTTACGAATCTCTTGTCCGAAAATTATCTCTCTATCATCTGCTTAGAAACGTATATATCTATAGCGTTCAAAGTCCTGTTGGTTGTCATATGATAGTCGGGTCTCGGCTGTGCTACTGTAGGTTGAAAATCGCATACATCCGTATCATAATATCTACCAATTCAACCCCAGCCGTTGATGAAACAGTACAAAGCAGACAGGCACGACCGTGATCGATCGAATTGGAGTGGGAGTATTCTCACACATCCGCGAGCTACGTGTCGAATCAACCACATCCGTTGATGAGACACTACATCAGACAGAACCGCGATCGATCGAACATGAGGAAAACATTTCCACACATCCGATGGGTTTCCATTGAATCGACCATATCCGTTGCTGAGACACTAGAAAACAGATAAACAGAACTGCTACCGATCGAAATGGAGGCGAAATATTCTCCAACATCCGAGAGACTTCTGTCAAATCGACCTAGCGAGCCTTAAACACACTGCAAAATCCGACGAAAAATTACACGTTTTTTAATTTAAATGATTGGCAGTCTTCCACATGCAAGTAACCATCCCGACATCGTCGACATACTTAGACGAGGCATTGGGAAAATCGACAATTACACGCTTTGATATTTTGACGGTTTTGACGTTTGGATCAGTCACTTTAAATTTCTCGCCACATGTGAGGTTGATAGCCACGAGACACCACGCGACTTTTCAACCCAAAGTTAATTTTCTGTAAAAGATCTGTCATTTTCGTCTCGTCGTCTGAAGCCGCAGCGTATATCTACCGTCTTCCTGAGAAAGCATGCGATAAATTCTCCGACTGTACAACAAATGGGCGATCCCGAAATTTTCTAAGATCTTCCAATATTTTATTTTTGCTCGATCTTCGACACGAAAAAGTCGCGTGTCGTCTTGTGGTATACCAGTACACTGTTGCCAAAAGTCTAAATGTGCCAGTATTCAGGGTATTTGAACTTTCTTGAGAAAATAAGCTCATAAAATGCGAGAAGACAAACAAAAATTCACTGTGCTAGAATGCATAATTTTACACTGCTATGGTGAATCAAATTTCTTAAAGTACGGCAGTCCTGGGTTGAACACTTTCCACGACTAAGTAATATTGACACGGAAGCGACAATATTACATTCTAAACACTAATTATACGAATAATCATTAAAAATTGACTTAATCAAGCGTCGGGTAAAAACTCAGTGTTTCGTTAATTAAATGCTGCTAATGGGGATTTTTATCACATGATAATTGCATGCGTGGACATCTATCACCAGGCTAAAAAACTGGGTTAATTCAGATACTTTAAGAATAACAGATTACTAAATTAATGAATAGATGGATTAACACACTAAGATGTTTTCCACCCATAAAAATAACAAAACATTACAATACCCACAGGAGTCTAATATTATGTTATTTTCACATATACCAATGTTGACTGTTTATTTTAACAATATTACTTGAAAATTGTACATATCAAGGCATGTTAACTCTGTAAATTTTCCTTAATTTGGTAATTAGGACTACCGATCCCAAGAACGTTGGGCGGAGAGTTTGGTAACCGCTGCCGTCGACACTTATTACATGTAGTGACCAGTTCCCCCGGTCATAATTCACTGCCCACGCGTGGATTACGACCACTTTTGCGTCAAAAAGGGCTTTCACTGTGCAAGACTGATTCATTTTACACTACATCCCATAATATTGTGTTTTGTTATATACGTTTATGACCACCAAAACACAACAGTCAAAATGTCCAAGTTTGTAATAACTAAAGTGTTATTTTCTCAATCAGATCGCGATCGGCTCTTGAAACAGTTCCACGTCAAGGGCAGACATACAACATGTTGTGAAATAAAGACCTAAACAAAAACAAAAAAAAAATAAAATAGCTTCAAGGAATCAACATTTCAATCATTTCGTTTCCGACAGGTGAGAACCAATAGTGCAGTGGGGAGAAAATCGGAAAGAATATTTCGATCGGACCGCAACACAGTCTCTATTTACTTTTGCCATCACAGTACTGTTTATTTCTATTTTAAGTAAAATATAATTAAAATTGGAGCATAATATAAAACACTATACTACTTACATGGTGCATCCTTTTCCCTGATAATTTCAGCCTTAATTACAACAGAATATGTCACTACTAGACAGCAGAGGAGGAATCCTGAAATTTGCATCATTCTTACCATCTCCTTGATAAGAGAGATGGGATAAACGGGTAGATAATAACATATAGTACAAGCAATTCACTCGCAAGCAGCGATACGTCAAGTGGCGGCCTGTCAAACATTGCACGAAAAAATCAATCATTCTAGTTTTTTCTTCTCTTCGTTTCAGTTTTGTTCTGTATTGCAGATGGTATTGTCAATACATCATTTCTATGAAGCTAATGTCACAGTCTCGTGTGAAGGTCTAACTAAAGCGTAAAGCTTAGACTCAAAACCTACACAGTAATTAAACCAGTTCCGTGCGGTTTCGAAAAGTTCTACACGTTAGATACAAAATATGTTAATTTTTTTTTATCCAAACACGTATTCCCCGTTGGACACCGATTTTGACGAGATCACCCATGGTTCCCATACTTAACCAACTTTTTTGATTTTCCTATCATTAGTTGGAAAACAAATCTTTTGTTCTGTTCGTTTTTGAATAGAATGAATGCTGAGCGTATAAGCGCATACCGTGTTTTTGTCCATTGGAAAACAAAGACATGTTTAATCCTTTAAAACATTTCGGTATAGTCCAAGACAGCAAACGGATGAGTCCTATTTTATTATTTGGGTAGACCAATCAATATTTTTAACATGTAGCCTTGGGGCTGCATTTTGAAAATATTGATCAGATTCTTCCGCACATCAACTTAGCAGCCATCCTTCTTTTTGAAATTATGACGTGCATATATTATGTTTGTTGCCTGGAAAAGCGGCTCCAAAGGGTTAAACACAGTAGTCCCCTGTGCTCACAACACCTCGTTTTCGTTGCTATCAAAAAGGCATTTTCGTCTTCGACTAAACTTTATTTCTGATAGAAAGGAAAACTTGTCATTTAACATTTACATTGAGATAACAAAATGTTAACTGAGTGTGACTTACTGATGAAGAAATCCATGGTAGTTAATCTCGGGTTACGGAAATAGAAATTTCACATGTTTCTTAAATAATTTAATCAAAATTATTAACACTGAATATTGTCTTTTTATTTGCTTAATTTACACACATGTACAGAATTACCTGCGGGTTCCGTTGTTTGTATGTGGTGACTTATCCATGTCTGGCTTTAAATTGGATAGTATTTTCATCATTGTTGCCTTGGTGTTTTCAATGGTGCTAATAAGGCAGAAATTGTTTATCTTACTCTGCAAACCCTCACCGTGTTCTTACGTATCGGGTGGGTTATTGTTAACATCTAACCTATTTTTCCGAAACCTTATTTTCGCGGCGATGGGGTGCGCATGGCCAAAGCGACATCACGTTATAGTCTCTCTGTTTGGGAGCTGAATCTATGCGACTCATCCCATCCTCTACGATGCATTAAAACAACATTCAAAAATAGAGTGATAGATGTCGAATTATTCTATATCTATCAACAGTTGAAACTACAGGTCCTGTCACAAGTAGCACATAACATGTTCGTTAGTTAAAGCTATCTTTTCTGCAGAAGAATGAAGTAATATAATTGAATTACAAAGACGCTTGCGCTATACAATGCAACATATACTATGCGCTATTAGCGAGGTCAGCGGTGAAATAACGAATTGAACCCACCAAACAGAAAACAACATTGAGACTGCAGCATGTGGAGTGTGTGTTTTTTCACTAAGCTATTTGTAATTTTTTAGGACAAAGCACAGAAGCACTTGGAATTTTTCATCATGGCTTCACCCGGTGGTCCATGTTATGAAACTTTGCAAGTGTTTCTTGTGCTTTCATAAAAATACAACTTTTTCGAGTGGAGTATATATGGCGCTGCGTCTTAGTGGTAATTTACTCTCTTCATTCCGTATATGTGTCAACCTTTATTATTTATTTATAGTCTTAAATGTACGTGTACCGAAGAAGAGGTTATGAATGATGTTATCAATCTCTAATTTGGCTTTTCCCTCTGGAAAAGACTCTTGTTGTTCTACGAATTATTATTTTTGGTGTTGTTGTTTTTTTTTTGTTTTTTTTTTTTGGGGGGGGGGGGGGTTTCCATACATTTTGTCTGTACGATTCAGAAGGCATTTTCGAACCGATTTTCACGAAATATTGCACACTCATAGACTGTCACAAAATCTAAAAATGTACCGAAGCGGAATTTTCGATTTAACCCTTATTTTATCAGAATTGGCAAACAACTGCCAAAATTGGGATTTATAGGCACTTTCTCGAAACACATCTTGTATTTTTTTTAAACATTTATCATTATTAGACCTGTCTGTGACACGACCATTCATATACAAGGATATTAGGCGATGCATACGATAACCCTCCACAGATGGCCAAACATCGACATTTTGATGAAATGGGCTGTTTTCTGGCCCCTAAAGCACCCAGACGATACACTGGAGGTAAACATAACTTCATTTATTGGAAGTGGGATTCACCGTGGATCATTTTGTAAGTAATAAGGGTATTCAAAAACCCAAGCGTTAACCCCTTTTGGGGTGGTTAAAAGCTATACCCATCAAAAGCTTTAAACAATCATGTTTTCCCAGGATTTCTTTACCAACATCTTGTAAGTTTTCAACAGAAATTGGCCATTGATAGGTCATGGTGTCACATTACCGGTTGCATGGATAAAATATTTCCATTAAGTATTTGTTAACCCTCCCTGGGCTGCTAAATGTCACATTTCGAAAAAAAATAGTCTGTTTTTGGACACAAACAAACAACAAATGGGAATGCCAAAGAGAAACATAACTTCTTTTACGGGACGCAAAACTGATAGGGAAAAATTTTAGTAAGTAGTAAGGGTATTCAAAAATCGAGGTCCTAACCCATTTTCGCCTGGTTAAGGAGATGTACCCCTTAAAAGCTTAAAATTCCCATTTTCTGTGGATTTCTCCAAAAACTCTAGTATGTATTCAAGAAAAATTGACCATTTGCAGGTATTGGAGTAACATTACAAGTTACATGGACAAAATATTATGGTAAGCGTTTGTTAACCCTCCAGAGGCTGCAAAGCATAGAAATTTTGAGAAAATGGCCTGTGCTTGGGCACCCATTGCGCCCAATGTGTACCTGCGAGATAAACATAACCTCCTTCATTAGAAGTGGAATTCCCCGAGAATCATTTTTGTAAGTAGTGAAGGTATTCATAAAACAAAGCATTAACCCGTTTAGAGCTGGTTACAGAGAGATACCCCTCAAAAGGTTAAAAAATCATGTTATCCGAGGATTTCTCTAAATACGTTGATTTTCAAGAAAAAATGGCCATTCTCAGATCTTACTATGACATTACAAACTGCATGTACAAAATATTCCAGTAAGCATTTGTTAATCCTATGCAGGTTCTCAAACATCAAAATTTTGATAAAATGGGCTGTGTTTGCGTACCCGCAGCACCCAAGGTTAAAATGAGAAATCAACATAAGTGGAAATATAATTCACAAGGAATTATTTGTGTAAGTAATAAGCGTATTAAAAAAAAAAACAAACCTTAACCTCGTTTGGGCTAGATAAACAATGATACCCATAAAAAGCTTAAAATTCATGTTCTCCCTGGATTTCTCTGAAAAACATCTCGTAGAGTTTGAGTAAAAATGGCCATTCGCAGTTTTTGGTGTGAAATTACAAGTTACATGAATAAATATTCCTGTCAGCACTTGTTAATTCTCTACAAGCTGCCGGACATCAATATTTTGGATACATTTGAGATAAAATGGACCATTTTCAAATAGACACAGAACTCAGTGGGTATGCGTCAAACAACATAACTCTTTTTGTCGGTCATTAACTTGTCGGACGACGATATTGATATTAACCCACTCCACCGTTAAAGTTGGTTTTTACCTAAACAATTCATTTGAGACTACTATACTCACCTTTCTCATAACATCAATGAAGGAACTTCAGTAAGACAATTAAAAACAATTCATCAGACACTGCGTTGTCATGAAAAATCATGGAATATCATCGGGGAAAGCCATGATTCTCCAGAATCATAAAGTCTAGTTATTATTGTTTTCCTGCTTGCTCTCACGCGGTTCAAGGGTCACTTGTGCCAGACTGTTTGGTGGTTAGTTTGGTTTACATCTGTCCCTGGGGTGGCGGTGGTTCTCTTGGGTGACACAGCTGTCTTCTATTTTGTAGTTAGCTGTTGTTGTGTAAACCCTGTTGGATGGAAATTTATAGTTATGCAATATTTTGTATGATCAATTGATATATAGAGGATCTCAAACGAGTTATGTTTGGATATAAGATTTTTTGAAACTCGTTTGATGAATTCGATTCACAACTCACCTTTAAACATCACGAGTTGAAGTTTCTGTATATCACATGAATTTTCGAATGTTTTTACACTTTTTATTTAATTCATTGTCACTAAATTCTCCCAAAACAACCGACAATCAGTTCGTTGGCTCAGACGCTTCACAACATGACGTCATGAATGCGCTTTACTTGCACCTGTTGTCGTAATTGACGTCATGTGAACTACGCACAAGAATACAATGCTGCTGCTATGGGACCACGCGCCCGATTAGACACTAGTTGATAATCAGGAAATAAGACATGGCTTGTTACGTCGAAATTAACGACGTTTCATGTGATATATATGTATGTCATTCAGTACACTTTTGTGATACTTTGTATTTTCAGAATCCTTTATTGAATTATTGATGTATTGTTTGAGATTGGATGATAAAATGAAAATAAACCAAAGAAAGTATGAGACTGAGTTAGTTGTGACACAGCCCTGTGGACATTATATCTTCCTCTCCATTTACGGTGGACGGTTTCAAAATATGAATATGTATGAAGACGTACAGGTTTTAAATACATTCGCGTTTAATACACGAAATTAATGTCTTAACAAATTCTTTTAAAATTAGCTGCATATGAGTTTTTTATTTGTTGGTTGCTAACAGTGTTAATTTAAAGGAACACTGGGAATGTCAGCGTCATTCTTTGGCACAGTCGCACGAAAGCGAAGTCAGTCGGTACAATACACAATACCGCACCGGTACGACCCGATGGCTAGAAAACAATACACTTCCCGGTGGTACATGTGTTTAATGGAAGCGGAAGTGGCGTCCTTTATCCGACCAGGTACCTAGTTGGTTCGCTGCATTGAGCTAGCTTATAGAACTGGAAGAAAGATATTGATGATGCGGTTGGAAACCCATTAAAAGTTCTTCTTCAAACTTGATCCCTTTCAGAATATCATGAAGCTGATTTATAACATCAGCCACTATTCGATCATACCAGTGCAGCAGCTTTACTTTGCTCAACACCTCGAACTCCATAGAGGTCAGGATTTCCTCGAGTTTATGCGTGGAGCTACTATGCGACTTCTTGTGTTCAAACCGGGACGACCTTGTGTTTCATTCTTAGCACATTGGCGAAGGCGATGCGGTGCGGTATGAATCTATCTAAATTAATTTGTTAATCCCAATATTGGATCCGTGTGGTGCCAGAAAAGGTGCGTCAGCATTTTATTTATTTTACTCGTTAGGGCGAGTTGTGATTCAATTGTAAACACGACCGAAAATCTGATACAAATTACAAAACATGCATTTGGTCATGATAATACATTTATCTGACAATCCCGTTACATAAAGTCCGTTTCCCCCGTTTGTCAATTTAAATTGGGTTGGAATTGGTCAAAATTGTGAATTTCATATTTTAGTGCGTAGTAACAATGCAAAAATGATTTTATTTGTCATAGCGCGGTGTTTACCGGAAGTTGAATCTATATGATACGGAATCAGAATGAGTCGCCTATATGATACGGAATCGGAACACATTATGTGATACGTACCGTTTCTCGTGGTTTTCAGGCCCAAATCTATATGATTGTTATATAAAATTTTATACTAGTAAATAGAGATCATTAACAGTAATCCAAACCCTTAATGGAATACATGTACACGAGATGAGGTAAATAGATAGGTAAATAGATATTAACAGTCTACTGCTTACACACAATGGGAAGAGTGAATTACTACTTAATGGCCACGCCATATTTTCTTCACCCAAAAGTATTTATAATTGTCCATAACAGCATAAGAAACACCTGTAAACTTTCATCACAAAGATCACCGGGTACCACATCGTAGGTCCATGTGATGAAGTTTGTAAGTGCTTCTTGTGATTTGTCGTAAGAAATTGTAAATAATTACTAAGTGAAAAATCTATCCCACAGAGATTTAGTAGTAATCCACCCTCCACATACTGCAGTCTATTTTTTCTGTTTGATCCCTTCAGTTTGTGATTTCACCACCGACCTCGTTAATAGAGCATTACATTGTGCACTACACTGTCAACACTTTTGTGTTTTCAGACTATGTCATTCATCTGCAATAAGAAGCGCATTAACTAGCGAGTATTTGTTGCGTTAATTGTGACAGGACGTCTAGTTTCAACTGTAATGACACAATGAAAATAAATCAGCCAGGATCATTTCATGACTTTTTTTCAACCGTGAACATCGAAACTTTTATGAATACACGCCAAATAGGTCACACACATAACCATAAAACGAGAACTAAAACGCTCGATACCTTCCCAGTCTTTGCATTCCCTACATTATGGAGTGAATTAGACATTTTGATCTTCGAAAACTAACTAACAGGGCACTATTCAAAAATAAGTTAACAGCTAAATTTATTTCCTTTTACGAGAATAAAATATCTTGCTCAAATCTTTTTGCCCCGACTGTGCTGTCTAGCCCTACCTCCATTTATAAGTGTAGACTCAGCGATCTAGTCAATGGTCAACTGGATATAATGTACAACGGACGTTTTTTTCTCTTAGTCTGCCGTTTGTACTTTTTTATTTTCGACCTAAATTTATGTATTTATTTATTTAGGTTTAACGGCACTTTAACAGCAAATGTCAAATCGTGTCGGTGACAGTGTTACGGATGGATGAAGCCGGAGTACCCGGAGAGAACCATCGAGCAACGACGAGCAGCTGCTAGCTGCCCAACATCGTAACTCTGCACTGCAGCACAGGCAGGGTTAGATTGGTTGAAGACATGCGCACCATCGACGTGCAGTATGCCTTATTGCACGGCGTCATAGTACCCCATGTGGACAGTCGGGATTTATTGCCTTGCCCAAGGACACAACGCGGGAGTCCGAATCGATCGCTCAGACGGTCACTCATCCAAGGACTAACCGGGCTCGACGTTGCTTAACTTAGGTGATCTGAAAAGAACCCCTTACCGTAAAGCCACCGCGCCGCCTGACCCCAATCAGTCTGGAGCTCGTCCAAAGCTGCCTCTTGATTTGGTCCCTGTGAAACATATACACAATTATATTGATCAATTGAAAGTAATTTAGTGTTTGATTGGGGCGATTTGAAGTCCGACCATCATCTGCACCACACACAGAGGTTAGAATGACCTTAGCACCTTGGATACGGTGAAAGTTTAATATAAACAGTACTGTGAATGCACAGTGTTGTACGTGCCTTGTTTCTCCTCGCCTGTATATTTCTTATTCTGTCTCACTTATCTTCTTTCTTAGGGAAAGGCAGGAAGTCAGTCAATCTGGCTATACCTTTCCCTACCAGTATACATTTATAGATTTATATTTTTTGCTGGTTGGGTATGTTTTTTATTATTGTAAACTTGGATATTGCAGATTTGTCACATTTGTCAACTTTGTATTTGTTTAGCATCTCGGTGAATAAAATATCAATCAAATCAAAAACATACACTTATGGAAATGCGTGCCATTGTCTACCGGATAATTTATGTCATCAAATTATATTCCTTAGAAAAAGGTATGAAATAAAATTGTATTAAATATTCGACTTCAGAATTTGAACTTTGTACCGAACAAGCTCACCAAACAACACAGAATGACCAACTTGGACATGTTTCCAACAGAGGAGCCCAGAATAATGGAAATGGAACAATTTGGTAAACGCACAAGTGTTAGGGGTTTTATTGATTGGTCGCATATCAGTGTTGAATGCCATATGATTATGACACTGTAAAATTGCCACATGAATATCCACTTCACATCACCATACATTCAACAAATACAGTTACGTCATGTCACCATCAGATTCCCCGTGATTTTATTTTCAAAAAGTCAAAAAGAATATGAGCTGAAAAGGGGTGATTGGGGTCAACATAGGAGAAGGGAGATGCCATAACTGGCCTAGGCATTAGGACTGATTCTTCTGGGAATAACTTTTTTGTTATATTTAAATTTGAATTTTCTGAAGTTTTAATAGCGGCGTCACCTATCAATAAATTTAAACATTGGTGCGATTTAAAGCTGCGTAGAAACAAGCTGTTGATCGTGGCATTTTTGTCAAACACTTAAAAGTAGCGCTACATCCACGTTATCAAAGAACTAGAGCTGTGTCTCAGAGGGTAAGGTGTTGAACCTCAAACTTAAAGGTCCACAGTTCGATCCCTACAGCGGAAAGTGCCTTGTGTCCTCGGGTAAACACTTCATCCAGATTGTCCACGTTGGGGGTACAGTGAAGCTGTGTACTAAGGCTCAATGCTCGCCGATGTTGAACTTGCATTCAACCACTGCGAATCGTGCTTGTACAGAGTTAATACGTTGTGGCGTGTGCTAGTTTCTCGCCGCTGCTGAATCGTCCTCTTTCGGGTGGTCTAGTTCTTCAACCTATAAATCTGTCCGATACGATGCAGCTTTCTAAAGTGTTATTTATTTATTTATTGGTGTTTAAGGTCATATATTTCTGCAAAATGGCTAATCATGACAACGACAGTTTTACGGGTGAAGGAAGCCGGAGTACCCGGAGAGAACCACTGAGCAACGGCGAGCAATTGTGACCTGCCCAACATACTAACTCCACACAAGCAGGGTCAACATTGGTTAAAACAAGTGCACCAGCGACGTGCAGTACGCCTTAGTACACAACGCCACCGTCCCCGCGCATGAGCAATGACGGTGGAGTGTCTTGCCCAAGGACCCAACGCAGTTGCCACAGATGGGATTCAACCGAGGATCTCTACCTACTGAGCCACCGCGCCCGCTAAAGTGTTGTTAAAACCCAATAAACGGAACCATAGAAACTGACACAACTGGAAACAATCTTCTGGTCGTGTTTGGTTTTGTTTGTTTTTTTTTTTTTGTTGTTTTTTTGTTTTTTTTTACAAAACGTTAAATGTTGCCATACAACGCTTACACGCGAGCTTTTATTCAAGGGCTTTCGTCCAACTACCCAGCATACACTCGTCATCCACCCTCATGCTCACGATCGGTAGGTTTGTGACATGTTCCTACTGTTCTAAAATACACTTTCTTTTTATGTAGTATCATGTGTAAGTACAGTACGTGGAGAGTGTATTATCACTAAATCACCCGCAGCGTGGAGATTCCACCTGTACAATGATTGCAAATTTGTTGCAAAGCACAACCAGCACCAGCAAAGTTTCAGCCAATGGACCTCCGGGTTTAACCCGGAGGTCCATTGGCTGAAACATTGCTTGTGTTTTTTGTCGATATGTACACAATTTGAAAGTTATAGCTTGGGTGATAACTCCACTCCGCGGGTGATTTCATTACAATCCCCTCTCCACGTACTGTACAGTTTTATTTTCAGCGTATGGTTTGACATATCGAACCTTTATAATGACAATTTACAGGTTATAAATAATTAGAGAATTGTGGACTTTTTGCATATTAATTATTTATGTATTGGGGTTTAAGGTCACATACTTATGCACAATGGCTAATCGTGACCGTGGTAGTTTTACGGGTGGAGGAAGCCGGAGTACCCTGAGAGAACCACCGAGCAACGACGAGCAACTGTCAGCTCCTCAACCTTCTAACTCTGTTCAAGCTCCTTTCAAGTAGGGTTACGGTGGTTGAAGACATGTGCACCATCGACGTGCAGTACGCCTTAGTACACGGCGTCATCGTGCCCCATGTGGCAACTTGGATAAAGTGCCTTGCCCATGGACACAATGCGGGTCGTCCCGGACAGGGATCGAACACGGGACCTCTAGCATAGAAGTCCAACAGTCTACCACTGAACCACCACGCTCGCGCGAGATTTTGCACCTCCATTCTCATTCCAGCATGGTCGTTATTGGATGAAACATTTAAAAAATCTGTTCTGTCACCCATGCAGGGTGCGGTCGTGTATCTGATAAATAATAAGCTATTGTTTCTTTTTAAGATGTATAAGTCTCTTTCTGAAGAACCAATGTTTTTTATCAACTCTTGCCAGGCCCTTCAAGGCCTTTTGCTTAATAAAAAAACAACAAAAGATTTATTTCCATGTTGAAAGACTCTTTGATACAAAAGAGAAGCGACAAATTATTTAGAGGTACTATAGTATGTGTTTGTTTTCAACAGACAGTGGTGTCCTTTGCAAGACATTAATTTATTGGCTCGATGGTTGAACTAAAGCGAGAGCCCTGGAGATGATGCTGCGACTGTGCATTCGGATATATAACAACCAGAACAATGCCGTTACGTTTCAGTCTTCAAAATATCGTATATATTATGTTTCGCAAGATCATTAACTAAAGCTGCGTTAACATGTTTACGGAATGTGCACTGAAAGACATAAACCTGACAATGCAGGCAAGTTTTTTTTATAAGCAGTAATTTATTTCACTTAAAGGAAATAGGCTTCGGCGAACAGGCAAGGCTTAAATCAACGTCTATGTCTTACAAATAGTAAACGTCAGTCAGGTGCAAGTGCCAATGAACAATGGGAATTATACAACTTATGACACAGGTAGAAGAATTACTGACCCATGTCTAACAAGCCACGGTAGAAAATCGCCCTCCGAGCAAAAAAAAAAAAAGAACAAAAAAGAAAAAGAGAATTCAAGTATTCGACATCGTCATGGGCGACAAGCATTCTCCTTAGGATAATAGTCCACCTCGACTCACCAAACGAAGGTCAGCATGTCAATATGATCTGTTAGCCGAGTACCCCTCACATGATGATACTAGTCGGGTCCCCCATCCTAACATACAGTCTGGGAGTTTAAGCAGTGTTTTACTGAAATCTGTTGGTGTTCGCGATGTACTCCTGGACTGCTAAGACTATCGTGTCCACTGGGGCGGATAAAGAGGGATTAACCCACAACAGGTTATTTAGAGTAAAGTGTTCGCGGTCGATTTTACTTATAAGAATTTGCCGCTGAGAACAAAATAGTACACTTGCAAACATATAGTGCTCCTCATCTTCGTACCCGAATCCACAAGGACAAGCCGGACTATCTGACACAAATCTATTGTACTTAAGTTCATTGGGATTTCTGCAACACAAACGCACATGTGAGTGTATTATCTGACTCCCGCGACTACAATACCCGTAATACTCTGGAACAGTTGGATCATCTTCTTTTCATCACGCTCTTGAAAATGTTAACATTGTCACTGTCACGATGGAAGACATCCATTCCATTCCACAGCCTCACGGAGGACGACAGGAAAGAGTCTGACAAAGTCTTAGTTTGACAAAATGGTTCATATTCAGAATTTATCGTGGTGTAAGCTGAAACCTGATAAATTTGTGGGCCAACTTCGTCTTTCATTTTATAAAAGGTTATAAGCTTATTTCTTCGATTCCTTTCTCTCAGTGTGATAAATCTAGGTCCACTATACAAACTACTGTGGTTTGTACTCCGAGGGGCACAACTTATTGCCCTTAACGCGTCTAATTGCAGATTTTCTAACACTGCGGATTTTTCTGCCGAACAGTTGTACCAAATGACATCTACATAGTCAAAATTAGGTAATAACTAATACTCGTAGATGGTTTCTAAAGACGGGCGTGACAACATGTACTTAATCCACGGAAGCAATTAACCAAAGTACTTACTTTATTCATGATACTATTTATGTGAGCATACCAGCTTCCATTACACTGAAATGTCAGTCCAAGGCGCTTAGGACTTCAACACTTTTATTATCTTATTATTCAAGTATAGATGGGGGTCTAGGGTGTGGAATGTGTTTACGAGAGATGGTAAGTGTTACCGTTTTGTGGTGACTAAAATTTACATGCCAGGTTTCTGCCATCTACTAATAAGGCGGAAAACGAATTGAGTGTCTCGGCAGCTTGGATAGCATTTTCTACAATTAGGGGCATAGGGTTATCATCGGCATAAATTCGTATATTTGATTGTATATCATTCATGATGTCGTTTATGTATACGTTAAACAGAAACGAATCCAAGACGGACCCTTGAGGAACACTTGCAGTTACAGGTCAACTCTCTGAAATTTGACCATTTATCACCACCGTCTGACATAGTTGCGTGAGATAGTTCTGACACCAGGTCAACAGACAACGTAAACCTGTTTATGAACGTTCAAAGTCATATATACTATTCAAAAAACGTAGGGGATATTTGATAAAAGTGAGATATATGAAGAAATGTTTTTATATTTTCATCAAAAAGACAGTTGAGGCGGTGCACTTTGACATCTGGTGAATGATTTCAGCGATAGTTGGGTGTCTGGCAAGCACACAGTCCACGCACTGAGCAGTAGAAGACATGGGCGGTCAGACAGTGAATTTACCACATTCAGTCCAAGACCTCGATACCTTGTAAATACTCCTCAGTTCACGCGACAAGCGAGGATCCGACGTGGAATACTCCTCACCAAACGTCCAATATCAGCTTGACTGATCCCATTCCACTCTTCCCGCAGTGTGCAGCGGCGAGTTCCTGAACATTTGTAGGGGACTGATGGCATTGTTGTAGGCACCTGCCAAGAACATGCAAGACGTGCTCGATTGATGAAAGGTGTGGACTTCGCGCTGGCCAAGACAGTGTAGTTAAGTTATGCTGCTGGAGGAATTCAGTAGTGGCTTGGGTCCGGTGTGCTCTTGCATTGTCATCTTGGAAAATGAAATGACGGCCGTGATGTCGCACAAATGATACCAAATGTGCTGCTCACATATTGTCACGGCAGTACTGCCCTGTGACACGACCTTGGGTGACATTTTATACTATTCGGCTTGTCATGGTTATGTCTCCCCTTACCATAACCGATCCACCACCAAAACGATCGTAGTGCCTAACGGTTACGCCATAGTATCGTTCGTTTCGCCGCGGCCACACTTTGTTTCGCCTGTCGTGGAAGTCGCGAATGCACCTCGATTCATCGGAAAACATGACGTTGCTCCACCGACGATTGTCCCAGCGCTGCCGTGCTTCACGCGCATTGCTGCGCTGGGACGTTTTTTCAAACGTGGAATTATTCGAGGTCGTCGCGCGCACACATTCCAGGTGTGTAGGCGATTTCGTATAGCCTGGCCACTGACTCGCACATCTGTATCTTGGTGCAGATCCTGTCCAATTTCAGAGGCACTTTGATGGCAGTTACGTAATGCTGTGATTCGGATGAAACGATCCTGGTTAGCAGTTGTCGTCATTGGACGACTTGATCGACGTCTGTCATCAACATTGCCTCTCTGACAGTAGCGTGACCACAACCTACTAATTACCGATTGGGTAACGTTGAGAATTTGGGCCACTGCAGTCTGGCAGTTGCCAACAGAACGTACACGTTCGTTACATATCAGTCTTCGCATACCTCAAAAGTTACGCTTCGTCCAGAAACTATTGATGAAAGAGTTTATACCAAGTACAGAGCGATGTGTCCTCCGAGAAAGCCCGTCCAGTACAAATGAAAATTTCAAAACGTACGCCACAGACTTTACTGCGGCACTCGTGAGACGAACCTGCACGAAGTTTTCCTCGGCCGCTGACATTCATGATCCTCACTAAACGTGGTAACATATTGATGTGTCCAATCACGCCTATCCCATACCATTTTCCGAAAACGTCAACTTCAGTTTGGATATCCCCTACTTTTTTTTTAATAGTATACAAGTTTTCAGTTTAATATCATTCAATTATTCGTATCAATTAGCAGCAGCCGAAAAATGTAATGAGTGTAACAGCTGTTCTTTATTTATTGATTTTATATCTTGGTGGACGGGTGGAGAATTACAAAAGTATTTTTCAACATGTTGAATATTTCAGTTTCCAGTACTGTGTGACCTTACAGTTAAAACTAGAAGTCCTGTCATGAACTGTGCGCTTATCTAGGCTTAATTGCGCATAGGAATTGCGCGCAATTGCCATATCGAATGACATCCAAAGAACGGCAGGTTCTCCTGGTTACTCCTAGTAAACACAGGCAATGTTTCTGCCAATGGGCCTCCGGGGTCCATTGGCTGAAACATTGCTTGTGCACAGGCCATATGTACGGAATTTGATAGCCTCACTATGGTCCTAACGCGTAGATTAACGCGCAGATCGACGTGCTATTTGTGCGCATTTCATGACAGGACTTCTAGTTTTAACTGTATGTGTCCATACAAAATCCTGGAAATAGAATATAATATTATTATCAGGCACAATATGGTGGAACAAAAATGTAAAATGCAAGGCAAGGGAATCATCTCTGTTCTGTTTTAGTCGACAGAACCAAATGCAAATATTAGTAACCATTTTTAGATTTGCAACATATTTGGACTTGCAATCTAAGCCCATTCCAATCAGAGACATCAACTTAATTTAGTGTTGCCTCTAGAATCCAGATAGTCTCACTAAACTGGATGATGCTAGATAGAGTGTTACAATTTACTAGCTTTCTGCAATGAAGATTGTTTTGTAACTTTTTGAAGATGGACTTCAAATAAGTGAACAATACCCTACATCCATTCGAAATCTTCATTTTCAGAAAATGTGGTTAATTTCCTTTACAAAACGAAAGAAGCAAAACTTATGGACCTTGATTCTTTGATTCGAATCGCAATGGTGGTTCAAGTCTATTGTTAGGCTTCTGCACCTGCATGGCCTACGAACTATTCTTTGAGTAATTTTTACAAACATACATATTTTCCACGGTATACTTTTTACTCAAGCTATCTTGGTTTCAGCATCTGTCAATAGATATTATTTTAAGCGTTTATGGATACACTGGTTGATTGCCGGAACTATTTTCTGCCACACTTTACGAATTATGCTTACCTGAACCGGTGCTTTGCGAATAAGCTAACTAATCATCATATCCGGGAATAAAATATTTTTGTTTTTTTATCAAGATGATATAAGCATGAGAATTAAATCACGACTATTCGAAATCTACGAAGTGATGAAACAAATTGATCACGTGCAAATTCCATGAACAGCGATTCAATTCTTAATTACAAGCCAAATATCAGTAAATAAATCAAGCCCATGTGGCAAGCAGAGTGGCCGAGACAGTAAATAACAAACTCCATCACATACGACAAAATTTGCATAAGTCTTGTAACCTCGTAGAGAAGATCAAGTTATATTGCCATGATGTCTCGTTGGCAATACTTGACTAATGCATTGAATTGATTGCAGTGAACTATACGAACAGAATGTGTTTCATGCCAATGCCGTTTGACAGTCGAGAGAATCCTTTTAGATTGGGCCGCCGTCAATCATATCAGACGGTATTCTTATAACACCAACTCCAGTAAAATTATGTCTTTTCAGAATAATATCATCAATTCTTTTACTGCATGTAAATTATTCTGTTTTAAAACTATATATTTGAGACCTATTCAAATCAACGGGTTGATTTAATGATATAGTTTTGTTATTCTCCAGCTGCAAGAGTGGAATTATTTCCCGTTTTTAAACAACTTTTCAATATTTGTCACTGAATACCGTGTTTCTCGCCACAATATATCATTAGCTGTTGAGGTGGCGTTATGATGAAGTGAATAATTAAATCACGAGCATGATTTATTTTTGTTGGTAGTTGATTTGCTGCGGCCTTCAAAACAACCGTCTCTTGCCAGGTCATTCACCTCACACTATCCCCTTTCCCTTTAGCACTCCCCAATTGCCGTTTGCTTGTTTTATAAGTTATAACTATTCCCACAAGAGCTAACACAATGCAATTTTTTCAAGTACACGAGGTCTATACTCCCATATCGAACCACGCTCACAGCCTCACACAGTCATTTTATGCTTGTACATGTGCATGTATGCTTGATAAATTTTCTTCTACAGAGTTCCCCCAACTCTCACTCTGGCCAAATAGTTAGGTTGTGTGAAACACACAGACTATTCTATCCATGTTTTTCCTTTGTCAATATTTTTTCTTTTTCTTTTTGTCTTTCTGTTCGTCTAATTCCTCTGGTCTTCTGTCTTCTCTACACTTGCTTGAACATTCGATGCCTCGAATACGAATCTGCCTATGTCATTGCTTTTTGGCATACTGACAGACAGTCAGTGGTACTCGGTCATCTATGTTTTCATACTCATTGCGCATAGGGGATGGCCGTAGTTTATATTTTAACCCTTTACCCAACGTAACGTCCAAAATCGGCCAGCGCTATTCTCAAAAATCGCCAATTAATTTTCATTATTTTTCAATTTTTGTCTCAAAAACACAGGTTATGACCCCTCGTTTGAACGAGCTCGTTGAGCTCGTTCCAACGAGGGGTCATAACCTACGTTTTTGAGACAAAAAAAAAATGAAAACAATTAGTTATTCAAGAATTCATTTTTCAAGTGTCGTCTGCTTTTCATGTTAGGTAAAGTGTTAATCTATAATGCTTATAAATAACATGCCCGCTGTGTTTTTCTTTTTCTGTTTTTTTTTGTTTTGGTTTGTTTTTGGCCAATACATATATATTTGTGACTGTCGATTTGACAAACATGACAGAGACAAAATACCCAGATCTAACATGTCATCGTTGTTCTATATTTAAGCACATTCACTGCAATTTACGTACCAGATGGGGGTATACATGTACTATTGTGAAGATTGAATGATTCCTCTGACGTCAATCTATTTTCTGCGAGAAAGACTATTTTTGACGAACCTCTTACTACTGCTTCAATTTAATCTGTTCCATCTACCCCGTCATCTACAGACAGCGATGCATAATTTATCCTATTCATTAATAACATTTGACTCAGATAAAATATATTTAGTCGGGAGCTGTATATATTTGAATTACCTCTTCGAGAAAGCTTCCTCTCATCGGTTACAACATACTTTCTGTTACTTTGGACAAACTTATATGCATTTTGGGGTAATTGGTGTCAGTCTGCGATGCATAAATACCGTTTCCTTTGTGAGATACACCACTATTTCTCACAGTGAGGCTGCCATAAACAAGATGTAGGTTGTTACTAAATGTAAGGTGCCAATGCTAAACTTGGCGTACTGACAGACGGACACGCTAATCTGATGGCCAAACCATCCTCCTTTTGGTACATGAAGAAAACATCTGCAGTTATTATTCATTTCCCTTCTAGAGCCATCGTCATATGTTTGTATCCGAGCAGACGATGTTCTATACCAGAGAGTAAGAATTTACCAGTTCTTCGAAAACGCCGAGGAAGTAACATAACAGTACAAATACAAATAATTTCCGCAAGCAGAAGACAAGTCTTATCGTGACTTCCAACGCTTTTTGAACTTCCATTTATAGTTTCAATACGTTACCACTTCTATCGATGAAACACTGTGGAACTGAAATACAACTTTTAAGTTTGCTTTACTTCACTTTTATAGCCCAAATCGTGATCCTCACTGACAAGTTACTGTACTTCCACAGCAAATACACAAATCAGAATAACACTGCAGTGGAAATAAAAAAAAAAATGTCACATGTTTTCCTGATTTCCACTCGGCTGTTGATATTCGACTAGATGAAAAGTTAAGATTTCAGTCAAGATTACAGGTGTCACTGTCGATTCCTTCCACGTAAATTAAGTTTATACTTTAATTCTCCAAGATAAATTTATTGTATTATTCGCAATGCCCCATAATCATTCATTTTTATTATGCCTCAAGTTTGTAACATCAGCCATGATTGGATAATTTGCCACCTTCTAAAAGACATAGTACTGGAGTTTTGGGACAAAACACGGGTACTATTGGAACGTTTTTCCCTGGAGATAAGAGAACGAAGAAAATGTAAGCGCCACTTCCGTTGATCAGCGTCGATTGGAATTTCTCAACACCAAACGCTGGCTCCGTGTCCGTTTAACTTTTTTCAACACCGGTAGACACAAACTTACCAACAAATATATCATCTTCAGTGGGTGTGTTTTCAATTTTAACTGCAAACAATGAATTCAAAAGAATCAGAAATATTAAAAACTCACTCACGTGCTGTTCACCACTTCAGTGAATCCTGAATATGAGTCTCAGTTATGACTTCAGTCAATTATATTTCCACAAGTTTAGTACTCCTCGACCTTACTGAGCCTCCGCCTCAAGTTCAAAATAATTGTTTCACTCCGTCCGAGAAACATGAATTTATATTCCATTAATTTAAATCACTTTTTCACAAGCATTGACAATGAATTATAACATGAACAGCATGATGCAGTTGTAAACAATGGCATTTGTTGATATAGAAAATCCCAAAGCGACGGCACTTGTGACAAGTCATTTTCGAAGAGACGTCATTCGTTCGAAATGACGTCATGCTTTTGGATTCGACTATATTGTTGTTACAAGATTGATGGCATGTTGCAGTTAACGCTTAAAAATGTAAGTCATTTTTTGTTCGGCATAATAAAATAATTTGAACGTTTCTTTTCATGTTCTATCGGTCGATAGTACCTGAGTTTGTGTGATTTTTGAAATAAAACCTTCAGCATCTTCGCTATTTGAATTAGTGATACCCTTCGTCCGTGAAAGGTTACACTCTAAAATGATACAATCTCCGAAACTAAGCAGTTCTGAGGAAAAACATATTGTTTTTAAAAACTTGTGAAACACTGTACTGCCATTTTGCATGGTTTCGGAATAATGGAGAGAAACAAAATGGGGAGGATTTGATAAATGTTGTGTCCTAAAAATACAACTGACTATTGGTGTGCTTTTGTTGGGAATTTCCAGAAAAAAAAATATGCCGGTGACCGGTAGTTTCCGTCCTGTCAATTTTTCTCTCTTTTCTGTTGCATTCCCCTGGTTTTGAGGAAATAACAATTGTCTAATGGACTATTCTTGACAAAGATATTTTAATGCTCAGATTAAAATGATGAGATCATATTTTTTTCACACTAACTTTATAGCGGTCACCTTTGAGAAACAATTTGAGAATTGTTATTCATATAGTATATACATCTTGGGCTTTCATATCTGATTTAATTATCATTATTGGAGATTCGTTTACTTTTAAATGATTATTGGGAGTCCACACACCAGACAATACTATTTTATTGATTTGAAATTTTATATTTTCGTCACAGTCAGCAATAAAGGTCATATATTGAAGCAAAATTTCACCTTGGCCAAATTTAGCTTCCAGAAGCACACAATAGTCTCCAGGAAAAAACACTTAACAGCATAATCTATCCCGTTGACATATTTATGTAAACTGTGGTGTCTTCATATAGCCTGATGGTGGAGGTGGATTTCAAACTGCCCACTCCCTTTACAAATCATCATACGCATATCGACAACCTGTATTAAACTTCCAATCACTAATATTTGGTGGATTCTACCAAAGCATTCTGTTAAAGACGATTAGAATTGAAAATGTGAATGTGTGTGTAGCTATCAATATAGTTGTGTAGTACTAATGCTAACAAGTTCCCCATGTTACAACGCAAAATTGCAGTAATAACTGAAATAGTTTTCCATATCTGATCCTCTCCCCATACTGGACCACTCAACTGGTGAAGAACATTTTGCAAGACTGTACAGCATGTTTTGTGACAATGATGTTAATAGCATACATTTTCAGCAGCCGCCCATTCCGGGTGCAGACGAAAACGGCACCGTGCAAAAATGGCACCAACTGGCGATTCGGCACCATGTGTGGATGGCGAAAACGGCACCAACTGGGCGAGATCCGCACCAAGTGCGGCTGGCGAAAACGGAACCAAACCGAAAGAAGAACAACACTGTGATACACGATCAAACATTTAATTTTCCTCAAATCTTCGTTTTTATTGTTTTAAGCTTTGCTCACAAAAATACAATAGTATCGAATATGAGCACAATATTTTACACATTTGGCCACGAGTTATTCTCATCAATACAATATACAACTACATCATTTACACATATATACAGAGACGGTGCAAACCTGATGAAAATACGTGTGGATGGAGCCAAGTGAGCAGGCACGTAACCAGGGTTTTTTTGTTTTTTTTTTTGGGGGGGGGGGGGGGCGCCAAAAACAAATAATTCTTCACATTTTAATTTATTTTTATTAACAGTCAATCATGGTACACCAATACTGGCTACAGTGACCAATGTAAGTATATTCTAGTGTTACCATTTCGTTTTGCAAATGTATCAACCACAACGTATGGATTTTCGAGTAATGAATTACCCCTTTCTGATGACAAATATATGACCCCTAAGACTGACAATCGTTGGTTGACCATTTTGTTTCTCAGATAATCTTTTATATATTGGAGAGTAGTGCAGCATGTGGATATCGTGCCAATTCAGCTGGGTCTCATGCCGGATCTCATGTGACGTCATATTCACGTGGTCTGGTGGCGCCACGTTGTGTTGACATGGTAACCCGCGTGAGCGGTCATCTTGTGACGTCATATCCATGGTGACACGTGGTGTTAGTGCGCATGCGCAGCGCGTGTTGTTAGGGTGACACGTGTTTCCGTCGTCCATTTTGTATACTGGAGGCCGACATCTTGGTTTCTATGGTAGCACGTGGTCGCTATGTTACCCAATGGCTTCTTATAGGACAGGGGTTTGTTCTGAGGGTATGTTAGATTGAATCGGAGTAACACGAATTACCACAAACAACCCGACAATCCCTACAAATCACCAAAATTGACTTTATTTACTACGGATTTCCCATTTTTTCGTCTTAGCACGTGGTGCTAGATAACAAATCACGGAATCCAAATCTTACGGAATCGGATAAGAATCTCAATTATGGATTGCCTTATATAGCTAGGAAGTAGGTATAGCTAGGAAGTAGTGATACAAGCCAATATTAATGGATGATAGTTTTGTCAATAGTACTGGCACAACGCCGCAAGAGAACAAGACTGCTGTAGAAGATTCTCCAAAAGGTATCCTCGATAGGTATCCTCAAATAATACAATACCAGGCCATAGGTACCCTCAAATACCGAAATGAGGGTAAGAGTCGTAGTAAATTATACCTCATTGAGGGATTTTTCATGGTCCTCATAACCTCAAAATTCAATGAGGGATAATAAATGAGGACTCATTGAGGGCTTTTACATAGCTCTCATGGCCTCATACGACAAAAAAGGGATTCCATATCCACATGCGTTTTCCAAAAAATGGGATTTCATGGGATATGGCTGTTAAATACCGAGATGAGGCTAAGAGGGATAATAAATTATACTTCATTGAGGGATTTTGTCATGGCCCTCATGCCCTTAAAAGAAAATGAGGCTATGACGAATAGTAAATGGGGCCTCATTGAGGGCTTTTTACATAGCCCTCGTGACCTCATGCGACAAAAAGGTATTCCATAACCATAGGCGTTTTCCAACAAAGAGGTGCCGAAATTGGGGTGCCTGGGGATATGGCTGTTAAATGCTGAGATGTGGCTAAGAGGGATAGTAAATTATACTAAATTATACACATTGAGGGATTTTTTCATGGCCCTCATGCCCTCAAGAGAAAATGAGGCTATGATGGATAGTAAATGAGGCCTCGTTGAGTGATTCGTTCATGGCCCTCATCCCTCAAAAGAGAAATGAGGCTATGAGGGGTAGTAAATGAGGCCTCAATGAGAGGTTTTTACATAGCCCTCATGACCTCATACGACAAAAAAAGAGAGATTCCATAGCCGCAGGTGTTTTCCAAAAAAATGGAATTCCATGGGGTATGGCTGCTAAATATTGAAACGAGGCTAAGAGGGATAGTAAATTATACTTCAGTGAGGGATATTTTCATGGCCCTCATGCCCTCAAATGAAATGAGACTATGGGGGATAGTAAATGAGGCCACATTGAGGGCTTTCTCGTGACCCTCATGGCTTCATACGACTAGAAAGGGATTCCAAAACCAGAGACGTTTCACAAAAAGGGATTACATGGGACGATGCCATTGGATATAGAGGTCAGGAGAATCGTGTAGGACTTCGTTGTAACAAGGGGAGGTAGCTCTGCATAAAGTTTATGGGAACTCAAGCAATCTGATTGGTTAGTTAGCGTCAGGAAAGTAAACTGCTTGGTGATCTTGATAAATGAAACAACAAGAGTACTCGGAACAGGGTCAGAACTAACATGAATGGGCCAGAAAAGCTAAATATATATATCTCCCGCCCTTCATGGCTCCTGCAAAATCAATTTAAGGAGAGCCACAATTTCTCTCCTTACGAGCTGTAATAGCTCTCCTTAAACCGTCAATTCCCTTATTAATAAATGATTTAAATATAGAAAAGCTCTCATGGCACAGGTTTAGGGGAGCCGTAGTAGCTCCCCTAGATTTTTTAAAAGTCCAGGCCTGTAAACACATATAAACTTTCAGCTGGGGCGAAAAATTCACCAGCTGATTTAACACTTCTGCACACATCAACAATAACCAGGTTTAATCGATGTGAATAACAATGAACGAAGAAAGCATTAGACAACTGCTCCCTCAAACGGGTTTGGACACCAAATATGTATTCTGATACAACAATTGCGCCGCCATAACACGGTGCAGCAAAATTAACGCTTCCTAATCCAAATGATATCATTTATCTCACAATTTGTTGTGTAAGAGCTTCGGCGTCCAGTTTGTCTCAAATTGTCTGCCCCATGAAAATGGAGAAATTCCTTTCTTACGACATGAATATATAATGTGAGATCAAATGGTTTCATGCGCCGAAGGCACTCTGGGACGGTTTGAGGCAAGCCCCTTTCGACTCTTCGACGATTTGAAATAATCAGTTGAAGCTTTTTTTCACAGATGCCGACCATGACAGGAAGCAACGGATGAAGAACTGCCATGGGAGGAGGCTTTGGTGGTCTTATTGGTGATCTGATTGAGGTGATAACCTCCCTCGGGTGAGAACCAGTGTGTGTGGGGGGGGGGGGAGGGGCTCTCGACAAAGGGTTACATTGGAAAGTATAGTCTGCCTCTTTCAATTGTCGGAGAGGTTGAGTTGGCTTCTGTGGGAAGGCTTCTTTCACAGGAGTAAACCGAGACATGTACAACACCAACTGGCCCTTTCCGGAGTCTACCCAAAGAAAGCCTTGAACTTCGGGGGCAGGCCTGCATGTTAACCTATTTAGCAGGGACCTAAATGTGCTCTAGTAGCGTTTATATAAAAAGGGCAAGAAGAGGGACGCAGGACCAACGCCCGCCTTCCGAAGGTGGGTGACCACCTCTGGGGAAGGTGTGAAGGATTATCAGAATCCATAAAGGTTACTATGTATCCATAGCGGTTATAGTAATTCCGTAACGGTTATTGGGGAAGAGAGAGAGAGAGAAAAAAAAAACCGAAGAGAAGTGCATGTGTTTGTGATGAGTGGCTGTCTTTGTCTTGTAACTTATCCCTATCGACCAGCTGGATTAAATTCGTTATCAATGACCTTTTAAACTGCAGCAACAAACTATACTCTATCTAAAACAAGCCTACTTAAGTGTTAGTCTAACTTATTCTCTGGGCAGCTGGATTAAGTAGCGTTGTCAATGAAATTAGTTGACTGGCATTACATAATAAACTCGACCGACAATAATTAACTTAATTCTGCACACCCGAACTTTAAAATCTCCTATATTTTTAATAAGTTCTAATTTTATTCGACTCCCGCCCCCATCCGGTTACGTCTTTGCAATTGAATAAGAGTAACCTCGACACTCGGGTCGTTTGGGTTTGGACTGCCCCCAAAATACCCTAAGTTTTTGCGTTGGTATGTCCTTTGGAAGGACGTACGAAACAATAAAATTAAAATACGAGCGTTCAGACCATGTTTGGACTAACCCCCTAGGTTCTGACTTCTGCGTCAATAGTAAACAATGGGGGTTCTATCGTAAATCCGGGTTGTTTAGTAGTAACCCGGGGTTCGGAACTTTGTGGGGCCTGGGTTTGGCCTAGGATTCTTGGGTTTGGGCTGCCCAAGCCCAAACATGACCTAAAACTAAAAGTCTGTGTTTTAATTTTTGCTTTTAAAATTAAAACACGAACTTTTTGTTTTGGTAATGCTTACCACCCCCCCCCCCCCCTCAGGTTCTGACTTCTCCGCCCGCAGTAAAGATGTGTGTGTGGGGGGGGGGGGGGGGCGGTATCGTGAATCCGGGATCATTTACAAACTGGCATGGCAAAGGACTCAGGACCAATGCTCGCCTATCTAGGGGTGGATGACAATCTCTGGGGATGGATTGAAGGATGGTTAGAGTCCATAACGGTTATGAAATGTCCTTAGCGGTTATAATTTGAATAGCTGAATTTAGGGTCTGTTGACCTCGGGGTGTTTATTGATGAAGCTATCGAGAGCGTGTTTGACTTTGTTGTCATACCCAAGGCCTTCATGTGGGCGGTGAGTTTTCTTGAGGAGGTTGGCATCTGGGCATTTGGTAGACGGAGATTTCTGTTTCTGTTTCTGTTCCGTTGGCTCTTGTGATTTCAGTGGTGGTGGTGGTGGTTGGTGCTTTCTGTCCATTCCTCCGATGTGATCCAGTGCAAATGGGCCCGCGGAAGGTGCTACAAATCCCAGAGGTGGGTTTCGTCCGATACTTGACAGTGAGCTGAATGCAGCCACTCTCAACATGGACATCCCAGTTGAGAAGTGAACTGGCGTCCAACACCCTATTGGTATCCTTGGGGGCGCGGTGGCTCAGAAGGTAGAGGTGCAGGCTGCAAGCTGAGAGGTCCTCGGTTCGAATCCCACCTGTGGCAACCGCGTTGTGTCCTTGGACAAGACATTTCATCCCCATTGCCCATCTGGGGGCACGGTGACGTCGTGGACTAAGGCGTACTGAACGTCGATGGTGCACTTGTCTTCAACCAATGCTAACCGAGTTAGTATGTTGGGGAGCTGACAGCTGCTCGCCGTTGCTCGGTGGTTCTCTCCAGGTACTCCGGCTTCCTCAACCCGTAAAACTGTCATGGTCATGATTAGCCACAGTGCAGAAATATATGACCTTAAACCCCAATAACTAACTAACTAACTAACTAACTATTGGCATCCTTAATTTTCTTCGGCAGGAAATCCCTGGCTAATAAAAAATACCTAAAATGCACCCGCAAGCTTAAATACTCACTTTTACATAACAAAGCTCAGAAAATAAAATGAATTAAATAATGGTGCCGTTTTCGCCATCCGGACTGGTGCTGTTTTCACCAACCCATGGTGCCGTTTTCGCCAGTGCAACTGGTGCCGTTTTCGGGACCCTTGGCGCCGTTTTCGCTCACATTGTGACGTTTTCGTCAGGTACCGTTTTCGCATGGTGCCGTTTTCGCTATAACCCCCATTCCACCACTTTAAATCTACTGAACCTCAGTCAACACCACCATCCCTTGCATTATATGTGACTGCCCTTGATGATATCTTCTGGTTTATCTCCTTGCAAACATTTTTACTTCAAACTTTACCCTTTTTCTCAGAATGAATGTTTGTAAATATCAAAAGGAAAGTTCTGCAAAATCAAAATTTGGTGTTTTCAGGTATTTTAACAGTGTTATGGCATACCACAGAAGCAGTAGTAGGCATACTGTGGAAAAACGCTCTGTTTTTGTATTCAATGATGTCATATCAATGAGTCTAGGTGCCTTTTCTGAGAAATTCGAGGCTTTTTTAAACAAAAAAAAATGCAAATTATTCATCAAACACAATGTTAACTGTTTTCAGAAGCCAGGATGCGATTCAAAAACTATCAGAGGTTATACATTTAATGTCAAAAGCAGTTTGTTAACATTATTTGAATTAGGAATTATATGTATTATAGTTTTTGGGTGAAAAGAGGCATACCGAGAGCCTAATTCAGGTCTGTATTTCTATTATATCAGTAAGTGGAAGAAAATGTACATACATTATTATGATAACATGGGGTCGCCTATTGATATCGGTAAATTATGTAGCAGCAATCACAATTTTGCAAAGGTAAATTGGAGATTCATGTTGTTTCGTGGGGAATTGGGACACTATTGTTCTTGCCAAATGGGTTAATAATGTAGTTTTAAAAAAAAAAAAACGGATTGTGTTCCTATGCTGATTGTGTAGATATTATAGTTGTTTTCGATTGAAGTTGAAAGGTGAGTTTTTATCCAGCTCAGCTTACCCATCGGGTTAAAGAGGAGAATAATATAGTTTGGTTGTGTGTGGAGGGGGGGGGGGGGGTGGAGAGGCAGGGGTAGGGGCTTAAGATAACAATGATTTAGGTCTGTTTCCGACATTCTGAACTCTTTTCTTCAAAAGAATATATTTTCGACATTTTTGACATAGTGGAAGCAAAACGTTGAATTGTAATGCAAAAATGATTCTTTCATCACCTGACATAGGAAAAGGTAGTTTTGGAAGGGTTGGGGGTTGACTATACGTATGCCGGAACTACATATTTGAATTAGAATTACCCGCCTTGAAAAGTTGCACTCGGAAATGATGGAATCTCCTAAACTGAGCAGCCTTGTTAAGACTGCCTTCAGAAAAAAACATGTTTTAAAAAGCTTTGAAGCATTTTACTGAAATGTTGCATCATTGCCGAATCTTCCAGAGAAAAGAGGGACAATTTGATGAATGTTGGGGAGACTAAAATACAAGTGACAACTGGTGTGTTTTTGTTGGGAATTCCCAGACAAAATATTCCCGTGACAGGTAGTTTCCTTCCTGTAACATATCTCTCTTATCTGTCGCATGAACCCCCTAGTTTTAAGGATAGAAAAGGAGTCTGATGGACTATACTTGACAAAAATATTTGAATGCCTAAACTAAAACTATGTGATCATATTTATGACATATCAACGTTATGATGGGCGCCTTCGGAAACACATTCAGTATTGTTATACCAAGAAGATTTAACAGAAGAACAGAATCCATGCGAGTTCCTGTAAAAATCATCATGCAGCTTTTCATCACACGATGTGTTTTGTATTTAAATGTAGGTGTTCTAAAAACGTGCTCGAGCGATGCCAATCCATCGAAGTGACGCCACACAAAATCAAGCCTTCAGCTTCTGTCTGCATTGTTGTTAGTTTGAACTGCATAAAAGTCTACGACTGTCTTGGTATATTTCAACCCATACAGATAATCAGTCAATATTCAGAATGTTATTCGGCATAACAACATAAATTAGAAAGTTTTTGTTGATGTTCAGTCGGTGTACAATACCAAGGTTTCTACGCAAACAACACAAACTCAGGTACTATAGACCGATAACATTCATATTACAAGATACCATAATGGTCTATTGTATTGGACTAGGTCCATGCATTCCCAGGGTGACTGGTTCCACTGTGATATTGAAAAAGTGAAAAAAATCTATCCCACGCGAGTGCGATACAACTTTTATCATGCATTCTGGAATGCCAAGAACAAACGTTAATTTTGGATGCGTTTGTTAAAAAGGGAAATTTCTCTACAATCGCTTGCTTTCGACCAACACGCGGATGTTCGTAACGTTACAATCGAAAAGTTATCTCGAGTGCTCGGTAACCGTGTCATCTTTGTATGATAATGAAAATGATTTCCAATATGTTCATTACTATATTTGCTTTGTATCTTGCGTAGGTGAAGGCATCACACTGTAGCTGCGTGAACTGCTTTATTTTCCCTCAAAGGTCAAAGGTACAGTTAAAACTAGAAGTCCTGTCACGAATTGTACGCTTATCTAGGCTTAATTACGCGTTGGAATTGCGCGCAATTGCCATATTGAATGGCATCTAAAGCACGGCAGGTTCTCCTGGTCACTCATAGCAAACACATGCAATGTTTCTGCCAATGGACCTCCGGGTTACCCGGAGGTCCATTGGCTGAAACATTGCTTGTGCACAGGCCATATATGCAGAATTTGATAGATTTACTTGGGCCATAACGCGCACATTAACGCGCACATTAACGCGCATATCAACGTGCTATTTGTGCGCATTTCATGACAGGACTTCTAGTTTTAACTGTAGGCCAACTTAAAATCGAAAGCTTCGCAATAGAGGTAGTGTTATCTCGTCTCATATAATACTGCTCTTCGGTTAATGTATAAATGGGTTGAGGGGATCCAACAGTGAACATTTGATATCGGTATATAACACTCAATTCTTTTAGCGATTCTTGCATTGATTTATTCTTAGCAAACACCCTAAACGGGATTAATCCAAAGTTGCATTCTGTATTCCTTTGTCCTGTAGATGTTTAAGCGAGTCCGTATATCAGCATGCAGCACCATAATAGATAATGCACTCACATAATTGCTCCTGATTAATTGAATGCACACTGAAAATATCTTCACAAGAGATGATTGTTTACCGAGTAATATCCCATCGGGAGCATCAGAAAATAATGAACCAAACACTGGTGTTATGGTGTGTCAACAGCTGAAAATTCAATATATGTGTAGGAAGTGAAAACTATCATTTTGTACTTTCCGTTTTATTTTATTTAACCCTTGTTGATACTGCTAACACGAAAAACAGGTGACGCTTGAAAGTGAATAACTAAACAGTTTCATCTTTTACCTCACATACATTTTTTATGGCCCGTATTTGAAAGTGGCCAATGAACGCTTTCCATTCAGGGTCATAAGCTATGTTTCTGAGGCAAAAACTAAAAAAAACATAAAAAATTAATTATGATTTTTGTGGAAAGCTCTTGTCGTTTACGGCTGTTACATTAATAATTTAATCACATACAAACTCATTTGGTGAATACACAAACATTACACAACACGGGCCCCGGATTCGAGAGAGACAGACTGGGAAAGGGGCACCAGCACCCTCACTTTTTGAGCCAACAATGCTAAAAATATTTGGAAATATTATAAACGATATGCTTAATTGCGTTTAAATCTACCTGTCATCCTTAACCCCTAGCAGGCTGGTAGTGCAATACAGTTTATTTTCTGCAATTACTCCGTTTGTCTCTTGCTTAACTATGAAATTAACCAATTAAATACTGTTTGACAGACCTCTGGACGCTTTTAGGGATTTATTTATTTATTTATTTATTGGTGCTTAAGGTCATATACTTATGCACAATGGCTAATCGTGAACGTGACAGTTTTACGGGTGGAGGAAACTGGAGTGCCCGGAGAGAACCACCAAGCATCGACGAACAACTGTCAGCTCCTCAGCCTTCTAACTCTGTGTTCATTCTCCGCTCAGGCATGGTTACAGCGGTTGACGACATGTGCACCATCGACGTACAGTACACCTTGGTACATGACGTCAACGATCCCCCTTTTAGAGAATTAGTGGAGTAGCGGCACCAAATCGCTACCAATAGTTCACTAAACCTCTAATATCACCCAGATCGCTCATTAGATCTAAAGATTTTTCCTGATCTTTAAGGAACACACGCTTACATTTTGGATCTGCCTCTAGCCTCTCATTCACTTCAATGTCGGATCGCGACCACTGCACAATTGTGTTTTTTTTTTGTTTTTTTTTTTTTTGTGGGGGCTGGGGCTTGTTTTATTGATTTGATTTGTAAACAGTGGTATGATGTTCGAAAACTTACAAAATACCTACAATCTACAATTGATGTGAATGGTGTGTGTGTGGGAGGGGGGGGGGGGGGGTTGTAACTGGTATTCAGTAGCTCCGCAGTGAAACAGTCAGTGTGGCTTGTCTGATACCAAATTGTCCATCGTCAGTTGTCCGTCGTCTGCTTGCCCGTCTTTCGTCCGTGGTAAGTACTTTGTCTGTGCAGAACATAATTTCCTTACGACTTGACAAAACCTGATGAAAATAATTCTTACGCATTCAGTACGGCCACCGTGAACTGGTCACTTTCACGGGTGGGCAAATGTTTCACGATGGCAATAATATTACATTCCAAACAGGAATTATATGAATTATCAACAAAAATATAACAACCCAGTGCTTCATTAATTAACATTTTCCTGATGATAAAAATTTTATTACCCAGTAAACAATCGCGTGGGCATCACTGCCCACGCGTGGATTATGACAAGTCCACGGCGACTGTACTGTGAGTGTTATATGCGCCTCTGTGTAGCCAGCATAGTTTTTCTGTGGACTCTTATCTGATAACTGTTATACCATCAAAAATCGCCCGCTCAGAAATTCAAGGCATTTGAGGCCTTAGAAGCATCTCTGTCGCAGGCATCTAATTCACTGCTCGTCTGTGTAGTGTATCGGCCACCACCCAAAGCTAAATCCAATATAACTGTTTATCTGTTTATTGAATAATTCGGAGGTTTTTATGATCCCTTTTAGCGTCTATAGTGGCTGGTGATTTAAACTTTCATATTGATATCGATAATAACACTGGCGCCTGTAAACTTAAAGACCTTTTACTTTCAATGAATTTATCCCCAACCCACAAAGCCAGTCAACCGCCCGCCCTGCTAATAACCAGAGACGCCGAATGTGATTTAGTTCGCGAAATCCGCGTTACTGACATGGCATTATCAGACCATTTTTCTGTTGAGTTTAAACTGCCGACACAATGCTGGAAGAAAATGTATTACAGAAATATCGCAACATTGATATGAAGAAACTCTGTGAAGCAATTTCGTTCAACGCAAATGAAACAAGCTTACCTGAGACTGTTGATGACGTGTTTAACCGTTACACTCGTCCATGCATCAACTTGTTGATCTGCATGTCCCTGTTCAGACCCGAACAATAACTATTCGGCCTAACACGCAATGGTTCACGGATGATATAAGACCAGCAAGGTCTCCCCGCGGTAAACTTGAGCAACAGTGGTGGAATTCCATGATGGTTGATAACGGAAAAATGAACATTCACGAGAGAAATCAGATCAGTAAGTTAATTACTGAAGCTGGGAAAAACTACTTTGCAGGCATAATTATATAATGACAATATTAATAGACTAAACACACTAACCACAGTAATAGATAAGCTACTATACCACAAGAAATCCCCTCTGTTACCAGAACACACGTCGGTGTCCTGCTTAGCAGAACGTTTTTTTTTTTTTTTGTTTTTTTTTTTTCGAGAATATACCGAGATCAGGAAATCCACACAGTCACCAGATGCGTCTAGACATGACTCTGGTAAGCCATTAACGTTGGAAGAATTCATGCGCATTGTGCCAAATGCTCATTATGAACAATGCGCTCTTGATGTTATTCCCACTTGGCTGCTCAAAAGGTGTTTGCCGGACATTGCCCCTTGGCTGTTAAATTATGTAAATTCCTCTTTAATCTCCGAAGTTTTTCCCATCAGGTATGGAAAAGGCCCTTGTTACCCCGCTTCCGAAACACACTGATTCAGATCCAGAAATACTAAAAAATTACCGTTCATTCTCCATCCTTTCATTTATTTATAAGGTCTTTGGGCATGGCTGACGATTCAGTTAAATCAGCATCTATCCGAGTATGGGCTGCCTGAAATTGTCCAATCTGTATATAGACCTAACATTTGGACTGAAAGGGCCCTCCTTTGTGTGCAAAATGATATCCTGTTGTCCGTGGATATGCATCCCATTTCCTGCCTTGTGTTGATCGATCTGAGTGCTGAATTCGGCACTATCGATTACAGAACTCTTCTCCACAGACTAGAACATAGAATAGGCATCACCGGCAGAGCTCTTCATTGGTTTGCATTTTATCTCAATAATCGTTTCCAGAGTATTTTTTATAAATGGCTCATCGTCATACAAACTTACATTAAAATATGGGGTCCCTCAACGATCTGTACTTGGACCTCTACTTTACATGATATATGTTCTCCCTCTAGGTGACATCGTTCGTAAACACGGTCTCAATGCAATTCCATAGAGCACCTTTAGGTTGAATTTAGGCTTAAACATTATTTATTATTATTATTATTATTTATTATTTTGTCACCCATATACATACATTCATACCTCAAGGTCAAAAGGACAGTTATGCGTCAGATGTTAATAATACAGAAGTAGTTTTTTTAACATTTTATATGGTGTGATCCTTCTTCCGGTTATTAATCTTTTGAAATCTAATGGCATCGTCCATACCAGTTCAATAGCAGCAATTAGAATAGTCCATATTCATTGTTTGGGGTAGAACATTCAACAGTTTTAACGTGCAGCCTCGGGGCATTATTTTACAGAGTTACCGCCCTTAGTTCAACAATTTTTCATAATTTTCGACTCGTTTACGGCGTTAATTCCGCATATATAAGTAAGTAAACATTAGCATTCATCTAGGAATGCTTCAAGGATACTGATAAATATAAAACACGTTAATTGTGGATTTAGAACCTTTTCCGCCTAGTTTCTTACATATAAGAAACGAGCTCACCAGCCATTTATTGGCGAGCGAGTTTCTAAAAAGAAACGATCGTACCTTACATGTTATGTAAATTATAACCCTTTAGCCGCGACCCCTTGCAACTCCTTACAAATGGAGATGAATTTCAGGCAGCACTGAGCGTGCATCATTGTATATACATTTATATTTTATATATATGAATGTACTCAACGATTTACCATCCATTCAATCGATTATACTCGACCACCAGAAACGCTGCAAATGACCTGTAATTTCCAGTGTATATTATCTAACAGCATTGTCAGTCATTGTTTGGCATTTTTTTGTATTAAATGAAAACGCATCAGTTGCATTTGCAGAAGTATTAGTACTGTCGACCTCAAGGAATATCATGGCGGGTAATGTAAATTTAGACGAAATTCAGAGATGTACGGAATTAGACTTCGATATACATTACGCTTACGATTCACATTTCAAAGACCATTCACAATGTAGGTATCACCTACCCGCCCAACGAATTTCAATCGTCTGTTGGAAACATTGGGCATACATGTTCATTTTTCCACATCAATCTCCAAAGCCTAACTGTTCAGTGAGATTCCCCAAGTAACCTTTTATCTGCTGTTCAGAAATCAGATAACAAATTTGATGTCACAGCCCTGGGTGAAATACCCCCCCCCCCCCCCCCCAAATATTCCACACAACTTAGCTGGTTATCATAATGTTTGGAAAAACGTAAGACTGGGTGATGATACGACGGTCGGGGTGGGGTTGGACTTTATATAAAATGTGATATTAGCTACCAATTACGAGTGGATTTAACCATATTTATCCAGTATGTTATAGAATCCCTACCTTGTAAAAATTAAATTTAAATATGTCAGGTCGTCTCGATTAAATGGCGGTATTTATAGACCAAATACACCCCATAAAGCCTACTTGGACCTGTTTCAAGTTAAGTAAAATTGTGTCACAAACTCATTCATCAGAGAAAAACAGCCATTGTACATTGTGGGGGACATAAATATAGATCGTTTAAGGTTGGAGTCCCATCAGCAAACATCTAGCTATTCAGCTCCAGTGTTTAGTCAAGGCTTTTTTACCGTTCATAGCCAGACCTCCCAGAGAAACCACGCCCTTGGCAATACTGATAGCTCATATTTATTCGAATCATATAACCAACACCATTAGTTCGTGACGTGTTTGACCACATTGACACATTTCTGTTCAAAATGGGGCACAGGGAGACCGTTAACACAGCTTCCGTATTAAATAAAATCAATCAGGAGACTATTCCAAATTATAATACTATTCTATCAGAGTGTGACTTCACGCCTGCTTTCGATTCACTGTGTCCAAATATAGCCTATGATACTTTTATGAATGTATTATGTAATGCATTTGAAGAGGCATTTCCCTTTCAACAAAGTCGGTTGAATAGTAAATTCGTAAAACGGCAGCCTTGGATATACCGCAAATTAAAGTCCCTGACTGAACAGAATATAAGTAACTATAAAAAGTACTGTAAACTATTCAATAAAGGCAAAAGACAAAGCAAAGCGCTATATTATAAACAAATATTACAAGGAAATCAAAATAACCTACTTAATACGTGGACAATTCTAACTGACGTAATAAAAAATACAAAATTGACACGCCAGTGCCTCATCATATCTCTATAGCGAACAAACGCATCAGTGATCAAGTTAATATTACTCAGGAATTTAATAATGTTCTCGAAATATAGGAAACCAAAGAAGACGTCGGATAGAAAGATCCAGTAATTCTTTCACTGCTGCCATGTTTGACAGCTACACTAAAAAGTTCTTCATGAATCCAAATTCTGAACAAGAAGTGATTGATACTTTAAAATCCATGAACGCCAAAAAAGAACGGAGATCGCGACAAATCCTCGCCTTCCCTGGTTAAACATATAAGTCACGCGATGGCGCCCTCACTTGGTCACATTGCATTGCAAATAGCTAAATTGAAAAAGGTGTCTTCCCAGACAAAAAGGAAACTACTAAAGTGATTCCGATTTACAAATCTGGCGATCCAAAAACGTCAATAATTACCGGTCGATGCGAATGTTGTCCACTTTCTCTGAAGTATTGGAGAAAATTAATTCTGACTGACATATTCATTTTTAAATAGATTTGATATCCTACAGTACGTGGAGAGTGGATTGTAAGTAAATCACCCGCGTAGTGGGATTATCACCCAAGCTATAACTTTCAAATTTTGTTCACATCGACAAAAAACACAAGCAATGTTTCAGCCAATGGACCTCCGGGTTTAACCCGGAGGTCCATCGGCTGAAACATTGCTGGTGCTGGTTGTGCTTTGCAACAAATTCGCAATTATTGCTTGGGTGGAATCTCCACTCTGCGGGTGATTTAGTGATAATACATTCTCCACGTACTGTAACTCCCAGCAATATGGTTTTCGTAAAAATCACACTACAATTCATCCCTTTCTCCAACTATTGAGTCATTGCTGAGGAAAATAATAAAAGATATAAAAACAAAACACACACGCTTCCTTTGTTGAACTCGCAAAGGCTTTCGTCACGATACATCACAGCATCTTATGAAGAAAGTTGGGATATTATAGTATTGGTGGAGCTTACAGTGGTTCAGTTATTATCTATCCAATCGATAGCTAAACGTCGCGCTTGGAGATCATGAGCCATCCACAACCCCAGTTATTCCCGGGGTGCCACAGGGCTTCACCGTAGGGCAGACGTTGTTTCTGTTGTATGTTAATGACCTTTGTGAGGTTACATCCTTAAATATGGTGTCATTTGCCGACGAAATAATAGTTTATTCATCGGGACCAGACATAAATATTATTGTAAACGATATTAGTTTTGATCTAGACAAGACACATCTTTGGTGTTCGACTATTTACATGTTCCCCCTCCTCAATGCTACCAAAACCAAATTTATCATAATAAACCCTAACAATAAGGGAGTATTCCAATTGCTTAAATATATTGTTATCAAAAATAAAAGAATAGATAGAGTTATGTCTGACCAACAGGAATCGTCACTAAAATTTCTATCCATGCATTGATGTATTGATGAGCATCTCTCACATAAGTCTCACATTTCTAAAATATCTCGTGCAAACTATGCTCTTAAAGTAAAAACTATTTTGCAACATGTTGCATTGAAAACAACGTTGTATTATACTTTAGTACACAGTCATTTGATTTACGGGATCAATGTTTGGGGCATCTCGAATGGTGTAAATAAGCTGTTTTGAGTGCAAAAACGTCCTATATGAATTTTAAACAATACACGATATAATTCTCACACAGATCTAAAAGGAAAAAAACATAAAGGTTAAAAAAGCGATCTTGAGTGCTCCATACGTCTCTGTTGTATCTCACTTGAGAAATTAGAATCTCCCAGTATCTTTTAATAATTTCATAATCTTCACAGAGCTGTGGAAGGTGGAAGTTATAGATCCACCTGACAATCTGGTATGTTTCTTGAAAAATAGATCTCGAACAAAGTCACTAGATGCCCTCCCGCTATTCGCTTACCCGAAAAATGCGAAAACACTGGATGAAATAAAGGCTGTGCAATACCCCACTCTAGAGGCACATCTATAAAGGAGTTGGTACAAAAATTGCTAAGATCGTATAATAATAATGTGAATTGAAATAACCCACATTGCGTAGATTGCTCAGGTATTTAATTAACATCCATCAGGTTTATTAAAAAAAACATTAACTTATTAATACATTTTAACTGGTTGAGCGCTGAAAGCCACTACAGTGGCTGATGTTCTGGGTACTAATTTTACAATTGATTAAATGCAGGCTTTTTTGTATAGATCTTAACAATGTTTGGCACACTGGAGAATGTCCATGGACATTCTCCATTAAACCTGAAAAAAATTTACTTTTATGAACAATAAGCCTTATAATTTTACAGATCTGGTTATGAAGATAAAATAATTCAGCTCCCTACCAGTTAATCGTCAAGTTTGCTCCAACTTATATACAAAATGAGTCAAAAAAGAAAGTATAATAGAAACAAATGTGAAAAAATAGCATAAGGTATGAAATATAATAGGAACCCCAACCGGGCCTTAGGCCCGCAAAGGGTTCCACATACCCAGTCAGATAAATGTGTTCCAAAATCGATTTCTCTACAGCCGTCAATGTGAATTTTTAAAATGGACAGTAAGTTTCTGTGAAAAGAAATCACGTAACTTCCTGTGTCGAATTACCCATTCAATTGCAATTGGCCTACCCCATCTGGGCATCAAACAAAATTTTCAAATTTATTCGTTTCCTGTGGCAACCTAATTCGCCTCAAAGCTTTGCGTGACATACATGTATACATATCTACACTTCAGGGGTAACCGAGGCCTTCTCATCCGAGAACCGCGACAAATCAGCGGCCGGCCAAAGTGTTATTACTATTATTACTCGAACTCTACCCTTCTAGAGGTTTGTCAATATGTTCAGCTGATGATCTCGTGATTTCAGATCGCACTCTCCTGATTTCGTTACAACTTGTCTGCCAATGATTAACCTTAATCGAAAAAACGCACATATAACCGATAATATAACTGATAATTATTATTATATTGCTGCGTTTGTACACAAATATGCATTGATACATATCTCGTGAAGTATCAAAACGAATAGAAACGCAGTTTTCGAATTATCCGAATGTTAAGGTGTTGTAAAAGTAAGGAAAAGTTTGCTTGAAAAAAGGGTATACGGACGTTTCGTCTGCAAACCGAGTCGTCCGCTTACAATTTTACCCATTTCGTCCGCCAAATCGTCCGCTAGCAATTTTGTCCAATTCGTCCGCTTGCAATTTCACCCAGTTCATCCGCCAAGGATTTGAATATCATAAAAACATGGAAAATAAAATTAACGATATTTATTCCGTACACAAGATTCACAAAATATTAACAACATAGCATAGCAAATATTTTTCAATGAATAATTGCAAAATTATAAGATAAAGTTACGGAACTTAATATAACAAGTTTTGATACATTTCTTAATATAATTATAATAAGTTTTGATGCGTTTCTTAATATAATTAATTCCTGAAATACATTTGCTAAACATTTTGCGATTATTCATTGTAAAGCGCCGGTGACGCTCCTCCATGAATAATTACAAAATTATAAGATTATGTTGCGGAACCTAATATAACATAAATTTAGAAGCATTTCTCAATATAATAGTGCACACTCACCCAGTGCCTGGGCGCACATAGGTAACCCAGGTACGTATCCATGATTTTATATTTATTTTATTTTTCTATATACCATGCAACAGAGTTTGGGGTGCCATCTGGCGGCGTGGCTCTCCCACTGGCAAAAAATCCAGAATCATTGTAACGGATATTTAATTGTTTTGGGTTTTGCAAAGGGCATTATGTAAAATATATTGTCGCAGGATGCTGGAAACTATGAGAAATAATTAAGTAATGAAGTGATTTTCGAAATTAGGTAGTTGTTGGCGAATTAAATATTATTTGAAAGTTCGAAGTGCCAATGCCGTCCGTTGCCGGTTTCGTCAGATTCAAAGCCCAGTTTCAGTTTTAATTGAGAACGTACGCTTCACAAATTGTTGACAACGAATAAAAAAATAAAACAAGTGATTTATTGACACTTTTAGTGTGCCTTTTTCATTTGTGGGGAACTTAGCGCGATTTCTTTAGAAACAGCCGGTGTTCGGATGAATACAAGTTGTGTTGACGCACGTTCTGTGGAAATCTTTGTTCTCAAAACACGGGCATGCAGTCTTGTAGTAAAAGTTTACAGAAACATGCAGACATGCACGCGAAATGCGATATTCATTTATTTCCTAGATTTTTCTTCACAAGTTCACTGGCTCCAGTGTATAAACTATTTTTACCAGTGACACAGTACAATGCCAGTTTAAGACTGTCAGAATTAGTGTAGCGGCCAGCCAGTTTTGTGATCCGACGTGTTCTCCTAAAGGCTAAATACCAGAACCATTCAGATCTCCCATTTAAATTACACTTCCTCGGTGTTTTGGTAAACAATGTCTTAATTCCTGGATTCTTTAGGCTCTGCAACAAGAATAGAACTGAATTCATCTTCAAACTTGTCAAAGTCGCCCACCTCGTCTGACCAACATCTGGAGACGGGGATTCTGATATTTAGTATGTTTCTCCAAAAATGACAAAAACCCCTAAATACCAACCTCCCCAGAACCGACCTCTAAATAACATTTGCACACTGATTCCAGAGAAAATATTTTATTTCTACTAATTCTGGTTTGTTTTAGCATTCAAAAGGAAAGTGAAATTGAATTTATTACAAAATGTGTGATTGCATAAATTTCTGTCTGTCTGTTCATCCATCCATCCATCTATCCATCCATCCATCCATCAGTGAGTTTGACAACTCGTCAGTCATGCTCATAGCCTGGACGATTCGTACCCCTGGCAATTGGTACCTTTTGCTGGACAATTCGTACCTTTTCCCAGGACAATTTGTACCTCCATCTGGACGATTTGTACCCCTCCTCTGGACAGTATTCGGCAGTTCATACCCCCTCTGGACAATTTGTATCCTCTTCTGCAAATTCATACCCTGCTTAATGAACCCCTGCTGAAAAAATATACGTGGGGATGGGGTTGGGAGAGGATTATAAACTTGAAGAAAGGATAAAAAGGTGTTGTCATTTCTTTTATTTTAAAAAGACACAGAATATCAAATTTCATGACTTAAAGTTAAAGTAAAAAGCAAGTAGACACTTAAAAGATTCAACGTCACAACAGTAAAAAGAAAATGTTCTATTGAGGGAGCTCAAAATTAAAAACGCCAAAAAGAAAATGCTCTATTGAGGGAGCTCAGAATTAAATTAATTATATTATTAAGGCAGCACACTCTTTAACTTATTATTTGGGGCGTCATGAAATTATTTATTGTTAGATCTTCATCAATTTAAAGAATTATTGTGGCTTCATTAAAAAAACAGTGTTTTAACTGTAAAACTACATCCATTACTATCTACTATAATTTTGTTTTACCACGTTCAGACCCGAAGTTGATAATACTGGAGATCGCTTTTTCAATGCTGTTAAGCGATGGTTCACCCATTGAAGTTTCATTTCTATGCATAAATCTTGTTTTGATTGGTTGTTTCATGCATATGTTTACTTACTTGAGACAACTTGTACCATAAAGGAGACAATTCATACCTTTACTGCGACAATTCGTACATTTTGTCTAGACAATTTGTACCCCCCTAATCGTCCAGGGTGCAAGTTGTCCAAGAACCGTCCATCACAGGCAGCGATTCTTTGCTTTTCATTTTCCCGGTTGTACATGTACATTTTCAGTAACTGACTTCTGACTATTTTTCACACTGTAACCCTCTCCACCTTACACACATACACAAATATAATAAACATTAAAGAGCACTATCTTTTTGAAGCAAATATCTGATTCGTCCTCTCTGGAAAAGATACATGTACATTGTATTTTCCTTAATTTTACTCCTTTTAACAAAATGGGTCATGAGTGTCTGTAGGGATTAAATCCAAGGTTGTAAACGTGCCTTTATGGGTACTTACAGCATAAGCACCTCACTACAGAATCAATATTTGATGGTTTTAGGCATTTTAATGGTGCTATGAGATACCACATGAACTGCACTGTCATGCTGTTGGAAAAAATCAATGTGTAATGTTTTGTCAGAGACATACCAATGACTTTTGGTGCCTTAATTAAGAAATCTGAGGAATTTTTTAAAAAAATTTTTTTTACAAAAATTGCAAAATATTCATCAAACATAGAGTGAAATATCTTAAGAAGCCAGAATATGATTTAAAAACTATCATAAATGGGCAATTTAATATCATCAGAGGTTTGTTTTGTGTCAATATCAATTAATTTATGAATTATATCATCATGAAAGTGGGTATGCTGGGGGTCTAGGGGACACATTCAGGCTATATTTTACCACATCAATATGTAGAAGAAAATTTGACATCATTTGTTAGGATAAAATGGCACAGTCTATTGATATTGGTGATTTATATAGCTGCAACACCAGTTTTTAAAACAAAATTGACATTCATTTTGTTTTGTGTGAAAGAGGGGGCGGGGTGTGTGGGGGGGGGGGGGGGGGTGTTGTTGAGCACCGCTCTTTCTCTTGCAGTATGGTTAAATGAGAAAGATTTTTCCCCAAACTATTGTCTGCTGATGTAGATTTTAGTTTTATTTTGGGATTGGGATAGTTTTCAAAGAAAGCCGTGAATTCTCATGCAGAAATTACTGTTTTATCAAATGAAAGAGGTATTTATTTATTTATTGATGTTTAAGGTCATATATTTATGCACAATGGCTAATCATGACCGTGACAGTTTTACAGGTGGAGGAAGCCGGAGTACCCGGAGAGAACCACCGAGCAACGACGAGCAGCTGTCAGCTCCCCAACATCGTAACTCCGCACTGCAGCACAGGCAGGGTTAGATTGGTTGAAGACATGCGTACCATCGGCGTGCAGTACACCTTAGTACACGGCGTCATCGTGCCCCCACACAGGCAATGGGGATGAAGTGTCTTGCCTAAGGACACAACGCGGTTGCCACAGCCGGGATTCGAACCGAGGACCTCTCGGCTTGCAGCCTGCACCTCTACCTACTGAGCCACCGCGCTCCCAAAATGAAAGAGGTAAAATGTATCTTTGGAAGGATTAGAATGTAGGTTAAACCCCCCCCCCCCCCCCTCCCTGCAATCATTTTTACACACTTAGCAAAATCCCCCCCCCCCCACCCACACCTACAGTTTTTGAGGGTAGTACCACAATCTCCCACATTATTTTAAGAGCAGTTTTAAGAGCAGTACAAAAATCCCCCCTCCTGGCCTTTTACACCAAAAGGTTAAAAGACAGTCCAAGAGGATTGAAAAACTTATGTATTTAATTTGTAAATTACATAAACACTCATTTACAAGAAAACATGCCTCAGTAACTATTTATCAGGACAGTTATTTATTTTTTTATTGGAGTTTAAGGACACTTTCAACAGCCAGTGTCACCTCTTTTTGGACAGTTTCATGGGTGGAGGAAGCTAAAGTGCACTGAGATAACTACTGGGAAACAGTGCTAACTCCACACGTGCAAGGTTAGCATTGATTGAAGCGACAAGTGCTCGGCCTCGAGTGGTAAACAGCTTTGGACATTTTTGTATGGCTTAATATACTTCTTTTTGTTCACCAGAAATTATGGAGAGAGGAATTTCTGTTCACCTGAAAAAAACACATGGGGGGGGGGGAATTTTTGCTCATTGTGTGAAAATAATTGGGGGTGGGGGGTTGGATTTCCTCAGGGAAAAGTTTTGTAGGTTACCCTTTGGAAGGTTTGGGGTTGATTATAGGAAATATGTACATGGAAATGTACATGTATTTTGGCTTCCAACTCTGATTTAATTATATTTTTTTGGACATTACACATATTTCACATTTGAATGTTCATTCGAGAACCACAGACCCACAGACCGAATAATACTGTTTCATTGTTTGAAAAATTATATTTTTGTCACAGTAAGCAATAAAGGTCATATATTGCCAAAAATAATGCAGTTAAATGCATCTCGAGCAAGTGTGGCATCCAGAACTGAGAAGCACACTATAACCTCTAGCGAATGCCAAATACACAAGTAACCACATATTTTACCCTATTAACACATTTAATTGAACCATGGTTTCCCCTCATAGTACTTGTGATAGAGGGGATTCCAGTTATATTCCAATCCTCTCCCAAATCACCATCCAAACACTTAGCCAGAAAACCCATATTTCACTTGTATTCACTGGTATAATAGAAGTTTTCTCCATATTATGATAACCCTTTAGCTTACATGAAAAGAAGATACAACTTTTGAATAACTAATTTATTTTCATTTTTTGCGTCAAACACATAGCTATGAACTCCCTCTCCCAATTGGATAAAGCTGAATGAGCTCATTCCAATGAGGGGTCATAAGATATGTTTTTGACGCAAAAAAATGCAAATATAATTAACATTGAATGGCAATTTTGGTGAATGGTGTTAGCCTGTTTTGGCCATTACAATGAGTGAGTGAGTAAAAATGTTAAAAAACAATTTCTTCATTCAGAGTATTTTGGAACATAAATTTTGCGAAAGGCGGTTGGGAGGGGGGGGGGGGGTAAAGTGGGAAAAGTAACAAAGTTGCAAATGTGAATGAATGCCTTTGTGCACAGCTACCAATATAGTAGTCTGATACTAGTGCTGTCAGGGTCCCCATGTTATAGCACAAAACTGCATTGACAATTGTCCCTCTACCGCCCATACTAAACCCTTCAGCTGATGATAAAGTTAACAGCATGCACTCTCAGTTTCCTATGATTTGCTTTAGTACTGCAGCACTCAGGGTCCACTGAGTTTTTTTTTTCTATTTGACAACCCTGTCCTGGCTCTTCTCACTATATTTTTTCATTGTATATCAGTCAGTATTCCTATGTACATGTAGACTGCATGTGCATGTGATTGCATGTCTGTCTGTCCATCATACCATTCCTGTGTACATGTAAACTGTCACTTTCCAAATAAGTGATTGCATGTCTGTCTGTCCATCATACAAAGTGTTGGTTTGCTTTTCATTTGCACAGTTCTACATGTTCAATAACTGGCAGATAACCCCCCCCCCCCCCTTCATACACACACATACACAAATATATTAAACATTAAAGATCACAACATTCCTAAAGCAAATATCTGAGTCATCCTCAGTGGATACTACGCATGCTTGTATTTTCCCCAATTTCACTCTTTTTACCAGAATGGGTGCCTGCAGGGATTAAATCCAAGGTTGTAAATGAGCCCTTGTGGGTACATGTACTTGCGGGACATGCACATCACTACAGAATCAATATTTGATGGTTTTGGGCAATTTAACAGTGCTATGAGACACCATAGGAGCAGTGCTCAGCTGGTCATAGTGTTAGAAAAAAATCAGTGTTTAATGTTTTGTCAGTGCCATACCAATGACTCCAGGTGCCTTCACTGAGAAAGTGAGGCTTTTTTTTACAAGAATGGCAAAATATTCATCAAACGCAATGTGAAATATCTTCAGAACCTAGAATGTGATTTGAAAACTATCACAATCGGGAAATTTAATATTGCAACAGGTTTGTTTTGTGTCAACATCACTTAATTTATGACTTTTATCATAGTTTTGATAAAAAGGGGCATACTAGGGGACACCTTCAGGGCTATATTTTGCCACATCAGTATGTAGAAGAAAATTTGACATCAGTTGTTAGGATAAAATGGTACTGTCTATTGATATTGGTGAATTATACTGCTGCAACACCAATTTTTGAATCAAAATTGACATTCATATTGTTTTGTGGGGTTGGAAGACCACTCTTTGTTTTGCTGTATGGTTAAATGAGACAATTTTTTGCATGCTGATGCAGATTTTAGTTTTATTTTGGGATTAGTTTACGTTTAAAAAAAAAGCTACATGAATTCCTTACCTCTCAGCTTACTCATTAGGTAACAGAGTCGAAAATTGTATTGGAAGCAACAGCAGTTTTTAAGCCATTTGACACAGTTTTCTTTAAAAGAACAAATTTCCCATGTTTTTAACTCAGTGGAAGCCAAAAGTTGAATTCTCATGCAGAAATGACTCTTTTGTCACATGAAAGAGGTGAAATGTATCTTTGATAGGATTGGGTTTGATTTAGGAAATACATAATTTGGCTTGCGAACCTGATTTAATTATTATTTTGAGAGATTATTTCACATTTAAAAATTCATTGGGGTACCACACACCTTACAATATTTTTTTATTGTTTTGAAAAGTATGTTTTTGTCATCGTCAGCAATAAGGGCTATATATTGCCAGCAAATTCACATTTTGAGCAAGTGTAGCCTCCAGTGGCACACTACAGCCTTCAGCAAATGCCAAATAACAACCTATTTTACCCTACATGTACACATGTATTAACAAATGTAATTAAACCATGGTTCCCCATCATAGTACTAGGGGCAGAGGGGGATTCCAATCTTCCAACCCCCTTCAATCACATTCAAACCCACAGCCATAAAACCCATATTGCACTTTTATTTACTGGTATTTAGATGTTTGTCCTGAATTATGCTGTTAACCCTTTATTTGACAGGAAAAGCTGATTACTCTTGCCCACGAACTTATTGACTTACTAATTTTTTGTGTCAAAGACATGACTTTTTACACCAATGTAATGACCTCATTCAAATGAAAGGTCATAAGCTATGTTTTTGACCAAACAAACAAGAAAATAATGAACATGGAATGGCAATACTTGTGAATAGCACCAGCAGCTTTTGACCGTTATATTTGGTAAAGGGTTAAAAAATGTTAGAAAATAATTTCTTCCTTGAAAGAGTATTTTGGAATACAAATTTGCGGGTGGGGAACAGTGGAAAAAATAACACAAAAAGTTGCAGATGTGAGTGAATGGCATTTAAATGCGGGTGAATGGCATTTAAATGTGAGTGAATGGCATTTGTGCACAGCCGCCAATAAAGTAGTATAGTAAGTAATAAAGTAGTCTAGTACTAAATTTTCCCTCTTATTTGATGCACAACCCCCGGTTTTGGGGTCGGAAAAAGTTCTCTGAAGGTTATTCTTGACAAAGATATTTGAATCCCAAAATTAAAGTGATGCGATCAAATTTCCTTTAGCTCGAGCGTTGTTGTCATGGTTCCCATGTTACAGCACAAAACTACAATAACAACTGTGAAATATTGTTCTCTCCATGAATCAAGTCCCCACCCACTCACCCACCCACCCACCCACCCACCCACCCACTCTGAAGCCTTAGTTGATGAGAAACAATTGGAAAGACTGTACAGTATGTTTTTGGAAACTAAAGTAAATCTCATACACTCTCAGTTTCCTATGATTTGCTTTGGTACTGCAGCACTCATGGTCCATTGAGGTTTTTTTCTGTTTGGCAATCTTCTCCTGGCTCTTCTAACAAAATTTTCCATTGTATGTCAGTTTTTATTTTACTGTAGACTTTCAATTTGTGTGACTGTATGTCTGTCTGTCTGTCTGTCCATCAGACAAAGTGTTTCTTTGCTTTTCATTTGCCTGGTTGTACATTTTCAATAACTGTTAGCTGACTATTTTTCCACACTCTACCCCCCCCCCCCCCATTCACACCCAAATATATTAAACACTAACAAAAAAAACAATTTTTTTTAAGCAAATGTCTCATTCATCCTCCTTGGAGACATATTTTCCACAATTTCACTCTTTTCATCAGAATGGGTGTTTGTGGGGAGTAAATAAGTGCCCAAAACTGGCTTTTTTTTAATAAAAATATCAAATGATTCACCAAACACATGATGTGAAATGTCTTCAGAAGCCTGAATGTGATTCAGAAACGATCACAAGTAGGATATTTAATGTCACAAGTTGTTTGTTTTGTGACAACATTTAATTAATTTATGAATTATATCATGTTTTTGATGAAGGGAGTACACCGTGGGGGGGGGGGGGGGAGGGACATATTCATTGAGGGTTATTTTTTTTTTTAAATTTTACCACATCAGTATAAATTTTCCATTTGTGATAGTTTTGTCGTAAGATGTTTGTTTTGTGTCTACCTCAACTAATTTATGAATTATATCATAGTTTTTGATGAAAAATGGTATAGGGGTGGGGGGTGGTCACATTCATTGAGGGCTATTTTCTACCACATCAGTATGTGGAAGAAAATTTGACATCAGGTGTTGGGATAAATGGCACTTAAAATGGCAATGTCTGTGTTGGTGAAATGATATAGCTCCAACCCCAATTTTAGAAACAAAATTGACGTTCATGTTTGTTTCGTGGGGTGGGAGGGGAGGGGGAGTGGAACACAATTTCTCTAATCTTTTGGAGCAATGGACGCAAAACCAGTTTATTTAAGGACGTGTGGAAGGCATCAATAATTTAGGCCACATTGAAACTCTTTTTTTCAAATTTATTTCCCCTTCACCTTGTGTGAGAACAACTGTGGCGTAGATAGCTTTTTCGTTGGCGGAGGGGCAAGCCCAAAATTTTCCGACAGACCGAAACTTTTCCGACAGTGTAACAACAACAAAAACCCAAACAAACAGAAAGAATCTGTTGTTCACTGCAAATGTACTGAAAATTGGTCTTTTTACCCCAAAATTACCCCAATGGCATGTTTTTATCCCCAAAGCCAGCATTTTAATGTTATTAGGCATAAATTCGCCTAAAAATGGTCCAAAAAAATTTCCGACAAAACTTCTGGTGGGGGGGGGGGGGAGGCCTCCGCCCCCCCCCCCCCCCTTATCTACGCCACTAGAGAACAATAGTAATCTATGTGAATCATTGAATTATGATCAATCACGAAACGAACGTCAACTCAACAACTCTATTTACAGAAATGGTCCGCATAGCCTTTGCGGGGTCGTGTTTTCGTGGCTAACACAACGGTGGATAACTGTGATCCAAAAAGCTTTCAGAGGACCTTTTTCTAAATAACTAATTTGAACAAAATGACTACGTCAACTCAATAATTCTGCTGTCATATATCCGAGCCGAACATTTTAGAACTTGGTCGAGACAATTATCTAGGAAACCCATACAATAAAAAAAGAATCAAATCGGTTAACATTTGTTCAAGTTATGGCGCCATCATTGGTATCAAGCACAAAATTTGCAAAAAATGACAAAGTCAGCCCAATAATTTTTCAGCCATGCATCGGACCGAGCCCGTTTTCGAACTCGACCAAGACATTGTTCCTTGAAACCCATATGCCAAATATCTGTCAAATCGGTTGACGTTTGTTGAAGTATCGCGCTTTCAAGCACAAAATTAGTAGATTTTAACGAAGGGCCATAACTCTTCCGAAAAAAAGCGTGGACACGCCCTATTTTGCGTCATCGGGTGTTGCACATGCATATCAAGCCACATACCAAATATCAAAATGCATCCAGAAATAACTAAGTTCCTTAGCAAAAAAGGGCCGCCTGCCCGTCGACCGGCCCTCGTCTTACCAATAGTCAAGGTTTTTTTTTAAAGAAATTCGATTAAAAAGAGGAAACTAAATGAATAGAATTAAATAAGTATCTTGGAGTTGACATCTCGCATGATCTCTCCTGGAACAAACATATCAGCAGAATCAGTAACACCGCTAACAAAACTTTAGGCTTTATTAAACGAAACATTCCTTCCAAAAACAAAAAGGTACGCGAATTAGCATATAAGACACTTGTACGGCCCCAGCTCGAGTACGCCTCAGCTGTATGGTCCCCATACACACAATCAAACATAGTTAAATTGGAAATGGTGCAAAGGCGAGCTGCCAGATGGGTCATGAATAATTTTTCTCCATATGAAAGTGTAAGTAAAATGCAGTCTGACCTTGGGTGGAGAAGCCTTGAAGAGAGACGTATGTGCTCCAGGCTTGTTATGTTCTATAAAATAATTCACGAACAAGTAGCCATGCCACTCCCACCCTACGTTCAACAACCCTCAAGACTTACCAGACACATGCACCCTTTCCACTTCAGACAGATCCACACAGGAGCAATTTTTTACAAATTTTCATTCTTTCCACATGCCATTGTTTTATGGAATGATCTTCCATCAAACACTGTAACACTGCCTGACAAAGAGTCCTTTGGTAAGGCAGTGAGAGATTTAACCTATCCCTGAAGCCAGAATCGATTGTTTTTAACCTGATTTTATCTTTTTAAACACTGTTAATAAAATACTAGTCTATCATCTTTTTTTCAGACCTTACTATTCTTATTTTAATCTCTTTTCGCACTAACTCCCCGACGTTGCACCTTTTCCTGCTCATAATACCCACAAGGGGTGTGCAGCAGTATTTAAAGAAAGAAAGAAAGTATGCCTAATGATATCACACAAATTAACGACGGTTCTTGCTTTTTAAAACTGGTAGCAATTGCTTATCAAATTGATTAATTAATTAATTTTCCCTTGTCCTTTTAATTAGACCTGTTTTTCAAAGGTGCTTTCTGTAAATTATCATGTTTGCTACATCGCTCTGCACCGTCCCTTGCTGTGATACCTTGTTTGTATGCCGGTGCAGACGTTGTTTTGGTTTTAATAAACTTTTATTAAAATAAAAAAAAAGAAATTGCTTATCAAATAATATTATTACCACTCAATCTATAGTTACTAGTCGATTAACATAAGTTTGGAGGCCCGTTGAAACTCCATAATTTCAGTGACGTCATTCGACGGAGCCGCGCCCCGAGCGACTATGGTATAAATAGCCATTATCGGCCCGCGGCCCGGCTATTTTTAGATTCCAGGGTCTAATGAAGTACTCCCGTTCGGATGACGTCCCTTTGTATTTCTGAACTGAAGTCGAACGCACGATCGAAACAGAAATATCGAATCGACGTTAGTGATTATTTATTCCAGCAATTACCTCGTGCGGTTAGCTGTAACAGGGAGTGGTAATAATAGTAATAACATGATTGTTGTCAGGCATCATGATTCATTAGCGGCCCTGCAACAATGATGAACAGCCAATGGGCTTATTAACGGCCCTCAACTTCGTCTCGGGCATTTAATAAACCCTCGGGCTGTTCATCATTGCTGCAGGGCCGCTAATGAACCATAATGCCCTCCAAAATCATGTTATTGTTATATTACCGTCTTACTTTTGTTAGGTTCCGCTCCACAGTTTCGCACTATTTCACAGGGTTAAAATTCTAAACATAGGGCATATGTTGAAACTACGGCCATGTAAAATTGAGATATATTTTTAGTGTCAGATATGTGATTACATTAGGCTTTTTGTTGGACAAGAGAATTTGAAGTTTTGGTCCCAAAATTGGATTCTGATACGTAGGGATAGGCTAAATTACCAGATGAATTATGGGAAACAGTGGCTTCGAAAAATTGGCTATTTTTTAAAATGTAATTTTTACACGGGCTTGTTACCAGACAGGTAACTAAAAAATGAGACGGAAATAAAAATGAGACGGAAATATATGTTTTTTTTTGCATTTTAGAAACAGGGAGTGCTTTGTTCCAGGGGTGGATAGGTGGGGTTGGTGGGAAAATTCTGCTTTTGAGTCTGCTAGATGGCTGAAAATGACTGGTTTCGGCATTTTTTTCATGCAATTGTTCAGGTTGAAGTCTGGCCTTTGACAATAAATTATTCCACCCACATTCAGATTGTTTATTTCTACTTAGTCACGCAATGTTATATGTTTTTTGTGGGTTTGGGAAATGTAATACATGTTATGAGTTAGATAACTAAGCTACAGAATATTTGCATTTGAAGAGAGTGTATGGCATGTCATATTTGGAAATGGCTGGAAAACTGTGCAGCGGAACCTTAAAGAGCATTCTGCCGTCGGTGTCAATTCTTGAACAAGGAAGTTCCTTATTTGTGTTTGAGTTATAAATACACCATTTTTTCAAAAAACTTTTCATTATTTCTGGTTTGTGTGCAATTGTTAGTAGTAGTTAACATTCATCAAGTGATATCTCAGCACAATTGGATGGAAATAAGTGAAAATTTGGAGAAATATATTGATGTAGCCTAATTCCGCACTTGTTTTGAATTTTCGTCAAGATTTCGAAAACATTAAGGTAGAGCACTGCCTTTCCTAAACACCGAGCCTTGTATTCATGGTAAATATATGCAGTTGTGGACAGCCTGGTTGTTATTGTTGACCAGAGGTTTGCAGTCATGGTGTCTACTTTTTCAGTTTGATCATTGGTGTCATGTCTTTGTGTCATCCGTCCGGCAAGCTGTTAAATGCTTTCATATCTAGAGAGCACCCCCCCCCCCCCCCCCACCAAAGCTATGGTTATCACTGCTTATTGTTTTACATTTTGATTGTATTTAACAGTGCTATTGGCAGAACCTGGTTAGTCAATGTGGCTGGTTGTAATAACAAAAAATGCTCTCTGAAGTGGCTCAGAAAAATGTGAGGGTTGAGGTGGTGTGGTGTGGTGTGGTGTGGTGTGGTTGTGAAAATCAGGCGAAAACTGGCTGCAAACGGGCTATGCTGTATCTTTTTACTGGTTGAAAATAGAGACTTGTGGTGTTTGTTCATTCAACTCAGGATAGACTCCAGATTCTTTTGCCTGAGTGAAATCCAAGGGGAGATCACTCTTGTTTTCTGTTTAAGGTTCCGCTCCACAGTTCGCACTATTGCACAGGGCTGAAATTCTAAACATGGAGCATATGTTGAAACCAAGGCCATGTAAAATTGAGATATATTTTTAGTATCGGATATATGATTACATTAGGCTTTTTGTTGGACAAGAGAATTTGAAGGTTTGGTCCCAAAGTTGGATTCTGATATGTAGGGGTAAATTACCAGATGAATTATGGGAAACAGTGGCTTCGAAAAATTGGCTCTTTTTTAAAATGTAATTTTTACACGGGTTTGTTACCAGACAGGTAACTAAAAAATGAGACGGAAACATATAAATATAAACAGGGAATGCTCTGTTCCAGGGGTGGGTAGGTGGGGTTGGTGGGAAAATTCTGCTTTTGAGGCTGCTAGGTGGCTGAAAATGACTGGTTTCGGCATTTTTTTCATGCAATTTTTCAGGTTGACGTCTGGTCTTTGACAAATAAATTATTTCACCCATATTCAGATTGTTTAATTCTACTCAGTCAGATAGTGTTATATGTTTTTTGTGGATTTGGGAAATGTAATATATGTTATGAGTTAGATAACTAAGCTACAGAATATATGCATTTGAAGAGAGTGTATGCCATGTCATATTTGGAAATGTCTGGAAAACTGTGCAGCGGAACCTTAACGCTTCCTTCATTGTCCTTTCGCCTTAAGAGATTCATCAATTTAAAATAGCGAACCCGGACCAGAAGTAACGGATAAATTACCAAATAACGGCTACGTAATTTCGTAAATCCGGCGACGGAACACCGGCGACGTTTTTTTCTCGAGTCTGGCAAATAATTGACAAACATTGATGTCATTAAATTGAGATAGGTCGGACATCACACATACATCTGTTTTTTCTCACTACCCCCCCCCCCCCCCCCCCTTATTTCTTGACTGATGCTGATGTTTCCTATATGGGTTAACTTGGAGAGGGGGGGGGGGGCGTGTGACTGATTAGCTCACCAAAGGGAGCTTAACTTGCGTGTGCGTGTTCCTTATCATATGCCAATTCAAGTTTGTACAAATAACCTTGCCGCGCTGACAAGGGGGGACCACAAGGAGCATTACTCTGATAGCACCCATACATTTTTTTTTTAAAATTAAAAAAATCTTCTCCAGAACCATCATTTAGAATCTTTTGATATTTGGTATATAACATCTCTGGGGGGAAGAGGGGGAGGGGGGGGCAGTCTGGTTCAAGTTTGTTCAAATCAAGTCCCTGGGTTAATAATTGGGCTCCCTGTCGGAGCCCGAATGTTAACTTAGTGAAATATGAGGAAATTTCTTTAAAAATCTTTCATATTTGGTATGAATGCTTTCATATTTGGTATACAACATCTCTAGGGGGTTCATATTCAAGTTTGTACCAATCGGGTCCATTGATTAGTATTTGGGGTCTCTGTTGGAGCCCGAAGTTTAACTTTGTGCAATTTGAGAAAATTTCTTTAAAAATCTTCTTTTTCAGATCCACCAGTCAGAATCCTTTCACGTTTGGTATACAACATGTATGGGGGGGGGGGGGGGGGGTTCAAATCGAGTCCCTGGGTTCATATTTGTGCTGTCTATGGCTAAATATTTTGGCTCCCTGTTTGAGCCTAAAGTTTAACTTAATGCTATGTGAGGACTTTTCTTTAAAAACCTCCTTCTTCAGATCCACCGGTCAGAATTCTTTCATATTTGGTATATAACATTTCAAGGGGGATCGGGTTCAAGTTTGTTCAATTTCAGCCCCTGGCTTATTATTTGGGCTCTTTATGGGCAGGGGTGGGGTGGCATGGGGAGCATGTTAAGTTCAGGTTTGTTCAAATCGATTCTTCAGTGTTTTTCCATAAAATTAGCCTTTCATGACTTCATTCCTTTGTAGTGTTGATGAACCATGTATAACTGAATGTGACCCCAAATACTTCTTTGAACCACTTTGGCAGGTGAGCGATTAAAGTCGGGCCTCTTGTTTAGTCAAGTTGTGACGAAGTCAAGCTTGACTTTTAGCTTGGTGAATGGTGGGCGGGCGAAAACAATTGGTTTCCAGACGATAACTTGATAAAGGTTCGATACACGTCCATGAAACTGCTTGGGTAGGTTGGCATCGATGAGAGGAAGAACCCTATTTATTTTGGACTCGCTAGGCGAAAGGTCAAGGTCACAGTGACCATTAACATAGTAAATTGTAAACAATTGGTTTCCGTGTGCTAACTTGACTATGGTTGAACCCACATTCCTGAAACGTCACAGGTAGGTTAGCCTAGGTGAGTGGAAAACCTTTATTTATCTTGGACTCGCTAGGTCAAAGGTCAAGATCACAGTGACCTTGAACATAATACATCGTAAACATTTGATAATTTTACAAGGGTTCCACCGACGTTCATGAAACTTCATAGGTAGGTTGGCATTATTGCAAGAAAGAGCCCTATTTATTTTGGAATCAGTAGGTCTAAGGTTAAGGTCACAGTGACCCTTCACGTAGTAAATTGTAAACAATTGGTTTCCGGATGATAAGTTGATAATGATTAAATCCACTTTTGTGCTGTCACAACTCGACATTGGTTCGGTGATCCTATCGGATTTTTTTTTTTGGGGGGGGAGGGATGTGCCCCCAAAACGCCCCCATGGCTGCGCCACCGTGCCCCCACTTGGGCAATCGTGATTAAGTGCCTTGCCCAATGACACAACGCAGTTACCCCTGCTGGGGATCTAACCGTGGATTTCTCGGCTTGGTGTTAGTGGTAGATCATGTACCCGATCAACCCACATTGGCCGGATCTCATGTGACGTCATAGGCACATGGCCAAGTTACATCATTTTTTGGCTGTCATTGTAGTCCGCGTGAGCCTCACCTTGTGACAACATTCCCATAGTGATACGCGGTCCTAGTGTGCAAGCGCAGCGCGATTTGTTGAGGTGAGACGAGTGTACGTCGTCCATTGTGTATATCCGAGACCGCCATCTTGGTTTCTATGGTAGCACATGGTTGCTGTGTGACCCAAAACCTTCTAATAGGAAAGGAGTGTGTTCGAAGGGTGTGTTCGATTGAATAGGAGTATTTTTTTTACAGCAAACAACCCGACAATCCCTCTAAATAATCCAAAACTACCGAGACGGACTTAGCAAACCCCAATCGAGGGCTTATAATAGTAGCACGTAGTGCTAAATGAATGATGAGAGGTCTCATGTGGATAAATTCAGGTGAACTAGAATACATCGAATTACCACAAACATCCAGACAAACCCTCTGAACCATCAAAACAACTTTATTTGGCACGGATTCCTCAATTTTGGGCTTAAAAGAGTAACATGCAGTGCTTTAAGGTGCGTTTCCTGGTATGAGTGATTGTATTTGTTCGAAAACTTTGTAAAATTACCCAAATAAAACCAACAGTTCTTTTACTAGTGCGGATTTCCCACTAAATATTCGGTTTCTGTCTGTTGTCCCCGAGAATTCTTCTTTTTGCCCAACAACAGACGCATCCCTTTGTATAAGAGTAACTTTGTTGTTTCGGATGTGCCCCATAGTCTCGGTATTTTATCTATCCCGATATATTCTGTGGTTTATCCTTCTATTTCCTGGCCTGTTTTGCCTTTTATTGGTCCCATTTCTGCCTTCCCAACAGTCTATTTTGTCTTGGCCGTCTCTGTTTTTGCCTTTCCTGTGTATAACGAAGTCCTCTATGATCCTCAAACCCAAAATACAATCAAGCAGGGATAGGTATTATTCGAACGACTCGAATCTTATCGAGCAAATAAGCTTTTGAGCCGTTACTGAAAAAATCATTGCTCGATCGACTCAAATCCCATTGAGCAAATGAGTATCGAAAGAGCGATTTAATTGCGACTCTTAATGCTCATCGGGGTATAGGAGGATACCTATAACATGATGATGTAGTACTTTATATACCTGATGATAATTTAGCTCCTAGCATCTGCCAGTTCTAGACCTCCCCATCATCTTCATATCTCCAACACCACTATTACTGATTTTCCCAATATTGCCATTGTCTGTCCTATGATTAGCTTTTACAGTAGTAACCACATCCTGTAGTCTTCTTCCACTCTTGCAGCCTTGTACCATTACTAGCACTAGTACAGGTTTGCTAACCATCTCAGATTGGTCAAACGACCAGAATTTCATCGAACAAATGAGCCATAGAGAAATTGCCTGAACGACCAGAATCCCATCGAAGAAATGAGCCATAGAGAAATTGCCTGAACGAGTGACTCCACGTACGACTCTTTTGCTCGTCTAGGTATTGATGGATGGGAAGGATCTTGGGAACTAACAACGTGATATAATAACCTTAGTTATTGAAATTGATATACAGTCCCGCTTATAATATAGCCTTGGTTTTTGGAAGTGTTGTTAAACCCCTAATGAAAAAAATTGTCATTGAATTATGATCTTTTGTCAGTTTAAAAAATGAAGGCTTGTTTTACTACAGATTGTCTCAAGTTTGACCCTTCTGCAATCTTTCAAAATTTCGCGATTGCCATATTTGTCGCCACTTAACATATGACCATACATGTGTGGTTCTGTGTTTTTGCATGTCGTAAGCAACGTTTTAGCAAATTGTTATATTTCGCATAACCGCTGCTATTTCTGCGATATATACCATATCTTTCCTGAAAAATCTTGCTTGGGGCCTGCAATATTGACCTAAATTAACAATATTGGGTGTGCACCATTACGTGTCACGTATTTTCATATTTAATTCTTATCATACATTTGCCAATATTCACTGTAAAGCGCCGGTGGCACACTTCATTGAATAATTGCAAAATTATAAGATTATGTTGCGGAACTTAATATAACATAAATATACTTTAAATAAAAACTTTTGCTGTAATAATATAATTATTATAGGTAATCCATTGAATAAACAGTAATCAGAGCCACGTTAAACAGTGTCGAAATTAATTAGATGGCTGAAAAGTTTATTTTGTTCTGACATTCCTGTTTTCAGAATTTCGTATAAGTATATGAAATTTTAATGCAAGGGGGGACATTAAGATATATTATAATAGATAATATACAATAAAGCATACAGTATAATTATTATATAAATAATTAAATATATAGAAAATGATTCAAACTACAATAGTTCAATACTTTCCCCAGCGGACGAGTTGGGTAAAATTGCAGCGGACGACTTGGGTAAAATTGCAGCGGACGATTTTGGTGAGCGGACGAAATGGGTGTAATTCGAAAAAAGTGATACTGATAGGTTGCTTTCGATCCCACCAGAAATTAAAACAAAGTAATAATGTATTACTTTTTTAGTGCCATCTGTATTTCTGAACAGTGACCTTCGATCAACAACAATAGCATTTTAACCTTCAAAACTGTATAGTACCAGCTAAAACATGTTGTAGAATGACCACTTGAAAATTTCTAAGTACATATATTTATTTATTGGTGTTTAAGGTCACATACTTATGAACAATGGCTAATCATGACCGTGACAATTTTACGGGTGGAGGAAGCCGGAGTACCTGGAGAGAACCACCGAGCACCGGCGAGCAGCTGCCAGCTTAGTACACGGCGTCATCGTGCCCCCGTGTAGACGATCGGGGTCAAGTGCCTTGCCCAGCGCCACAACGCGGGAGTCCGAATCGATCGCCCTGACGGTCACCCATCTGAGGATTAACCGGGCTCGACGTTGCTTAACTTCGGTGATCTGAAGAGAACCGGTTACCGCAACGCCAACGCGCCCCCTTCTAAGTACATAGTTTCATTATTAGTTTGTGATTATTTGTTTTTGCTGTAGAGTGGGACCCTGTTAATTGAAGAGCCACTTTGCCAATGAAAATTATTCAGTAAACAGGAGTATTCAATTAACACGGTTTAACTTTTCTATATTTCAGAGATACACGTGTCATTTATTCTATTATAGTTTGTTTAACAGAGCTCCATGAGCTCTGACAAGCAAGATGTAATAGATTAAATGCCTGTATTGGATGTATTGAGGCCAAATTGGTCTATAACCAAAGGAAAACTGGGAAGAGTCAGGGTAATTTCTCGACATGTTACAAAATCTTTTATTCAGTTAACCGGAGATTACTCTATAACCTATATTCAATTAACAGGTCAAATTTGTACTGGAGGCATGGTAAATGGTTTTGTGTTGGGAAATTATATTCAATTAACAGGGATATACAATTAAGCGATATCCAATTAAGTGGGCTCCACTGTATAACCAAAAACACCCCCACCCCAATCAAAACCATCATTCAAAATTCTTGGATTCAGCAAATTTGATTTCTTTATTTATTGGGGTTTAACAACACGTTTTACAGCCAGGGTCACCTCATGTTAGATAGTTTTACTGGAGGAGGAACCCAGAGTACCTGGAGAGAACCACTGAGCAATGGCAGGCAACTGTCAGGCTCCACAGCATAGTAACTCCAAATAAGCAGGGTTAGCATTGGTTGAAGACAAGTGCATCGTCGATGTGCAGTACGTCTTAGTGCAGTTCGAACTGAGAACCTCTCCGCTTCTTTTGGGAAGGTTTTTTTGTTCCAGCTTCATTTAGGTTTGTTTCATATTGCACAATTTTGTCATGATTAGTAATCATAAATCCTTAAAAAAAACTATAGAAAAAGGGCATAGAACATTTAAAGAAAAAACAATTCTGTGAAGATTTGACCTCTGAGGTGATAAGATTCGACCACGACTGAGACCGAATATTCTCTGAAAAAGTATGAGGGCTGAATCTTCCTGTGGCTGAATCTTCATGAACCCCCTTTTTAAAACTAAATTACCCATTACTTATAAAGTACCATAACTAAGGCAAAACAGTACTATGAAATCCCTAAGTCTGAAATTCTATAAATTACAATTAAATTTACACAAATTAAGTAGCAAAATGAAGGCTGTGGTGTATAGAACCCCAAAAGTATGTGTGCACCTCACGCACTGACACACAGTCGACATCAGACATCAGCGGTTCCTGAAAGTGTGCTATCAGTACCATATTTGTACCATAACTGATAATAATAAAATAATATTTCATAAGAACAACAAACACAGGAATTCAAAATGCAGCCTCAAGGTTACATGCCAGTGCATGGTGGTGAATGCCAATGCTGTCCCATTGTCCTTGAATGGGGGAGTCCTTTACAAATAGTTTTTTTTGTATATTGTGATACTCTGGATACTCCCCATTTTTAACTCAGCTTTGACATAGTTAAATTTGAGGTTATGCCATGGCCCGTTGTCCATCTGTCCGTATGGACGTCTGCCCGGCGTCAACAATTTAATACAGCTCGGGCTAGAGGCCGTACTTATGAACCGATCTTTACGAAACGTCTTGGGTACCTTTGTTATCACAGAGGGACGAGAACGAGTGTTTTGGGGTGCGGTCCAAAATTCAAAATGGCTGCCAGCAGCCATTTTGTACTGAAATTAGTACAATCAGTTTTTTGTACAGAACTTCTGTATGAAAGTTGTGATTTGAATAAATTTGTGTATGAATGTTTAGTAACATGGAATACATAACATATAATACGAGTTTTTTTCTCGTGCTGATATTAGGCAAGTTAGATGAACATTGATTTCTTCAGTGATACTTATACACAGTAAGGGCACATGCCAATACGGCTGTGGCTAGGGGCTGTATTTAGGAACTGATCTTCACGAAACTTCTTGGGTACCTTTGGTATCACCTTGGGACGAGAACGAGTGGTTTTGGGTGCGGTCCAAAATTCAAGATGGCTGTCGGTGGCCATTTTGTACTGAAATGAGGTACAATCAGTTTTTTGTACAGAACTTCTATACGGCTTGGGCTAGAGGTCGTATTAATGAACTGATCTTTACAAAACTTCTTGGGTACCTTTGTTATCACCATGGGGCGAGAACGAGTGTTTTGAGTGGAGTCCGAAATTCAAGATGGCAACCGGCAACTATTTTGTACAGAAATTAGTGCAATCAGTTTTGTGTACAGAACTTCTGTATGGAAGTTCTGATTTGAATAAATGTTTGTATGAATGTTTAGTAACATGGAATACATTACATATAATACAGGATTTTTTCTCTTGCAGAAATTATGCAAATTAGATGATCTTTGATTTATTCAGTGCTGCTTATACGCAGTAAGTGCACACTTCAATACGGTTCGTGGTAGAGGATGTATTTATGAACCGATCTTCACAAAACGTCTTTTCTGTTGCAACCCAACTCGCATCTCAGCTTTGTGTGATATTTACATGTCTACACATCACTCGTATTCTGCCCTTTTAGAGGGATTTCAATACGCTCAGAAAATGATCCTGTTATTTCAGATTGAACTCTCCTGATTTCGTTGTAACTTGTCCTATTCAGCGATTACATGATGTACCTTCATCAAAAAAACACAGATATAACCGCCAATCCTGTTGATTATATTGGTGCAATTTCATGAAGATATGCATGGACACATAGCTAGTTCAAGAATCAAAACGAAACACAGTTTTTGAATTATCCTAATTTTAAGGTGTAATAAATAGTAATGAAAAGTTTGCTTGAAAATAGGTGATACCTTTCTGATAAGTTGCCTCCGGGTCGTTTCGCCCAAATTCCCATTTGCTCCTCGAGTTAATTCGCCCCATTCCTCATTTGCCCGGGGTCATTTCAGCCCACAGACAGTGGTGGGTGGATTCGCCCCTAAATTTAAATTTTATTTTGGTAATGCAATGTAATTGTTTCCTTTAGTACTTTAGTATTTATTTCCGTGAGGAATTTACCGAAGGAAACAATTTCCATTAACCCTTTACCCAACGTAACGGCCAAGCCGGCCAGCGCTATTCTCAAAAATCGCCAATTAATTTTCAAAATATTTTCATTTTTTGTCTCAAAAACATAGGTTATGACCCCTCGTTGGAACGAGCTCGTCGAGCTCGTTCCAACGAGGGGTCATAACCTATGTTTTTGAGACAAAAAATGAAAAAATTTAGTTATTCAAGAATTTTTTAAACAAGTGTCGTCTGCTTTTCATGTTAGGTAAAGGGTTAAACTTTTCATTATTCATAAAACTGTCCGACACGAGGTGACCCTAACTGTCGAAAGAGCTGTTAAAACCCAAATAAATAAATAAATCCACGTTCCATGTGTTCTATAATATACTGTCATCAGTGAGAATTGCATCAAAACTGTCCTCCAGCAATTTGACCCAAACCAGCTGCTAATTTAACACAAATCATCCTAGGGCAATTTGATACCCCCCCCCCCCCCCCTCCCCCCTTCCAGAAAAGGGTCCTACTAAAAACCGGGCTATACCTAGAGATACCGAGGTGAAAAGAAAAAAAAGTAAGTCAGGGTTGTTTAAAAAGGTTTAAATATAATTGCAGACATTTAATTGATTCCTTCGAAGCAATATACGTGATATTACGTGATTTATTCGAGTAAATGCAAGATATATACATGTAGACCTAGGTGTTACCGAAAACTATCCCTTGGTACAGTTAAAACTGGAAGTCCTGTCATGAAATGCGCACAAATAGCACGTTGATATGCGCGTTAATGTGCGCGTTATGGCCCAAGTAAAGCTATCAAATTCTGCACATATGGCCTGTGCATAAGCAATGTTTCAGCCAATGGACCTCCGGGTAACCCGGAGGTCCATTGGCAGAAACATTGCATGTGCTTGCTATGAGTAACCAGGAGAACCTGCCGTGCTTTGGATGCCATTCGATATGGCAATTGCGCGCAATTCTAACGCGCAATTAAGCCTAGATAAGCGCACTATTCGTGACAGGACTTCTAGTTTTAACTGTATACAATAGGCAGCTTGGTTATTAATGGGCTATGTCTGTGCGTGGATGAAGCACTTAAGTGGTAACTAGGTATCATAAAACAGATCACTGTAATATTTGGTAAAAAATAAACCTCCTATCAGATTTTATCTGGGCGTTGGCCAAACTTTTCAGTTCCCGCAGCTCTATTTTTTTTTTTAATTTTCATTTATTTATTTATTTTTTTTGTATTTTTATTGTTTTGCCATTGTTGGCTTTATGTTATTAGGATTTTGTGGCATGCTGTGATAAGTATCGCTCGGCTGTACACCCAAAAGTTACAGCTTGCATTTGGTATATGTACAGTACATGGGGAGAGGATTGCAACAAAATCACTTGTGGAGTGGAAAAATCATCCAAAGTATCACTTTCAAATTATGTACATATGGACAAAAAACACAAGCAATGTTTCAGCCATTGGAGTCAATGGACCTCCAGGTTTAACCCAGAGGTCCATTGGCTGTCCAGAGCTTAACTGGTGCTTGTTATGCTTTGCAACATATTTGTAATTATTGTTTGGGTGAAATCTCCACTCTGTGGGTGATTTAGTGAGGATACACTCTGCACCTACTGTATACTTTTTAGCCCTTTCGCCTGTGATAACTTACTAATTTATGGTTATTTGTTGACACTTTTTTTGTTTTCAAAGCTTTTACCGTCTTTATGTGACCAGTGTTTTTTTTTTTACAATTGCCGCCGTTTTGTAGAAAAATTAAGTCAGTATCCTTTTAATCGTCGGTCCCGTTGGTCAGCCATGAGTGCAATATGTGGAATTTTCTTTAAAAATCTTTTACGGAACCACCTGTCAGAATCTTTGAATGTTTGGTAAACATCATTGTTATGAGGGTCAGATTCAAGATTGTTCAAACCAAGGCCCTAGGTTAATATTTGGGCTTCCTTTGAACCAAATTTTAACTTAGGGCAATTTGAAGAAGTTTCTTTAAAAATCTTCTTCTTCAGATCCACCAGTCGGAATGCTTTCATATTTGGTATACAACATCTTATCGGGGGGTGGGGGGGGGGGGGGGGAATTCAAGTTTGTTCAAATCGGGTCTGTAGGTTAAATTTTGGGCGCGTTTTGGTAGCCCAAATTTTAACTTAGTGCAATATGAGGAAATGTCTTTAAAACATTTCTTATTCAGATCCACAAGTCAGAATGCTTTCATATTTGGTATCCAACCTCTCTAAGGAGATCAGATTCAACTTTGTTCAAACCGAGTGTTAATACCTGGGCTCCCTCTTGGAGCCGGGACTGGCTATGTAGCTGAAGAATTAGAAACTTTTTATTCAGTACCCTCTAGAGTACCCTCTAGAGGTGTATAACTGAGAGTTATCTACATTGCTTGTTTCAAAGGGCTTCAGAAGGGAGCTCCACATTTTACATTATGATCAACTGAAGAAAAGGCATGATGCTTGGACTGTTTTTGTCACTCCTGAGGGGCTCAGGGATTGACAGTGTATCCTATGGAGATAGATTGCTTAATGTAAATTTATTCTTGGACTCTGTTTATATCGTGTTCTGTTCAAGGTGAGTGCTTCAAGCCCCGTAGGACCTCTTGTTTATTTATTTTTTGGGGTTTTAACAACACTTTCTACAGCCATCAGCTACAAGTTTCTTCTCTCCTTGAACCAAGTCTCTCGCCCACCTGCAGCCCTCATGGTCCACTTTCAGTCAGAGTGAGCTTTTGTGATCACTCGCCGTTCGTCGTCAATGAAAATGGTGTTTGCGTCTTCTCCTCCAAAACTGCTGAACCAATTTAAGTGAAATTTGAGACAATTGTTTGTTATGACATCGCATTTTGATTTTGTTCATATCAAGTTGCCCTGTCGCTCAGTAGGGCCACGCCCAAAAAGTATGCCTAAATCCTAAAATTTCTTCTCATGAACCAGAAATAGTGGAGTCTTGATATTTGGTCTGCAGCTTTCATTTGAGGTGTAGACTCTGGTTTGTTCAAGAGATGTTTGTGAGGCTATATTTGCCTTCGTTATGGGAGGTAAATAATTTTCGCCCCGCCCAGAATTTCTATTTTTAAAACCAAGAGGCTGATTTGTATCAAATTTAAGATGCGGGCTTATTGAGTCATAAGTACTTAATTTATGCCCAAAAATATTTTCCAGCCACCCCATGGAAACCGCATGAGCTAAAAAAGAACAACATTTAAAACGCCCATATCTCCAAAACTACATGACACTGAGAATTCTTATTTGGTGTGAAGCTTCCTTGGGGCCAACAGAATGGAATGGTCCAAAATAATTGCTGTCGGGTCTATAATAGGGTACTTTTTCGGCACTTTGGAAAAATGCTGAGTCAGCATTTTTTAACACTGTGGGTAATGGGAAAAGCATTTAACACTTTACCCAACGCAGATGATATCAAAATTTATTATTTTAAATATAATTTTTTAATTTTTTTCAAAATATTTCAACAAAACTATATCATGTGTTCCTACGAGGGGTCACATAATATGGTTTTGTTGAAATATTTTTGAAAAATACTATTTTTTCAACTGATGCATTTGCATATTACGCGGGCGGATGCGGCCGATTCTTTGGGTAAAGGGTTAAGACTCTTCTTCACCCAATCCACTGCCCCAAAAGCTTTTAAATTTCACATATACCATCTTTGGAAGATGTTTTCACACATTTATTGAAATCAAATCCCTGGGTCCATATTTGGACTGTTTATGGGAGTCCAAATGTTGAAACTAGTGCAGTATGAGGAATATTCTTTAAAAATCTTCTTCTTCAGACCCACCAATCACAACCTTTTGGTATTTGGCATGCAGCATCATTAGGCGGGTGGAATTTAAGTTTGTTCAAGACAAATCCATATTTGGGCTCACCAGGGTTTTGTAGATTGCAAGAACGGTCATTTCGTTACTGTGACATTCTCGCAAATGCTTGTTAAGAAGATCCGTTTACCGTTCCAGCAAAAATATAAGCATATTTTCATCAGATAAAATTTAATAAAATTAGATTAATTTTAGAGCTGAAACGATTAAAGGGTTTTCTTGATTGATTAATCGCATAGATTGAACTTGGTTAACCGATTAATCATTTGCCCTAATAGGTAGCTGAATAATTGCCGTACAGTAATTATAACATTACTCAGCGTAATGGACAAAACCGGCCAGCGCCATATACAAAAATGTCCATTCAAATTTTATATTTTCAATTTTTGTCTCAAAGCATAGCTTTTTACCCCTCATTGGAACAAGCTCATTGAGATTGTTCCAATGGGGGAGGATGTGGGCATAAGCTATGTTTTTAAGACAAACATTGAAAATCTTGAGCAATTCAAGAATTTCTTGTGCAAGTATCGTCTGCTACCTGCATTTGGGGAAGGGTTGAGAATGACCATTTCCAGCTACTGATACATTATAATGATCATGCAAGTGAACAAGTATGTCAGCACGTAACTGGCATGCGTTGCTCTGTCTCATATAATTGATGTGAGGCAGTGTGACAATGTTTGCCTGTTTTAGAGCAAGTTTGTTCCTTAGTTAACCCATAAATACCGTACTTCGAAAGTAACGGTTAACCGATCAATTACTTTTTTTATCGATCAAGATATTGACCATTGGTTAGTCGATTAATCGGATAACTGTATCAGCTCTGATTAATTCCTATAAACATGATTACTGCAATAGCCTTTGATGTGGTGGGTGAACAATCTAACAATCTGTGTATTTGAAGATAATAAGCACAATTCATGTGATTAAGACAAATGTTGGAAATGGGTCCCGCAAAAAATATATTTGCGAAACCCTGGCTCTCTGTGGGAGCCCGAATTATAACTTAGTTCAAAATGAGGAATTTTCTTTAAACAATTTCTTCTTCAGATCCAGCAGTCGGAATGTTTGATATTTGGTACAATATGCAGCATCCTTGGGGGGGGGGGGGTCAAGTTTGGTCAAGCCAAGCCTCTGGGTTCATATTTGCGTTTCCTGTGGGAGCCAGAATTTTAACTTAGTTCAATATGAGGAATATTTTTCAACAATATTCTTCTTCACATCCAACAGTCAGAATGTTTTGGTATTTGATATACAGTATCCTTTGGGAGGTGTGATATAAGTTTGATAAAGCCGAGTGCCTGAGTTCATATTTGTGCTTCCTGTTGGAGCCCAAATTGTACCAAAATTTCCATTTTCCAAATACTTTTCCAGGACTCTGAACAAATGCTGATTCGTCATTTTTTTACACTGTGAGTAATGGGAAAAACATTAAAGAATCTTCTTTTCCCATACCACTGCTCCAAAGGCTTTCATATTTCGCATATAACATCTTTGGAAGATTCATTCACATGTTTGTTGAAATCAAATACTGGGTCCATATTTGGGCTCCCTGTCATTAGATTAGTGCAAAATGAAAAATATTTTTCAAAAATCTTCTTCCGGTCCGCCCTTCAGCATCCTTAGAGGGGTGAGATTCAAGTTTGTTCAAGCCAAGTCTCCAGGTTCATATCTGTGCTCCCTGTGGGAGCCCGAAATATAACTTAGTTTAATAAGAGGAATATTCTTTGAAATCCAGTTGTCAGAATATTTTGATATTGGTATACAGCAACCGCAGAAAGGTGAGATTCAAGTTTGTTCAAGCCAAGTCCCTGGGTTCAATTTTTGGGTTTCCTGAGGGAACCCGAATTATAACTTAGTTCAATACGAGGAATATTCTTTAAAAATCTTCTTTTTTTTTTGAGATCCACCGGACAGAATCTTTGGATATTTTGTATAAGCTTTTCTTATGAGGGGCAGGTGGAACTTGTTCTAATAAATTTCCTGGGTTGATATTTGTGCTACCATGTCAGGTGAACGCCCTCAGCCCTCCCCCTGGGGCCCCTTGTTTACTGTTTTGACAACACTGCCCTGGCTCTTCCCTCTGTCTGTTTCATTGTAAGTTAGTCACTACATTTATGTAGGCTTCCAAAATGTGTAACTGCATGTCTGTCTGCCTATCCTTCAGATCAAATGTTTATTTGCTTTTCATTTGTCCGACTCGACATTTTAAATAATTTGCAACTATCTTTCACCCTCCAACCTCCCCCACACACATACATAAATCAGAGCTGGGACGAGTATTGAGTACTTTTTCAAAAAAGTGGTACTTGAGTACTACGAGTATTGAGTACTTTGGACCCAGTCTGTCACAAATATATTAAACATCAAATAGTATTATATATTGAAACAAATACAGTACAGCTACTGTATACTGCTCACTTTCCACGGATGGGCAATATTTCCACGGATACAATAATATTTGATGTCAAACACTAACTATAGGAATAATCATAAAAAATTAAATAATGAAGCACCAGGTACAACCTGGTGCTTCATTAATTAAAATTTTGCGGATGATGATTTCCACCACTGCCCTTCAAGATTACAACCCGTCCACGGCGACTGTACTGTAACTGATTTGTCCTCTTTGGGAATGTATTTTCTACAATTTCACCCATTTGACACAATGTGAGCCTGTGGGGATTAAAACCAAAGTAGTGAAAGTGCACTGTATTTGCAGCACAAGCACAGCACGACAGAATCAATATTTGATGATTTTAGAAATTTTAACAGTGTCATGGGACACCACATTAGCAGGTACTGGTCATTTTGTTGGAAAAAAATCACTGTTTTATGACTTGTGGTGCCTTAACTGAAAAAACTGAGGCTTTTTCTGACAAAGATTGCAAAATATCATCAAACACAATGTGAAATGTCTTCAGAAGCCAGAATGTGATTAAACAACAATGGGAAATTTAATATGTGTCATCATCAATGTATGTATGGATTGATATGGCTTTTTTATGGAAAAAGGTATACTGAGGGATGTGGTGGGGGCACATCCAGGGCTATATTTTACCCCATCACTATGTAAAATAATATATGACATCATTTGTTGAGATACATTACACTTTCTATTGATAATGGTGAATTATATTGCCTCAGCCAGGGCTAATATTTCGACGAGAATCTGAGAATCGATTCACGTAGAGATCCGTGCAACAAAACCAGTGAGAAACCATGTAGAGTCTTGTAACACCGCTGCTGGGATTCACGTGAAAATAACTGAGTCAGTTTAACCCTTTGCCTAAAAGAAAGGCAGCAAATGACCCAATACAACACAAACATGACCTGAAATATTGTGACACTGGCAATACGATTTGTACAAATATGGCTGTCATTGGAATCAGCTTTCATTAGCCGGTTCCAGTAACATCCATAATTATTAAGCTTGATGAATATTGTTTATTTGCAGCTCACCCGACTGTAAGTCAGGGGGCGCTTAAGTGATGACTGTCTGTCTGTCGACCATCTGTCCATCTGTCCGGCATGAACTTTACATTATCAACCTCTCCTCATTAACAACTGGGCCGAATTGAACCAAATTTGATATTCATGTGCCTTATCACATGTGAATTCCAGTTTGTTCAAATAAAGTTGCTACATCCACAGGGGTCCCCAAAAGGGGGCATTTCTCTGACAGCACCCATAAATTGTTTTCCAAAATTAAAAAAAGAAAAAAAATCTTCTCCAGAACCATATTTAAGAATCTTTTGATACTTGGTATGTAGCATCTCTAGCGGAGAGGATGGAGGGGTTGGGGATGGGGTGGGGGTGGGGGCGGGGCTGGCGGTGGGGGGGGGGGGGGGGGGCTGGCGGGCAGATTCAAATTTGTTCAAATCGAGTCCCTGTGTTAATATTTGGGCTCCCTATTGGCACAACAGTGAAAAACCTACTTCAGATCCACCAGTCAGAATGCTTTCATATTTGGAATACAGCATTGCTAGTGAGGATGGGGGTGTTAGATTGAAGTTTGTTTGAATCGGGTCTCTGGGTTAATATTTGGTCTATGGTCAATCTATTGAAGCCCAAAGTTTAACTTAGTGCAGTATGAGGAAATGTCTTTAAAAATCTATTTCTTCGGATCCACCAGTCAGAATCCTTTCATATTTGACATACAGCATCTCAAGGGGGGGGGGGGGGGGGGGGTCAGATTCATGTTTGTTCAAGCCAAGTGTATGGGACAATATTTGGTTTCATTATGGGAGCTCAAATTAACTCAGTGCAACATGAGAAAATGTCTTTAAAAATCTTTTTCTTCAGACCCACCGGTTAGAATGCTTTAATATTTGCTTTACAACATCTCTGGGGAGGTCATATCTAAATTTGTTCCAGTTTGGTTCCTGCCAGTCAGAATCCTTTCATATTTGGAATCGCAGTGTGGCGGGGGGGGGGGGGGGGCAGATTTGGTTATTTCGAGTCCCAGGCTTAATATTTGGGCAGGGTGGGTTATGTTCAAGGTTGCTCATAAATGTTCAAATCCATTCCTTAGAGTTTTTCCATAAAATTTGCCTTTCAAGCTGCAGTGACACCCTTGGAAGTTTGGCAGTACCTGTCTACAGCTAACATAATTGGAAGCAATCAGGAATACCTATGCTAATAATCATCTGACATGGACACTAGAGTTATGAATAACTTCATAACATCATTCCTATGTAGTGTTCATGAACCATGACTAACTGAATGTGACCCAAAATACTTCTCTGAACGTCTTTGTCAGGTGAGCAATTAAGACCCCTGGGAGGGGGGGGGGGGGTGGTGAGAGGTTTAAAAAATCAGTAGTTGGTGTATTAAAAACACCATAGCAGGTCTGAACTCGTGCACGATTTTTGCAAGAATCCAAATGGATTCTCCCAAATTTAGAGGAATTATAGGCCCTGCACAACCCCAATTTTGAAACAAAATTGACATAATAGGGAGTTTGCGATTTCAAACGTGTGCGGGTACGGGTACGTGTAGCAGATAATTTGTGAAGTACGTCACACTTCTTGCACACGCTTACACGTTTGCTACACGTAAAACTGTTGGGTTGAAATTTGAAAATTCCAGTGATTTAAAAAGACAAAATGTGTTTCAGTTGAATGCACAAATTCGTGCCAGCTACAATCCCGTGGTTCCTAGAAGCTTTCTAATTGCAACAATCGAAATAATGAGCGTGTTTGTGAAACAAATTAGTTTAATTTTGTTGTGACAAGGACATGTCAACACTGGCATTAATCACGAAATAATTCGTTTTGGTCAGGAAAAGTCATTACGGGTACGTGTACGGGTAGACGAAAATCTTGTCGACAACATCATAAAGTTCGCTTACTTCCACACGCACACGTTTTTATCCAACGTGCAGAAGTAGGTTTACAAGTTTCGACGAACGGGTAGATATGGATTTGTTAAAATAATGATGGTTTCATTTTCTCTCTACATATATAATATAACAGGTTATTCTCGTTGTAATCCTTGTGTTCTGGAAGAATTCTTCGCGGATATCAAGGGGAAATTGTTGTGTTTGTTGTGGATTGAATATTTAAGATCTAAAACACAGCTGTTTTCTCGAACAGTCTTGGAGAATATATTTTCCCTTTCTTCCAACGATGAATTATCACACGAGGATGTTTCTGTTACGTTGCCACTACGCCTGTGAACGATCACTATTATATATTTGATTATTTTAGTCTTAATTTATTTATTTTCGTGTACGGGGTGAGTGAGGGTGTGTGTGTGTGGGGGGGGGGGGGGGATTGATTTAGTAGTGGGGAAGTTCGATTGAATCAGATGGCTTACTACGATGGTTGTGAGCTAGGAACAATATGAGGGGGGGGGGGGGCACGTAAGTTGATTACTGATCCGGAGGCAGATCCCAAAGTGCACAGCACTGAGATGAGAAGTATGGGAAGGGTGCCCCTCCCAATGTGGATAATCAGGAGGTTTTCCCCAAGGACATTCAAGTCCCTCATTGATAACAATCGAACTACTGAATTATTTTTGAAAATTATTTTATATACCCTGTTTGTTTCAAAATTCTTCATACCCTGTTTGTTTTTGTGTTTTTAAATGCGCGCTTCATTTTAAAAGGGAGCGGGTCATGACGTGGGTGTGTGTGTGTATGGGGGGGGGGGGGGGCTCTCCCAGGCCTGGCTACGTCACTGAGTAATGGCTTTCCGATGGAAGGTGTTTGTAGCAGGGACCTGCTGAAAGGTAGAGAGCAAGTCATAAGCATAAGGAGAGCAAAACAAAAACAAAACAAACAAAAAATAGTTTTCACGTGCCAAAGGGGCGCAGGTACGACGTGGGATTTTAAAACCATTGCGAACCGAATGGCTACCATTGGATTTATAGTGTCAGACAGAAACAAGGAGGCCGGATAGAAACCCAGATCCAGCTCGTGAAAAGAGATTGCACATTGCATTGAATGCGTTTACCGGAGGGCCAGCCCCCACCAGCTACGTTATTCTAGGATGTGAGATTTATGCAGCCTGGCTCCCCAAGCTACCATAAGGATTCAAATCGACCAGTGGTTCATTTGCTAGGTGCCGAGGCACACACAGGTGTGATCCGTTTATTGGGATGAAGTCATGGCATCTAATCAATGCCGCAAAACAATCTTCGTTAAAGAGAGAATAAAAACACAAACAGAACGCTGCTTTGGGAGCAGCGCCAGCATGATTTCCATAGCGGTTACAAAATGGAAAGAACGCCACCAAAACAGACCAATATGACGGTTTGTAAAAGCTGGAATCATCCATTAACTTACAGAATGAATTGTTGGCAATTCGGTCTCCCTTTGGGAGAACCGATGACTAAATACAGCAACCAAAAAACAATCACACGCCCACCTTATGATCCCTCACATACACCACATGCCCTTGTCGTGGGGTGGTTGTGGACATATTTATTTCCTTATTAAGCGAGTCAAACACTTGCCCTAACCAGACAAGTTTCAATCATTGGCTTGCGTTTAGTCATTCTCTGTGGCTGTTGGCAAGTGGCGTGTTAGCTCACTTGACTGAAAATCAGGGTGAGCTATTCTAATCACTTTTTGCCCGTCGCGCGTCCGTCGTCCGTCGTGAACGTGATGTTTGGGAACACTTTAATGGAATTTCACTTGAGTAGCGGTTATATAGGGGCATTTTTTTAAATAATATTTTTGCTCGTATTGAGGAGGGGGGGGGGTGTGGTGTGGGGGCCAAAATGCGCCAATTGGTAAAACATCTTCTCTTGAACCAGCGGTAGCAGAGACCGTTATACTGCTTCCCTTTGGGGTGTAGAACCCAATTTGTTTAAGAGAAGTTCGAGGGGCAATATTCACTGTCGTTATGGGAGGGGCAAGAATTTTTGCCCCGCCAAAAATTTATATTTTCTGACCGAGCGGCCAATTTGAACCAAATTTATTATGAAGTATATTAATAGGTCATAAGTATTTATGCCCCCAACAATTTGCAGTAGCCCCGTGGGAACCGCGGCAGCTAAAAATAGAAATATTTTTTGTTAAACGCCCATATCTCCAAAACCACAATACACTGAGATTTCTTATTTGGTGTGAAGCTTCCTTGGAACCAACCAACAGAAAGGAATAATAAAAAATGTCATTAGTTTTGTCGTAGAATGCAGCTTCTGGACTTTGAAAAAATGCCAAGTCCGCATTTTTTTAACACTATGGATAATAGAAGAAAACATTTAAAAATCTGTTTGTTTCTAAACCACTGCCTCAAATGATTCATATTTGATATATGGCATCACTGTAAGTAGGATTTTCAGGTCTATTTAAATTGATCCCTTTGGGACACATTTAGCGGGAAAAAATGTGGCCCATGCATGGGCCTCAAAATACAAAATAAAAAAAAATCAAACGCAACTTTTGCTAAATCTGTACGTATCAGGTCATTGATATTTGGAATGGAGCATATTTGGAGCGGGTAGCATCCAACCGGCACCCCCCCCCCCCCCCGGGTTTTACATGGGTTGCCACATGGTGTTATGAAATATTTGGATATACAAGTCTGCGCAGCATGATGCACAACCCTTCTGTGTCAGATACAACGGTGCCATTCTCACAAACGATTGATTGGGTAATTGGAATGTGGTGTTAACTTGGCTAAACCGTCCTTGTCAAACCTAAACATTTGACGGCATTCTTCATTTGTAAATCGTGACAAGTCAAAGCTTGGGTAATGGAACCTAATGTTAGAAGCTGAACGTTCATCAGTTGTGGACAACAACACTAATTAATTCTACGTCGTCTTCAATCGCACCGAACACCAGCAGATCTGAGGAAGCCATTGTTGGTCAACAACATAATGACCCTGAACTGACAGAGTTACTGAAACGTTACCCGTACACGTTAATTAAAAAGTCGTTTCGCAACTCAATTTTTCTTAAATCCCAACGTGTACGGGTACATGTAGCTACACGTACCCGTACCCGTACACGTTTGAAATCGCAAACTCCCTATTGTTTCAAGGGGGTGGGACATTATTTATCTTGCTGTATGGTTAATTAAAACAGATTTTGTCAAAAGGTTTTCTGTGCTGATGCAAATTTTATTTTTATTTTGGGATTTGGGTAGTTTTCATAGAAAGCTGTGAATTCTTATCCCTCCCAACTTACTCATTAGGTAACAGAGCAGGAATTCTGCCGTATGCAATACCAGTTTTTAAGCCCATTTGACATAGATTTGACTGTTCGCTTCAGAAGAACAAATTGCCTATGCTTTTGACAAGGCAGAAGCCAAAAGTTGAATTCTATTGCAGAAATGAGTCTTTCATGATATGAAAGAGGTAAATGTATCTTTGATAGGGTTGGCTTTGCCCATAGGCAATACTGTTATAAATATTTTAATTACATTTGCCTGCCTCGAAAAGTTGCACTCGGAAATTATGTAATCCCCAAAACTAAGCAATCTTGGGAAAATAAATTGTTTCAATAAACATTTGAAGAATTCCACTGGCATCTTGCATTACTGTTGAATGTTCCAGATGAATAAAGAGGGTGATTTGAGGACTTTTAGAACCTAAAATATGTTTGACTATTGGTGTGTTTTGGTTGGGAATTCCCTAAGAAATATGTACATGTGACCAGCACTTCCCCTTCTGTTAGTTTTTCTCTCTTATTTGTTGCATGGCCCCTGTTTAAGAATCAGAAAAAGGTTGTCTGAAGGGTTATAATTGACAAAAGATATTTGAATGCCAAATTTAAAATGATGCGACCACATTTTTTTAGGGCTGTCGCGACTATCATTTTTTGTAATCGAATAATCGAGACCAGTAATCGACGGTTAGTCGATAAATAGTCGCTTCCCATTATTTTTTAGCAAATCATTCTTCTGTTCGTAAAACTCTGAAAATGACAATGGCACCAGTGTGTTCAGAAGAAGTGGGGGTTGTGGGAACAACAAATCGGTCCCGACTGAAGCTACATGTAGTCCAATCTTGGACCCACAGTCCGTAATATAATTTTTGGGGTTGGTACGTCCTGTAGGACGTACCAATCCCAAAAATAATATTACTGACTGCGGGTCCAAGTTTGAACTAGACTGAAGCCGAAGAATTAAAATGAATTTACCAAAGAACGTTCCTGCATATGTTTCCTTTCTGCAATAAGTTTCTCGAAATTTTGAACATTGAGATCTATGCATTCCCTCGTCAGTTGTTAAAATTGGATCTTAGTCTGAAGTTCCGAACTTTGAGAAGTGATCTGACGTTCTGACTTTCGTCATAATTTTGTCACTTCCGCGCTTTGGGTTTCCCAATGGGTGCATTCGTGTGTACAAGACTGGAGAAATTCAGAAGAATCTATTCTTCTCGAGTAATTGTCAGTGTTCTTTCTTACACAGTCAGTGACAGTCGTACAGTCTTCCGGATATGAATGTTAACTATGGTTAGATATTTAAAGTTATTCACCTTCATTGATCATTCACCTCACAAAACGATGCAATTTAGCCCCGACGTGTAGTAGACGTGTACCACCTTGAAAATGAACGACGATCGACTAAAAATAAAAAAAAACGTCGACTACTTCAATAGTCGACGGTTAGTCGACTAATCGAATAATCGCGACAGCCCTAATTTTTTTCGCCTGAACGTTATAATGGACGCCTATGGGAAAATATTTAGTACTGTGATACGTATTCATGTTTGGCTGAAATTAAACAATTGCAGGAATTCGATTGCATAAAATGTTTTTTTGAGTAATGGTTGCGGAATGAATGAAATATTTCAATATGTTGGATACTTTGGGGTTCCTTCTTTCATGCGTGTTGTCACATTAGTTCTAATGTTGCATGTTTGTAGACAAGAAGTCGTGCAAATATTTTAATGACATGTTGTTGTTGTCGACCCAACCGTATACAATTTTGCTACGGATTTCAAAACAGAACGTGCTACTCGAGAATGTCAAATTGAATGGGTGACCGACGTTTTTGTTTCTGTTATGTTGTACTAGAGAGCCTGGGTTACTGAGAAAACACGCTAGTTTTTTGTCTTCCGATATTTTAAAAAATGCGAAGGTTCACCAAAAATCAGAGGTTGCGTGCCATTAGTATGCATGAGGCTGGGATACCCCCAGATGAGCTCATTCTGAGTTCGGAGTCACTGTGACTACTATTCTGCCGTCTCAATGAAATGTATAGAACCACTGGATCTACTTCCGACCGAGTTCAGATCGACCAAGAGTTACGACCACTGCACAAGACCGACACATCAGGACATCTCACTTGCGGAATCGCTTGCTTCCGGTGACGAGGACAGCAACAATTACTCCTGGTAGAACTAACAATAGAATCAGTCCACAGACTGTCAGAAACAGACTCTGAATACGGCATGGGAAGTGGGCATCCATAACACGGACCATTCCTTACCCAACGTCATCGTATTGTCAGAATAGAATGGGTACGTCAGCGTGTTTGCTGAGCTCAACAACATTGGGGCACAGTTATTTTAGTGATGAATCACGATTTTGTCTGCGGCACGCTGATAGTAGGGCAATAATGTATCGCCGACGAGGAGAACGGTTTTCTGATGCTTGGTTGCATGCGGCAATGCGACCGTTTCGGCGGGGGTAGTGTAATGGTTTGGGCAGTAATATGCACCATCGTTCGCAGTTGATCTTCATCGATGGTAATCTGAATGCACAGCGATATACGGACGAAATTCTTAACGCTGTTGTTGTTGTCCCGTTGTTCAACGCTGACGTCGTATTGCAGTTATTCCGCCAAGCCAATGCCCGATGTCACGTCGCGCGTATATGTCGTGACATTATTGAGGAGCAGAGCATCTAACTTCTTTCATGGCCGCCACTTTCGCCAGATTTGTCTCCAATCGAGCATATTTGGGAGCAAGTGGACCGTCGAGTACGAGTTCATGATCTTCAGACGTTAGGTGATAAATATGAATTTACAATAATTTGTTTGGGATTAAAGGGATAATACTAAAAGAATGCTCCTCAAAGTTTATTATACTTTCTTTTTTGACTCTACTTACTCCACAGCTCATAAGTATCAATAGCACAATTGACAATGCCCATATTGGAAGCAGGCATGAAGAAGTCGCGGGATAACTTGAGATATATTCATACATAGTGCATGCAAACAACTATCTCTGGGCTTATGGTTCTTATTGTTGGCCCGACACAAGCTGAATCCAGGGACCGACCTGGGCATGCGCCAGTGCGTATTTGGTTCTGAAACATCAGGACCTGGCTCTTAAATCTCAGAAATAGGCTTCGCAGTTGGCGCGTAACTTCTCAGATCATATTTTGATATTCTTTCGATGGATAATCGAGAGAGACACTCTTACATGCATTATATATATGATTATCATTTATCATTGTTTTAGAGTGCTTAAGTTAATACTTCAAGTCTTAATTACCAAGCATTAATCTTCACTGTGATTTCTGATCAAGTCTTGGCTGCCTGAATAGGCAGCCAAGACATGATCAGAAACCACAGTGAAGATTAATGTTTGCTATAGTGTACTAAATGAAAATGATGAGAGCTATTAGTGTGTGTTACAAACAGCAGTGTGACTCCGTAAATTGAAATCTGGCGCATGTATTGAAAAAATAGGGTCCGAGGCTAAAGCGTATTTTAAATAGTCCTGATCGGTCCCTGTGAATCTGTACAGCTAACAGGGATATGGACGGCATACATCCAATCTGGCTATGCTATCTCCTTTCGGTATACACTATCATATGAATTTCCTTACAAATTAGATCTTATCAACTATTTTTATACCGCTACGTCCAATGTGTTTACTGTATTTTCTTCTGTATTATGTATACCGTAAATTAAATCAATAAATCAATAAACAAATCAAATCAATAATAACGTAACTACCTTTTTAATACCAATGATGTTTTTCGGAATATGTGAAAACTAATAGTAATGATAAAAATAACAATTAAACAAAATAAAAAGACAAATTTTTCAAAGTATTCATTTCTCGGTGATTGTTTGAGTGAAGTAGAAGTGATTTCTCCAAAACATGGATTTTCTCTATATTATATTGTACACCAGTAGAAACAACAAAGGTTTAGAACCATTCTCATGAATAACTACTGTGCTGTGCGTGTATGTATGGAATTTGTAATGATGTTTTCATTGAAGGATCATTCAAAAACATCGATTCGTTTTACTGTATATCATATGACTCGTCCGTTGTGTTCACTTCAAAACATATGATATTTTGTTTTCATATTAATCAGTGATAAATAAAGCCTTCCGTCAATTTCATTGGTCAATATCAAAACTAGACAATTTGATTGGCTGAACAAAATACAACTGGGCCATATTTTCATAATTTGCATAATTAGAGTTGGGAGCTTTCATTGGCCAATTTCAAAACTGAACAAATTGATTGGCTAAACAAAATACAACTGGGTTACATTTGCATAATTTCAGTAGGGAGAATTTACGTTATCGGTCCTATTTAGTGTGGGTTATATTGTATTAATCTTTTACCGACAAGAAAAACGCCATTAATTTTTTTTTTATATTTTCACCTTTTGCTTCCAAAACGTAGGTTGTGACCCCTCATAATTGGAACGAGCTCGACGAGCTCGTTCCAATGAGGGGTCATAACCTATGTTTTGGAAGCAAAAAATGAAAAATTTTAGTTATACGAGGATGCTTTTCCAAGTGCCGTCTGAAACTCAAGGTATGTGATGGGTTAAAAAGTCATACTAAGTGGCTAATTTGTGCGTGTGTGTGTCATATGATAAATATAATATGAAATGAGTGTTTTTCTCATATAATATTTATGAAACTCGTCCGAATTTTCTGTTTGGGCTCGCCGGAGGCTCGCCCAAACGGAAAATTCGGACGAGTTTCATAAATATTATATGAGAAAAACACTCATTCCATATCCTCTATATATAATATTGTACATCAGTAGAACAAAAAATGAATTATCTATTTTCTTCAATCATCCAACTGAATAACTACTTTGTGTTTGCTTGACGCATATTAATTGAATATTTTGTTTTGTCAGGCCCGAGTGTTGTGTTAATTTTTTCAACTAAGTGGCTATCGAAGGAGGAGACATGTTTTAGTCATTTGGAACCTACACGCCTGTTGTCACTAGATTGTTTATGAATGGAGTGAGTGTTTGAGATGCTCCGCCTAGAGAACTAGGATCCAACACCGCATGTGTCCGAGACGGTTCGCTGGGGGTGGAAGCACCGAATTAAAGTTGGTAACGATCTTTCAAGGCGCTCCCATCACGTCTCATAAGCGGTTAAAGGAGCTAAATTGAAATGTAAAGCATTCACTCTTGTGACTAATATAAAAGTGCTGCATCAAAATACAACAAATTTTGCTAGTCTTGTCAGTTCATGACTGGAAAAAGATAGGTTGTGAGCAGAGCTGCACGGTCTATCGATAAACCGATACAAATCGGTATTAAAACCAATGTCGATTGAATACCGGTGTAATTACAAAAATATCGGTTAATCGTCATTATGAATTTACCCCCAATTTTATTTTCACGATGCCTTGAGCTTTTTTAACTGTAGCCTCGAATGAATAATATTATCCCTTTACCCAAGGAATCGTTGCATGTGCCCATGTAATATACAAACTCAGCAGTAGGAAAAATAATTTTCAAAAATTTCAACAAAGTTATATCATGTTCACGCAGAAAGGAAATTGGAATCACAAACAGAGACAGTCAAACTAAACGACCGAATTAATGTCACGGAAGCTTAATAATAATTGCTCAAAAATACCTTTTGTTGTCCAGTGCGTACTTTTGTTACAGAACAGAACAGATATCGCCGGTGTCAGCAAACATTAGCCTAATGGAATGCACACACAGCACAGCCATCCCAAGTTCTACTTTTGTTCCAGTTAAAAACGCCCGAAATTTAAACAGACTTACAGAGAGACCGGTTCTCATCATATTAAATTTAAAATCATCGAACATTTTCCATCCTCCAAGTATAATGATCCCTGCACACACACACAATCGTTTGAATTTTGAGTGTTCGGATCGACATTTTTCGGGAATAAAATGAATTAACATCGATCCAACAAGTGGCAAGGTCTAATACCCAAGACTGGTTATCTGATAGACTTACTCGTTTCTCAGTAAAATCCTTGTACCCGTTCAAATCATCGACTGTTTTATTCAATAAACGATTAATTACAGTGAATTATTATATTCCAGGGTTGGTGTGTAATAAATACAGAACAACACTTTTCTGGAATGGGTTAACGATTACTGGACTCGAAAGAGTGGCGTTGGGTTTACCGGCTCTCTTGGTATCCCTGCCCGACTCCCTCTCATCCAGTAATCGTTAACAAATTGAAACATAAGTGTGGTTCTGAGTATACGTTAATCCAATTAAATCAATGAACAACGCCTTCTCTTTAACACTCAGAAACGTGATGTCGCGTCCACCCTCCGGCGATGATGTACAAACAATGCCTTCACTGTTGGTATGGAAAATAACGAGCTGGAAAAGGCATGCAACCTGAGCAGTTATCAAGCTCCGTGTGTCTGAGGAAGTAGGAGACACTTGACTTGGAACAAATGTTACGTCATAAAACTTCATAATCGTGAAGTTCAATTAATGCACTCTTATTGTCCAGGTTGTGTGTGTTTATATCATGTAGAATACATTATGTTCTCTACGGATGCCCCCCCCCCCCCCCCCCCCCCACACACACACACACCAAATGCACCCCTGTCTCACGTTTTGGTTTGCCTTTTTAAATGTTTCAGTATTAAGAAACTGATCTTTGCTGACATATCGTCGCCTGAGTGCTAGAATGTTCTATGTCCCCTATGGGACATAGAACATTCTAGCACCCAGGTGACGATATCGCGACGGCCATGTATCGACAAATGGTGTCTCATCGACCAACATGCTATAGTATTTCTTTTGATCCGAATTGGGAGGAAAGGCGTGGACTTGTTTGGAGGGAGCGAGTCATCTGCAATACCCGCTCCTATGTTTCTACTCGATTCTCTTTATATGAGGAAATATCCAGCCCAAAACAGGGTCGCAGATCAGCCTGTACAAACAGAGCACTTCAAGTGGGTCTCTCACAGACTAGTATAGGTAATGCAAGTTTCCGCAGGTTGTGCATGACACTAAATTCACCTGCCCCTTCTGAAAAAAGGGATGCAGCAGACAGGGAATGTGGTATGTTCACAACTAGAGAAAACTAATGAGAATGAAATGAAGGCCAGACGAGAAGAACTCAAAGAAATCAACACTTTGAGAAGTGTGAAGCGAAATATTATAAGTGTTGAATGTGACGCAGTGTACAATAATCCACTGTATTCAGGTATAGGGAAAATACCATTCCAACCTGCTACTCAGTATACTTATATTCATGCAGAGAATGTTACCAGCAAAAAACAAGTGATTTCAGTACAAGAATAAACTATGTTCCAGGAGAGGAAAACACATTAACCAACAGCCCTGTGGACCTGAAAACCCAGAGTGCACAGTAACATTGAATATGAAAGAAAGTATGGGAAATGAAAAGGCATGGAATACTTCTTGCCTAGAACAACTAAAATCAGATGACTTGGAGGTCCAGTGCATGACAACTGATTTTGATTCCAAAGCCTTTAAAGCAGCTGAGAACATTTACAAGAATAAAAGGAGTTCAATACGCCCCGAACATTTACTGGATACAAGGCACTTATCTGAAAATCACAGAAAGAAAATAAAGAATGACAAGAGTATTGTTGCAACAATGCCTGGGAAAACAAAGACTGAAAGACAAACACACTGTAACCGCTTTGCATTGGATATAGCAGCCAGATGCACAGCTGAACTGTCGGCTTGTCACAAGAAACATTTTGGAAATATAAATAAAGTTATAAATGCCATGTCATATGCTGTAGATACAATTGTCGATTGTTACCAAGGAAATCATAAATTGTGCAAGCGATATTTATATGTTTGTTCTATCAAGAAAACTTGGCTTTCCAAGAGTGCATATTTGTCAGATTCATTTAAAATTCCTCTTTCACCAAGGGCAAGTCAAAGGTTACGAAAATGTGCTAATATACGACTGTCCAGGTGCAATATACTGAAGACCAAACTTCATAGCAATACCATAAAAGCTGAGGCAGTGAATCGTTGTCTACGGAGGTCTTTGGCACGTAATATCATCTTTGCTAGGAACTTTCCGGGAAGAGGCTACAGTGCTATACATTCAGTGAACAATGGCCCAGGAGAATCTATTGTGAAACTCTGTAAAAAGTGTGAGTGCCCAGTGGCATCTGGTTTTCAAGCAGCAAAACAGCTGAAGCAGTTGCAGAGCAAAAATTAATAAGATAAAAAGAGACAGAAATCAATAGAATTCAAACTTCAGCGGTGTGAAAAACGCACAAAAATGTATAAATTATATGAAGAACACCAAGAAGATGAAATTTACAGAAAAGCCTTAGACAAGGAAGAAGCCAAAGCTCAAATGTCCATAGCAAAAGTAAAAAATAAGAAAGATCGCCACAGATATCATAAGCAATAATTTTCTGGTAAGATTTCATTCTTGCACTTGCCTGCCTGCCGCCGCCACCCCCCCCCCCCCCCCCCCCCCCCACACACACACACATTCTTCCTATCCTGTCCACTTGGAACATAGTGTGACACTTTAAAACAAAATGAAATAGTTTAACAAGTATTAACTGAACTAAATGAGTAGCCTGGATTAATTTTGCCAGTCTGAATACTTTTTTTTCAAATGGATAGTCAATCGGCCATGAAATTTGCCATAGAATACACACTTTTTCTGAAACTATAGCCCTAGCTGCTGAAATTGGCCATCTATTAATAATTATTTATAAATGTATGTAATAACCTATAAAATACATGCAGGGGTATGTTCATTACCATTTTGGAGACCCAATTTCCTGTATTCATTGGTAGAATGGCTCTCCAAAACTAGGTGCCCAGGCTCAACACAAAGCTTCTGATGACACAAGTGGCTAACATCTAACTGCTGTCCATTTGCACCAAAATGTGGCATTTCATCCTTCATCAATGCATTGACAGCCATGTACATGGTTCTATGTATATATTCCAGTGAATTATTAGAATCTCCCCATGTTACTCTAATTAAGCCATATCCTCGGCTGCCCCCCCCCCCCCTCCACAACAAACAAGCATGTCCACCCCCTCCCTTGATGATCTAAAACATAATTCTATCTTTGAGCTTGTCAAAAAATGATGCTATTCTTGAAAATAGACAATAATGCACGAGCATCTTCATTCTGCAACAATCACCAAGGAAATGGAGAAAAACAGCATTTCTATAGGTCTCACAGAACTAAATATTTTCCCATAGGCGACCATTATAACACGTATGTGGAGAAAAATATGATCGCATCACTTTAAATTAAATATTTAAATACCTACATAAAGTACAGATCTTCACACAACTTTCTCAAAACATGGGGTCATGCAACAAATAAGAGCGAAAAGGTACCAGGAAGTGAAGTACCGTCCTTGAACTCAGTTTTTTTCTGGGAATTCCCAACAAAAATACACAAATAGTTAACTGAATTTTAAAGACCCAGAAAATACTTAGAAAATCTCATTTTTCTTATGAAATATTCAGTATTGTTGTAAAAACCTAATAAAATGCTTTACCAGTTTTCTCAAGCAATAAGTTTTTTTTCTAGGAGTCTTATTTTAGACTATGATGCAATATCCGAGTGCAAGGCAGATCACTCTAAACTAAATATTTAGTTCCGGGAGACCTATACAGAGATTCAGAAATAACAAAACATTTAAAATAAAATAGCCAATTAAAATGTATGTTAATTATTTTAATTATGTTACTCTACAATAACTTTTAAGAACACTTCCTCGCGATCATTATATCGTAATCACCATTTCACTTCACCCAATTTACCGTACAACGTTCAGAACAGAATATATCGTGTCGACAACTAAACGATTTCGATCATGTTTACAACATACTGTAACATGGCATACCTGATATCCTCGTCTGGGATATTATTAATATTCTCAAGCATCCCTTTTTCTAAAAGCCTCGAAATTACCTAATAACATAATTATGAAATAACGATTTGCGATTACATCAACGATTAGGTGTTTTACTTCCTCCTTCTGAAAATAAACGACGTTTGTTTTTCTACGAATTATTATTATCACCGGGAAGTAATCAGGGGACTTACGGAAATTCCTATTAATATGTTTCTTTATTTTGCCTTGGATAGAATTGTAGAGGGGATAGGCAAAAACACTGCTCCATACCATTCTTCCGATTAAATTTACTGCGGCAGTTCCCTCATCTGCAGTGTTCGAGCAGAGTTGAATGTGAATCCTGGTTTGTTTCGCTTTCCCGGCGATTTTCCCTCAAAATTACTCTCGGCATTTCCCCGACAGAGATCACGTTCATAGTTGCAACGGAGTCAAAGCGAATACCGCTTTTTAACAAAACTTCCAAGCAAAGTTACACCCGGCATTATCTCCGATCCATTTCCCACCCTGCGTCCTTCGCAAAATACCCCCAAAACGAGAAGGATTTTACTCACAGAAAGTATTGCTGATTCTTGACACCCTTTCGACATGACCAAAGTGACATAAGCTCGCACACTTGAAACCCAAACCAAAATGGGGCTTAGCTCACCGAGGATCAGACGAGGTTTTGTGAAACTCTCGAAGAAGTATTGGAGATCCCATAATGGTTCATGGAGCTCATAAATGTCAAAACGCTTGGCGAGGCGAAAGAAGAGAATCGTGGCATTGCCTACGCCATAAGACTCCAAAAGCGTTAGAACAAATATTTGAGCGCACAGTATGTTAGCGATGATTCTTCCGCGCGGAGTAACTGCCGGCACTGCCCGGACAACAGAATTGGAGGAGAGATTCGAGCACGCCCTGCTTGCCGACAAATCTAAAAAATAAAGTCCGGACCGAAGACGTTAGAGTGGAGAGGGAAGAAAAAGAACTTTATGCAACATTTTTTTCAAAATGGTAGAAGGAGAAAAAAACAAGCTTTACAAACAACAGTTCATCGCGAGTGTAAAAACAATCCTCTCAAAAGGAACATTGGCAACAGCCAGGAAATGCCAGCAATTCAAAAAATCACTCTATATTGATTAGCGTGTATCGTTTGAATATATTGCTTTGTAAAATTAGTACGTGAAATCTTCATAGAACAATGCTGACAGTACAAAGTTCATGAGATCGTATCTTACTATTCCAGATGCGAAGGAATCACTAGCGACGGGGAGGGGGGTCACATGCTGGAAGTGTCCAACCCCCAGCCTTTTCCACAGACCTCTTTCACCATTACACATTTGGTTATACATAAAGACCAGCAGGACAGTGATGTTTTGAAGGTATGTGATGAATGTGCTTCTTGTGTTTTGTCCTCGGAAGCTGTGAATAATAACTAAGTGAAAAATCTATCCCATCGAGATTTAGTAGTAACCCACCCTCTACATACTGTAGTCGGAATATTTTCTTTCTGTTTGATCGGTTCAGTCCGTGATTTTACCACTGATCTCGCCAATAGCGCATTATATTTTGCAGGGAAAAGCGCAAACCCTGCTGTGTATTTCAGACTACTTCATTCCCCTGCAGTGATGATCCCATTAACTAAAAAGCATTTTCTGCACTAATTGAGACAAGACTTCTAGTTTCAACTGTACAGGTGGCATTGTACTACACTATCACCTACATACAAATACCACCATTTACAGGCTTAGTCTACTTTCTGTACTTCAAGTCAATTCCAACCCGAAAGCTAGCCTTCATGTTTGAAAATGGCAGAGAGTGCAAACCAAATCATGATCAGTTCCAGAAGTCCACTCTCAAAAATACAGATGGGAGGGTATCCTTCATAGCATATTACATATATTTTTCCCCAGAAATACTCATGATCAAACTCGGCTAATATTGCTTCAAACTCGGCTGATATGGCCCCGCTCTCCTCTGATATAAACCAAGCTGGAGTTTTGCCCCTTGATGCTTTACTTCGCACAATCAGTTTATTTACATTGAAATGTTCACATTTATTAGTCGAACACAATCAGGAAAGCTAACGTTATCAGGCAAAGTTGAGAGATTTGAAGCACACTTTTGTTTGGTAAGTAATTAATGATAGGTATATGTAATGATTAGGTTGAAGAAGAGAAGAAAGAAGAGGGTTTTAGAGAAAATTTATCATAAACTAAAATTCAGAGTCGTAAATAGAGATTTTTCGAAGTAAAAACGATGGGGTAGTTTATTGTCCGAAAATTGAGCTTCCGCAATGGGGAAGCCGGATATTTTTGATAGATGATCTTAGAGAAGAGGACATTTCGCACTCGCAAACCAGAATCAGAAAACTGTAACTGTATAATATTTATGAAACGAGTCTAAGAATTTTCCGTTTTGGCGGGCCTCTGGCGAGCCCAAACTGAAAATTCGGACGAGTTTCATAAATATTATATGAGAAAAACACTCATTTCATATTCTATTTATCATATGACACACACACGCACAAATTAGCCACTTAGAATGACTTTTTAACCGATCACCTAACTTGAGTTGCAGACGGCACTTGAAAAAAACATCCTCGTATAACTAAAAAAATTCATTTTTTGCTACCAAAACATAGGTTATGAACCCTCATTGGAACGAGCTCGTTCCAGTGAGGGATCATAACCTATGTTTTGGAAGCAAAAAGTGGAAATATAAGAACAATGAATGGCGTTTATCTTGTAGGTAAAATATTAATACAATATAACCAACTCTGAATTGGACAGATAACGTAAATTCTCCCTACTGAAATTATGCAAATGTCCCCAGTTGTATTTTGTTTAGCCAATCAAATTTTCCGGTTTTGAAATTCACCAATGAAAGCTTCCAACTCTAATTCTGGAAATTATAAAAATGTGGCCCAGTTGTATTTTGTTCAAGCAATCGAACTGTCTAGTTTTAAAACTGACCAATGAAATTGACGGAAGGCTTTATTTATCACTGATCAATATGAAAACAAAATATCAAATGTTTTAAAGTGAACAAAACGGACAAATCATAGGATAAAGTCATATATTCTCCAATCAAAAAGTATTTATAATTGTTTGTAATAACGCAAGAAACACTTGCACGCTTTTATCACTGGGGCCACCGGGTGCAATCTTTCTTGTGTTTTGTCCTCAGAAGTCATAAATAATTAATAAGTGAAAAATCTATCCCACAGCGATTAAGAAGTAATCCACGCTTTAGTGTCAATATTTTCATTGTGGTTGATCGGTTCAATTCCTGATTTCACAAACGCCCTTGTGTATTTCAGACTATTTCATTCTTCTGCAATAATGAGCGCATTAACTAACGAGCATTTCCTGCGCTAATTGTGACAGGACTCCTAGTTTCAATTGTAATTTTCCATTAAGCATTGCGATTTCACTGCCGATCTCACTAATAACGCAGTATATACTATTCAAAAAAGAAGGGGATATTTGATAAAAGAGAAATATATGAAAAAATATATTTATATTTTCATCAAAAAGACAGTTGAGGAATTGCACTGTGGAATGATTTCAGCGATAGCTGGATGTCTGACAAGAGCATAATCCACGCACTGAGCTGTAGAAGACATGGACGGTCAGTCAGAGAATTTACCACATTTAGTCCAAGACCTCAATACCTTGTAAATACTCCTCGGTTCGCGAGACAAACGCGGAGCCGACGTGGCAGACTCCTCACCATACGTCCAATATCAGCTTGACTGATGTTATTCCATTCTTTCTGCAGTGCAGCGATGAGTTCCTGGACATTAGTAGGGGGCTGTTGGCGTTGTCGTACTAGGCGGGTCCTCAGGTGGCGGATAGAGGACGGCCTGCTCAATTGGGGCAGGTTTGCTAATTTCTAATTGGCAGGTTTGCTCAATTGAGTCGGTTCGCGGCGAAATACACAAATACGCAGCCCCGGACCAAAATGATCAATCCTGCTAATACCAACTGGCAGGCACCTTGTTCTCCCGTGAGGTGCGTTCCGAAGGCCCCGGAAGAAGGAATACTGGCAGTTGAGGACTCGTGGCCCCGGTTAGGGCAGTCTCCAAGATGGAGATCAGGTTATCAACCCTGTTTGGCCCTGTCTCCATTTTTCAGATAATGTCCAACACACTGCTTTGTCCCAATTTCGGGTTATGCATGGCACCCTTTTATTACAGTGTTTTATACAGTGATTGATTGAATGGCCGCCATCTGAAGACCTGGCACTTCCACACACGGGCCAATCAGTCAGTGGTATGCCTCGGCATCAACACTGGCTGAGTATACTGCCTCATACCAGGTATGTGGGAATACCGGCAACCCGGTGGGATAACTGCATAGCAGTAACCCTACCCCTTGTTGGACTCCGTGGTGGGTGGGAGCCGGGGCAATGAATCATTTATCAATACAAACATGGCTACCAAAAACACATCAAAAAGACTTCATGTAGATGTAACTAATTCTGATTCTGACTCGGATCATGACAACATAACACCCGATTCTAAACACTGGCCAAAATTCATAGTGATTTATTATGCAGAAGAAAACAGGAAAGCAACTGATATTAATCCGTTTGCATTAGAAAAGGCAATCAAGGGCATAGCAGGTACAGTTAAGGGGTCAAAAAATTAAGATCTGATGGACTGTTGATTGACTGTGCTAATCATACACAAGCCTTCAATCTTCTGAAAACAGAAACACTTTTCGACGTGGAGGTTCATGCAAGTTTTCATAAAACTCTCAATACCAGCAGAGGTGTAGTTCGAACACGAGTACTTGCTGATATGGACGAATTAGACATTTTAGAAGAATTAAAACCACAAGGAGTAATCAATATAAAACGAATCAAAATCAGGAAAAACGGAAGTGAAATCAAGACAAACACATATATATTTGGCTTCAATACTCCTCAACCTCCAAAGTCCATCATAACAGGCTATATGAATGTTAAAGTGGACATGTATATACCAAATCGATTGAGATGTTTCCATTGCCAGACATTCGGTCTTAGTAAAGATTCGTGCAGAGGACAAACTACCTGTTACAAATGCAGTGAAAAACATCAAGAGCCCTGTACAAACAATATTATCAAATGCGTAAACTGCCAGGGCAATCATATGTCATCTTCAAAGGATTGCCCTGTATGAAAAAAAGGAAAAATTAATACAAAAAGTGAAATTTGAAAAACAAATTAACTTTAAGGAAGCCAGAGACATTGTTTCATTCATGCCTGGCATGAATGCATCGACCCCATCATATGCAACAACGTTAAAACAAAAAGTACAAACAAGATCAGTAGAATACCAGTCCCACTACAAGCTTTTACAATTGATCAATCAAATGAAACAACACCACAATCAAACCAAACAGAGTCAACAGTCTCAAAAACAACTGAGGATCAATTAAACCGAAAACACGGAAAGGATACGCCTAAACCTGCACACAATAAGGAAAATATCACTAAATCAGAGCAGAAAAATGAACAAAACAAAACAAAGCCTAACCACAGTAGGAACAAAGATCACAACAACAGACTCTGAGTCAGAATCAAATGAAAAAAATAGAAAAAGAAGAAAAGAAAAAGGAAAAATTAAGACAAAAACAATTATCGGACTGAATACCCAAGGTTCTTCAAAACCCTGCTGTTCGCAACAGGTTTGAAGGCCTTGAGGAAATGGAGGTAGGTGATTGTATCGATGGAACATTCGAACAATTACGTCCGATTTCTTCACAGAATAGATCCCCGAGGAAAAATTCACCGAGGAAAACTACAGGGGCCATTTCGCCCATAAGTCCACCCTCTAAATCTCCATCGAAATATGGCTAATACAAACAAAAATAATATAATACAGTGGAATTGTCGTGGTTTTAGAGCCAATTTTAATGAACTGGGTCTTCTCAGCCAAAAATATAAACCTGCTGCTTTTTGCCTGCAGGAGACTATTTTAAAGAAACCCGAGGCCCATGATCATTCAGTTTTTAAGCATTATACTTCGTATAATGCCTGGGCGGATGATAGTGACCTTCATATTCGTGGAACATCTGTTTTGGTTAGAGACGATATCATTCATAGATTTGTACCTTTGAATACAAATTTGCAGGCTGTAGCGGTACACCTAACTTTGGACAAAACAGTTACACTTTGTTCGATTTACGTTTCACCAAGTAAAGCCCTACAACTGTATGATCTATGATCTTGAACTACTGGTCCAACAGCTCCCAACTCCATATATTTTGTTGGGTGATTTTAACGCTCATAACCACCTTTGGGGTGATTCCTGCAGTCAAGAAGATGTAAAATGTAAAACTGTAGAAGAATGCATTACAAAACATGAAGTGCGTTTGTTTAATGGTGTTTCAGACACTTATCTGCACCCCGCATCTGGTTCGTACACTTCAATTGATCTTTCAATTACACGCCCTTCTAACAGCCTTGATTTTTCTTGGAAGGTAGAAGATGACTTGTGCGGGAGTGCCCACTTTCCGATTCTGTTAGCGAGTGTAGTTCCGGTGGATGATGAGAGGGTGCCCCAGTGGAACTTTAATAAGGCTGACAGGGACACTTTCTCATCGCTTTGTTCTAAACGCCTCACACGGGAGAAATTTCAAGACAGCACTGACCAGATTGAACACTTCACCACAGAGTTGATTGACATTGCAAGCCAAGTCATTCCTAAAACCTCGGCTAATCCAAAACGTTTCACTAAACCATGGTTTAATATTGAGTGCAAACAGGTTATAAAAGATCGCAGGAAATTTGAGAAGGAATTTAATAAGTCACCAACCACACGTAACTTGGAAAAACTTCGTATAAATCGGGCAAAAACAAGACGACTCATAAAACAAAAAAAGAAAAGTTCTTGGGAAACATATGTTTCTAAACTTAATCAAAACACCCCCATCAATAAAATTTGGAAAGTGATAAGTAAAATTAAAGGAAAAGACACAAAATCAACGGTACAACATCTGAATGATAACGGCACACGAATCACATCAAAAAAAGAAATTTCAAATAAATTGGCCTCCACATTTTCGAAACATTGGTTGTCTGAAAATTGTAATCCTGAATTTCTAAAAATTAAAAAACAACAAGAAAAACATAAGCTCAAATTTACCTCCAATAATTTAGAGGATTACAATTAACCTTTCTCTATGGAAGAGTTAAACAACTCTTTACATAGAGCAAAGGACACTGCCACTGGACCCGATGAAATACATTATCAAATTTCAAAACATCTGCCGCAATCATCTCTTGAACTTTTACTATCTATTTTTAATGACATTTGGGTGACTGGCCATTTCCACCGTCTTGGCGCAAAGCAATAATAATTCCCATTCCTAAGCCTGATAAAGATCACAAAAACCCTAGCAATTATAGGCCTATTGCCTTAACAAGTTGTCTGTGTAAAACCATGGAAAAAATGATCAATGATCGGCTTGTCTGGTGTCTGGAATCGAACAGTCTACTTGCGAATGTTCAATGTGGTTTCAGAAACCAGAGAAGTACTGTGGATCATTTGGTTAGACTTGAAACGTTTATAAGAAATGCCTTTGCCAGAAAAGAACATGTGGTCGCCATTTTCTTTGAACTGGAAAAGGCATATGACACAACGTGGACGTATGGAATTTTACAGGATCTTTTTAATATGGGGTTGAGAGGGCGTATGCCTCTTTTTATTGACAATTTTTTAAAGGACCGCCAATTTCAGGTTCGTGTTGGTTCAACGTTATCCGATGCGCATGAACAGGAATTGGGGGTTCCTCAGGGTAGTATTTTATCTGTTACCCTTTTCTCGGTTAAAATTAATAGCATCATCCAAGCAATTGAGAATATGGTAGATTCTTCGTTGTATGTAGACAATATTTTAATCTGCTACAGTAGAAAGAAAATGAATGCTATAGAGCGCAAACTTCAGCTGTGCTTAAACAGAATTAAAAAATGGGCCACAGAAAACGGTTTTAAATTTTCAAGGATGAAAACAAATTGTGTTCATTTTTGTAAGCTTCGGAAACATCACCTCGATCCGGAATTAAAAATTGATGGGAGTCCTATTAAAGTTGTTAAGGAAGTGAAATTCTTAGGTTAGTTGTTTGACAACAAACTTAATTTCACTTCCCACATAAAACAACTAAAAGTTGAATGTAAGAGAGCTCTGGACCTTCTGAAGGTCATTGGTAGCACTGATTGGGGTGCTGACCAAAAAACTTTGCTCCATCTGCATAGATCACTTGTTCGGTCAAAATAAGATTACGGTTCTATAGTTTTCGGTTCTGCGAGGAAGTCATACCTAAAACCACTTGATGCTATTCACAATAGTGGTATTAGAATTAGTCTAGGGGCTTTTCGAACATCCCCAGCAGACTCGATGCTTTTTGAAGCAGAGGAGCCTTCTCTTGAGAAGCGCAGAATTAAATTGTTTCTCCAATATGTGTCTACACTTTTGGCCAATCCTTCAAATCCTGCTTTTAATTGTATTTCAGAACCTCAAAATGTTGACTTTTTTAACCGACATCAGAAACAAATTCCTCCATTGGGAATTAGAATTAAACCCCACATGGAGTCTGCACAAATTGATTCTGAATCTATAAAAGAAAACCGTAAATCACACATTCCTTCTTGGCATCTTAAAAACCTACAGTTATTTTGGACCTTGCTTCTACCAAAAAATCTGATACCAATTCCTTGCAGTTCAAACAAAAATATGCCGAAATAAAGTCCAAGTATAGTACATACACAATGATCTGTACAGATGGATCTAAAGATGGTGACAAAGTATTATCAGCTGCTGTTACTGGTGATCTTATCACCTCAATCAGAATACCGAATCAGAGTTCTATTTTCACAGCTGAAGTCAAAGCTATACAAATCGCGCCTGAACACATCGAGAATGTGTAGGAAAGGAAGTCGATTATTTTTTCCGACTCTCTTTCCTCTCCACTTGCTTTACTCAACCCCAAGTTGAAGAACCCTCTCATTTTGGAACTTCGTGAGAAGTTAACAACTCTCATGTCAATATGATATCGTGTTTTGCTGGTTACCCGGCCACGTAGGTATCACTGGTTACACCAGAGCAGACAGTGCAGCAAAACAGGCTTTAACTAAGCCTCTCACTGATTTTGTCATTCCGTTTAGTGATTTTAAACCACATATCAATAATTACATCAAATCTGTGTGGCAGGGGCTGCAAATAACAAGCTCCAACGCTTCCGATCAAACATATTTGATCGCTACCCATCCAGTAACCTTTGTAGAAAAGATCATGTTATTCTGACGCGGTGTCATATTGGTCACACACGACTTACACATTCCTTTTTGTTAGAGGGTAATATGCGACTAGAGTGTGTTCCCTGCCAGCAGATGTTGTCAGTGGAGCACATTCTTTTACATTGTACTGATTTTGATCTTGTTAGATGCCAGTATTTTAATGTTGTGTCTCTTCGAGACCTATTTTATAATACAAATTCACATAAAGTTTTATTGTTCCTGAAGGAAATCAACCTTTTTAATAAATTTTAAATTGTTTTTATTATTTCACATTCTCATTCATTCAGGGTTGATTTACGCAGCATTTTCTGAACACTTGATTTCATTTTCACCTTACTGTGTTCATTGATTAATTTTATTCCTCATACTTCATATTTCGTTGATTGGTTTTTAACTACATCGTGGCAAATGGTGATCTATTTTAAAATGCATACCTTTCATCGCCATGATATAGCCTTAGCTGCTGATGTGGCGTAAAGCTCCAATAAATAAATAAATAAATACTTAGTGCTGGCCAAGGCAATGTAGTGATGTTCTGCTCATGGGGGAACTATGTAGCGACACGGGCCTTGTGTGCTCTTGCACTGTCATCTTGGAAAATAAATCGACTGCATTGTCGTCGCGCATATGGCACCACAAGAGCTGCTAACGTGTTGTCATGGTAGTGCTGACTTGTGACACGCCCTTGGATGACATGTAATGTTGTTATGCTTGTCATGGTTATGCCTCCCCACATCATAACCGATCCACCACCAAAACGACCGTGCTGACTAACGGTTACGTCATGGTATCGCTCGTTCCGTCGCCACCACACTGTGTTTCGCCTGTCGTGGAAGTCGAGAGTGAACATCGATTCATCGGAAAACATGACGTTGATCCACAGACGATTGGCCCGGCGCTGTCGTCCTCCACGCCAATTACGCCTTGCTGCGATGTGATGTTCAGTCAAGTGTGGAATTATTCGAGGTCGTCGAGCGTTCAAATTCCAGCCGTGTATTCGAGTTGGACTATTCTGACCGCTGACTCGCACATCTGTAGCTCGGTGCAGCTGCTGTCCAATTTCTGAGGCACTTTGTTAGCGGTTTTGTAACGCTGTGGTTCGGATGAAACGATCCTTGTTAGCAGTTGTCGCCCGTGGACGACTTGTCCGACGTCTGTCATCAACATTGCCTGCCTGACGGTAGCGTGACTGCAACCGGCTAATCACCGATTGAGTAACGTTGAGAATTTGAGCCACTGCAGTCTGTCTGTTGCCAGCTTCCAACATGGCAACGGCACGTAAACGATTGCCACTTGTCAGTCTCCGCATACCTCAAAAGTTACGTTTCGACTAGAAACTATTGATGAACGAGTTTATACACAGAAAAGAACGACAAGACCTCCGAAAAAGGCCGTCCAGTACAAATGAAAATTTCAAATGATACCCCACAGACATTAACGCGGCGCTCGTGCCACGGTGACAAAACATTCAAGCTGTTCTGTGTCCAGAAGGCGCTTGGGTGAGATATATCAATAAGCAAATTGATTTCGATTCTGCTAACCAGCTTTGAAAGCGACGAATGTAGGCTAATAGGCTGAAGGTACCCACCCGAGCTCGATAGATTGCGAGGTCACACATTATGTAATATTTGAGTGGTACCACAAACAGAGTGTTCGGATAATGGTACTCTTCCTGATCTAAGACATTTCGGTCCGTTGTACATAAAATGTATTTAAGTCGGCTCCAGATAAAGAGCAGAAATGAAAATAACACTATTGGAAGTAAGACATACTGTGATGATGAATAAACAAAAATCGAAAGAGAAGAGAAGGAAAAACCTATGTACAATTCTTTGTGTTTAATTCACGAGAAAGGGGCTAATGTTTGAGGTGGTTTGAGGTCAGGGGAACATGTGATTGTTTCGATTGCATTTAAATAAAAGAAATAGGGATATGGTTCGATATGGGAGGGGCAATGGGTTTTGTGTGCGGGGCGGGTACAATGCCACAGAAAGATAAGTTTTCAACCAACAAAGAATCCTTGGCTTGCATGAATCATTAGCACAACAAGCGAGGTTGAGCCAACGAAACTATGGATTGCGCCCAGAACCACAGTAGCTAAACCGCTGTGGACCTTAAATGCATTATGACATATATCGACAGCTATTATTCGATGGGAGTCTATCCCACTGGCATTCACCGACAATCCTTACCCCAAGCCACATGTACTGCGTTGTTGCCTGGATGATCCTAAACCGCAAAAGACCCCCATCGTCCCCAAATCTTAAGGCTTCTAATACAACAAATAGAAATCACGATTTGTAAGTCCTGTCCACCTGGTACTGATCATTCGATGCTTTGGGTTTATTCAATGCCTGATAAGTGCTGTTATGGGAAGTTCAGATAGCTAGTTGTTGAAGGAGATTCGATGCTCGACGGTATTCAGCTGTAAGGATTACACCTATAGAGCATTTAAACTCGGTGTTCATTAAATTTTGCAAAGGGCCTTTTTATTTTTGGATAATATTTCCGAGCGACATTACATGTGAACGACAAACATTACCATATTGGGTTGGGTTTGGGATGCTTTAGTTGCAGGGTTTGTCAACCATTTTCTTCCTACTTTCAATTAGATTTATTTTTTAATGTCATATGTACTTTTTTAAAATTGTTTTTGGCTGGAACGACCTGAAGCGACAAATACTGGCACCTCACTTCACAGGGATTCAAGCCAACGTTTTTTGTGTCATACAATGGAAAGGTGACGAGTTGTGGGGTGGGAGATTTGATGGAGAATTTATCCATGGTATATCGTCCTGCAGCCGCTTACGCCATGCGGCAGAAAACCTTGCCAATTATTTGACAACCTGCAGAAAGTTGACATATAGACAAAACCGCAAATACGTTGAAATGGGTTGATGTTTATCGTACTAGTTTGGTTCGTCGCCGAATATTCGAGTTATTTTTTTCAACCAAATAAACTCCTGTGATATACATTATAGGTTATTGTGATGAATTGAAAGTAACTATGTCTGCTGTTTGCGGCTCGGAGATTATGTTCAATCAAAGCGTTGAGGTTTAACATACGCTCCGAGCTACAGACCTAAGTCCATGTTATCTTCAATTCTTCACAATAAAGTACATGTTCCAAAAAGACCATACTGAAGCCCAAAACATGAATGAACGAGGCGCCATTTGACGCTCATAAACAGTAAATAAACCTCTCGTGTACACCACGATGTAACTGTACAAATCATCAATAATCAGATTAGGGCCAATGTCGCTCCATATCAGTTCAAATTGCACACTGATTTGTAATTTAAACATTTCATTCGGAACGTCGTCTACTGCACGTGTTACAAATGTTGAAAAATTAAGCAGTTTGCAAGTCACTCAGTTGGAATAAATGCGAAATGGACAACCTCAAATATTTCGCGTGCTGACATCAGACAGTAACATATGCTATTGGAGTCGTAAGCATAGAAAAAACTATGCCACCTCTCGTCCAATCAAAGTGCGAGGAATGTAATCATTCCAAGGACTGTGAGGTTCTGTGATTACTGCAGACGTTTGCTGTTGTCTTCGGCAGATCGTTTTCTCTGACAATAGGTGAGAATCAGTACTTCGGAGACGTTAAGGAAATAAAATAAGAGAATAATCCAGACTAATTTTCACAAACTGAGGACAGCATTCATGTTACTTCATACACTGTGTAAACATTTTTTTTATATATTTTTAAGTGGTATTCCACTCTCTGCTTTGTGTATATGCAGTCGAGTTTTAATATACAGTTACGTCACTACATGTACATGTAACTCATTAGCAGTTCGGAATGATGTTAATGATTTATATTTACTAGTATATAATTGTTCAGAGTTGGGCGCGTTGTTTTTCTACAGACATTGAGTTAAGCTGATGGAGCAGTTTGAAATGGATAAAGGTACACTTATAGTACAGCCTATAACAGAGTATACCGTTAGGCGATATTCTTTTGTTAATTACGCCATATTAACGCCTTATTTTGGCGATATTCCTATAGCAATAACGCGATATTTTCAACATGTTGTGACAAATTTCGCAAGACAAACGCGCGCGTGGCGCGATGTTTTCATAACTATCGTTTGTAATTTTTTGGATGAAAAGTAGAGGGGCGAATACTTATAATAATATCGATGATTGGAGTCATGCAAAATGTTGTTTTTGTTGAACGAACTGACGTACACAATATCAAGTAGGAATTAGAGTGATGTAAAATGAAATAGAAATAGAAAGCACAATTAGTTTAGTTGTATAATTAATATGTGTGTGATATATTTTGGACACATTTTAAAATAATTAAACTTCTTTTCGATTCATGCGTTTTCAGATAAAACGATTGGCTCACACGATTCTGTTTTCTCTTTTCATAACTCAATGAACCGAAAAAAACACAATTAGGTCCGCCCCCAGCCACGCCCCTAAAATACCAGTCTTCGTAGTTGCAACATGGTGTCAAATCAGTAGAAGTTAGAACACTGGCACGTTCTAAATGTGAAAAAGAAAAATAAGTTTATATTACTAATTTATCACCATGAAATTATTTATAAAATATTTAAATGACCGTGGTGGGTCAATTTTTCTTTTTCTTCACAACTGTATTTATTTGACATTTCAATTCTTACGCATACTGGGTGATCGTCTGCGTTCATCGTTTTACCCAAATCGATTGTAAACAATGGCTTGTCACGACGAATACGGCAATTTTGACATTGAATTCAACTAATTCCATGTCATCTGGCTTTATATCTAACTCCACTTTTACAAACTGTGTTTTTCAGTTCTCGGGAAACGGTCAAAACCAAAATACAATGTAATACTGATGGCCTTCTTCCACCTACCACGGAACGTAACTTTTACGTGAAGTGAACAGTTGAATGAAATTTGAGGGAGGCGTGGCTTGTGACGTTTTCTTTGCATTACGTAATTCATTGGTCAATAAAAAGTTTAATGACATAAGTGCATTTGACTTGGAAAGTGTGTCAATTGCTACCTGCATTTCAATAATATGCGCCCTCTTTTATGCCAGTAAAATACTATGTCTACCAGTTTTAGTTTTTAAGCGTTTGTTCGCTGAAGTAGAGGACGACTAACACTATTTATTTATTTGGGTCGCGAACGTTTAACTATAAGGAATGATCGTTTCTTTTTGTCTATTTCTTGAGTTATGAACCTCATTTACACAGTTTGGACTTTGTTTTTTGGGAGGTTCATAACTCAAGAAATAGACAAAAAGAAACGACCATTCTTTAAATATCTATCATATATTTTAACAAAATATGAAGTACTTACACGTTTGTTTGAATTAAATTCAACAATGAAAAATATCCTTCCTAATAGAATTGCAACCATTTCGTCCGCAACCCGTTTCGTCAGCTGCGATTTCACCCATTTCGTCCGCTACAATTTGACCCATTTCGTCCGCTAGATATACTTTTGTTCAATTGTTTTTATCTATCATGTTATTGAAATTTTGTTTTTCATTGAAAATAAATATCATAATTTCGTAGGTGTCCAACAACATGTGGGTCTACGGCAACCGGCTTATGTAAACCTGTCTCCTTACCTATCATATTGCACTGATTCACAAAACAACTTCCAGAATGGCTAATGATATTTGTCGGGTAACGCCAGGGGAGGGGGATAAATAGTACATCGGATTCGGGGGGGGGTGCATGTTGGATGTCCAAATTGGAATTAATATTTATTAGGTATACGCATGCAACACTGAATGAATTTTCAGCAATTGTAATTAGTAATTATCATTGAAAGTGTCAGATCTGTGGTTACCGAAGCCGGTATATCCTCATTAATATACATGCTAAATCACGCACCCACGTCTCTCTTATTTGACCTTCGATTTGCCCTATCTTTTTCAGTGAGTTACCGTTCATTCAGTGGTGTTTTTTCTAGTGGAACGTGAGGGAGGTCCCCTACTTTTATCTTACTAAGGACCCCGTTCCCTACAAATTAAAGACCTAGAATGGCTTGAATGTTCAACACAGAAAGCACTCTCAATCGACTTGCTAGCCCCAGTTAACTCATTTTACATGTGTTTAAGTCGCACTGTCCCACTCAGGAATCAATGATCACATCTTTTGAAGAGTTTTGTGTACTGAATTTCAAGGCCTTCCAGGCGGTGGACCCCCGGACCTTCAAGCCTCCTACTACCAGAAGGGGACACTTTGTGCTGTCTCCAACTGACGAATCCCGAGTCGGCCATGGCTGCGTGTTGCGTTCCCGTTCGGAAAAAGAAATAAATAAAATGAAATAGCGCGCAACTATGGTGAACGTGCGACGCAGGCCGTTCGCCCACTCCTTAACTCCATCACTGCTTTCATTTGACCAACCGTTCGTCTTGGTCTAATTATCTCAAACTTTGGCCTGTCGCATGACATTCCATCAGCTTAATCGTTGTTCTTATTTCACTCACATTTCTGTGAAGAATGTGAATGTAGTTCAGACCCATTTTCTGGATACTGCCTTCCCTAGAATTATTCTATTTTGTTTATCATATTATATCTTCTAAGTAGCACCGGTATTCTTCATTCACACATTTCATTAATGTTACCCCCTTTCATGTTCATCGTAGTTGAAGAATCTGACTTTCAACCTTCTTAGCCCAAACATGGGTCACGCAGACGTTTCTCAGCCACACCTTTTGCTCTTTTCTAGTGAGGTGTAACTCATCCCAGGCACAATTCCATCTTGCACTAAGAAAATATCTCATTAAACGATAAATGTTATGCAGACATCTGCGCAGTTGTCTCCAGTTTTGGTTTCATCAGCATAATTCTTGAATTCCGTTCCTCTTCACCATCCATGTCGGGCAGAACCTCTAAGACAACAACCTTAGCATTTACTCATTAAATCCTTACGTGCCTCACTCAGATGAAAAGATCTTCTTCTCCTAAAATTATTTTACCCAACATGTATCCCCGTCGCCATTGGGTTTAGTTCTGCCATCGCCTTAATACCGTCCACCTTATCCCAAAGTTCCTCCATCTTAGATCACAAAAACAGTTTTCGTGTAAGCGTCCTACTGTTTGCTCTTACCCCTGACCTCAATCTCGTACCTTTCCTTCTCCGCTAAGTGTTGTTTTCCTCCTGTAAAAAATAAAGCGTCACCAAACTTCTATCGGCGCACCTGGTCACCTCTATCACTCCCCACCTCCTTTACTCTCCCTACCTAGTTTTTCTGAACTTAAAGTCACTATCTGACATCCCATCTTGCCTCTAAACGCAGAGTGTAATATGTTGAATCTGTTGGACACACTGCAACAATATTTCCTGTTTCTCAATTTCTTTCTTATTCCACCTTCGATTCACTATGTAGTGGCACCCTGTCGACTTCCCTAGCCTTCCCCAGTGATGTGATATGAGTTATCTTTTAAAAAAGACACTTTCTGAATAAGACCTTATTGTTTTGAACATTCCGTGTTGCCGTTAGCACAACATCTCTGCACTTCAAGCTTTAGCAAAATCACTGAAACATACTTCTTTATTTGTTTATTGGTGCTGGACGCTGTATCAGCATCTAAATCTATATCATGTATACACGTTTTTTATTTATTTATTTATTTATTTATTTATTTATTTATTTATTTATTTATTTGTGCTTAGCGCCACATCAACCTCTTAGGTTAAATAATTGAGATACAGACGTATTTATTGCTGTAAAAGAGGTCATTATCTGCGAGAAAATAAACAATTTGTAAGCTTCGGCTCCATAGTTTTCCAGCCATTTCCCAAAAGGCACGCCATACACCATCTTCAAATGCGAATCTTCTTTAACTTTGCCGAACGCACAACATGTATTACATTTTCCAAATCCACTAAAAACATATGACACCATCTCTGACTAATCAGGAATAAACAATCTGAATGTAGGTAAAATAATTTATTTTAAAAAGCAAGGTTTCAACCTGGAAAATTGTTTGAAAAATTCAGATACCAGTTATTTTGCAGCCGCCCAGCAGACTTTTCCCAATACCCCAAATTACCTAACCCTGGAGCATACCACCTTCTGTTTCTAAAATGTGAAAACAATTATACGTGTTCGTCTCATGTTTTGAGTTACGTGCCTGGTAACAACTCCGTGTAAAAACATTTTTTAAAAATGGCCAATTTTTCGAAGCCACTGTTTCTCATAATCCTCTGGTAATTTACCCCTATGCATCAAACTCCAACTTTGGGATTAAAACTTCAATTTTTTTTTTGTCCAACAAATAGCTTAATGCAATCATTTTCTGAAATTAAAAAAATATATCTCCAATTTACATGACATTAGCTTCAACATATGCCCCATGTTTGATTTTTACCTCTTTGCAATAGTGCGAAACTGTAGAGCGGAATCTAAAATAAAAAAAAAATAATTTCATAAGAAATGATCATTTGTTTTTGTCTATTTCTTGAGTCAGGAACCCTCAAACACAAATGCCAAACTGTGTAAATGGTGGCTGTAAATGGGCGTTGCGCCCATTTACACTATGTTTTGGCCTTTTTGGGGGAGAAGGGGTCGTTCATAACTCAAGAAATAGACAGAAACAAACGATCATTCCTTATACTTAAACTTGAGGGGCAATCAATTTAAACACTCTCTACTTTGCTAAGTTAAAATAAAAACCAGGTCGCATCATGGTTCCTGGTGACAACTGAATAAAAACGGCATAGTTGTCTAAAGTTCTGTCTGAAATAACGATACATTTTACTGAAACATGTTCCTGTGTCAGTAAAAAATATATTGACCAATGAATTGTGTATGTTAAAAAAGACGTCATAGGTCATGCCCACTCAAAACTACAATCTCCTTTTCCACTTGACGGGAGGGTGCTGTCATTCAAAAAAGACACTGAGTTAAATCTAATTTTGATTCTGACCATTTCCTGAGAAACTGAAAACACGATTTGTTAATGCGGAGTTCGATAAAAAACCAGATGACATGAAGTTGGCTGAACTTTGTCTCAGAAAGAGTTTATTCACTTTAGGAAAGTTTTGTTGGTGTGAGTTTCGTTTGAGGATTATTTTGACCGGCCATTGTTTGCGTTTGTTTTGGGTAAATTGATGAACGCAGACGATCATCTATTGCATATAAACAAATTGAAAATGGAATAAAAAGCATAAAGATTTCATTCACTTTTATTTGGGAAGTCTTTTTAATATGGTAAGATAAATATCAATTACTTTTCATGTTTAAACAATATGACCGAGCAGGGGTTCTTTTCCATTCACACTGTGCAACGTAATTTTCAAGACAGATATTGGGGACGTGGTATAGGACGGGCCTAAATGCAATTTTTTCGAGTCATTGTGTTATGAAAAAATACGCACGGAATGCGGATGATAATTCATGAATAGAAAAAAAGGTTTAATTATACTGTAATGCAGTGTGTAAAGAATAAACAAAAATAGTTGTCATGACATTAATGAGTAATAAGTAAATAATACCAGACATATACCGGATATTCTGTAAATCAGAATGAAAACAGAAAGAGAAGATGAAGTCTAGTTTAAAATATTTATTGCGTCTGAGCGACATATCAGCATCAACTCCAGTGGTGTTGTTCTGGTGCAACGTGGGGAAACGCCATCCCCTAATTTTGTCTGAGTAGGACCCTGTTCCCCGACACATTGGAGACATAGAAAGGCTTGAATATCCAACACATGGCGTACTCACTCGTCATTCTGGCGTCAATCCATTTTACTAGTGCAAATCGCACGGACATGATTGGCACCAGCTAGATTTCCATCCATAAAATATCCCAGGTTTCGCGCAACAGCCGAGGGGGACATCACGTAACCATTGAAATTTGGTTTGATATTTGACACTTTTGAGAGTTGATTCGGCAATCCGATGTAAATTTTAATTTTATAGATAGTGTGTCGCCATCCATGTTTTAATGTCGGATACGCAGTTTTCTAAAGAGGTGATGGCCTGTCTTTTTTCAGGGGAAGGAAATGTACATAAAGTTGCGTATCATCAGCATAAAAGTGAAAAGTTAGCCCATGTTGGCGAATGATGTATCCCAGTGTCAAACATAGATTGCATAGAGCCGGATGCGAGTACGGATCCTTGGGGTATACCAAAGTTCAGTGTAAGCTCCTTTGATTCCGCACCTCGGATGTTGATTTTCAATGTGCGGTGTGAAAGGTACGACTTCAACCAGTCAAGTGTCATACCTCCAATTCTGACCCTTGTTCCTAAGATGTGCAGTAGTACAGTGTGGTCAAAGGCATCGAATGCTGTACTCAAGCTGGGGAGCACAATGCAGGATACTTGTTTTTTTGTCCATTGAAGCAAAATATGTCATTCTGGACGTGGAGTATGGCAGTTTCAGTGATGCAGCTCGGCGATAAGCCGACTGAAACAACCCGGATAAACCGCACGCGTTCAAATGTTCTCGAATTTGAGAAGCCACAACGCGTTCAATCAGTTTTGATATGAAGCTCAGATTGGAAACCGATCGGTAGTTTCACAAAATTTAAGCGTCAAGTCCTGGCTTTTTCAGAAGTGGTGTGACCAGGGTTTGCTTCATCGTGGATGGGAAAGTTCCAGATGAGAGAGACGCATTTACAATTTTTCGTAACCAGGGAATAAAAACATTCAAACAAAACTTTAACAATTTTGAGGGAATTATGTCGAGTGGGCACTGCTTTGAAGGTGATTTCATTACAAGAAGGCTGAGTTCGTCACGTAACAGAACTTTGAACGAGTTGAATTCAGCCGCTGTCCCTGTAGGGTTAAGGTGTGATGTAATTGATGGTTGTGTGTCAACAAAAGCAAGAGAAGATCGGATCGTCGCATTTGTGTTAACGAAGAATTTCCCCAAAGTGTCCGCCAGTTCTTTTGCGGATGAATGTTCCGGGATGTAACAGCAGGATGCTTGATCATTATAAAGTAGAATATGCTTCTGGAAGAGTTAATAATATAATTGACATTCCAGAACAAAAACGTTTGTTGAAGGACTAAGAATTTAGACGACCGAGAAACTGGTCACCTTATTTCTTTTCAGCCGAACAGGTGTCAAATGAAATGATCGTTCTTCCAATTTGTACAGCTCTCTTAATCCTTGAAACTCAATGGCAAATTCCTTAAAAGGTGCTTAAATAGTGCTTGCGTGTAGTTTTCTGATATCATTGTGGAACATGCATAATTTTATCTAACTTCGTAGTCGGAGAACAGATATTTTAATAATCAACAAAAGGTCCTGTAGACAACGGTGAACTTGCTTGGTAGTGGTCCCAAATCAAGTATTATTTCTATTAAAACCCATGAGTTTGGTGGTCACAAATTCCACCGTGTGGTACAGCTGTTCCAAATTGCCCTGTATTATCTGACCAAAACATTCAATCAGTCCAAATTCACCGGGATCTGTTACAGATTTCTTTTCGGGGAGCAAGTCTTTGGACTTTATTGCGAAAGGTCCACGGTTCGATTCCTCGCCGGGAATGACTGCGTTGTGTCCTTGGGACGGCATTCAATCCAAATTGCCTACGTGGAGGCACAGTGACACTGTGTACTAAGGCGCACTACACATCGATGGTGCGCATGTCTTCAACCAATGTTAACCCTACCTGTGTGGAGTTAGTACGTTGGAGCGACTGAAAGTTGCTCGCCGCTGTTCGGTGGTTCTCTCCTGGTATTCCGGCTTCCCACAAGAGTAAAGCCGTCTCACACTAGCTGACCCTGGCTGTCCAAAATACCGTTAAACTGCAAACAAAAAATAAATAAATAAATAAATAAATAAATGAATAAATAAATAAATAAATAAATAAATAAATAAATAAATAAATAAATATATGGTTAATCATTGGACGTAACACCAATTACTAACATATTCTCAAATTTAATTTACACCAAACCAAATTAATACCAGACACCCATAATTCAGATCTATACTGTGTTTCTGTTATTACAATCTCGGTATAGCAGAGGTATTCTTGTGTAAGAATGTCCCCAGACACTTTTCTTCATATACCAAATCACCAATATTACATCGAAAATACCCTTTCTGTCAGTTATGGGACCACTGATTTGCCTAGTACAAATGAGACTAGATGTCCTGCCACAACTGGCGCACAAAATGCCCGTTAATAAATACTCTCCTTACAGCAGAGTTGTTTTAAAGACACAAACGCTTTTCAAAATACAATGAGATCCGGCGATATCTGCCCTGAAATCACGAACTGAAGAGATCAAACAGAAAGAAAATATTGAGACTACAGTATGTGGAAGATGTGATTTACTACTGAATCGCCGTGGGATAAATTTGTCGCTTAGAAATTATTTACAACTTCTGAGGACAAAACACAAGAAGCACTTGCACACTTTGCACCCAGTGGTCCATATGAATAAAGTTTGCAAGTCTTTCTTGAATAGTTATGAGCAATTATAAATATGTTCGAGTGGAGAATATATGGGTCTGCGATTAAGAGGTTATTCACTCTCTTCATTCTGTTCATGCAGTCGAATTTTAATATCTATTTACGTCGTTCATGTCGTTACATGTACATGTATCGCAACAGAGCTTAAGAATGATGTTAATTAATCTTTGTTGACTGGTATTGAATTGTATAGAATTGGACACGCTGTTTTCCTACGTGAATTGAGCAAGGGTAATGGCGGTGTTTGACATGGACAATTCTGTCAAGGGAATTCAGGTTTCCTTCTCAAGCATCAACAGAAACGCATATTTTTTGCGTATTGTGCATGTATTATAATGACATACTAAGGGCTAAGCAGTTCTTGAATTTTACAATATTCCTCGTACCCACAATGTTTAATAAAATCAGGATCTGCTTTGTTCATCTTTTTCGACGTGACACTTTCCCACCACAATTGCCCTCATGAAATGCATGGAATCATTGATATTTTCAATTTTTCAGTTACTACAGTTAAAACTAGAAGTCCTGCCATGCATAGTGCGCTTATCTAGGCTTAATTGCGCGATGGAATTGCGCGCAATTGCCACATCGAATGGCATCCAAAGCACGGCAGGTTCTCCTGGTTACTCATAGCAAACACATGTATTGTTTCTGCCAATGGACCTCCGGGTTACCCGGAGGACCATTGGCGGAAATATTGCTTGTGCACAGGCCATATGTACAGAATTTGATAGCTTTACTTGGGCCATAACGCGCACATTAACGCGCATATCAACGTGCAATTTGTGCGCATTTCATGACATGACATCTAGTTTTAACTGTACATAACTGCTTTTATCTTTAACCATTGTATCTACAGAAGCAAATTTAATCCATGCATGCCATCGAGACACCTCTGGAAGGGAAGAGTGGGTCACACCATATATAATTAATTTATAATTTAATTGTATTACTACATAGTACCACCTAAGACTGTTCTACCAGTAATAGATCAAGCATTGCTAATAGAATGACTGAATCTGTGTATAATTTTAGCTGTTTGATAGGGACTCTCATGTGATCATTGTCATGCACTGGATGGCCACCATTGCATCACGCGCCTTTGTTAAAAACTGAAAAAGAGTGATTTACTTCAAAATCGCCCAGATAACTGCATACACATGCGATTTTGAATGAAGCTATTCAAATTACGCATTGGACGAGAATGAATGGATTACAAGTCATTTTCATTCTGTTCTTAGTCATAGTCATTTCATATTCTGTTTTAAATAATAATGACCTGTATTTTGTCGATATGCAGCTAATATATGTCTCTATTATACTCTAGTCTGTGAATTATCGCAAATTATCTAAAAGATATCTATCGATATCTATCGACAAATTCCTCAGTAGCTTCATGACTGACGTCACACTACACCACATTACGTCGCCTTGAAGGAACGATGAGCTGATCTTTGTTATTGTTTTGAAACGTACCCATTTCTCTTCTAATTGGGCTGAATATTGTGCAATAAAACGTCTCGTAGCATATAATAAAAAAGAAAACCTACTCTTTTTTAGTCAGTATCTGGAATTACCTCATCAGTGTGGACCTGAAAGTTTTATTCACACGAGCTCTTGCGCGAAGGAAAAATACTATTTTCAAGTCTACCCAATGAGTTTTTTCAGTAGCTTCCTTATTGACGTTACGCTTCGGTGCAGGACGTCACCTTGAACGTCGCCTTGAGGGAACGACCAGTAGCTTTTTGTTATTGTCTTGAAACTGTTTGCAGTCGAAATGGGCTGAATATTGCGCAGTAAAATGTAACGAAGTTTTTACTAAAAAAAAGACCTTTGCTGTTTAGTGAAAATCGGGAATTTTCTCATTCGTGTGGACTTGAAAGTATTAGCGCTCATGAAAAATAAACTTTCAGGTCCACACTGATGAGATAATTCCCGATATTCACTAAAACAGAGTACAGTTAAAACTGGAAGTCCTGTCATGAAATGCGCACAAATAACACGTCGATCTGGGCTTAAATCTACGCGTCATGGCCCTAGTAAGGCTATCAAATTATGTACATATGGCCTGTGCACAAGCAATGTTTCAGCCAATGGACCTGTGGGTAAACAGGAAGTCCATTGGCAGAAACATTGCCTGTGTTTGCTATGAGTAACCAGGAGAACCTGCCGTGCTTTGGATGCCATTCGATATGGCAATACCGCGCAATTTCTACGCGCAATTAAGCCTAGATAAGCGCACAGTTCGTGACGGGACATCTAGTTTTAACTGTAGATATCCTCTATTTACTTACCTCTATTTACTCTTAATTTAACCTGTAACATCTTCGGAGTTACTTCTATCTGTATCATTATCACTGCAATTCATTGAAGACCTCCTCATTTTTACTCTATTTCTTTCTGTGTCTAGAGCGGGTTTCAAATAGCATTTTTTTTCGTTTCGGTAGTCAAAAAGCAAGGGCGATGAAGTCTGAGTTTCACCCATCTTTTATAAAACTCCTCTGTGGTTCAGTGTTGTCTTAATATTTTGCTTTTGTACAATTTGGAATTCGTTTCTTATTGTTTAAAGATGTTAAGAACTCACTTTTACTTGCACGGATCGTTAAGAACCTTTAGCTAACTTGATATTGGTAATTTGTATATCCAAAAGATTTACTTGCACCAATTAAGTTTACTTACACCAATTATAATTATTTCTGCAAATCAGTTTTTTGACACAAGACGTACCCATATAAATTGGCATGGTGAGTTAATGTTCTTAGCATTTGAACTCCTTTTCACACAAATGCACATTGGATTGGGTGGGGTGGGAGGGGGGGGGGGGTGGTAATATTATTTGGTTCTGAATTTCCTCAGTATTACCACACGCAGTTTTTTTTTGTTTGTCATACTATCAATGCTGATTTGTACATCAGATAAAAATCGACAGTCACAGAAAGTTTGACCACAACGCGTACTACTACGTTTTTTATTTTGTTTTTTTTTCTTATGTCATGTGAAAACCAAAAGAAGAAGAAACAAAATAGTGTTTAGCTTATTTTTTCCACTCGGGCTTGAGAGGGGGTGGGGTCCTATACAACGTTGTCAGTATAGGGACACAAGATTTTCCGTACCCCACGACATTCAGAACAGGGACTGGGATTCCTATGGGAATTCCCAACATACATCTATTCCCTATACAGTCATGTGCGTGGATTACTGGGAATTCTTATAATTTTTCAGTCACACGAATCCTGTTTCAAACTTTTCACAAGCATGAGGGGAAAATCTGCACGTTATTTCATTTATATTCCTTATGCTTTTCACGAAAGCACAAAAATTAAAAAAAAAAAAAAAATACAAAAAAACATAGTGGTATACAGTGTGGTCAAACTCTCTGTGACAAATGATTTTTTGAATAAATAAACAGCATTGGTCGCATTATTAACAACAAACTTTTATATTGTGAAATTATAGCTGTTTACCGTATAAATCTTTACAAAATGCATGCAATCAATGTCAAATCTAACACTTACAGTAAAATCTTCACATCAAGAACTTTTACGAAATTAATTGATTGTTCAACAGCTTTACTGTAGTAGATGTCGATGTAGGCGGTTGTATTCTTGGGTGAATTAATAGTCAGTGACGAATATCGACGAATATATGGCACTGTCAACAATTATTCTTCGTAAGTGACTTAATTTGATTAGTTTGGAATTGCAGGTTAAATAAAATGCAATATAAAATGTTTCAAAATATCTACGTCATCGATGACTATTATGTGATGCTCTGGGAAATAAAGCATTGATTTTTAACTCTGCCTCGCTTACCATGATCACTTCGAACTCTCCTTGAAAGTTTATCTCTGTCTATGTCTCTGTCGCTCTCACTCTCCCATTCTGTGACGTCTCTGTCTCTTTCTGTCTGTTTGACTGTCTCTGTCTATGTATCTCTATGGATATCTCTGCGCACCCCCTCTATCTCCCTCTCTCTGTCTTTCCCTCTCTCTCTATCTTTCTCTCTCCCCGTTCATTAGTTCCTATATCAATTTCCTATTGGTGATTGCAAGTGGAACAACTTCTTGGAATCATTATTCTTCCTATCTATCCCTTTCTCCCCCCTCTCTCTCTCCCTTTCTTTCTCTCCTGTGAGCTATAGGGAGTGAGAGAGAGATTGAGTGAGAAGGGAAGAGATAGGGACAGAAGAGAGAGGGAGAGACAGAGAGAAAGACAGAAATCGATAGAGTGAGAGGGCATCGGGAGGGACAGGGACAGAGATGTAGAGTTAATGAGATGGACAGAGACATAGAAACATAGATAAATGCATTGCTGACCGAGATAGGGTTAATAATTCAGTTGAAAGCTTGAAACTCGACAAAACATCGAGTCCAGGCGTATTTACTGGTCGTGTTCTATATATTTAATTATAACACGAGAATGACTTGAAGATCCTCAATGAAAGTAGTAGATTCCGAAAAAGGCTAATTACCATTTTCCAAAACAAGTATATGGTGTGGACATTATGGGGATGATATACCTCCTGTCAGGAAGAATCAGCCACTCAATACGTTTGCCCGGAAACGAAATTATACCGCTGGAGAACGGGCCACATAAATATGACAGTTTCAGAATCACTTTCAACGCAGTCTAGGAATGTGATACGTCTAATGGGAGTGTTTGACAGCTATCATCTACAAATTAATTTCTGTATCAATGTCCTCAGTCCAGGTCACAATACAGCATTTCTGAGAGGTGATTATTGCATCTACAGAGTAGGAGGAGCTGTTTCGAAGGTAAGGTTGTGGAAATAGTAGACAAGTGAATATTTTATTTTCATGTTCGTTCACGTTTCTCTCCCTCGATGCGAGGTATATTTCTTCCAGCTGATCGAGGTCACCTCTTTCTTAGGCTCCCATCAAGGAGGTATTTCGTATTTGTACCTACCATAACATGGCATATCCAAGGACAGTCCTCATTTTTGCCTAGCATGAAGCGGTAAGGGTTAGAATTCCACATACATACTGAAGCATATCCTTATATGGTGATGTCTTTCCGAGGTAGTATTCCTTAGTGCCTTATCTGGCAACGTTTTTCGAGGTAGTTGTGGAAGCTAACACTGAAGACACGATATGTCTTTTGTTCTTTTTTCTCAGCTCAGTCTAGATGGCTCACCGAACCCTACGACCGGAGTAAATCTGTCCCAGCTACTTTGCAAAATAAATTTCAAATTTCAACGTTTTCGGGTAGCCTAGGTGAGGACTGTTGCAATTCCAAGGCGGATCCAGCACCTCCGAGCTGAACAACCGGAAGAGATTTTATTCATTTCCTGAAGCACGAGCACATTCCTTGAAGATAATTAATATTCAACTAGCATACGCATGCGTCAGCTGCAAAACTTAGTCAGATTAGATTTCTGATTACAGACTGTGTTCCACAGATACACACCCACAGACACCGTAATGAAAAAAGGCGAGATACTTCTCGAATTGTGTTTATAGGACCAGCACTAACACTGGAGTAACTTTGTGAGTATTTTATATCGAGGAAACGGAAAATTGACCTTGGTATTTGTTTTGAAATTCCTCTAAAACTTGATTGTGTCATTAGAAAAACACACACAAGCCCGTGCCAGTTTTCGTCTGAGGCCATTCACGGCTCAGGCACTCGACGTATTATCAGACTTTATCAATTTTAAGTTCATATCAATACTTAAAAAGTAAAGGTATGATACTTCCCAAATCGAATTTTTCAACAATCTCTAAAATAGCGAATACCTCATCGATCTCTCTCAAATAAACGACAGAATGTCGTGTAATTCGCGGAGCCACTGAAATTTCGAGCCCAAGATTGACGAAATTTGATTTTTATTCGCATTTTTTCATTTTTTATCGACTGAATCGAGAGAGTCGACTATCCACGCCAGTTGTTATCCGGTAACCGAACAGTGAATGCCACGCCGCGTGTTCAATGGTCGTCTACTTATAGACACAATTGCTGGAAATTCAAAAGTCTGTTTATGCTTTAATCAATACAACACAAAAGCACAACAACGTAACTTCAATAAAAACATTTTAATCGATCAAAAAACGATGTCAAAAGCAGCAATGATGGTGTCATGTAACATGTCATATACCGATACTTAAAATTAACATTACTATTCATGTTTTTGATATTTTAACTGGACGTTTTCGGGGAGGGGAGTGGGTGGGCGTGTGCCATCCACATACAAACTACAAAAACAATCTCAAGTTAATTTGATACCCCGAGTCAGAAATCCATTTAGTTTCTTAGTTTCTATTGCCATAGTTACTAGCATTAAACCATAAATATTTGTACTGAAAAATACAAGAAATTGGAGTGGCCAGCAAGAAGTTTTCTCACTCACCCCCCCCCCCCCCCTCCTCCCGTCGCCCATTCTGTATCAAATTCGTACAGTGATGCTTCTAAAACTCCTGGAGAGAGATTATCTAGTGTATATCCAACAACTTATTTCAGCTAGTTATGTATTTCTTGAATGTTGTGAGTTTTACAAGCTCACTTTTAGTATGTGATCGTATGCATAAATAAATAAATAAATAAATAAATAAATAAATAAATAAATAAATAAAATTATATTTTTTTTATATCTACCATTGATCTTTTGTCATTTTTACCATGGGGATTTATTGTTGTATTGGATTTTTGGTGATGTGGGACATTTTGTTCTATGGGTGCCTGTCCATGGGACATTTTATTCGTCCACCTCCCCCCACCCCACCCGCTCCGTTGTCAGGTGGGCTTTTACAGGTACGCAACCATTATGGAGTGCTGCCATAATCCTTTACCTAACACAAGAGATAGGTGGACAGCTTTTGCCATACCTTTCCTGAATAACAAAATAATTCCATTATTTGCTTTCAAATAAGAGTTTATGGCCAATATTGGAAAGTACTTGATGCAACACTTCCAGTGAGGGACCATACGGACTGTTTTATGAAACAAAAACTGAAAATATATAAAAGTTTGAATGATGAATAGCACATGTTGCATTTTTAAGTCAATTTTATTGTTTCATATTTTTCTGCATGTTTTCTACAAGCCCAATTGTTTGGGAAGGATCCAAGAAACAAACATGTTGATCAAAACTGTTCCAACCTGTGGAGAAATATCTGAAATATAAGTAGACACCAGGTATTACAGTGCTTATGTAGTTTATTCACACCAATAACAATTCATCCACATCAGAGGCATTTCATTCCACACAAGACTCAAAGGAACTCACTCTGACATATACGTGTATAGCAACTTACAAAACAAGTTGCAAATGCAAACATGTGGAATTCCTATTATGAAATGTCTTTCTGATATGGTTCTTCCTCAGTAATGCCGCTATTCCCTGACACTTAGTCTTCGAAAGCTCTTACTTCTTACTTACCAAGGTTTATTGTCATAATCTGGTATTAAAGAGCGCGAGAGAGATCATTCTCAATTTCTTATAATTATTTATTTTAAGTTGTAGCCAGAAAAATGTTCACAAACATTCATATCTGGAAAAAAATGTCCACGGACATAATGTCCGTGGACATAATGTTTATTAAAATAATCCACGGACATAATGTTTATTAAAATAATAGCTGTGAATCATGTGATCACAAATTATAGCAGCTGGAAAAATGAACAGAACACTTTAAACAGTGTTTTCATTCAAATTGATATGAACAGCTTTTATTATTTGTGTAAAGCTTTCTAAGAAAGGTTTTTAGGTATAGATTGATTAGAACTACAGATTAAAAAGACCCCACCCCCCCCCCCCACCCCCTCTCACGTGACAAAACTCTCTGCTAATATATCACTCCCCTGTATACAAAATATAGGATGAGCATGAAACTTTCAATTTTTCTTTTGTTACACAGCATGTACACTGAGCATTTTGGAACAGAATAAGTGGAAATAAGATTCTGGATATATAACCATTAAAACATTTGATTTCATTTTCTCCCTATTACTAATACCATTTGATCATTGACGTCGTTTCTTTGGAAGCTCTCACTGAGAGCTTCCAATGAAATGGCATCAAGGATTGGAATTATCAACGAGGTAAAACTGTAATGGAAATTTTCTTGTAGTTATCCCACAAATTATTTCAGATCGTACTGATGCAGAGAGCAGGGGTGGTATTCATGAAACCGACTTAAGTCATATTCTCAACTTAAGAATAGATTAACATCCACTTAAGGAGAAAATCGGGATTCACGAACGAATTCTCAGCTAAGATTGAAGTAAGTTAAGTCCAAAATTCTAAGGTAACTCCTACATGACTTAAGAATATCTTAAATGTGCAAACCGAAACCAATATGACCTAAGACTTTTCTTTGCTTGCATGAACCAATGATTTTGCATAGGAAGGGGGGATAACTCGTTATTTAGATGAACATTTCGATAATGGCCGGCGTGTTTATGTTTTTACAAGCTCGGAGAAGTTTGAGAAGACAGCGACTATTCCGCGACAGGAATAACCCGCTAGACTTCATGGACGATGAAGATATAAAATCAAGGTATCGTTTGAGCAGACCTTTGATAGTTGATCTGTGTGGAATACTTGAAGATAGGATTCGGCACCCAACACGACGATCACAGTCTTTCTCCACGTCACAGCAAGTACTTTCTATGCTTCGCTTTTACGCTACTGGTAGTTTCCAGGCTGTTACGGGCGATTTACATGGAGCAAGTCAGTCAACGATGTCACGCGTAATAACTAGAACAACGGCGGCTTTATGCGAACTCTCCAGTCACTACATTTACATGCCCAGGGACGAGGCAAGCTTGCGCCAGATAATGGTTGTTTTCTATAGATTGTCCGATTTTCCAAACGTCGTGGGCGCCATAGATTGTACACATATCAGGATAGTGGCCCCATCAGTTGACGAGGTCGCTTACGTCAACAGGAAGCGCTATCACTCAATTAACGTGCAAGCAGTTTGCGACGCAAATTTGAGATTTCTCAACGTGGTAGCTCGATGGCCCGGATCAACACACGATGCATTCATCTATACGATGTCGCAACTGTGCCGAAGTTTTGAAAGAGGGGCGATTCCGATTGGGTGGCTTGTCGGTGACAGTGGCTACCCCCTGCGCACGGAACTCATGACACCCATAATAGATGGACAAACGCCTGCAGAAAGGCGCTATACGCGGGCGCACAAAATGACAAGGAACCCAATCGAGAGAGCTTTCGGCGTTCTCAAGATGCGTTTTCGTTGTCTGGACACTACTGGTGGAGCTTTGTTATATTCTCCAGAGAAGGTATGTAAGATGGTGGTTGCAGCCGCCATCTTGCATAACATGTGCATCATGAGTGGACTACCCCTGCCCGATGAAGAAATTCCCATGGAAGATGACCTCAACAGTGACTATGGTGGTGCAGCAGGACACACGGCTGCAATTGGTCTGAGAAACGAGCTGGTGAGAGGGAGATTCACATGAAAATTAAAGCTTTGATATGAATATATTTATTAGTCATTATCCTGAATTCGTTCCAAAGATTGGCCTATACTCTCGCCCACAATAGATATCAACGCGTCCAACTTCTTCACTATCCTCTCGCCTACTTGCAGTCGTTTCTTCGAGACTTCAAAATTCGCCTCCTCGATTTCTAATCTCCTCTGATCGATCAATAGTCGCTTCTGTTCTATTTCCAGCATCCGTTCTTGCAACGACGCCGTCGGTGTCTTCCTTTTCCGCCCTGTAGATGTTGATGGTTCATCTTCCTGACACTCATCAGCAGTTGATTCTGGAGGTTCGGTAGACAGTTGCGAAGAATTGTCACCTGGAATAAAAAAAGTAATTCTCTTCATAAACATGTTTAAATCATCGTGTGTACACACTCATGTCTCATTTAGACAGACAGAACACTGGATTTTTTCTCAGTTCGTTTCATAAAATTGAGCCTTTCTATTTTTTTTCGGAAAGCTTTCACAATTCATCAATTTAGCCGTTAGACCACATATGACTATGCCTCGTTTACTGGCCTGGAAAAAAAGTTGTGTTCAAGTCAATGTGGTAACTACCTGTCGAAAATACCGAGCTTGATCGCTAACTGGCGACGTACTCGGTTTGCTCCTGTAATTACCGCACAGGTTGAGCATTTCGGGTGCTTCACCCAACCGACAGGCCAACTCAGTCTCGCGTACGTTGGCAGTTGTATGGAGCATCGGTTCAATAGGGGCACTACGCCGTCGAGTAGCGAACTAATCCACCAGATAACGAAAACATAGTACGAAGCATCCTGATAGAAATTGAACGTCTGATAGGGCTAGGGAGCGATCGGTATCACCGACGCAAGAGACATAACGAATGGAGCTGGTGGGGGTTTCACAACATGTATACATATATATACTGTAAATATAATACCTCACCTTCGAGTACCTTATCACGAGCATTCATTGATTGCATTCCAAATTCCTACTTAGTATTCTCTTTTTTCGTTTGTCCGTCTTCTTTTTTTTTTTTTATTTTTCTTTGGCAGGAGCGTATATCCCCACCCGACAGGAAATAATAGACTGTGATATAACAGATATGTTAGAACGAGCATACATGAGCTTCATATACATGCTGAGCCGTATTTTTTCCGTCGTTCTACCCCACCCACACTCCTTCCGGCTCGAATGACTAGAAAAAAACGCCAAATTGACGTTCCGCGAACTTGATTTTCACTGTGGACCTTATATCGGGCGAAAAAAGTATACTTTTTAAATTATTTTTTTTTAAAAAATACGGCTCAGCATGTATACGAAGCTCATGTATGTTCGTTCCAGCATCTGTTTTTGAACAAAAAACTTATCTGCGCGTTTTATTATGATAATCGCCAGGTGATTGGAAGAAAAGTACCATAAGTGATTATTGGCGTTGGATTGTGAATCTCACCTGATGAATATTTTATCTCTCAAGTGGTACTTCATCAACCGTCCATATAGGTATTTAGGCTCAAAATGATACACCACGACACTGTGAGGATGTTTCATGCACTGTTGATTTAGGACATGTAATATGCCTATTCAACATGGTACCCCATGTGACCTTATCAACGATTTCTCATTTTTTTTTTGTGAACAAATGTCGCGACCTGAGTTCCATACTGTCCTAAGCGCAATGCAACTGCATTGCGCTTACGACAGTATGCAACTCAGGTGACGCAATGGCTACATGATCTGTTGACACAGCGGAACTCTCTTAATAAATTTTGCGGATTTCGCAGGCTTCTAATTGGTTCATAGATTTGTTCAGGGAGTTTGATCATGCTGTTGAAAGTTTCTTTATAAATCCTGGCAAAATATAGTTATTTGATTGGTTGATTGGATTACACGCGGTGCATTCTGGTCATAGAGAGTGGGGCGGAATATTGAAATACAATGAGAACATTTGAAGGGCCTGCACGATGCAGGTACGTCATTTATCTACATTATATATTTTAGACACGTTTGACTCCCCCCAATCAAGAGATAAGCTATAAGTCGTAACACTTCTGAGAGCACAGTAGACCAGTATGCCCCTCCCTCGAGAGCAGTACCAGATACAATGATCGTCATTCTTTCAATAATATGAATAGTGATAAACCAACCTTGTGTTGTCTCTGTGTCGACACCCCCGGTATTCCATCAACTCTAGTTGTCCCTAGTACGCCAGCAATCCTCTCGTCAGTGTCGGTGCTTTTGGTCCCAGATGGAGCACCCCCTCCTGTTGCGGCACAATCTCGCCTGGTCTCCGCTACCCTCTTCTTGGTAGTACTGGCTAAATTGGACCACTTCTTCTTGACATCGTCCACCGTTCTCTCTGTTCCCTTGGTATTCGCCGCACTTACATTCCTCGTGATTTCTTCCCACAATTTCTGTTTTGCTGCGTTAGATACTGTCGACTTAAATCCAGAGAAAAGTATCTCTCTATGGCGCTCCACTCCCTCCGTGAGGGCCTCGATCTCTCCTGGTGAGTAGTTTGGATTTCTCCTTGGTGGCATGATGGTGATACAGTCAGGGAATCGAGAATGAAATGCCGCGATCTGCGTTACCACAACAGATAATCCCACAGGTGATAAAGTGTTCATACAATCATGTACCCGACGAATTCATGCCGGTTGTCCGCACGAAGAAATTATGCATGAACGAGAAAAAATTACTCGGGTCGAACGAATGATTGCAAACGTTTGCTTTGGTGTTGGGAGGGGGTAATATTTATGCCGCACGGCTATTGAGCGTTAAAAATTAGGTTCCAATATAAGGAGAAAACACAAATAAATAAGTAAATAAAATAACTAAATAAATAGCTAAAACAAATGAACGAAGAAATAAATAGATGAATATTAAATTAAAAAACTAACGAATGAATGGATAAATAAAGGAATAAATAAATAAAGAAATAAATAAATAAATTCATAAATGAATTAAACGCGCTCAAACTCTGTCCATTTTAAACGAATTTTGTTCTTGGCAAATTAATTTTGAAAAGACTAGAAGGTAGAAAAAATACCAAGAAAGAAAGAAAGAGAGAAATAAAGGAGAAATTGAAAAAAACACAAAAGAAAGAAAGAAAGAAAGAAGTTGAAATAATGACATACTAAAATAAAATAACATTAAAATAAAAAAAAAAAACAGTGAATAAAAAAAACCCACGACTTGCATCTTCCATGATACGTAGTAAGTTCTATGTGGTCACAACTGTAGTTATTTCCCTCCGGAAAGCAGTTTCTAACCCTCAACATCCAACTTTTGTTGATCACAACGATAACGTGAGAGCGCTAACCAGTCTCGATAAAGTAATATCTCAACTCAGTATTTAAGATGATCTTAAGTTCTTTTCTTGAATCGCGTTCGTGAATAGGAAAGATCACAGCTAAGGTTGATCTTAACTCTAAGATTTCAGACCGTCTTAAGATGGTCTTAAGATATTTCTTCATGAATACCGCCCCAGATGTCTACCAAATAACAGTGGGGTGTATTTCCTGGTTGTTGATTATTCACAATTTCAGGGCAGCACAAGCACATTTTTAGCTCACGGACCCCTGGGTGTTTAATAATCTGAAAAGCTGTTTGGTCTTTTCTGAAGAGCAATAATTAGTTGGAGGGTGGAAAAACTGCCCTACCATGATTTAGTCTAAATCCACTCTCCACACATTCTATGCACTCAGCAAATAACCTGTGTGCTTAATTATTGAATGAGTAATAATGATAATAATTATTCAGCCTTGCGCTGATTTATTGCGGTCCTCCAACGAGGAGGCCTGCATTAACCCAGTGCCTGGTCAGGATACTCCTCCCCCAAACTCCCTCCTAATCTTTCCAGCATTCAATCAAAAACTGTTTTTGTAACTAGTAACATGCATGTATTGAGTCTTAACTTGGTCCCTTTGTGGTGCATTAACTGAATGTGGTCACTTTGATCTTCCTTTGCTTTCATTTACCTGCCCATACAACTAATTTACTTTCTTTTATTCTGTTAATTAACCTATTTGGTCCCACAGAAACAAAAAAAAAAAAATAATCGCCAACAGCAACAAAAACAACAACAAAAAAAACTCAAACATTTATCCTTAGAAAAACCTCAGTTCATTGATTGCCACTTATTTTCAGAATAAATGGCTAAACTTCATATTATTACTCTGAAAAAGCTTTTAAATCTGAGCTTAAATTTTCAACTGATGTTTCTATTTTTTAAATAATGGTGATGTGAATGCATCTTTGAATATGGACCTGAACTTAATTAGAAATTTCAAATAAGGAATAATTATATTGTTTATGAACATTATGCCCATGGATATCTGGCTACGTTAGTGATTATCAGCTACTAATTCCCCCCCCCCCCCCCAATTGCCACACACACAGATATGTTCAAAACATTTACATCTCATATTATGTAGGCCCATTAGACTGTTTATCAGTGACTGTGCATCTTACATTTATTGCCCAAATTGAATCAAAGTTTCAGTCTACTATCTGCAGTCCTCTTGATAGATACAAGGTGTGCGGTCCAATAGCTGAAATTTAGATGTTTTGTTCTTTCTACTAATAAAATGTCGAGACTTAGGCTCTTTGAGAAAATCCACTCCTTCGGTGTTTAAATAATATTAAATAAATCCTCTGCAGTATGTTTCAAATTGAATTGTTCACTTTCTTTCAGATTGTCGATTCACAGTGGTTAGGTTAAATACGTGAAATCTAAATTTTTATGCAGATATGATGAAGTCTCCGGAGTCATTGAAATTCGCATTAGGTACCTGTCGCAACTGAAATAAATCTACTCATAAAATCATCGGAATGCCCCCACCCCCCCCCCCAAAAAAAAAAAAAAAAAAAAAATTAGAAAAATAAAATAAATCGGTGATTCCCTCTTATCTCCTTACAAATTGTGTCCATTTGTTGAAAAAGTTTTAGGGAAAGCATCGTCAATAAAAATAACATTTGCTGACCACGCTTTCATTGTTGACTGTGAAAAATAATGTGTTGAATTTTAAATTGACCAACGAACGACCGGCGTGGCATTCATTGTTCGGTTACCAGATAACAGCTGGCGTCGGTAGCCGCCTCTCTAGATTCAGTCAATAACAAGTGAAGAAAATGCGAATAAAAGTCAAATTTCGTCAATTTTGGGCTTGATATATCAGTGGCTCCACGAATTACACGACATTTTGTCGTTTATTTGAGCGAGATCGGTGAGGTATTCGCTATTTTAGAGATTGTTGAAAATTTCGATCTGAGAAGTGTCATACCATTACATTTTTAGTATTGATAATATAATATATTTTTTTATCATATGACTCGTTCGTTTTGTTCACTTTAAAACATTTGATATTTTGTTTTCATATTAATTAGTGATAAATAAAGCCTTCCGTCAATTTCATTGGTCAATTTCAAAACTATACAATTTGATTGGCTGAACAAAATACAACTGGGCCACATTTTCATAATTTGCATAATTAGAGTTGGGAGCTTTCATTGATCAATTTCAAAACTGGACAATTTGATTGGCTAAACAAAATACAACTGGGTCACATTTGCATAATTTCAGTAGGGAGAATTTACGTTATCTGTCCTTTTAGGGTGGGTTATATTGTATTAATATTTTACCTAACGTAACGGCAAAAAATGTCTTTGTATATTACGAGGGAACAAGCAGACGATTCCTTGGATAAGGGGATTATATTATTCATTCGGGGCTACAGTTAAAAAACTCAAGACATCTTGAAAATTAAATTGTCGAGATGGTCCATCACCAGTAACAATGGCTGAAGGCACTTTGTCATCGTCTTTAGGTCCAGCTGTATAGATTCTTGTATATGCACTATACTTTGACTTTATTTCAGCATATTTCTGCTTACACGTCAAATAATCTGTTTCGGAATTTTTTGGTACAAGCAATGTCCAAAATAACTGTAGGATTTTTTAAGAGGTCACAGTTATCTTTTGAAATATCAGATTCAGGCGTGGAGGATTCCATATGGGGTTTAATTCTAATTCCCAATGGAGAAACATGTTTCTGGTGTCGTTTAGAAATTCAACATTTTGAGGGTCAGAGACGCAATGATAAGCAGGGTTTGATGGATTAGCAAACAGTTTAGAAACATAATGGAGAGACGGTTCAATTCTACGATTCTCAGTAGAGGGCTTCTCTGCTCCAAAAATCATTGAATCTATTGGCCATGTTCTAAAAAACACCCAAGCTCATTCGAATACCACTATTATGAACTTTATCAAGTGGCTTGAGGTACGACTTTCTTGCTGAACCATAAACCATACAACATTAATCTAATTTAGATTTAATAAGTGATCTATACAGAGTCAGCCTCCCCCCCCCCCACCCCACCCGCCTCCAATCAGTGATACAAACGTCCCTGAGAAGATTCAGTGCATTTTTACATCTCTCTTTTAGGTATTTTATTGAGAGGTGAGAATCAGTTTATTGTCAAACAATAAAACCAGGACTTTCACTTCTTTAACAACTTTGATGTTACTCCTATCCATTTTCAACTTCGTCTAGAGATGATGTTTTCGTAGTTTACAAAAGTGTAGACATTACATTTTTGTCGTGGATAACTTGAAACCATTTTCTCTGGACCATATTTTAATTCTACATAAGCACAGCTGAAGTTTGCGCTCGACGACATTCACGTTTTTGCTCCTATAGCAGATTAAAAAATCATCAACAAATAATGAACAATCTACCTTATTGTGAACTGCGTCATTAATGCTGTTGATTTCCACCGCGAAAAGCTAACATAAAATATTTCCCCGGGGTGACCCCAAATTTGTGTTCATTTGGATGAGATAACATAGACCCATCACGAACTTGAGATTAGCGGTCTCCCTTTACCTAACATGAAAAGCAGACGACACTTGCAAAAAAAAATATTGAATAATTAATCTTTTTCATTTTTTGTCTCAAAAACATAGGTTATGACCCCTCGTTGGAACGAGCTCGTTCCAACGAGGGGTCATAACCTATGTTTTTGAGACAAAAAATGAAAATATTTTGAAAATTAATTGACGATTTTTGAGAATAGCGCTGGCCGGTTTTGGCCGTTACGTTGGGTAAAGGGTTATAAAAAAAGTATAAAAAAGGCATACGCCCTCTAAGCCCCATGTTAAAAAGAACAATCCCATACTTCCACATTTTATCATATGCCTTCGTCAGATCAAGGAAGGTGACGACCACATGTTCTTTTCTGGCAAAGGCATTCATCATAAACATTTCAAGTTAGGGCTGCACGGTATATCGATAAACCGATATATATCTGTATTCAAACCAATATTGATTGAATACCGGTGTAATCCCAATTTTCGGTTTATCGTCATTATTTATTTACCCACAATTTAATTTTCAATATGTCTTGAGTTTTTTAACTGTAGCCCCGAATATAAATAATAATGAATCCCTTTATCCGAGGAATCGTCTGCTTGCTCCCTCGTAAAATACAAATTCAGCAGATGAAAAAATAATTTTCAAAAATTTTAAAAAACTATATCATGTGACCCCTCATTGGAACGAGCTCGTTGAGATCGTTCCAATGAGGGGTCACATGATATAGTTTTGTTGAAATCTTTGGGGAAAATCTGATAAACTAATTTTGAAAATAATATATTTTGATATCGTCTGTGTTTTTCGAAACGCATCATCAAGGCAGGCTAATTCGTTCCGACTGTGATGCCTCGAGTCTCGATAGTGGTACTTGTGTTCATATATCTGAGCAGTTTTCGATATACCGGTATACCGCGGCGGTATTTTTTTAGTACCGATACCGGAATTCAGTTTTGACTATCGTGCAGCCCTATTTCAAGTCTAACAAAATGATCCAATCCAATTCCTTGGTTGTTGAAACCACACTGGAAATTCTGAAGTACATTGCTCGATTCCTGAAATCAGACAAGTCGATCATTGAGCATCTATTCAATAGTTTCATACAGACAACTAGTTAATGCAACAGGCCTGTAGTCAGTTGGATTTCTGTGATCTTTATAATGCTTTGGAAGGAGATTTGTTGTTGCTTTCGCCAGGAAGGTGGAAACTTGTCAGTCACCCAATTTCAAGTGATGATTGAGGCAGATGATTTAAAATGTGTTAATGTATTTCATTAGGTTCTCGTTGCAGTATCTTTTGTTTTATGTAAATAGTTATTTAACTCATCCATAGAGAGGGGTTGGTTGGAATCATCTAAATTGTCTGAGGAAACTTTGATCTTTTGTTTTTGTTCTTTTCTTTTTTTATCTTAACGAATTCCGGATTACAGTTTTCAGACGATGAATATTTAGAAAAAGTAGAGGCTAATTTGTCTGATATTTGTTGTTTCGATAATAATAATAATAATAGCACTTTGGCCGGCCGCTGATTTGTCGCGGTTCTCTAAGGAGAGGGCCTTGGTTACCCTGTACTCCCAACTGCCTCCTTTTTCCCACGCTTCTTCTCTCCTCCCAACACACGGAGACGAACTGCTTGATGACATCCCTTGCCTCATTCTTCCCAATCTCTCCGATTAGCATATTAACCCCCTCCCTTGAGTCTCCCACTAACCATATGTCCTTCATTCTCCCATCCCACTTCCCCATTATACTCCCAGTGAATCTTATTCCGAAAGACTGGTATTTTGGGCATTCTAGAAGAAAGTGTTCCAGGGTCTCCACCACGCCCAAATTACACATCTGGCACTCCTTTTTCACTGTTTTTCCCTTCAGCTCCAGGGATCGCGACCTCAGCTTGAACAACAGTGCCCACCTCCCCCCCCCCCCCCCCTCTAAAGGTGCCATCAAGGTACTCTTCAAAACCAGACTTCTCTTTATCACGCTGGCCACCCAAAGACCTCTTTGATTTGACCCCCCTCTCGCCAATTACGGTTACAATACTCCATGACCCTTTCTCTGACGATTTTTGTACCCTGGTTTGCCCCAACATCTAGGTCCGAGATCTCCAATGAGTAGTTCTCTACTAGCTCCCTTAGAGAACACAGCGATGAAAAAATGTCTCAGTCAGGCTTTTTAAACTTCCACTGGAGCAGCCTCTCGTCGTCCGCCGGAACTACACTCTCCAAAACAATTGGAAAGTGGTCACACCATCACAAGTCATTTTCTTCTTTCCAAGAACAATGGAGCAAGATAGAAGGGTATGCAATTGTAAGATCAGTTGGTTATTACGAACCAGACGCGATGTGCAGATAAGTGTCCTACCAATTAATAAACAAACACAGGTCATATTTTGAAATAAATTCTTCCACTGTTTTGTCTTTGATGTCATCTTTGCTGCAGAAAGCACGCCAAATAGGGCTATCAACATTAAAAACACCCAACAGAATGTATGGAGGTGGTGAACCAGTTGTTCAAGATCAATATGCCAAAGGGGTTTATTAGGAGACAAGTAAATTGAATATACAGTAAAACCTATACAGTGTACCGTTAGGCGATATTCTTTTGTTAATGACGCCATATTAGTGCCGTATTTTGGCGATATTCCTATAGCATTAACGCGATATTTTCAACATGTTCGGGCGAATATCGCAAGACAAACGCGCACGTGGCGAGATATTTTCATAACTATAGTTCGTATTTTTTTCATATGAAAAGAAGAGGGGCGAATATTAATAATAATATTGACGATCTGAGGCATGCAAAGCCTTTAATGTTAAACGAACTGACGTTGTCGATGTATTCGTTGATGTCGATGAAATTAAAGCTCGGATTTTCCTTGGCCTATCGGGCTTCAAGAGAATCCTCCAGAGTATGTTTACATAATTGCAGTTTAAACTTGTATAAATATAAAGCTCTCAATCATAAAAACAAAGGGAGGAGGGGTGGGAGGGGGTGTCTTCCTGTCGCGTTCGCTAACGGGTTTTTTTCGGCCTCGGGAACATTCCATTCGGCCTCGGGAATATTCAGCCCCGGGAACATTCGGCCTGGGAACATTCGGCCTCTGTTTGAAAGTATGGAGACTAAGAGAGAAGCGGTTTAAGGTGAGTTTAAACATCCTTATTACAACCCAAAAAACAAATATAAATACAGCGTAATATACAATATATACAATATGAAACAAACACCTGTGTTTTTGGAAACAAAATAAATTTGAATATCGATTTCTATGAATGGCACTGGGTGGTTTCGAAGTTATTTTAGTAAAGGGTTAACGATAAAATCACGTGTTGTCTTTGACAGTAATTGTTGTCTGGTATTCTCGTCCATGTCGCCTCACACTCTGCCCCCACCAACCATTAAGTGGATCTACTCATTCTATTATTACCTCCAAGCTACTGAGAGGAATGGTGTCAGCAGAAACAAGGGAGAGACATTTCGCAGTTGATCATCAGCGACACTACACACGCATGCTGGAATGAGACCAAATCAAGACATAATAACTGGAATCCACAACGTTGCAGTGTAATACCTATTTCTTTCTCTTTCTTTTGCTGATCTTTCTTTCTCTTTTTCTTCTATATTTCTCAGGGAAAAGCAGGAAGACAGTCAACCTGGCTATGTCTTCCCCTGCCAGTATACAATGCTTTAATTATTGGGATTTTGCATTTATATGTACTTTAAGCAACATATTTTTGGTTGAAATTTCAATATGTTAACTACATATACTGTATGTATACATTTTTATATTTTAGTATACTGGCAAATAAATATATCATTATCAATATCAATACACCTTTATTACATGTACAACCAAAAACAAAAATAAATAGAGCGTGCGTAATACACAATGTGTATAATATAAAATACATGTAACATTGAGAGATGTATTGACAAAAACAAAACAGAATCACACTTTATATATATCAATGAAGGTTCAATCGCCCTGTAAAAACTCTCTATGGGTATCTCATCAGAGGCCAGAACTTTGATCCCCACTTCAGAAGAACTTAAAAAAAACAAGAATTTTAAAGTTGGGTTGTGCCAAACAACATCCAAATAAATTTATATCATTTCGAGTGTGAATAACGGTATTGGGGCACATATATTGCCTTTCTGTTGTTCAATGCAGTGGTTTTTATACAATGAATTTTATTTTATTATTCATTATGGCTAGGTCTTGTGCTTAATATATTTCCACTTTAGGAATAGAGGTAGAAACGCCGTATATATTATTCTTTAAAAAACACATCCTGGAAAACCTAATATATTTTTTAAAGTTATTTTTTCAACTCCAAAACTCTGAAAACTTTTACTAAAAGTGACTGAGGCCGAATGTTCCCGAAAAAATACCTGGGGCTGATTGTTTCCGAGGCCGAAAAGGCCCGAACTCTCTATAACGACGATATCAAGCACGAATTGGGGGTGGTGTAAAATGAATTAGAAATATTCGTGAAAGAAATGGCCTACTTAAATGTGTAAAATGAGCCGATTAATTTTTTTTTTAAAAAAGGAAACAGAAAATTCCCAAGCCTCGCTATTTAACTGCATCTGATCAGACTGAGAGATCAGTTTGGATGTGCAAAAGACCATATTTCCAAATCACTGACTGACTCCGTCTGTGATATATTTTGGAGACATTTTAAAATATCAATTATAAATTTTAACAAAATATGATGTACTTACACGTTTGTTTGAATTAAATTCCACAATGAAAAACATCCTTCATAATCCTTCGTAATATTCGACAATTATCCAGAATTATGTACACATAAACAAGAATACGTCCGCCCAGCACTTCGATCTGATAAACTGACTGAAAAATACTGTGTTCAATTTCAGAATTGTTTTTTAGCTTCATGCGTATTAAAAGATGTCTTTTTTGTGACTTGTTTGTTTTGTAATTGCATTGAAATGATCGTTGTTAACAATTATTTGAGTGTTTATGTTTATAATAATAATAATAATAATAATAATAATAATAATAATAATAATAATAATAATAATAATATACATTTATATAGCGCAAACATCTCACAATATTAAAAAAATTCCATGGTGCTTTACAACACTGCTCATAAACAAAATGATGACCAACATAGGATTTAAAAATATTTGTTAAATAAATGGGATTTCAATCTAGATTTAATTGCTGTCAAAGAAGGGACTGTTTTAACAAATTCTGGTAGCATGCTAAACAGTCTAGAAGCATTATAGTTAAAAGAACGTCCACCGTAGCTAGCGAGAACATAGGATTTCTCTTCTAAAAGATTTGTTTATTTTTTAGCATTGATATGACTTCACTAATTCTGTGTGCTTTTTAACGGAAATGATTAATGTTAACATTTAATCAAGTGGTGTTTTTAATTTTGCATCTTGGTGTGGTGTACAGTTAAAACTAGAAGTCCGGTCATGAACAAATAGCACGTTGATATGCGCGTTAATGTGCGCGTTATGGCCCAAGTAAAGCTAAAATATTCTGTGCATATGGCCTGTGCACAAGCAATGTTTCAGCCAATGGACCTCCGGGTAACCCGGAGGTCCATTGGCAGAAACATTGCATGTGTTTGCTATGAGTAACCAGGAGAACCTGTCGTGCTTTGGATGCCATTCGATATGGCAATTGCGCGAAATTCCAACGCGCAATTAAGCCTAGATAAGCGCACTATTCGTGACAGGACTTCTAGTTTTAACTGTAGGTGTTATACATAATATAATACATACTGTAAACAATATAACAAACATTGGTTTGGAAGTTAATATTTTATATAGGTTTTTTTTGATTACGTGATCTTAGGCGTTCGACCGGCCAAATCACGACCAACTGACGCGTTATTCCTATAAAAATATTGAGATATTCAGATTCGAATGTGTCGCCAATATCGCCCAAATAGCGCGTTATTAGCGCGACCAGGTTTCAACTTTATTGTAGATTGTACTGTAAGGTGACCGCCTTGACTAAGGTAATGCGTACCGCTGCAGCCTGTAAATTTGATTGCAATGTTCCACGAACATGAAGATCATTTTCATCCGCCCATGCGTTATACGAAGTATAATGTTTAAAAACAGAATGCTCGTGAGTGTCTGGTTTCCTTGGAGTGACTCCTGCAGGCAAAAAGCAGCAAGTTTATATTTTTTTGACATTAAAGGCCCAGTTCATTACAATTTGCTCTAAATCCTCGATAATTGCAATGCATTATATTATTAGTAGTGTGATCCATGTTTAGGTGATGATTCAGATGGTGGACGTATGGAAGAAATTGCCCCGTGTTTCTTTCTGGTGAATTTTTACATGGGGACCTACCCTGAGAAGAATTCGGACATAGTTTGCTGGAGAACGTGTCGCCCATGCACTCATCGGCTGGCATGTCTTCAATTGCTTCAAACATGTTGCGCGTGACAACATTTTGACGTCGTTTAAGTATTCTTCCTGACTTTATTTTTTTTTGTTTTTCGTTTTTTTTTGTGATCTTGTCCTTGTTATCGTCTCTGATTCTGGCTCCATTTTTGGTGGGAATTTATTTTGGAAAAGGTTTCGGTTTGTCTGGCTTAGTATTATTTTCTGACTTAGGGTTTTGTCATTTTTGTGTTCAAATGTAGTTGTATCTTTTCTTTGTTCTTTTGTTTGGCCAATTTTTATTACTTTATCTCTTGTTTACGTAATTAAATTGGATAGTTGCGCGGCACGGTGTAAAGTCTTGTACTAAACATAAAATTGTTCCTTTATGCCATGTGTATTATGTTTCGCATTCTACTGACGTTGTTGAAGATATCTGAGATATATTTTTAGCATATGTTGGCGATGACGTATTCATGCTAGGCATTTATGTTACTATTGCTCTGGCTTCTTTGAAGCACGCACTTTTCAGATTTAACCTTTTCCATTTTCGTTTCTTTTGTCTAAACATGACAGTCCTTTGATGCAGCAACATGATTACAACGGCAATTACAGCACTTGATGGTATTCGTGCAGGGGCCTCGATGTTCTTCGCCACACTTGAAATATGTCCTTCCCTGTATAATTATTTTTGTCGCGACCAAGCTTCTGACATTTGAAACTTTGAAGTGGATCTGAAATGTATAAATCCATTCCGACGTTCATTTTATGATGGGTGAGACGAGTTAAAAGTTAAGATGTAGGTGTTTGTTTGTATTGAGTTGCCTTCTTTTTTATAACGATTCTTCTAACATTAGAAATACCCTGTGAATTTAGTTATTTCTGAATTTCTAACTCGCCAATGCCAGACAATCCCTCTGTTCGTAATACACTTTTGCACCTGTTGAGTGTTTTATGTGCAAAAGCGTAGTCCTTCATATAGACGAGTTTATCCATCTTTACTAGAATTATTGCCTGCATTAATTTTCTGACATTTTTAAATCGCCAGCTATTACCTTGATGTTGTGTCCAATGCAAAGGACCTGATGTCTGATGATTTTTTATTTTCATTGCTCGCATATACTAGGACAAATTTAGGCCAGTTATTTACAATAATTTGTTATTTTGTCTGGATTGGAGTCAGAATCAATCAGAGTCTGTAAATTGAAAGTCGTTCCCCCATTTTTGTTTTTGTTTTTGTTTTCAGCCATTTTAAGAAAATAACGATCCATTGCCCTGGATCACACCCACCACGGAGGCCATTAAGGAGTAGAGTTTCTGCGATGCAATGAACTCTCCGAGGTGCAGTTTTCCCACATATTTATACTGGGGCAGTATACTCAGTCAGTGTTGATGCCCAAGGATGCCACTGCCTGATTGAACCGTGTATGGGAGTGCCACACCTTCAGATGTCGGTCATTCTACCAATCATTTTACAATACATTGTAATAAAAATTGCCATTGCAAACTAACACGGAAAGAATCAAAGTAGTGTTAAAATTAATAGTTTTAGTTAAAAGTCAGTCCACAATAACACTGATAGTACTTGATTAACAAAAATGACTGATTTAATTACCCCAAATGCCCCCAACGTGACACCATTTTTGGGGTCTCGATTGGACAGAACGGGGCGGTTCGCCCATCCGTTTACCCCCAGTAATAGGGTCAAAGTAGTGCTTTGGACAGGTGTCTCCAAAATGAAGACTGCCTTAACCGGCGGCAATGTTTGTCCTCAATTGCCAGAATTCCTTCCTACGGTGCCTTCGGAACGCACCTCACGGAAGAACAAGGTACCTGCAGGTTTCGGGCTGCATATTCAGACTTTTCTCTGCAAACTCACTTACTTGATCAAGTCTTCCTGTATCCGCCACATGAGGGCATGCTTAGGGGGGTATTTTCCACCCCCCCCCCCATAGGAGACAATACATACTGATTGGAAAGGGGTATGCAACCGCGTAGCCAGGAATTGTATTGGGGAGGTGCGCTATGTGGCGATGGACGACGAGTATCAAATAGAGCTCTGTGTATATGAAATTTAGGATCTAGAATATAAGCACATTTGCACTATCGTATTTGAAAAATATTTTATGTTCCTGTTAAATAGTATAGAGTGATCAGTTGTTTGAAGTAAATCATCCAATTTCCCTTTCAGTGGCCATACATCGTGTTATGAATGGAAACATAAATGTCCTACAATAGTGTTTATTATGTTGATATTCCTTGCAACAAAAGAGAAAACAATTTGGCATGCTATATTCGAAGCGACAATGTGCGATAGATGTTGTTGTTTTCAACGCTATATTCCCAAGCTCTAATAGCGTTGATTACGTTCGTCATCCACAAATATCTTCGCTCACCTGGAAATTGCTGATAAAAGTTGCGCTCAAAGGAAAATTGATTAACTGTAAAATGTGAAGTGGTTATTTTTCAAGCATATGTTCAGCTAACCATGTTGAAAACACAGTTTCCATTTACAATATAAATGATGGATGTTTTAGTTTTAAATCAGAAAAATCGATTAACTGTAAAATACATTCACCCAAGAACAAAAGATGCGCAGTTTGTTCCCCAGCCCCATTCTACCGTTTAAATTCTTACCGCATCATCAACAATAACGACTCGAATATAGGGATCTACCTACCAGAATTGACTCTGTATAGTACAAATAATGATTTGCATCCATAACAGTCAATAACAACCGGCTAAAAGTCGTTGTTTAACCCTTATGCCACAAACCATGCACTCAGGGATTCGACATCGTTATGGGCCGTTCGTTTAACCACGATAAGAGAAGAATGCGCACGGACGAACGTTGATGTGATGTGATGTCCTTTCACTTGCAAAGATGTGCATACATTAGTTCATGTCCCTTTATAGAAATTCCAATCAATAAGTTCAATTCAACTTCAAAGCATCAATCTATACACGAAGAGAAGTGTTATGCACCCCTTGGATATTTTGCGATGGTAAATGCATTGTTTGATATCAGTAAAGTGTTGGCAAAGTAAGCTTCGTAAATTTACTTCTACCTTGAAAGAACATATTCAGGCTATACGAACACACACAAAATCTCAGTCTTCATCATCATTTCGATGACAGCACTGATGAGCTAGCAAGGTAACTGCTAGAGTTCAATACGGTACTCGTTTTATTAAGGCGCAGGGGAGTCAACAAGGCAACATTATTTGGCTATGAATGGATAAATATGTTATTTGTATCCCCTACAGAACATGAGCCAATGTTACAGTTCAGGATCTACTGTATATTCCATGTGCTCGGATAACAGCTTTTACCCCCGTCGCATCCTCCAGCCAATCGGCGTATCCGTTGCAGTGGTACCTGTCGGCCTTCCTGATGCACAGCTCCTTCCTGTTCTCACATAGTTTGTACTGGCGGTTCGTGTGCTGGTGTTCGACGCCAGAGAATGTCCCAAATGTGTTCCCGTGGATTCAGATGAGGCTTCATGGTACACCAAGGAATGCTAGTCATCGCAATGCTCTAAATGAAAAATTCTAAACACCAAGCCAAGAGTACTCTTTGTTGATGATCTCTTAGCAGAGGACGTTTTGTGGCCCATTTGGACCTCAATATGGCTTTTCGCAGACAGTTCCTGGCCGTTCTCGTGCAGATTCGTCGACTTGGAAGCCACATGCTCTTCGGAACAGTACTTTAGGTGAATGACTCACATCTATTTCATATGTTATAATTATTAATCCCACAATCTCGCAAATAGTTTTTTTTGTTGAAGCTATTCCTCCCCAGAAGTTTTAACTGATTGAGTATTATTTTCCCTTTTGTCTTAAGTTTATGTGTGTGCTTTCTGTATATACCTCTACCAGTAATACATAGATTCACTCCCAAGGATTCACATTCGCCCGTTTAACCCGATGTTATATTTATTTATTTATTGATGATTCTTAACGTCACATCAACAGCTTGTCATCGTGATTTGCATGTACATATAGTAAACAGAACGCCAGTCTGCAACTAGGAACCTGCATTAACCCAATAGAATCACATAATTTCATCAGTGTAGATATCTATGGATCAGCTGGCAGAGTAACTAGACTGTTGAATGTATTTTGAGGATGAATTTTTGTTGTTCATCATTGTGCTTTCTTGCAGTTTAGTGTAGATTGTTCTTCGGTACACTCCAATAAACTGTAACAAAACAATTTATTGCAACGCCATATCAGATCTGTCAGTTTGTCACAGGGAGAGGTGCAATTTATCATTTAGGCGATTTATCACTATATGCAATTTATCATTTAGGCAAGCCTAAGTGGTCCAACTTGTACCCCAGAACAGGACTTTATACAGGGATTACTGAAAGCTTCCTGAAGGTTACGACACTAGACGATATTATCGAATACCATGGTATGTTTTAAAAAAACACGGGAAAGGGCATTTTTTAATAGATTTTTTTTTGCTACGCTACACAGGGACATATAGTCAGCTTTTGCTATCGTATTCAGTATTCATTAGATACATGTACTCTCAACCCCAAGTTGAAGAACCCTCTCATTATGGAACTTCGTGAGAAGTTATCAACTCTCATGTCTGACCAATATGATATCGTGTTTTGCTGGTTACCCGGACATGTAGGTATCGCAGGTAACACCAAAGCAGACAGTGCAGCAAAACAGGCTTTATCCAAACCTTTCACTGATTTTAAGATTCCGTTCAGTGAAACCAAGCCTCATATCAGAAGTTACACCAAATCTATGGGGCAAGCGGAATGGGGTGGAGCGCCAAATAACAAGCATCATTGCTTTCGATCAACTATTTCAGATCACTACCCGTCTAGTAGTAACCTTTGTAGAAAGGATCTTGCAATTTTGACACGGTGTCATATTGGTCATACACGACTTACACATTCTTTCTTGCTGGAGGGTATTGTGCGACCAGAATGTGTTCCCTGCCAGCAGGTGTTGTCAGTGGAACACATTCTTTTACATTGTACTGATTTTAATCTTAGTAGACGACAGTATGTTAATGTAGTGTCTCTTCGAGACCTATTTTACAGAACAAATCCTCATAAAGTTTTGTCGTTCTTGAAGGAAATCAACCTTTTTAATAAATTTTAAAATTGTTTTTAATCTTTTAACCAAGACTCGTCAAGAAACAATCATCAGGTTGATTTTGAAGTTATTCGCTTCTCTTCTTTCATTACCTTCTGTTTAATTACTTTGGTCTTTGACAGATCTCTTGTAGTTATTTTCTATTTTTATTTCGTCTTTTTACTTCATAACTGAAAATGAGTTTTTATTTTCCACCGTTTTCTCGCCACGATATAGCCTTAGCTGCTGATGTGGCGTTAAGCACCAACAAATAAATAATAAATAAATAACATACATGTACTAAAGCTCAAATACCATTCCTTATTCATTACATACATGTACTAAAGCTCAAATACAAGAGATTTTGTTAATGCAAGGGCATTGATATTGCATAAGCAACAACAATATATCCGGTCGAGCAGGAAATGGAGACATATATATGGTGAAAATTATTTTGTGGGCCGAAATCAATAAAATACATTCTGTCGACACCACCGGGGGCAGGTGGGTGGGTTACAGGCGTCTCCTCGCCTCCTTTTCATTGCTTCACCTTGATTTTTTATAACTTTCGAAAGCCTACTGAATTGTAGATACGTCTCCATGTCCGACCTATCAGGAGAACCAAAAGCTCCGAAACAGTTAACCATGTTGTAATTTGTATTTACATTTAAACTCAGAAAAGTGCACGGGTAAACAAGTATTCCGGCGAGGTGTGAAAAATCCATATCGCCGACATGGCCGACTTCCAGATTCGTGACGTCACGTGACAATGAAAATGACACTTAAAGGGTTTTGTGTGAATTACATTCAACGTTAGTTGTATGTAATGTGGTTTTGAGGGGCTATTTTGGGGACCCCGGTGGGGGGACCCCGGTGGGGGGACCCCGGAAGTAACGTCATGTCACGTGACCCAGTTCCGCCAGGTTGTGTTGTCATGGTAACCCGCGTGAGCGACCATCTTATGACGTCATCCCCATAGTGATACGTGGTGTGAGTGCGCATGAGCAGCTCGTGTTGTTAGGGTGATACGTGTTTCCGTCGTCAATTTTGTATACTGGAGTCCGCCATCTTCGTTTCTATGGTAGCACGTGGTTGCTATGTTACCCATTTTTTCTGTAACAAGACGGGGTATGTTCGGAGGGTGTGTTCGATTGAATCGGAATATTACGAATTACCACAAACAACCCGACAATCTCTCCAAATCACCAAAATGCACCCAAAATCACCGAAATTGACTTTATTTGATATGGATTTCCCATTTTATCGGTTTAGCACGTAGAGCTAAAGTATCGAGAGGGTGCCGGGGTGTGTTCCTTTGTAGAAGAGTATTTTTCTGGTTCGTATTTTCCCAGAATCCTCGTTTAATTACCCAAATAAACCCGTCAAGTTGTATTATTTCGAATTCTTTCAGAATCCCTTTTTAGGAACCCATGACGGTTTTTCCCAATAAGAGTAGCACGTAGTGCTATAGATTTTTTAAAGGTCGTGTTCGATTGAAGTGGAGTAATGTTCCCATTTTTAGAATATACCATGATGTGTTTTTCCCTATTAAGAATAGCACGTAGTGCTATAAAACAAATTTACCCAGAATCCTCTGCTTCTACTTGGAACTGTATTTTTATAAATTCATACGCTCTATTTTTAGTAACAACCTTAACTGACCCCCTAACTAATTGTTAGAGTCTATTTTTAGCAATTTCTTTAAATGACCCCTAACTACATGATTTTAAATATTAAAATTAATGAGGATCAAGATGTTTTTACACTAACCAATCAGATCGAAGTTAATCAACCAATGAGATTAGTGTATTCCCATTGTGTTTCTTTTCCATTACTTTCTATACTAATTTTCTAAATTTCCCAACTTTAACCTATAATCCTATAGGAAACTAACACAAACGCCCATCGAGAATGAAAATATCGATGAAAAAACGTTGTGACGTCGTGACGTTTTCAAAAACGTCCGTCACGTAGATATAAATTTCGGAGAAGAATAACGTCGCGTCATTCTGTTTCGATCCTTCGAACTGAACACATCGCTAGAGATTATTCTATAGCAATTTTGCCTTCGCAAAAAAAAAAAAAAATTATGAAGATGGAGTCTGATGCTGCTACTGCCGTTACCAGAACTGATGTTTACGCCTGTGAAGAGTGTGGGAAGACCTTTACGGACCGTCGGAACCGAAACCGCCATGTGCGTACCAAGCACGCCGCCGAAGAGAAGAAGTCTTTCGACTGCACCAACTGTAACACGACCTTTACCAGGAAAGAGAAGCTGGATCAACACCTGATGAAAGTTTGGAGACCTATACATGTATGGAATGCGGCCAGGAGTTTAACCAACTACTCCATTTTAATCGACACAAGAGCGTTGCCCACCGACCAGTTCCTGTACCATCTAAAAGGAAGACTGATGAACCAAAGAGAGGACCACCTAAACAACCACGGACCACGACGACCACCTTTTATGATGTTGACCCAATTGAGTTTGAAAAGAATATGATGTCTGAAGAAGAGACCGATGAGATGTTGACCGTGTACGAAGATAACTGGAGTTCTATTAGAACTCGCCGCATGATGAACAGAAAAGTCCAGGACCAGTATAACTACCGGATCAACGATGTGAACCTGAAGATGATGAATGATGAATTTATGACTACCATATTTCTGCCACAACAGCTAAGATTTAAAATTAATCTTAGTTTTGGTTTTATCCTGCGACACAATGAAACGAATGAACTGAAGTGTTACCATCCATCACAAAACAACGCCCGGGTACTTGATGTTCCACAACTAGTATGCTGCCAAGAAGACTTTGAAGAATTCCTTGATGATGTCATGGAAGAAGATATCCTGGAATGGGCCAAGTTAAAACGACCCAACACCAAATGGCTTGTGGAGAGAGTTACGAACGTCACATTTTATGTCAATAAGCTGAAAGACCACCCAATTGGAATGGCAGAAGATCTTCCCGACTACATTCTCCAGAACAATGCAGTAAATGTTTTGGTGAAAGATAAACATAACCAGTTTACCTACGAAGACAACCTGTGTATTTTCCGCTGTTTAGCTTTATGGAGTGGTTCCACAACATACAATTTGAACACTACAACAGATGCCATGTACAACAAGCATACAAAGAAGCCAAAGAATGAATTCCGTGGAGTAACTTTAGCCGAATTACCTGACTTGGAGAAATGTTTTGAAGTAAATATCTAAGTGTATGAACATGTCAAGAATGATGATGACCAAATTGTTGCCAAATTAGTACAGAGAGCTCACAGAAAGTATGAAGATACCGTGTATGTGAACGTTTACAAGAATCATTTTAGCTACATTATCGATATAGACCAATACTGCAAATCCTTTGAATGTCGCAAATGCGGCAAATTAAGACCTCCTGGGCAATAAATCGTCACGAGAAAACCTATACAGATGAAGTAAAATACCGGTATGTTGGCGGTGTATACCATCCATCCCAGTCCATATTTCATCTGTTAGAAGATGAAGGTATAGAAGTACCCGAAGAGAAGAAGTTTTATCCATACCGTGCAACGTTTGATTTTGAAAGTTACTTTGTCAAATCCAGTCTACCTGCCGACATTGATAAACTGATATGGGAAGCAGAACACCGACCATTGAGTGTGAGCATATGTAGTAATGTTCCAGAATACCAAGAACCGGAAAGGTTTTATTACAAATGGAAATTCTGAAGAACTTGTTGAAGAAATGATGACATACCTCACAGCTATTTCATCTCATTGACACCAACTGATGCAGACCCATCATGCTTGGACCTTGTTTAAACTCAGACAGAAAATTGATGAAACGCTGGAAGCGGAAGCCAGAGCTGCTGGAGAAGATACTTCAAAAATGCACCCTTTACACTAATTGGAGAATAAATTTCAAGACTACCTGCAAGAGATGCCCGTCATCGGATTCAACTCTGGAAAATATGATATGAATGTAGTCAAGCGTGAACTGCATGTGCGTCTCGACAGAATCTTTCAGGTTTGTTGATATTTGCAACTACCTCGCTCCAGGATTCAGCTATGACAAGTTTTTGAAAGCATTTGGCTGCTCCGTGACGAAGGGATTTTTACCATATGAATGGATCGACAGCTTGAACAAATTGGATCAAGACCACCTACCAGACCATGAAGCCTTCTACAGTTCTCTCAAGAAAGAAAATATATCCAATGAAGAATATCAGTACTGCTAGCATGTATGGAACGACCCGGAGATGACAACTTTTCGTGATTTTCTGATCTGGTATAATAACCTAGATGTAGAACCATCCCTTGAAGCAGTTGACAAGCAGTTTGCTTTTTACCAAGAACGCCACATCGACATGTTTAAAGATGGTATCAGTGTTCCGGGCCTCACATTGAAATACCTGTTCCAGACCATGAATGATGACACTTACTTCACATTATTTAACCAGAAGAATAAAGACTTGCATCACTTGGTGAAAGATAACATCGTTGGTGGACCTTCAATTATCTTCAACCGATACCACGAGAAAGATGTTACCCGAATCAGAGAAACAAAATATGGCAAAGAAGCAAAACCACGTGGAAGTATTATAGGCTTTGATGCGAATGCATTATATCTTTGGTGCCTAATGCAAGAGATGCCAACGGGTTGGAGTATTAGACGTCGTGAAGAAAACCAGTTTAAACCAGAACATCCAATGAAGTATGGTAAAATGGCTGAACAATGGTTAGAGTTTTTTATCCTTGAGAGATGACATCCACACCAGACATCAGTTTAACGGAGCTGAAAAGATGATTGGTCGAAGACAGTTGCCTGTTGATGGTTGGTGCAAAGAGACACAGACTGTATACCAATTCCATGGCTGCTTCTGGCACGGACATACCTGCATGAAAGATAAGAATGGCCTTCCTATCATCCACAATGAAGTCAGAGATAAACCCATGAAAGAACTGCTACAAGACACCCGTACCAATGCAAAGTACATCATCGATTTGGGCTATAAACCTATTGAAATCTGGGAGTGTGAGTGGAGAGAGATGAAGAATACCGATGCCACACTCAAAACCTTCCTGAAAGAGAACTTTTCAGACAAAATAGATGGCGCGATGACAGATGAAGAAATACTGAACAAAGTGAAGTCCGGTGAACTGTTTGGTTTGGCTGAATGTGATATACATGTACCAGATCACCTGAAAGAGTACTTTGAAGAGATGACACCTATCTTCAAGAATACAGATATTTCCATAGATGAAGTCCTTTGCCGAGAAGAATGGAATCATGAAGAAACCCCGTAGAAGTTTGATCGGAAGCTATGGAGCAGAAAAAATGTTGTTTGCAACCCCTTTACTGCAGTGGTACCTCCAGCATGGTATTGAAGTTGATCACGTCTATCAAGTTATCCAATATAAACCGAGAAGATGTTTTGAAAAATTTGGAGATGAAGTATCTGAAACAAGAAGACAAAGAGATGTTCACCCTGACAAGTCGATCGTTGCCGAAACCATGAAGCTATTGGGAAATTCTGGATATGGCAAAACCGTCACCAACAGAAGCATCGACGTGTGTGCTATTGCGACGACGAAGAAGTTACCAAAGCTGTAAATGACATGTCCTTCAGAGCCTTGAATCCATTAGATGAAACATTATATGAAGTCGAACTGAACAAGAAGACCATCAAGTTGGATCTGCCACTTCACATCGGATTCTTTGTTTACCAGTATGCGGAACTCCGGATGCTTCAGTTCTATTATGATGTCATCGATACTTTTATCAACCGCCAAGATTTCGAATATGCTGAAATGGACACAGATTCTGCATATCTATGTACCTCGCCACCATCCATAGATGAATTAGTGAAACCAGAGAAGAGGGTAGAATTTTACAAAGAGAATCACAAGTGGTTTCCATCAGGGTGTTGTGATTTCCATTGAGATGATTATGTGAAAACCAAATTAGAAGGCAAAGGATGGCTGTCACCCTCATGCTGCCAAGAGAGAAAGCATTTTGACAGGAGAACTCCAGGCTTGTTCAAGGTAGAATGGCAAGGAACCGGCATTGTTGGACTGTGTAGTAAAACATATTATTTTTTTGGAGCCACCAATAAATTCAGTTGTAAGGGAATCAGCAAACGCCACAATGATTTGACGAAAGACATATATTTGCAAGTTTTGAAGACTCAACAAAGTGGATCTGGCATCAACCGAGGATTTGTGATGAATGACAACACTATGTATACCTACCAGCAGAGCAAAGATGGACTATCATATTTCTACCCAAAACGAAGAGTTTTAGAAGATGAAGTTAGCACCATACCACTAGAGATTTAAAGAAGAAACAATTGAGTGAGTGTCATATTTTTCTACAACCTGAACAAAGTCTAGCTTTTGCCTACAAAAAGTCCTATTTAGTTCACTGAAAAATTCCTAAAAACCGAAATGTTTTTACGTGGTCTACTCAATCATATTAGGCTCATCAATTTTTTAAAGTCCTTTATATCATTCTCTAAAGTCCTTTATGGCAGTCCTCATAAAGTCCTATATGGCATTCTCTAAAGACCTTTATGGCATTCTCTAAAGTCCTTTATGGCAGTCCTCACAAAGTCCTATATGGCAAGTTTTTTCTCAAAGTAAAAAGTCCTTTATGGCAGTCCTCATAAAGTCCTATATGGCAGTCTCTAAAGTCCTATATGGCAAGTTTTTCTCAAAGTAAAAAGTCCTTTATGGCAGTCTTCAAAAAAAAATTCTAAATGGCAAGTCTTATAAGGCAATACATTTTTCCAGCGTAAAGATTTTTCATTTTTTTTATTTATTCTAATACAGAGAGTTTTTTTCATCATTATCAGCATCATCATCATGTTCCTGGTATACCTTAGGCTAACCCTATTGGATGTGGAGGATACTTCTTTACTTTTTAGTTTCATTCAAAACTTGGTTTCATTCAAAACATTTTAGTTCCATTTAAAAACATGTTGATTCATGGTATCTTTTAGGTTACACCTATTGGAACCAGATGATACTTCTTTACTTTTTAGTTTCATTCAAAATTTAGTTTCATTCAAAACTTTTTAGTTCCATTTATTTTAAAAAAATGTTGAATCATGGTATCTTTTAGGTTACACCTATTGGAACCAGATGATACTTCTTTACTTTTTAGTTTCATTTCATTTTTTTAAAAAAAAGTTGATTCCTGGTGTCTTTTAGGCTACCCCTATTGTATAACCAAAGGAATAAATCATCATCATCATTACTAAGAAATTCTCTGTTGTGAATATTTAAAAGAAATGAGAAAGTTTTATGATAGAAAAATTGAACTGCTAAGTTGGACATGTTGTTTTCGTTTTCTTTTTTGATGAACAAAAAACAAAATCCCTCAAAGAGGATACGAACTGTAGGGGGTGGGAATGCACTCGAGCTATTTGACTTATCTCCATTGGACAGAGGTTTGTAGCTTGACCTGTCCCAAGCCAGTATAAAATGCAGAGGGCCATATCCTACAGTTTAAGGATCAAGATTGCAGTTTGATCGCCAAACTGGCCAATCAGATCGAAGTTAATCAACCAAATTTCTGTATTTTCATTGTGTTTCTTTCCCATTGACTTCTATACTAATTTTCTCAATTTTCCAACTTTAACCTATAATCCTATAGGAAACAAACACAAACCCCAACCAAGAATCAAAAACTCAATCAAAATTTGTTGAACTGGTGTGATGTTTTCAATCACGTCTGTCAAAGATATATAAGATTAGGCAAAGCATGGACTTGGCATCATTCACGATCGAACCATTGACCAGAGAAGATGTTCCGAATTGGCACCAAGCAGACTTAAGCTAGCACCCAGTACCAGGGTGAACTGAAGATTCATCTCAGAAGATACTTTGAGGGAAAAGACCAGAAACCTTATCCTACGAAGACTGGTATTGCTCTATCTTTAGAAGAAAGGAATGCCTTGAAATCTCAAATAGAAGAAGTAGATGCAGCCATCAAAACCCAACAAACAACTTTAACTGAAGTTCCTGAAGACACTAACCCTACTAACCATGAAGACTTCAAAAACCAAATCAAGAACCACCTTTGAAGAAGAAGAAGGAGGAGACCACAGTGAGAATAACCCAACCACGACCATTGGTCGTTGATGAAATTGATAGTGAACTCAGGCAAGTTCGCTTGCAGCATGAACTTTGCTTGGCATATGCTCATTATGTCGAATAGAACATTGACGCTGTAGTGAAAGAAAAATGCTATGGATGTACAGTCGATCACCCAAGTCAGATTCAGCATAATGTATGCCTAATGATGTCTGAAGACGAGAAGATTATAACATGTTTTAGTGAAGCACTTGAAAGAGTTAACAAGAATGATGTCCATCTACTGTGGCACCATAATACTTCTGGAATGAATCCACCACCAGTACAGAAAGAGTATGAAGATATGTTCGAGAAACCTCTCACAAATGAACAGAGACGTTGTATTATGGATTTGGTGATTAAATTTATGACCATCAAGAAACCTGATACAATTGGATTCTAACTGAAGATGTAAATAGATGTTGTAAATAGATGTTTTTTTCATAAAAAAAAGAAGAAAAAAAGTATAAAATGAAGAAACAAGAAAAAAAGGTGGTAATGACGCTTAAGTTATTTGATGTTTATCTTCTTGACAAATATTAAACAAACTTAAACTGTCCCAGCCAGTAAGTCAGAGGGCCACCAATTTTAAATATTTTTTGGATGACAGTCATATTGACCACCTCTCCAAAATGAATAAAAGGGGAGTAGTCCCCACGTTCAGTGGGGGACACCTCCCCAAAAGGTAAAAAAGGAAGTAGTACCCACATAGAACAACAAAGATGGATCCTCGTTGGAAGCATCCATTCACTTGTTTATTGTGTGGTCCCACGGGTAGTGGTAAATCATCCTTTGTAAATCGGGTTATTCAAAACATTCAAAATATTATATCACCTGTTCCAAGTCACATCATTTGGTGTTATAGTGAATGGCAACCATTATACAATACTTTACCCCAAGTAGAATTCGTAGAGGGTCTCCCTCAAGAATTAAAATCGGATAGTTTAGTTATATTGGATGATCTGATGCTCGATGCAGATGTTCGAGTGTCTAGATTATTTGCTAAAGGTAGTCATCACCGTAAGATTAGTGTGATCTGCATTATTCAAAATTTATTCGATAAAAATAAAGTCCATAGGACTGTAGCTCTCAATATTCATTACATGATCTTGTTTAAAAATCCTAGGGATCGTTCTCAGATCTGACATTTGGGAGCACAGATGTATCCTGGTCATTCCAAGTTTCTGAGAGAAGTTTTTGAAGATACCACTTCAACACCATACGGTTACCTTTTAATAGATCTCAAACAAGATACTCCTGAACACATGAGATTAAGAAGTCAAATTTTTCCTGGGGAAATCCAATATGTGTACCTCCGAAAAGTATAAAAGGGGAGCAACAAATCTGACTCGAGTCAGAAGCATGGCTGACCGTCTCAAGCGCAACATCGGTTTTCTCAAGGTTCTTATTAAATCGAAACCCGCACTCGTCAAATCCATACTAAAACATGCAGGCAAAGAATTGATAACTTGTTTGTGTGACTGTGCCTCGAATATACTGAAGGAAGCAGTACCTCTGATCAAAGCTCAGAGAACCAAACTCGTCCGTCAGAAACAACTAGTGAGGGCAGTGGCAAATAAAGGTACCTCTGACAAATAGAGGAGACAAATCTTGCAGAAAGGGGGATTCTTGGGGGCATTGGTACCTCCTGTACTATTGGGTGCTGTTGAAGGTATATTTGGATGATGGAATATGCAAAGAAGATGGCTTTGGTAGAACCAAGGTTATTGGAACGTCTACAAGAGACTCCAAGACAACCGAATGAACTGGCTGTTTCATTACTGGATAGATAAATGAGAGATATTCTCGATGCCCCTTTTCTTTCGGCTGATGAACAGATGACTCAATATAATCAAATTTTACAAAGATACTTGACATTTCAACAAAAGGTAATGGTTCCTCGACCAATTAAAGTCGAATTCGAGAAAGATAATAAAGATGAAGACATTCTCGATTCCGTACCTATGACAATGAAGAGAAAGGGAAAGTTGTTGTTGAATCGTATTAGAAGTGACCCAAATATATCTTGGAATGAGAAGGGTGAATTAGTCTACAAAGATCAAACAGTGATAGGGTCGAATGTAACAGATCTTCTAAACGATTTACTTAGAAGACGAAAATCTTTCCAACCAAAGGGATGGGAAATGTTGGCCGAAGCTTTGAGAGATAGTAACATGCCCCAAGAATTAATTGGTCATAAAGAACGTTGGGATTTTATGAAACAGGCACCGATAAAGTCGGAACCAAAACAACCAAAGAAAACAGAAACGCCACAGAGGACCGAAAAAAGGTATAAATAGAGTTGACACTTGAACAAGGCAATCATGGAAGCATTGTACTATGATTCTGAAGTGCCTGGTAGTTTTGGTGGTGTAGACGCTCTTCGTAGAGCGTCCAAGTAAAAAAGTAAACAAGTTGTAAAATGGTTAGAGACTCAAGACACATAGGCTCTTCACAAACCTGTTCGTCGTACATTTCCTAGAAGGAAAGTAATAGTTAGTGGTATAGATGCACAATGGCAAGCTGACTTGGTAGATGTTTCAAACACAAGTAAATTCAACAAAAACATAAATTTTTTGTTGACATGTATAGATGTGTTTAGTAAATATGCTTGGGTGATGCCATTACAAAACAAACTTGGTGATTCCATCGTGAAAGCTTTTAGTAAAATTTTCAAACAAGGTCGTAAACCAGAAAAATTACAAACTGATCAAGGCAAAGAATTTCTAAACAGAAAATTTCAGAATTTTCTCAAAGATCACAAAGTCGAATTTTTCGCTACACAAAATGTGGAAACAAAATGTTCCATAGTTGAGAGATTTAACAGAACTTTGAAAACCAAGATGTGGAAATATTTTACCAAGAATGATACACTAACTTTTCCACTTCAAAACTTGGTGAAATCATATAATCATTCTCATCATCGTAGTATAGGTATGGCCACCATTGCCGTGAACTTTGAAAATCAAGAAGAGGTTTGGCAAAGGTTGTATGGGCAACCCATAAAACACAAGACACCGAAGTACAAAGTAGGAGACAGAGTGCGAATCAATAAAGTTAAGAAAACTTTTGAGAAAGGCTATTTGCCCAATTGGACCGACGAGTTATTCACAATAGTAGCCATCAAGAAAGGACATCCAGTCACATACATCTTAAAAGATGATAATGGAGAAATATTGAAAGGGGCGTTCTACACTGAAGAGCTTCAGTGGGTTTCACGTAAAACTATTTACAAAATCGAACACGTACTCGAGAAACGTGGCCGAGGTAAGAAAAGGGAATTGTTCGTAAAGTGGTTGGGATACCCAACTTCGTTCAATTCGTGGATCAAGCAGAGTCAGCTCACCTGTAAAAGGAAGTGAACCTCTGAAGTTTCTTCAAAATGGAAGAAGGATCGAACGGTTCTTGGCCTCTCTTTGGTAAAAGAATTCCAAGGTGCGAGATCACTTATTTTTCACAAATAATCATTTTGTATATCATCATCATTACCAGTGTCGTTAATCTCACTCTCGAAAACACAGACAGCAAGTTGTGGACTGCTCTCTTGATTGAGTAGTAGCATAGGATATTTGTTACCAAATCCAACCATTAAGAAAAAGTAATGTTTTATTTGACTCTACCAAGTAATAATTCTATGAACGTGTTTCCAGAAAACACGTTGACTACGTACACCACTCAGTTATCACAACCAGTGAATCTCACGGGAGAATGGGAATTAGGTCTGGCAGAGATTCAGTATCCAAATACTTGGTTCAATATTCGTGGATAAGAAGCTTTCGTTACAGAGTTCTGGTCTTCGAAAAATAATCACCGACTTACTCTCAAGGAAGGTCGTTATTCGGATCCCATTGATGCGATACGAGCTATCAATGGTGTTAATGAATTACTCTTGCCTCGTCCCGATAAGGTAGCTTTTCAACTGGATGAAATGACTGGTAATGTTCGTATCACGGTACGTGATGGAGTCGTGGTCACATTGAGCCCGACTCTTCAAAATATTTTGGGATTTAATGAGTGTGTTTTTAAATCAGGAACTTACAATTATCCTAGAGTTGCCGATGTTAACCAAGGATTTTATTCACTGTATGTATACTGTGACTTGGTTCGTGACCAAGTCGTATGAGATACAAGAATACCACTTCTTCGTATAGTACCCGTGCGTGGAAAATATGGGGATATCATCTCTAAAACATTTGAGAATGTGTATTATGTACCAGTAGAACGAAAAAATGTCAGTACCGTCCAGGTGTATATAAGGGGTGACACAGGAGCCATAGTACCATTCGAGTTCGGGAAAGTGACAGTGACACTTCATTTCAGAAATCGTAGATCTCTTCATTTCACATAAACATGACTTACTGTTGTTAGTCCAAATTATACGAAGAACATTACATGAAACAAGCTGGGAACGGTCTACCAGCTTTTTCTGGAACTCACATACAGAGAGGATATGGTTTGGGAAGTATATTGGGAAGACTGAAGAATATGGTGTTACCTTTATTGAAAACTACAGACAGTACCGTGGGAAAACAACTCGTGAGAAAAGGAGCAGCCTTTGCCGAAGATGTCATTGAATTGAAAATGTAAAAAAGGCAGCAATCAAAAGAGTCAAAGAGGCTGGTGCGGGAGCTTGGAATGAAGTGGTTGGTGGTTCAAAACCACCCGGCAGGAAAAATATAAAAGGGCCCGCACCACGCAAAACTAGCAAATCGACAAAAAGAAGGAGAACTGTTCAGACCCAAGACCATCTCGGTGCATGATGTCTCTCATCAATGAAAGTCTTGTGAGTGTGTCAACAGCGAACTCGACTTGTTTTCTATACCACCAACACAGACTAGTGTGGAACATGGGCAATGGGTAGAACATAGGCCTTTGGCGACTATAGGAAACAGTGGTCCAGTCGAATTCCACATTGCTTGATTAGGAGATGATTATTTGAATTTGGCACAGACATACTTGTATGTTAAAGCAACGGTTGTAGATTCCAATGGGGCATCAATTGCACCCGATGCCAAAGTGGGCCCAGTCAATTTATGGATGCATTCCTTATTTAATCAAATCGATATCAGTTTGAATGAAAAACTGGTATCTCCTTCCAACAACACTTATCACTACAGAGCTTAGAAACTTTGTTGAGTTATGGACCAGCTGCCAAGAAGTCACAACTGACTAATGCATTATGGTACAAGGATACGGCCGGACACATGGAAGATTTGACAGATGATAACAAGGGATTTCTTCTTCGAAACAAATTTATAGAGAAAAGTAAAATCGTGGACATGACCGGAAGATTGCATTTGGACATGTTTTTCCAAACTCGTTACTTGCTGAATGGAGTGTTTGTTCATGTTAAAATCAATAGAGCCAAAGATGCTTTCGCATTGATGGCCGATACCGATACATACAAGATCAAAATTCTAGATGTATCCATGTTTGTGCGCAAAGAGAGACTCCAATCATTCGTGAGAATGGCTCACGAGAAAGCACTAACAAAAGCAACTGCAAAATATCCTATCGACCGTGTGGAAACCAAGGTGTTTTCAGTGCCGAAAGGAAATCTGGGCATTACACAAGAAAACTTATTTGTAGGCCAACTACCTAAACGCATCGTAGTGGGATGTGTAGGCAACGATGCTTTCAATGGAAACTTTTCAAAGAATCCATATAATTTCAAGAACTGCAAAATCAATTACTTGGCATTGTACGTGGATGGGCAGCAGATTCCAGCCAAACCATTACACACCTAGATTCGAACAACAAGAAGTGGCCAAATGTTATGCAACTCTGTTCCAAGGAACTGGACAAATGTATGAGAATGAAGGAAACCACATCAGCCGAGAAGAGTACATAAATGGATACACCCTATTCGTATTCGACCTGACTCCAGATCTATCACATGAACAACACATCGATCTGGTGAAGAGAGGAAACTTTAAGACTAGAAGTCCATTTCGAAAACCCATTACCAACCACAATCAACGTACTGGTGTATGCAGAATTCCAGAACATCATAGAAGTGGATTAGAATAGACAGGTAATCTTCGATTACTCAACATGAACACGTTGCAGTTAGAGAATGCACTTCGATCAGATAGTTGTTTGTAGAGAATATGTTTGGGTGTATTTGCAAGAAACAAATTACCAAGAAGAATACCAGATCACAGACCAGTGGCTTTGATAGCCAACACGGATCCAGACCACAGAAGAGGAGAGCATTGGGTGGCTCTCTTTGTGAGTCACCACAACGCAGAATACTTTGATTCCTATGGATTACCACCACAACACAGACCATTCGAGAATTTCCTGAAGAAGAATTCCAGATATTGGAAGTATAATACAAAACGCCCTCAAAGACCATTACCAGTGCGTGGACAATACTGTCTGTTTTACTTGAAACATCACTGTACCGATGGAAACCATATCCAACATGTTTACCACTGATCTAATGGATAATGATCTGTTGGTTAATGACGTCATAGAGGAAACCAGCCACTAGATGTCGCTGTATTGAAGGGAAATTATAAAAACTGGTGCACTTGGTGTTCAGCTCATTTGTGTTTCGACAGCCAAAGAAGAAGGATGTCTACTAATGTGACCGTCTTCAAACTTAACAACGATTTACAGATTCAACTGTTCAAGAACGACGTTGGGTTCCAGTTTACCACAAGAGATTGGGAACAAGTGACCAAAGCAGTGGATATTGCAAATAAGAGAAGCCTTGAAATAGGAGAACCCAAACCAAAAAGAGAAAGAAAACCAAAGAAGAATGAAGACAAAAAGGATTGAAGAATGATCACTATTCCATGTTTGATCAGGATGACACTGAATGATTATCAATCAAGAAAACAAGAAACAAGAAATCCAAGAGACTTTGTTGAGAGAATGAGCGTTTCATTCGAAACGTATTTTCGTGATGTTTCACCACTAGTACTGGAGCAGTTATTACGTGGAGAAGAAAAATAAGAAAGACAACAGAACAAAGACCACCAAAACACATCAAGTATGCATTGGAGGAAATCGTCTCAAGACATTTCAATTCATGTTACAAAGTGAAAGTGTGAAAACCCCGAATGAACTCACAAAAGCTGAATTCTTCTATTTGGGGACAGGAGACAGAACTCAATGTTTTCAGTGTGGTATTATTGTTCGTTTCTAGGAAACAGAAGACGATGTTATAGAAGAACACAGAAAATATTCTCCAGACTGTTATTACATTCATAATTTACCACCTGAATTCATGGCCGTTGAAAAAGAAGAAGAAATGACCATCAAAGAAGAAGAAATGGACACATCATTTCAAGAAGAAGATTCACGGAGGACAAAATGTAGTGTGTGTTTATTAGCTGAAGCCAATGTCGCTCCGCGACCATGTAACCATTTGTGCCTGTACAAAGACTGCTGTAAACCAATGAGAAGATTCCAATCTGCAGAAAGACTGTTTATGAATATCTGACAATCTACATACCATAAAAAAGATGTATTTTTGTTGTTGAATAAAAGAAATTAAAATTTATATTCTGTGTTGTTATTTTGTTAACAAATCCAAAAAGGTATCCTAAAAAAAATCGAAATGAGGGATAGTTAGACCTCGTACGACACATCTGTTGGGTAGATCCTCATATGAGTATATGGTGGAACTTAGCTTCATGGCCTTCATGTACACATATGGGTCCTACTTGACTTGTAATTTAAATAATGGATTCTGGGTAAATTTGTTCTATAGCACTAGGTGCTATTCTTAAAAGGGAAAAAACACATCATGGTATATTCTAAAAATGGGAACATTACTCCACTTCAATCGAACACGACCTTTTAAAAATCTATAGCACTACGTGCTACTATATTATAAACCAAAAGTTTCGCGATCCAAAAAAGGGATTCTGAATGAATTCGAAATAATACAACTTGACGGGTTTATTTGGGTAATTAATCGAGGATTCTGGGAAAATCCGAACCAGAAAAATACTCTTCTACAAAGGAACACACCCCCGGCACCCTCTCGGTACTATAGCACCACGTGCTAAGCAGATAAATTGGGAAATCCGGGTCAAATTAAGTCAATTTTGGTGATTTGGAAGAATTGTCGGGTTGTTTGTGGAAATTCTTAATACTCCGATTCAAACGAACACACCCTCCGAACATACCCCGTCTTATTACAGAAAAAGTGGGTAACATAGCAATCACGTGCTACCATAGAAACCAAGATGGCGGCCTCCTGTATACAAAATGGACGACGGAAACACGTATCACCCTAACAACACGCGCTGCGCATGCGCACTAACACCACGTATCACTATGGAGATGACGTCACAACATGGCCGCTCACGCGGGTTACCATGACAACACAACATGGCGCCACTAGGTCACACGACATGACGTCACTTCCCCCACCGGGGTCCCCCAAATAGCCCCTGAAAACAACATCACATACTACTAACGTTGTGTTAACACTTGAACCAAAACAACACTGGTATGCTCACCTATTTGTTCAGGCGCTGACATTTTGTAAATAGGTTTGGGTATAGCTGCAGACAGTAATATTGAACTCCAGTTAGAAAACATATGCACTTCTTAATTAATTTATCAGACTAAAGTCATCTGCACATGTGAATCGATATATTTCTGTGGAATAATTATACACCTAGGTTTAATTTACATTCCTGGGTTTGTGTAGACATTTTTTTATGTCTTGAGTTACTGGAAAGATCTTACATATTATGTGACCTGCTCATGGGTGAACTGACTGAACATCTTGGCAGACTTTGGTCTCCACGTTGTTCTGTCGTGTACACGTAAGAGATTCATATCACTGGTTACATTGGTGAACGATTATATTACAATTTGTTGGAATTTTTAGTAAGGGAAGTAACTCATGTGCGTCATTGACTAGCCCGATCATTTCAATGGCATTGGCATTCAGCAGTACTGCATGAAGCGCACCAGGGAACTACCGACTTTTGTGCCTCACCAAAATGAGCTCACTGAATTCACTCTGGTGTAGCTATCAATGTGTGCTCTCTTAGCAGGAACTTCCGTCGAGTTGCACTGTAGTTTATGATCTGATGTGCCTCATTGGAATGAGCTCATTGAGATTGTTCCCGTGATGCTCATCAGTTTATAATTTCTTGGTAAAAGAGGTCACAGTTGATAAAATCACAGTAGTTGTCAAGAGTTCATCGAATGCTGTGCCTGGCTGGAATAAGCTCTTTGAGCTTGTTCCACTGTGGCTCATCAGTTTGTGTCTTCTCGGGAAGATTTCAATTATGTATTTACTTGTCTTGAGTGAGAAAGCTAGATAACAGAGGGAGGGTCTGTCCCTGTTATATATATATATACACAAAGAAAAACGTTAAGCACGCCCCCCCCCCCCCCCCCCGCAATGTAATGAACGAAAACATCCCACTGTTCGTTGGAAGTCTGTTGCTGGTTATATGTATGATTATATTGATGATCCAACAACTGGTTGTAGACGTGTATGATTGAGTGTGTCCCACAAACTGATCCCTAGAATCACGCGCAGAATGCAATCCAAGAATACAGTTTATGCTTGACGAAGAATTGGGCATTAAAGGTGCCCATTTTCCAATGTTCAATCACTATCTGTCACCATGACGTGACAGGGATGGCAAATTATTAGTATGCGTTCCATCGGTATGTTCTTTAAAGCAATCGGCCGGCAACCCGAAATCCATTACACAGTCACCAGTCGTTTGGTGAGAAAACACTTGCAAATCAATGAGGTGTTTCTACCGTCTACTATCAGAACTACCCGCAGTGGCATCACGATGTGAAAACAGAATATCTCTTTGGTTGATGCGACGACAGTCATTCACCTCAAGTACTGTTCTGAAGCATGTGGCTACCAAAACGACGAATCTGCACGAGAACGGCCAGGAGCAGCCTAAGAGAAAAGCCATATTGAGGTCAAGAGGGACTCAAACATCCTCTACCTAGAGATCGTCGCCAATAAATACGTTTGGCTTGGTGCTTGGCATTTTCCATTCAGAGCATTACATTGCCTACCATTCCTTGGTCTACCATGAGTCCTGATCTGAGTCCGCTGGGCCACATTTGGGGCATTTTAGGGCGTTGAACAAACCACACAAACCTCCAGTACAAACTTTGCGAGAATTGGAAGCAGCTTTGCATCGGGAATGGCGACAGTTACCCCCACCTCTGCAACGGATACGACGATTGACTTGGGGATGAGACATAGGATAGAGGTTGCTATCCATACACCAGATATTGAACTGTAATACCGGCTCATGTTGACTAGATGTTACAAATTACATTTTTATCCATTTTTATCTCACAATCGGCGCGTTTTTGCACTGTTACGCAACTAAAGTTTAATGTATCTGGGCCCTTGTTCCGAATCCGTTTCAAGGGCCCCCTGATACAAGCGCGCGATTCTGCTGTTGCCAAGCCAACGGCATTAATATCATTTTTCGATCGCTTAGCGTTTTTCCCTTCAGAGAAAAAATTATTAGGTCAGGCGAAGCCAAACCTAATATTGTTTTCTCTGAGCCGTATATGACACTGTATCTGTCAACTAAACGCTCTGTAACGTATTTATTATGCACGGCATGCTAAAATGTCACTGGGCAAGTTAACTCAACAAATAGTTAAATTATGCGCACTTTTCGGCATCTTGGGCTGGTTTGTAGCCTATTATTGGGATTTTCCTGAACGCTCGAGTCGAGGCTTCTCACTTGGAGTTAAAGGATTAGCTTTCGCTATGAGATGTGGAAAACTCCACCTCAATAAACGACGAACGGCATATTTTAAAATATAATAAGCCTTTACACAAAGAGGGATTTTTAATTCACCAGTAATTATTGCAAAAGTAAAAACCAAATTCACGTTGACGAAACACACAGTTGCTCCACTTCGCCAGACAGTATTCAGTAAGCTGAATCCCAGTAACGCAATTTTGTCTGAAGTGTAACGTCATCACTGACCTCAATATGGAGATCAATGAACGCTATTCTATTTTTCAATTTGCGTCTTTCCATCGATAAGGCAAATGAAAAAGTTCCCCTTAAAATAGTTTTATCACACATTTTGTGGTCAATATTGTGAGATAAGTTTATCATCACCACGGCGTGTGTCTCCGGAAATTCTGATCAAGTCTCGTTGTAGGCACATAATCGCATTTCGATTCGCCCCAACGGGCTCGTCGAAATACTGTTCTGTTCCTACAACACGACTTGATCTGAATTCCCGGAGACACACACTGTGGTGATAATCTGTATATATCCAAATAATGTTGCCTTGTTGACTCTCCAGCTCCATACTAAAACTGCTATCATGTCGAGCTCAAGCAGTTACTCTTTTGGTTCAGCAATGCTGTGATTGACATGATGCTGACGACTTTGATTTCTGTGTCTTCCTGTAGCCCGTTTAAGTACTTTCAAGACAGCATTCAATTTGTGAACCACACTTGGCAAGTACTTTACTAATATCAAATTTCGTTTCAGGGCGTTTACACGTTTTAAGCTTACGACTGGTGTATAACAACCTGAGAAGGATTTTGCAGTCGTGTTTTGTCTGTCGAAAAGAACGATCTTCCATATAGAGAATTCTAATCACCTGGCTGATGGTTTCTGTTTAAAATATCGTTCCATTGTGTTTGAGCAACTCGATGGGGTGCAGGTGACAGCTTTAGAAATTTACTGGAATATATTTGACATCCCTTTTACATCTGTATTAACGTATTGATGTTATGGTTTGTTATTGAGAGAATCGTTTAACTTTCTTTTGCCACAGCTTTCACGAACTGGGAATTTCACCGATAACACCTCGGTGGACTGTAATAGGAATCTAAATACCATATTTCACAGAGCAGATGGCATAAGAAAGGAAACTCTTGTTCTCAGCCAATCAAGCATTTTCGAAATGCGTACCGTTTCCACACTAAGTTTTATCAAAAACTGTATGATTGTAGCTTTGGTAGCGTCATTATGAAAAACGTGTTTCTCCAAATTCTTCCGTCAGTGTTCTGTTGATTTTTCTATCCAAGAGCGACCAACCTGTCAACACATCCTTACAAATGAGGATTTGTAATCTGTTAAAGCATTCGTAGCCCCTCATTGTGCATATACTAAGGTTCAAAATTTGTGTAGGGCTCAAGACCCTCTAAAATAAAGGTTTTACATAAACCCCGTGAAGAAGGATCAAAGATGGTTTTCTTCAGTATTAATTTGTGTACATTACTAGACGTTAGAATATGGGAGGAATGTAAAATCTCTGTTTTCTCTAAGTTAATTATTGTTCTTCTCTTTATCCTTTCATTCTCTTTCCAGACTACTGGAAGTTATAAAACGCTTCATTTTTTTTTAAGAATATCATCCTCGGGGTATCGGATACCTCCATTAGGCAACGTAACTTTCCGATTGATGTGAGGTTGCGAAACGTACAGTCTATAAGTAGTGTTTCACTTTTCCCCAGTTTCTTTAGATCGTTATTTACAAAATACTTGAAAACTCCATGGCTCAGTGGTTTAAACATTCAACGTTAACCCCAAAGGTGAACGGTTTGGTCATAACCATCAATACCTTCGTTGTGTCCTTGGGCAATACACTTAATGTCGATTGCCCACATAAGGGGCCAGTGAGGCTGTGTGCTAACTTAATGCCAATTGCCCACGTAGGGGCACAGTGAGGCTGTGTGCGAACTGCCCACATAAGGGGCCAGTGAGGCTGTGTGCTAACTTAATGTCAATTGCCCACGTAGGGGCACAGTGAGTCTGTGTGCGAACTTAATTTCGATTGCCCGCGTATGGGGCACAGTGAGGATGTGTGCTAACGTAATGTCGATTGCCCACGTAGGGGCACAGTGAGGTTGTGTGCTAACTTAATGTCGATTGCCCACGTATCGGCACAGTGAGGCTATGTACTAACTTAATGTCGTTTTCCCACGTAGGGGCACAGTGAGGCTGTGTGCTAACTTAATGTCGATTGGGCCACGCAAGACTACAGTGAGGTTGTGTGCTAACTTAATGTCGATTGCCCACGTAGGGGCACAATGAGGCTGTGTGCTAACTTAATGTCGATTGCCCACGTAGGAACACAGTGAGGCGGTGTGCTAACTTAATGTCGATTGCCCACGTAGGGGCACAGTGAGGATAGTTAGTACAGTGAAGGGATAACGGTTATTCACCGCTGCTCGGATGTTATCTATGGGTAGTCTGGCTTGCACCACACAACAAACCTTCCGACACGGCGTGGTCTTGTTTGTTGAAAGTCACTTTCAACAAACAAGACCACGTTGTGTCGGAAGTTTTGCTGGCTGGTGCAAGCTACGTTCAGAAAGTGTCGTTAAACACCAATAAACAAATAAACAAAATGATCTACTTTGACCATACCCTACTAGGTGGGTCCACAAGTTGCGGATAGCGGAAGGCCTGCTCAATCGAGCAGGTTTGCTGCGAAATAACTGAATACGCATCCTCAGACCAAAATGGCACGACCCTGCTATGAAGGCTCCTTGTTCTCTCTTCTCAGTTAGGACAAACTTGCCCAATACACCACTATGGTCATAACGTCGGACATAGGCGGGTGGTAAGATGGCCCGTTCTGAGCAAACGGAGGCCTCCAGGAAGGGTATCACATCGTTGGGCATTTGGGGGTCCTTCAATCAAATATTTCTTTTAATAGTATCCCAACATTGTCATTGTGAACTGACTTTTGTATAATTAAGTCATTAAATGTTATCACCTGTTTGGTTTTCTTGCACTGTCTGTGTTAGTTTAAAATGGTATCTTCCATTGCAGTGTATTGTAAAATGATTGGTTGGATGACCCACACTGAAGACATGTCTCTCCTACGCGCGGGCCAATCAGTGAGTGGCATGCTTTGTGATCAACACTAACTGAGTATACTACCCGAGTATAAGCATTTGGGGATACTGACAGCTCGGTGGTTCACTTCATAGCAGTAATCAAACCCCTTGCTCGACTCCGTGGTGGGTGGGAGCCGGGGCAAAGAAAGATTTCTACAGCACTACGGTTTACAAACCCCATTGACTCTGACTCCGATCATAATGTTACCGCAAATAATTACTCAAACAAGTGATTCACTGACTCAAACGCTTGACTCAAACAAACATTCATAATTATTCATTCCAAAAAAGAAAATAAAAATATGCCTAGCATCAGTCCATTTGCACTCGAGAAAGCAATTCAAGGGGTAGAAGGAAGTGTCAAAAACGTTAGGAAATTAAGATATGGTGATATGTTGATAGAATGTGCAACGCATATACAATCATACAATATATAAAAAAAACAATAAAACTCACATACATCGAAATATAAGGTCAAGGTGGTGTTGATATTTTGTAACATTCGATTTTTTTCAAACACGACGGCAGCGGGAAAGATGTGCGCATGTGTTGGAGCTGGAATTTCTATTACTCATTAGCGTCCTAATCCTGTTTCGCTACAGAGAACCAGATTTGGAATTGGACTTGCGGGAGTATGTTAGCCCCTACGGGGCAACGCCTTGGTTTATTTAATATCACTTTGTATTTTTTATATAATCTTTTTATACATAATAATAACATAACATACCTCAAACTAATAAATTTAATCCGATCAGCTCTGCCAGTACACAATCATTGATGATAACCGTACTCATTCTGTATAACGGCAGTATAGGTGGTATTCACTCACCATTTCTCAAGTATGTCTCCATATACACAGGAATCGCAAGCAAGCTTGACATAACGCAATGCAAGTTAAAAGAAATTATGTTAACCCCAACCATAATATGCCTCTATCAATCATCTTACCATGGCGGGTAAAATCAACCTCGACGAGATTCAGGAAAGCGACGACTACAATCTCACAGCTAAATGCAAAAATATTATCGACATAAACGATAACAGTGTCACTGATGCACCATATAACCCATATGGCCACCCTTGCTCATATTATAGCCCTGACCAATTCAAACTTGCTTCATCAAAAAATACATCTTTCTCAGTATTAACTGTAGGAGTCTGAATGCGAATTGGGATTCTCTAGTAAATCTACTACATGAGTTACATAATGGAGAAAATGACTTTGATGTAATTGGACTATCAGAGGTTTTAACAGTCCACGAAGATTTACAGTACAGCCTCAATGGTTATCACCCACTCCAATTAAGAACACGACCCAGTAACGATGATGGGAGGGGAGGTGTGGGTCTTTTTATCAGAGAAAACATTCCATTTCGAATACACCCTGAACTTACGGTGTTTATTCCACATGTATTCGAATCGTTGTTTGTAGAACTTTACCCCAATGATAAAAAGTCAACAATTATTGGCATTATATACAGACCCAACACTGCACCCAAGGCTAATCTTGACAGTTTTATTTCTACCTTAAATGACATTTTCGTAGGCATAAATAGCAGAAGAGCTCATATAATGGGTGACTTGAACATCGATCTCTTAAAATTATCTGAACATATTAAAACAACCGATTATATTGATATGGTTTTCAGTCACGGATATATTCCTTTAATCACAAAACCAACACGCGTTACTGAATATTCGGCAACCCTTATAGACCACATTTACTCTAATAGTTAATCCAGTGGTGGTAAATGTGGTATCATAATTACTGACGTTTCAGATCATTTCGGAACTTTCTATACTGAGGAAGCAACAACGTTGACTCAAAAGATATCCCCAAAACCCAAACGCTCATTTACGAAAAAAAAAGTTTCTTCTTTCAAAAATAAATTACGTGATACGAACTTTAGCTCAGTAATTGAATCTACATGTCCTAATGAATCTTTCAACATAATCTTAAATATGTTCATGGAAAATTTTGAAAATTCGTTTCCTATAGAAAGTAGCAATGTACCCAAAACGTATGTTAAAAAGCAGCCATGGATGACTAGCGGTATCCTAAAATCTTCTATAAACAAAAACAAACTATATGTAAATAAACTAAAGCGCCCAACAAACACTAACATCGATAACTACAAGCAATACTGCAGAGTATACAACGCAGTTAAAAAACGCGCAAAGGCCCAATACTATACAGATATCTTGAACGAAAATAAGTACAATTTAAAAAAAAGTTGGCAAATCCTTCGTTGTGCCCTCAACAAATCTGTCTGCAAAGAACAATTGCCAACTGAATTCCTTATTGATGGTAGAAAAATCTCTGAACCTGACTCAATTGCCCATCATTTTAATAATTTTTTCGCAACAATTGGACAAAAAATAAACGATAACATCCCTCCCACTAACATAGAATTCGACACTTATATTCGGCACAACTCAAGCGATAACTTCTTTATCACACCGACCACTAAAGAAGAAATTATCGCCATCACAAATAATCTAAAAGGAACACGGACTGCTACAGCATTTCTACAAAAATACTAAACGAAACTATTAATGAAATCGCGGAACCCTTGACCCACGTCTTCAACTTATCATTCACGCGAGGCCTCTTCCCTAATAAAATGAAAATGGCAAAAGTTATACCTATCTTTAAATCTGGAGACCCGTATTTGTTAAATAACTATAGACCAATAAGTATATTGCCAGCGTTTTCCAAAATATTAGAAAAATTAATGTATAGACGACTTTATTCTTATCTATCCACATTCGAAATCTTATATGAACACCAATATGGCTTCAGACCCAAACACTCAACCTTCCACCCAATGTTGCATTTCCTACACGAAGTAGCCGACAGTAATGACCTATCTTCAAATCATAACACTATCGCACTTTTTCTAGATTTCTCAAAGGCCTTTGATACCATTAACCACAGTATTATTTTGAAAAAACTCGAAGCATATGGTATCAGAGGTATAACTAATGATTGGTTTCGAAGTTATCTTCGTGATCGTAGGCAGTTCGTTCAATATAAAGATTCATCTTCAGATAGTGAAGTACTTACTTGTGGAGTGCCTCAGGGATAGGTTTTAGGGCCCATACTTTTTTTGATCTATATTAATGATATTAGAAATTCAACCTCCTCGAATGTTCTGTCATTTGCAGACGACACGACTATGTACAAATCCGATGGAAACATTGACACATTATTTAACACTCTAAATGTCGAAATCTCAAAAGTAAGTGAGTGGTGCAAGGCAAATAAATTATCCCTAAATGCTCAAAAAACCAAGCACATAATCATTCACCCACCTCATACAAAGTATGTCCAAACCCAGCGTCACCTTCTCCTTAATAACTCAGAATTAACCAAGATATCAAATAGATCGGACACGAAGACAATAAAATTCTTAGGAGTATGTTTTGATGAAAATCTCAAACTCGATAGCCATGTTTCATATATAGCATCGAAGATTTCCAGAGCGATATACACAATAAATAGGGCGAAAAGAATTCTCCCTCATCAAGCCCTTAAAACACTCTACTTCACTTTGGTTCAGAGTCACTTGCTGTATGCAATTCAAGTCTGGGGTCATGCAACAGCCACAAAACAGCTCTTTACATTACAAAAGAGAGCTCTGCGTGTAAGAAATATAAAAAAATACAATTCCCACACGAACCCCTTATTCCTCAAAGATGAAATTCTCAAGTTTGATGATCTTTACAGGCTACACACTTTACTGTTCATTCGTGATTGGCACTCTGGAAACTTGCCAAAAAGTTTTGAAAATTTCCTCCAAATCTATAATCACCCAACCGGAATGCTAACCAGACATAGTGGACAATTAAAGAGAAATACACCTCGAACATGCTTCTCTGCAAATTTACAAAAACACTCATTCCCTAAACTATGGAATGACCTAAGCAATGACATTCAATCTTAACCGAGTCGTTCTATATTCAAAAGCTCCATAATGTTACACGCCTTGGGAACTTATAATACACCCCCGACATGTTAAAATCCACAGTGTCCCGATTGTAACACTAGAGTCGGTGATCTCTTGTGTGACTAGGCCATTACTAACAGCAGCTCAGATAAACATAGTAAGATAAGAACACGGTGTAGACCTCCTTTAAGGCGTGACCTCCTTTAAGGCGTGACCAGATCTGTAATGCTTCCCTTGTCTGAATCTCCCCCAAACATTTAATAAAGAATATCGGTCTTTGTTATGTATTGCATCTTTTAAAAAGAAATTGAAACTTATTTACCACCTGTACTGCCTCATCCTCGCACTTCCAAATAGGAGATGGCAGGAAGACAGCCATTGGGCTATGCCGTCTCCTTACAATATGCATGTTTTTCAACAACTTGTCACTGTTCTAGTTACACAATATTCGTTTTTTTTTTTGGAAAACATCTAAATACATTTATATTTGTAACTACACTATATGTACATGTATATTGTGAATAAAATATTGTATTGTATTGTATTGTATAAACTGATCCACACAGGACCCTCAATACAAGCAGATGAGTCATTAGAACTCGGGAACCTGTCCACATGGACTAAACAGATATTATACGTGAATTGAAATAACGTGGCATCACACAAGTTAAACGAATCAAGGTAGGAAAAACGGAAGCGAAATAATCACAAATACCCACATTTTCAATTTCAACATTTCCAGCCACGAACTCCAATAAAATTAGGCTATGCAAACGTTCGAGCGTATTTGTATATTCCAAATCCACCCCGATATTTCAACTGTCAAACATTCGGACACAATGCACGTGCGCGGGCCAGAAAATATGCCCTAAATGTGGCCAAACACACGTTGAACCTTGCAGCAATGATGTATTTAAGTGTGTAAATTCTCAGGTCAACCACAAATCATCTTCAAAGGATTGCCGTGACTGACGGGAGAAAAAACCTATACAAAAAGTTAACCCTTTACCTAACGTAGAAAGCAGACGACACTTGCAAAAATAATTCTTGAATAACTAGTTTTTTTCATTTTTTGTCTCAAAAACATAGGTTATGACCCCTCGTTGGAACAAGCTCGTTCCAACGAGGGGTCATAACCTATGTCTTTGAGACAAAAAATGAAAAGAAAATAATGAAAATTAATTGGCGATTTTTGAGAATACGCTGGCCGGTTTTGGCCGTTACGTTGGGTAAAGGGTTAAGTGTAAGAAATAGGTCAATTTCAAAAAGGCCAGATACGTTTTAATATCTATGGCTGGCGTGAATTCGAAATCACCATCATATGTCACTGCTCTAAAACAAACAATACCAATAAAATCGACTGAATGCCAGACGCCATACACATTTTAAATGCACTATTACAACATTATTAACCCTTTACCCAACGTAACGGCCAAAACCGGCCAGCGCTATTCTCAAATATCGCCAATTAATTTTCAAAATATTTTCATCTTTTGTCTCAAAAACATAGGTTATGACCCCTCGTTGGAACGAGCTCGTCGGGCTCGTTCCAACGAGGGGGGTCATAACCTATGTTTTTGAGACAAAAAAAGAAAAAAATTAGTTATTCAAGAATTTGTTTTGCAAGTGTCGTCTGCTTTTCATATTAGGTAAAGGGTTAAAGGCATTTACAAAAGAACACACCGATTAGGGCTGCACGGTATATCGATAAACCGATATATGCAGGTATTCAAACCAGCATCGATTGAATAAGGCTGTAATTATAAAAATATCGGGTTATCGTCATTATCTATTTGCTCACAATTTAATTTTCAAGATGTAATGGGTTTTAACTGCACCCCCGAATGAATAATATTATCCCTTTATCCAAGGAATCATCTGCATGTTCCCGCGTAATATACAAATTCTGCAGCTGAAAACATAATTTTAAAAATATTCAACAAAACCATATCATGTGACCCCCTCACTTGAACAAGCTCATTGAGCCGTTCCAATGAGGGGCCACGTGATATTATTTGGAGAAATTCTTGGATAAACTAATATTTAAAATAATACATTTTGATATCGTTTACGCTGGGTAAAGGCTTTTTGGTTCAAGGCATGCTGATTCGTTCAGACTGTGATGGCTTAAGTCCCGGTTGTGGTACTTATATTCTTCTATATACCGGTATATTGTGGTATTGTTTTGAATACCGATACCGGTATTCAGTTTTGAATATCGTGCAGCCCTAACACCGATTAAACGGAAACTGAGCCACACTCTTCTGTTCAAGCATCAACATAGAAATTAACAAAAGCAAAATAATAACAAAACCAAACAAAAGATACACCTAAAGCATGTCAAAACAAAGAATAAGAAAATAAATCACAACAGAAGAATCAGATTAAAGAACAAGGCAAAAGAAAAACGAAACCGGCACAGAAGCACTACTCACAGCAACTAAGTATGAGTCAGAGACAGACTAAGAAGGAGAAACAAAGGCTCAGTTTTCAGACAAAAAGCCCAACGCATTTCAAGACCCTCTTACCCGCAACAGGTTTGATGCCTTTGACGTCATGGAAGTCGATGAGTACACCGAACAAACGTTCACACAGCTACGTCCGAACGCATCTCAACATAGGTTCCCGAGAAAAACAATCACTCAATAAATCTATTTCCTCCATATGTCTACCCTCTAAATATCAAACCAGATATGAATAATACAACCAAACACAATACAATACAATGAAATTGTCGAATTTTGTAGAATTTTAATGAACTGAAACTTCTAAAACAAAACAATATAAATATGTTGCTTCATTCTTTCATGAACCACTCCAAGAGAAACCTAGCGCTCAAGATCATTCGGCTTTTAAGCATAAAACATCGTATGGCGTCTGGACTGAAAAGAAAATAATCTTGATGTTCGTGGAAGGTCTGTCTACGTCAGAAACGACATTATTCACTACCCTGATTCTTTTCACACAAATGTACAGATTGTAGCGGTACGCCTAACTTTAGACTTTATATTATGTTATATTTACATTTCGCCAAATAAAATCCTTCAGCCGAATGACCATGAGCAGTTGGTTCACCAACATCCAATTACATATGTTGGAGTATATTAATGCACATTGCCCACTTTGGGACAGTAGAAAAAAAGACATCAAAACGAAAACAGTAGAAGAGTTTATTTCAAGCTTATTTAGGTCTTCATATTATCCTATGTCTGATATAGCTAGATCAAGCAGTATTGTGGGGATGGGGGTAATACCTGGTCGCCCAGTGTGGTATTGCAAGATAGTCCTTGGTGGTTTTGATTGGCAGTATAAGATGAATGGTCTGTTGGCCTTTTACCCCCTTATACTATTTACCTACCGAATCCGTTGTATTATCTTATGCCTGGTATTGGTAGTTCGTAATGCTTGGTCAGGCAGTATTACAATCGTTTGTTTAGAAGTGGGGCTTAGGATGCATTGTATATTGTATAATACTTGAGCGAGACTTGCGTACTTCCAATCAAATCAGACTAAATGTTCCATTCTCAAGGTCTGAGCTCGCCAATCAGAGAGCCTTTTCTTATGTTGGGGCCCATCTGTGGAATTCTCTTCCAAGTGATGTACAATCTGCAGAAAACTTGGACCAATTCAAGAAGAGTCTCAAATGCTATATTTTCAAAGAGGCTTTTCAATGAACTACTGTCAGGTTGAAAACGTTACTTTTGTTGCAGGTGTTCACATAGATTTGTTAAGCGTTTGAGAGCACATCTGTGGTTCAACGCTATATAAAATTTAATTATTATTATTATTATTATTATTATTATTATTATTATTATATACCGCTGTAGGTCCCCTGTTAGTCATCGGAATTATTAATCAACCGATTGCTTTATGTTATTCTATGGCTGGTATAGGTAGTACGTTATGGCAGGCCAAGTGGTATTGTGGAGTGGGGTGGGGTGGGGGTAATGCCTGGCAGTATAGAACAGCAGTATAGTATGGACGATATATGCCTCTGGGCCCCCCGAAAGCCATTAGTACTACTAATCGACCTAATGCTTTATGTGACTGGGCTAGGTAGTATGTAAGACCAGACGTTATTGTGTGGGGAGGTGGGGGTGTAATGCATGGTAGTCTAGTGTGGTAGTATACAATGTAAGCTTTGTACCCCTACAGGTCCAATGTTAGCCCTTAGTAGTATTAATCCACCTAATGCTTCATGTTATCATATGGCTGGTATAGGTAGTATGCAATGCTAGGTATAGGGGTATTGTGGGTAGGGTTAATGCCTGGTAGTTTAGAACGGTAGTATAGTATGGGCGGTATATAACCCTATAGGCCCCCTGTTAGTGCTTGGTACTATTAACCAAGAGATTGCTTTGTTTTATTATATGGCTGCTATATGTAGTACGTTATGGTAGGTCTAGTGATAATGTGGTGTGGGGGTAATACTTGGTAGTTTAGAACGGTAGTATAGCATGGATCCACCAGGTGCTTCATATTATCAAGCGGTATTCTGGGGTGGGGTTAATGCCCGGTAATACAGAACGGCAGCAGAGTATGGTTGGTATATTTCCCTGTAGGTCCCATCTTAACCGTTGACAGTATAAACCTACCAAATTCTTTGTATCATCATCTTACAAGTAAGGTGGTACGTAATATCAGTAGTTCCTACACCATTCCGAGTACTCTTATTGTTTCATTTATCTAGATCACCCAATCAGTTCACTTTACTGGCGCTAACTAACCAAACAGATTGCTTCATCCCCGTAATCTCCATGCAAAGTTATCTCCCCTTATTACAACGAAGTCCTATCCGATTCTTATCACCTTTATATCAAATGGCTAAATCCCATGGAGTCCCTTTTTGTGAAACGTATCTGGTTATGGAATCACTTTTTTTCTCGTATGAGGTCACGAGGGTCATGAGAAATCCCCCAATGAGACCTCATTTACTATCCCCCATGCCCTCAAAAGTAATGAGGCCATGAGAGCCATGATAACATTCCTCAATGAGGCCTCATTTACTATCCTTCTTAGACTCATTTCGGTATTTGAGAATACCTATGGCCTGGTATTGTATTATTTGAGGATACCTGTCGAGGATACTTTCTGGGGAATCCCTTTTTTGTCGTATGAGGGCCACGAACAATCCCTCAATGAGGCCTCATTTACTATCCCTCTTGCTCTCAAAAGAAGAGAACCAGCGTTTGCTGAAATTCGTATCGCTGTTTCTCCTCGGATGGTGCCCATTCACGCCTAACCATTTAGTGGCTATTACTGTTAGTCAAAATATACGTACAAATTTGTTCAGATTGCAAAACAGCTAGGAGAAATATTTTTAAAAGAAGATCGAAGCATGTGAAGATGTAAGAAGATTTACCGAAACAAAGTTGATCAATTTAGATATAACGGATCCACAAAACGAGACGGCCAATGGACTGGGTTAATGTTCTGGTTGGAAATTATTGGGTTTTTTTTAAAATATTATCTCATTTTTGGTTAACTAATTTTTTGTAAACCGACTTTATTTTGCTTTGGACGTTTTCCTTTTCACACTCTGCGGCAGAATTTCGATAATTGTATAAGAAAATTTAGAAACGTTTCGAAGCGTAACTAATGACTCGATGGGAAAGGAACTAGTATGAGCGGTGCTGGGAAAAAAAGTTCCGGCTTGTACATCACCCATTGAATACAGAATCACTTATGTCGTAGCGGGCATTCCGCTAAATACAAGGGTTTAACGTTGAATGGATGTGTAATGAAGATCATGGGGTTGAGCTGTCACCAGATAGAAGGGGGTAACGCTTGTCGATATTGACGTCATATCTTTGGTGTTTGGCGTCGTATTTTAAAATTGTTTTCCACTTGTTATTTCGATGCTTGCGTACTCTTGAGTAGCTCTTTTGATTGCAACTTTATGCAGTGAAATTTCATTTTAACGTTTTCCGATGATTGAAAAGGGGAAGCAGAAACGACGGCATGCTTACAGGAAGTTATAGGAGTTCGTTACATGACTTTTTGCAAAGAGAATTGGGATGTCTCAAGAGCTAGTCATGCGGATGCATGTTTACCACTGCACGTTCAGTGCGAGACCTTCGATGGGCCCGGTACAGTGTGTATGTGGGGGAGGGGTGCCTCCCCAATACTCATAAGGTATGCGGTCACGACTCTCTGCACACATGTACATGGTCAAAAAATTATTGTAGATTGCGGTCCATGTTTTGGACACTCATAAGTATGGAGTTATGTAACTTTTCACTGCTTATGGAAATAGAGTGCTCTCCAAGAGCTGTAGGCTGAGCATAGTTACGGGTTACTCATTTGGCGCATGATACGGTGCGTTGTTGGTGGAAATTGAGTAACTGCGTGTGCGAATATCTGTTTCACTAATTGGATGCAGTTCGAATATATGACGTGTACACTGTTTTATTTGTGAGATCGTAGCAGTATTTGCCATGGGTGGTGGTCGACGGCAAAGGTGGAAGTCCAAAGGTGAATGGCTTAACTACCCGTTTCCTACAGTCACCCCTAGCCCTCGCTCTAAGGCTCATCTATAAGTGCATGCTACATTCTTGAATGCATGTGCTTTCCATGATAAGTTCATTCGCCAATAACGTGATATCGTTCTGATAATTTTGATGAAACAGCACAATGCTTGATCCAATGTATTCCTCTTGACTTCTGAGTTATTGCAGTGCTGTGTAGCTTTGGTGGTAACCCTGTCACTAGAAGAGAGGGAATTATGTTTGTCGATACTGACATCAAAGTTCCAGCATTTGAAGTCGGATTTTAAAAATGTTTTCAAATTATTATTCTGGACCATTAGTACTAAAAACACAGAACACCACGCGTAAGGATACAACTGGAGGCTGCGGTCACATATAACACATTGGAACTTAGGGGACGATTTTCAGCTATCGCTGGCGATTCAAATTGTAATTTCGTTGCTCGATTTGTAGAAAATTTAAGTGGAATTTCGCTTCTGTTTATAAATAGCCCGTCAACGATCTCCATTCGGCACATATTTGTGGAGCAGATTTACGTTTTCCGCATGGTTTAGTGTTGATGTAGATTGGGATTACATAGAACAGCCGTGTAATAAATCTTCCCCTTGATTTCAACTTTATACAGTGAAATTTAATTTTGATTTAATTTTAACATTTTCCGACATTCGATCGCCAGTATGTCTTAGCGTTAACAATTTTAGGCCAATTTGTATAAACCTGCACAATATTTGAGCTCGTGACGTCTGGGTTATTATTGTAGTGTAACTAGTGTTATGGTTTGGGAATTCAGCTGACACCATATGAGAGGGGAATCGCTCGTCGGTATTTACGTTCTCGCTCTGACATTTGACGTCGACTTTTAAATTTTTTTCATAACTTGGAATTCGGACCATGAGTACTAAAATCTCCGTTGCTTTCAACTGTATGCACTAAAATTTAAGTTTGGCGTTTTCCAACTTCGATCGCAACAACTTCATAGCGTTAAATTTGTCCAACAATTTTGTTGGAACTACAGAGTGCACGAGTTTAACTTTTTCGTTTCCTGTCTGTGATATTTTTGCAGTGGTACTTTATGGAATTTGGAACGTAGTCTGTCACGGGGGAGGGGGGGAGTTGGGGAGGGGTTTGGGGGTGGCAAAACTTCAAAAAACATTAAAACGTTGAAAATGACGTTAATTAAAAAATCCAAACTCGCATATATTTTTTATTTTTAGAGCTCTACAACATCTAAAGTTTTATGAAAATCGGACAAATTTAATGTTTGGTGAGGTTAGAGTGAAAAGTTTCAGCTGAAAAATCGGTCGGAGTGATCAAGAATTTCCACGGTCGGTACCACATTTTTAGATTTGCTTTTTATTGGAGAAGGGATATTCAAAGTTTGAAAGAGGGAGGCTTGATACAGGCATTGATATTAAAGGTATATTGGATGCTGTGGTGGATAAAGGTGCGAAAGAAAAAAATCTGAAGCAACTGTTAGAACTAGAAGTTAAGGAGTATATTTGTGCCCAATTTCAAGCGAATCGATTCAGTAATAAACTCAAAAGCGTGCCTGACTAAAAAAGAAAATAGACAATATAAAAATAAAACAGACTGACGATCGATACAAGTCACCAACTGCGTTGAAAGACGTCATTTGTAAGGTTGATTTCCCCGACGATTAAGAGGACCTGATGAGAATTTTACCTGTCAATGAGCCAGAGACAGTTCAATATAATATCTCATTCTGATATCATTAAAATCAATACACTCACTGATAATATGTTCCACTGTCAACTGGCATTAGCAAAGAACACATCCGGGTGGCATAAATTCCTGCCGTATAATGCAATCTAAAAAAATGGAATATGTACGTCTTGTATGACCAACATGACATTCGAGCCACATGACCAAAAAGACATTCGTGCCATATGCCCAATAAGACATTCGTGCCATATGACCAATATGACATTCGTGCCACATGACCAATAAGACAATCGTGCCATATGACCAATATGACATTCGTGCCACATGACAAATATGACATCCGTGCCACATGACCAATAAGACATTCGTGCCATATGACCAATAAGACATTCGTGCCATATGACCAATATGGCATTCGTGCCACATGACCAATAAGACATTCGTGCCATATGACCAATATGGCATTCGTGCCATATAACCAATATGACATTGGTGCCACATGACCAATAAGACATTCGTGCCATATGACCAATAAGACATTCGTGCCATATGACCAATATGACATTCGTGCCATATGACCAATATGACATTCGTGCTACATGACCAATATGGCATTCGTGCTACATGATCAATATGACATTCGTGCTACATGACCAATATGGCATTCGTGCCACATGACCAATAAGACATTCGTGCCATATGACCAATAAGGCATCCGTACCATAGTTACACGATATTTTTACAAGGTTTACTAGACGAGTAATTTTCTGCAATATTAGATCGGAAGCGATGGAGCCTATTGTTTGTCGAACCTTCCCATTCCTCCTGCCACACAAAATTGATGTATTTACTGATATGTGGTCTGTAATCAGTGAATGGAATCTTAAAATCGGTGATAGCCATGTTCAAGAAACTGCTTTATTGCAATGCCAGCCCTGGTGTTGTCGGAGATTCCAACATGTCCAGGAACCAGAAAAAAACACGACATCGTATTGATCAGACATAAGTGTAGCCATTTTTTCATGAAGCGCCATTATGTGAGGATTTTTCCACATGAGGTTGAGTAAAGCGCGCACAGAGGAGAGTCCGAAAATGTAATCTACATTCTTTCCTGCACATTCTCGCAACTTGTGAACTTTAACTTCAACTGTGAAAATAAAACTTATTTTATATTCTGATTGGGGTACCCGAGAAGGGAGATAAGAACTATGTTGAAACCTGACGTTACTATTTAACCTGGTCACAGAAAAAACAAGAGCTCCCCAAAGAGTGGTCTGAAGCAAGGTAATATTTTTACACAAACGGGGATAAGAAAATATCGGATAAAATAATAACCATGGATCTCTGTTAGTGGCAACATTGAAAAAACTACCTTCAAGCGCTATTAACTGTGCTAGTTCACAGTCAGTATCTTGGAGAGTCTGACAGTTGCTCACCCCTTCTTAGTGGTTCTCTTTGGGTACTACGGCTTTCTCTATCGGTAAAACTGCTAATACGATATGACCATGCTCAGTGCGTGTTTAACCTTTTACCCAACGTAAAGGCCAAAACCAGCCAGCGCAATTCACAAAAATCGCCAATTAATTTACATTATTATTTTCATTTTTGTCTCAAAAACATAGGTTATGACCCCTCCCCTCTTTGGAACGAGGTCGGCCATGCTGGACACCCGCGGCGCTAATCGGGTACACAGTCCATCAATTTGGGTGTTTGGGTGACATATGTTCCAGGGATCAAGAAGGTCTTGTAAGAAAGTACATGATTACCAGTAAAGACGGAATCAATATCTTAATACTCCAATCCTGACGAAAATATCTCGAAGTCAAAAATAATTGGATCCTGGTGTCTCAACACTACTAAAACACCATTAGGGCTGTTCTTGGTTTGGAGGATGAGAGATAAAGCAGCCCAGAGGATGATCATTGATTTGTTTCGTTAATAGTTTCTGAGTGTTTATGTGTTGTCTCGCTCACGGTTCCTGTTCACAGCACTTTAATTCCCTGAATGGCAGCCTCCTGCGACTAAATTATAACGAATACACTCTCAATGTGTGCAATATATTCTTGGAGTCCTTATTAATTTAAGTCGGGACTGATCCAACGCACACGTAGATAAAATTACCAAAAGGTCGAAGCTGAACAAATATCTACAATACCATTCAGAGTAGACATTTTCCTTGTACATATTTGGTTAAATGGACAGTGTCTTTTCGTTTGACAATACCATATTGCCATAACAAGCAAATGTATCCGTATAATCGGTTACTACACGAGCGTAACAATTATGAATTGTAAAAATAATACCTTAATATGTACACATAAATAAGAGTAAGTTATGAAACCCCCATACGTCTGTATCTAATGAATTAAAATAATATATCACCATCAAATCCGCCACAATTCCCCTATAATCAGTTACTGTACAAATGTAAGGCCAAAATAATTACCTTTGATTCTCTGAGACCGCCGCATTGATGTTTTCGTGCGCATTGTTGCATTTTATTGGCAATTTTCAAATGTCACCGTTGATTTGTGCCACGAAAATAGGAAACATAAATGCGTCGAGTCGCAAATTCCTAGATCGATTTCAACAGGACCAACAGTTAAAACTAGAAGTCCTGTCCTGAAATGCGCACAAACAGCACGTCGATTTGTGCGTTAATCTACGCGTTGTGACGATGGTAAGGCCATCAAATTCTGCACATACGACCTGTGCACAAGCAAAGTTTCAGCCAATGGACCTCCGGGTAACCCGGAGGTCCATTGGCAGGAACATTGCTTGTGTTTGCTATGGGTAACAAGGAGAACCCGCCATGCTTTGGGTGTCATTCGAGATGGCAATTGCGTGCAGTTCCTACGCGCAATTAAGCCTAAATAAGCGCCTAGTTCGTGACAGTACTTCTAGTTTTAACTGTAAAGCGAAGAAGCGTGAATCTTGCTACTGGTGAATCGATTTTGACAATGGAAACCTTGTAAAATAACCATGAACAAACAGCAGTTAGAGTGAAATTCACATTTATTCAAACGTTTAAAAAAATCCACATTTTCCGAAAATACGAAGTCGTGGAAGTGAACAAAACGAACACGTACGTTTGTGTATACAAGCCTCGGAGTGATAATATCACTGTCTGGGATATATATCTAACTATGAATATACATGCATTGAAACCTCTCCTCATTTGAGAGATTGTGTCTGGTAGTTCAACACTTGTGATGTATTATTTTTCTCCTGTTTCCCGTTTTAATATCGTAAAATGAAAAAAAAATGTATCTCTACATTACATTAGTTCAGCGCTCTGAACGCAGCGTCATCCCACTACGGAGGGAAACAGATATACGAGAACCATCTCAACAAATATAAAACAGCAATAACAGTGCGTAAGTTATAAAAGTCTCTCACTTCTGTATGTAGTTCAATAAAATACAAATACTGAAAACCACTGTGCCGCCATAATATCTATCACATTTCCACTATAATCAGTTATTATACAACTACAGTGAGTAATAATCAATAATTGTGAATATGATGAATAACAAACATACAAGTACCACATCAATAAATGAAAAACAGCTTCAGAAATAAAACATTTTTGGTCACACAAAGAAAGCAAAAGGCACCTCAGAAATGAACGTTCGGTTTTGGAAAAAAAAAACGCAATTTTTCGCTAAAATGTGTTCCTGATTTTTCAAAATGATGCCCACCATTTTTTTCTGACATCACTACCCTTAGACTCGGAAAACATAACATTTGAAAAAAAAACAGATTTAGGCCCGTATTCCGTGTACTGAATTACGAAGTGTAAACTAAATTTCGAACACAACGTTTTACTGGCAGTGTTAGAGTGTGGGTTCTGAATAAATAGCAGGAATTGGGGTTTAAACCCGGGAATCGACTCGCACGGCTGATAACAAGCATCAACGGTTCGTGATAGTATGCTACGCTTTTTCGTACCAGGACTGATAATAAGAAAATATTCCAGTATACACCGACAAATAACCAAGAACAAAGCTAGGAATTCAAAATACTGGGAAATGCTGTTGGGGGAGGGGAGAGGGGGATTCCAGAGTTGTATGCCGGTAAGAATGTCATGACCATTGTTTACGTGTAGGTCAAGTTTAGCAGACGCAAAGAAACACCGGTATTCACCGCCTTCTAAAACGCCATTATGAGACCGATTGCCTTCACTCTACAGACTGTCAACAATTGAGAAATGCACAGTTGGACCATTAGTTGTTTTAAATCTGCTGTTACAAAAAAATGGGGAACCGGCCAGCGCTATTCACAAAATTCACAACTAAATTTTTATTATTTTTTCATTTTTTGTCACACAAACATAGCTTATGACCCCTCATTGGAAAGAACTAAACGAGCTCGTGCCAAAGAGGGGTAATAAGCTATGTTTTTGAGGCAAACAATCGCAAAAATTAGTGCTTCAAGAATTTTATTTTGCAAGTGTTGTCTGCTTTTCGTGTTAGGTAAAGGGTAAAATGAAATTTTCTGACTGTTTTCGGAAATTAAGGGAGCTAACTTTCCAGTAATTCTCTTCCATTGGCCAGAATGTTTAAATGAAGGGAATAGCGTACTTGATTTTATACAACTGTTTTTTTCATTAAAGTGCCACATAAATAAGAACAAAGACAATTTACCATGACATTTCCAAGTCTGAAATTCGATATCTTTCAAATAAAAATATACACAAATTATACATAGAAATGAAGGTTGTGGTTTCGAGTCTACGAAAAATAGATGTGTTCAACTCCTATAGCTGATAGCAGGCATCAACGGTTCGTGATAGTGTGGTACTGTATTCGTACCAGAACTGATAATAAGATGGTATTCCAGGAGACACCGAGTGACCAAATATCCGTCTAAAACGTCCAAATGAGACCGATCGTCTTCATGCCACAGACTGACAAAGTTGATAAATGCACAGTTGGACATCAATTGTTTTAAATCTTAGAATTCCGAAATTAATTGCTGTTACAAAAAATGGGGACCTCCCCTCATTATCATGTGACAAACAAACATTTCTTAATTGAGTTCTTCTTCGAGAAAGAACGCCGACAGTGTTGGAATTTTCAACTACTCAGCCGTCCCGCTGCATTTTGAATTAATAGCTTTATTCCAACACAGTTGTTTCCATGAAATATTATTTTATTGTCACTATTTGTTCTATCAATTAGAGCCTTCTTTTTGTCGAATATGTTGTAGATATTTATTCGACATTTCGTCGCCTGAGTGCTAGAATGTCCTATGTCCCATAGGGGACATAGGACGTTCTTGCACTCGGGGGACGATTTATGGAATTTCAGACTTGATAATTTGATAGTCAATTGTTTTTTATTACTGATATATCACCTTAGAGGCCACTTTTTGTCGCAATATTCTCTTACATATTGATGTGACGTCATCCCCCAATAAATGAAAGATAAATAAATAGATAAATGGAGAGGTGATACTGGTATATTGTTGACGAAAGGTTAATGCCATCAGCTAATAATACTGAGACTTTGTTTTGAATTTTAAAGTATTATCCTTAATTTTATTAATGGCAAGGCTTGTGATATCCTTTAATGTAATAATGGTACCCCCCTCCCCTCCCCCCCCCGTACGTATAGGATACCTCCACCCCATAGACTCTTTCCAAAATCCGCCATCTTGTTTTTGAGGAGGGATTTTTTTTCCTATAAACTTTATACAAATCCGCCATCTCGGCCTAATGTTCTGTTATTCTCCATTTGTTTGCCTATTGTATGGGGGCTTTGATGTCATATGTGTTCAAGAGGGTGAGTCACTCTTCTGACTATTGTCTGAGGATAAATCCTATTGTTTAAGAGTCTTGACACGCCGCGCCCCATGTTGTCCCACGACCTTACCTTAGTGTTCTTGATAATTAAACTTGCGGGTGTTCAAGATATGACGGCACAGACTCATTGGAATTATCCATCGAACAAGCTTGGGCATGTTTGTATGTAGGTCTTTGAATCAGCTGTAAATTTCCCATTGGTATTGTGAAAGATTTTTTTCTGCTTGGACAGTAGTGGGATGGGAGGTATCGGTACACTTGCGATCTCAATCGATAGTCCTTAGCGGCCATGGGTATTGTTTCAAGACAAAGCCTATTGTTATAGGTTGATGAGTAAGGCCCAGTTGTTCGAGCGATGACTCATGGGCCTATTGTGAGTGGACAAATCTTATTGTTCTGCTGTGATGACTAAGGCCAGGTGTGGGGCGTGTCACCCGCACATGTCCGATTGTTTCGAGTCAATACCAATTGTTTTAAGTGATGACGCATAGCATGCCCAGGTGGTCGAGTGGGCGTGTCACCCGCAGGTGTTTATTGCCAATACTTATTGTTTTAAATGACGCGTGGCGTCCCCATGCCATCTAGGGACCGCCCCACCAGATGTTTCGAGGGCCTGCCTTAACGCGCTATTATGTCAAGACAATGCCTATAGTAGTCATCATAATAGACCCAGGCCTGACACGTGTTGAATGGTGAGTCACACGTCTGCCTATGCGTGCCAGGTAGCTGCAATGCTGGGGAATTTCCACTAAGTGAGGACACGTTTTGGCTCAAACGTGTCATCAACGGTAACTGAACAAAATTATTCATGTTTTTCTAGGGGTCTGAATCATCGATTTGTCAGCACGCGTTCCCGTATAATTACAATAATACACTAATCCTCGTTCCATATCACGAAATAATTTTGTTGCGTTAACACTGAACGTTACGTTTACAGAAAAAAGAAAAACAGTTCTTTCCAGCTTCAACACAAGTCAAGGTAAGATATTTTAAGTACACCTATTTTGTAAATATGACCTCCCGCATATATGTTATGTATTTTTTCACGGCACGTGCCACTGAAAATTCCCCAATCAGAATGAATTATTTAACGTCAAAAGAGAGGACGCCCATCTCCATTCAACAAACAAAAACAAACAAACATGTTTGAATGAACCGTGGTAAAAAAAGTTTGAAAAATTATAAGACTGGATATATATATATATAGTGCTTTCTTTTAAAGATAATGATGTTCATCTCTCTCTCTATGAAGGTTACCAGACCCTTTAGATAAGGGTTTAATTAGAGTCTGAATGCCTCTAACTGTGTGCAGAACGGAAGGTCAGGTTACAGGTGGGGATTAGTCAGCTATGACTACCCTACTTACGAGTATGATCTTATTATTGACTTTTAAAAACACCCGTAGAAACTTTAATGTCTCTTTTGGTAAGGTGTGACAGCTGATTCTGAGGCATATGTCCTAAGCTCACAGAGCGAGCATATTTTCACGCCGACGGTTTTTTGTTGTTTTTTTTAAAATTCAAATTTTGAAAATGAATAAAGAACGACGAATAGACTAGATACTGACAGCGGCGTTACACACGGATGGATTTTCATTCTCCCTTAATTGTCAAAAAATACAGCGATTCCATCGGCTGAAGAATACCTTTTGTTGGGTGGATATCGCTCGGAACATTTTCTCATTGAATAAAACCAATTGGAGAGCTGGCAGATGCTCGTCGTTGCTCGGTGGTTCTCTCCGGGTACGCCGGCTTCCTCCACCCGTAAAACTGTCACGGTCATGATTAGCCATTGTGCAGAAATATGTGACCTTAAACATAAATAAATAAATAATAATATAAATAATAAAACCAATACTCGTACGATACACTGATTTTTTCATTCACATTAACAACGGGTCGACGAAAGATTAAATCGCAATTTTCAACTATAAAGGTCGATGACACTTGACGTTAAATAATTCATTCTAATTGAGGAATTTTGAGTGGCGCGTGCCGTGAAAAAATACATGACACATATGCGGGAGGTCATTAAACGCGCTCCACGAGCTCGCTCCTTTGATACGTATATGTTCGGGATTTTTTTTATTCGTATACAATTGTTCTGTTTATAATTATGTTTTCCACGGAGAAAAGAAAAACGGTGTTTGGTAAAAGGATATTTGTATATTTACAAAATAGGTGTACTTAAAATATCTCACCTTGACTTGTGTTGAAGCTGGAAAGAAATGTTTTTCATTTTTTTCTGTAAACATAACGTTCAGTGTTAACTCAACAAAATTATTTCGTGATATGGAATGAGGATTAGTGTATTATAGTAATTATACGGGAACACGTGCTGACAAATCGATGATTCAGGCCCCTAGAAAACACATGAATTATTTTGTTAAGTTACAGTTGATGACGCGTTTGGGCCAGAACGTGTCCTCACGTAGTGGGAATTCCCCAGCCGTGCAGCTACCTGGCACGCATAGGCAAACAGGTGACTCACCATTCAACACGTGCCAGGCCTGGGTCTATTATGATGACTACTATAGGCATTGTCTTGACATAATAGCGCGTTGAGTCAGACCCTCGAAAGCTCTATGGTGGGGCGGTCCCAAGATGGCATGGGGACGCCACGCGTCATCACTTAAAACAATAGGTATTGTCTCGAAACACCTGCGGGTGACACGCCCACTCGAACACCTGGGCACGCTATGCGTCATCACTTAAAACAATAGGTATTGACTCGAAACAATCGGACACGTGCGGGTGACACGCCCCACACCTGGCCTAAGTCATCACACCAGAACAATAAGCTTTGTCCACTCATAATAGGCCTATGAGTCATCGCTCGAACACCTGGGCCTTACTCATCAACCTATAACAATAAACTTTGTCTTGAATCAATACCCATGGCCGCTAAGGACTAACGATCGAGATCTCACGTGTACCGATATCTCCCATCCCACTACTGTCCAAGCAGAAAAAAAATCCTTTTACAAAACCAATGGGAAAATTACAGCTGAATCCACGACCTACATACAAACATGCCCAAGCTTGTTCGATGGATAATCCCAATGAGTCAGTGCCGCCATATCTTGAACACCTGCAAGTTTAATTATCTATAACACTGGAGTAAGGTCGTGGGACAATATGGGACGCGGCGTGTCAAGACTCTAAAACAATAGGATTTATCCTCAGACAATAGGCAGAACCGTGACTCACCCTCTTGAGCACCTATGGTATCAAAACCCCCATAAACTAGGCAAACAATGGGAGAATAACAGAACAAAAGGCCGAGATGGCGGATTTGTATAAAGTATGTAGGAAAAGATTTCCTCCTCAAAAACAAGATGGGGGATTTTGTGCAGAGTCTTTGGGGTGGAGGTGTCCTCTACGTACGGGAGGTACTACTTGTAATGCGTTGTAGGAAATAGCTTTGAGAGCTTTTCAAAGCAGCGTTCATTATATATCATTTCATCGACAAATCATACATCACTATTTCTTATCGTGGTTATGAAATACATCATGCCAGCTGCCTGAGAATTGGTAATGAACGCCATTAATCAGCCACCGCATTTCCTTTAAGGTGAAGAATAAGCGGACTAGCCGGTCGTTTTACCACTTTGTACGGGCCAGGTACCAAACTTTCCAGCACTTATGTTGTCATTCAGAAAAAATATTTTTCTGTACCTCAGAGATAATAATATCTCCAGCATAATATACTTGATTCTATGTTTACTGCTATAGAATCACGCCACCTCAGCATTACGAGAATTATGATTGACACTTGCCTTGCCTCGAAGTGGTCCGTAAAGCCAACCTCATCACCAGACACATGATGATGGAAACAACACTATCTCTGTTAAAGCTGGGTCGCGAATAATATAGTGATATTAAGTCATTAAGTAGGTTTTGTCTAATGACCTATTGGGATCCTAATTTCGGCCTTATTCCCGCTATAAAATGAGAAGGATAATTCCCAAGTTTTGCTAAGCAACGCTGACCCCTGGACATATTGCAGGCATACATGTTTGTACATGTAAGCTCCAAACAGTGGCGGACTATAATTTCATAGGACTTAATGGTGGGTTCGTTACCTGGACGGCTTTAATTACCTCCGTCCAGGGGCGTTAATAGCTCAGTTTTCAAGCGTCACGGCTCTATTGCAGTCCCTGGAATAATGATATCCTTTGCTTCAACATTACAGGTTTGGGTCATCCTTGAAAATGTCCTTTTCCCAAAATAATGTCAAAAATGCAATTTACTTACTACTTACAATCAATGATGGATTTGGATCCTCATTTCTTTGTCCGACGTAACGCTGAGAGTGTCCCATTGAGGTCCCGAAGCCATAATTTTGAGACATTGTTTTATCATATGAGAAATGTTTTCGCAAGTTTCGTCTTCGATTCGGGTTGAGTAAAGATTAATTCTTAAATTTCTGAATCTTTCTAAATATTTTGAATATTTTTCATCAAATCTGGTCATGGCTGCTATGAAGCAGCCATGACGAGATTTGATGAATAATTAAATAAAGTTTGATTCATGACGTCGCTGGTCAAAAAGTTCATAGAGTTTGTAGGAGAAAATTTGGTTTGTGTGCTCAAATGTCACTTTTTAGTGGCAGGAGACGTTTTGTCCCTGTCAGGAATATCGGGCAGCAGCATTAAGGAGTTAATGTAACTCAAAATCCATATAAATGTTACTTCTTCCTCTTTTATGCAGAGAATATTTCAAAGAGAAATCTCAAATTAAATATGTGTAGAAAGTGGTTAATTCTATGATAATCAATCGCACAAGATATTCTAATGATAACCGAAAAATAAACAAAATATAAATGTACCAACACCAAAACACGAATGTACCTATGACCATAGATTTGAGGATTCAAATGGAAATACAAGATGAAACGACCATGTACTAATTAAGGCCGTCGTGGATGAGGTTGCGTATATCTTCTATTCTTTGGCGTTTATTGCACTCGGCACAGGTAAAACTAGAAATCCTGACATGAAATGTACACAAATAGCACGCCGATCTGCGCGTTAATCTATGCGTTATGATCATAGTGAGGCTATCAAACTCTGTACATATGGTCTGTGCACAAGCAATGTTTCAGCCAATGGACCTCCGGGTAACCGGAGATCCATTGGCAGAAACATTGCCTGTGTTTGCTATGAGTAACCAGGAGAACCTGTCGTGCTTTGGATGCCATTCGATATGGCAATTGCCCGTAATTCCTACGCGCAACTAAGCCGAGATAAGCGCACAGATCATGACAGGACTTTTAGTTTTAACTGTATGTATCCAAACAACTAGTTTTAGTTGCATCCATTACATCCTTGTTTCCTGCAAGTAAAAATTAAAAATTATTCTTTTACACTTCATGGTGGCATTTTCATAAATACAAAAATACGTATGGCATTAGCAATTATAATTAACGGTCCACCTTCTTCCTGATAACGCCATGGAATATCTAGATATTATAAAAAAAGACAAATAGTCAGTTGATCTGCACTAAATCCGTTAAGCTGATGACACAAAGTTGGCCAGATCTAAAACGGACGGCGTGGGCATCTTATTTGGTCCAGTTCGTCTGTCCTCGTCGTGGATACACCTTTCAGTAAAATTGACTGTCGTGATAATTTATTTATTATTTGACTATGCAATTAAAACCGATCTTTAAATGCAATCAAGAAAATGTCAAGTATATTTGTTTCATACTGCATTCACAAATGTAACCTTGCCTGGCAGAATTCATTGGACTCTCTCAGACAAGGCTGCATTGGCTAAATTCTCAGTTACATTTTGAAACAATCAGCGGCTTCAAATGATGGTATTGTGACATTACTGGGCAACGAGTTAACCTACAAACTCACAATTACGTCTCGTGTTGTATATATCCATCGCGAAGTGATATCTTGCAACAACGGAAAGACTAAATTCAATTTTATTTCCAATCCTTTTCAGAAACACATTTTTACACAGGCCAGAAGCCCAGGGGGCTTCAGCCATATAATGTTTTTGGCATACAATGCCCAAAATGTTTGAAAATAGTTAATGGAATGAGCTTAATTGCTTACTATTATACGTGTCATCCTTAACACCAAAGAGCTGATTTCTGAGTCGGTGATTATCCGATTCGAGGTCGGAACTCCTTAAACAAAATAACTTCCAAACGGTGATTCGGATACCAATTGTTTTTGTTTCTTTAATGGGGAACAACTAGCAGTAAAATAGACACACTAGGGCTGCACGGTATTTCGATGAACCGATATATACCGGTATTCAAACCAATATCGATTGAGTACCGGTGTAATTACAAAAAGATCGGTTTATCGTCATTAGTTATTTACCCACAATTTAATTTTCAAGATGTTTTGAGTTTTTTAACTGCAGCTCAGAATGAAGAATATTATCGCTTTACCCAAGGGATCGTCCGCATGTGCCCACGTAATATCAAACTCAGCAGTTGAAAAAATAATTTTCAAAAATTTCAACAAAACGAGCTCTTTCCAATGAGGGGTCACATGATATTGTTTTGTAGAATTGTTTGGAAAAATTTGATTTAAAATAATAAATTTTGATATCGTCTGCGTTGTGTAAAGGTGTTTCGAACCGCATCATCAAGGCATGCTGATTCGTTCCGACTGTGATGCCTCAAGTCTCGATTGTGGTACTTATGTTCAGATATCTGAACAGTTTTCGATATACCGATAAACCGCGGTATTTTTTTGAATACCAATACCGGTATTCTGTTTGGAATATCGTGCAGCCCTAAGGCACACATGCAACATAGTATTCGATGGTTTGTAAAAACTGCCCGTCCGGACGCCAGAACAATCCCCTAGTCGCCAAAAGTCAATTAACGGAAAGCCGATTATTACGAAACGTTATTTAGTGATGAATATTGACAAGAATAAGAGGATGTAAAACAACTTTCAAAAATATTTCACACTACTGAATAAATAAATCTGCGGCAATCTCACTATTTCTTCTGTGATAACTGCACAGGTCGAGGGATTCGGCGAGCCTAGGATGGCTATTTTGTTCACCGTTTTATAATTTAAATTCCTTTAATGACATCCGATTTCGTTGCAAACGATTGGCAGAAGTGAGTGTTTCATAACCAGGTGAAATAATTGTCTTATCGTTTGAATATTTTGCTCTGTGTTGCCCATTTGTGAAAAAAAAACAAACTATTGCGAGTGTGGTCAATGGCGCAATTAAACATGTGATAATATTCCAAGAAGACGTATATGTTTTTTATCCCATAAATGGCCGTTTATTTGAACAATAAGGGCTTTGGGTAAATTTTTGCTTTATTCACCTAGTAGGGTACCACCCACTGCTCATATAATAAAGTATTTTTGCAAGTTTAGCTCAAGTTTGTAGGAAAATTATTTTTAGACAGAAATGTATTACTGCGCCTTGTTATTTTTGCCAATTTTGGTGTTCCATCGAATTGGACCAATGTGCTCCTCAATTCTCGCTGTATTTTGTAGCGAATTATAGCACGATTTTGCCGCGATTGCCCTGTAGAAGATGTATATGATAAACAGAATAAACGTACAGTGTTTTCAAGTAAAAAAATTATTCTACTCGTAGAATTAAGAATGAAACCGACTTGCCAGAGGCTCGTCGGTTTCATTCTCAATCCTACTCGTAGAATAAATTTTTTACTTGAAAATACTATACGTTTATTCTATATTTGGAATACTGACTTGCTACACTTGAAACTAGAATTCTTGTCACAATTAACACAGACAATTCTCATTTGTTAATGCGCTCCTTGCTACAAAAGACTGAAGTAGTCTGAAATACACAAGCGCGTTTGAGCTTTGGAATGCAAAATATGCTCTCTTAACGAGATCGATCAAGCAGAAAAAAATATTGAGACTACAGTATGTGAAGGGTGGGTAACTACTAAATCGTTGGGATAGATTTTTCACTTAGTAATTATTTACACCTTCTGAGGACAAAACACAAGAATCACTTGCAAATTTTCATCACATGAACTAGCGAGTTGTGCTTGCAAGTGTTTCTTGTGCTGGTATGAACAATTATAAATATTATTCAAGTGGAAAATATATATATCCTCGCCTTTCATTATGTATATGCGGTCGAATTTTAGTATTTATTTACGTCATCACATGTGCATGTATCGCAGTAGGGGTTAGAGATGATGTTAACGATCTCTATTTCTAGTATATAATTGTACAGATTAGGGCACGCCTTTTTCTACAGGCATCGTGTCAAGCTAATGGCGCAATTGGATGGGTACAATGTGCACTTGCGCAGCACATTATTGCTTCAAAATAGTAAAGCCACAGGACATTTAGTTTCAACTGTAATGATGCATTATAGTACACCGAACGACTTAAAGTTAAATTATAATGAAATGAATTACCTTTCGCTTTATCGGGGTATGAAAATGGGATGACATTTTAAATTTTGTAAGAAAATCACTCCATTCAACTTAACACGCCCATCTCACATTTCTTTTCCGATAAAGCTACTGATAATTCATTTCAGTTATTGTTCAACACAATGTGTCAAACAATTTTCCGTCCATGTACTGAAATCAACATAAAGCCGTTTCATTGGGATGAAATGTAACTGCCGCGATAGACTGGTTACGTTACCGACGAAACACCTGATCATTCCACTATTCATCCACAGAACCAATCGGGACAACGATCTTCGCCCACGCGACAGGAGAATGTTTTGAAGCATTTTGACGTACGAAACAACCGATTGCTTTCGAAACAAATGCAGCAATGACGCAGAACAATATATAGAGACGAATATTTTCACAGGAAACACACCCGTCGTTCATTTCAATAATATAACCAATAATGTGCCTCAAATATCTAGTCTATTCTATTATTTTTTTTTTTTTTTTTATGTTTTGTATCTTAACCTTCGCGGATGACAACAAGACCATTGGGCTATAAATATTTGTGTACACAGTAAAATCCCCATGTCGGCTCCTGTTGAGTAGAGTTGCGTTGTATAAGATGTGTTGCTGCTGCTGAGAAACATGTATAATATTATAAGTTGTAGTGATGAATTGACAGTAACATGGTATAAGGTTTGCGATTCGTAGATTAAGGTCAACCAAGACGACAAAGCTGACCTTACGCTCGGAGTCGCAAACCTCAAACCATACTACCGTCAGTTCACCACAATAACGCACATGTTCTAGTAAGACTCTACCAATAGCCCAAAAGCATACATCTTTAAACTACTTCGTTACACCCGAGATGCTTATTTACAACACATGTAATCATTAAAAGTTGCCTTGTACAAGGCAACTTTTACCGATATCAAGTTTAGTAAAATATCCTCTCGTGTATCTTACGACGGCACTGAATAAATAATCAATGAACAGATAAACTCATTCCGTCTTAGATAAAATCGTAAATAGGTTTGTAATTTAAGGCAACACATCATCAGGAACACAGTCTGTTGCACGTGTGAAAAATCTAGAAAAATGAAGAGATTTGCAAATCATTCCACAGAATAAACAATTACGACTCGGGTGGCGTTATTTCAAATAATTAGCGTGGTGACGTCAGACGGTAACATATGCTACTGTAGCCGTAAACATAGAAGAAACTACGCGAGCTCCCATCCAATCAGAGGTCGAGGATTTCAGTCATATTGGATTAGCGCATCGGCTGCATCCACTCATAGATATCCATCACAAAAAAAAACATTTTGCTTTTCAATTACAAGCTACAAAATACAGGAAGGCCTTTGATATGAAGTTTGTTTTTCAAATAATGATTTTGCAAATGATATCTGCCTTTCCTGATAGGTGAAGTGTTAATATTCAGTCTTATTTGCAGGTCCAAAAATTATTTCTGATGCAGTTTACAAAATATCAGTATTTATTACACACCTGTTCTATGAAATCCCTATCTACATCAACACTAAACCATGTGGACAAATGAAAATCTCTTCCGCACACCTGTGCAGAACGGAAATCGTTGACGGGCTATTTTAAATATAAGCGAAGTTTCACCGGACTTTTTTACAAATCGTGCGCCACAATTACAATTTGAATCCCCAGCCCAGCTAAAAATCGTCACCTGAGTTCCAATGTGTTATATGCGCCAGTAGGCACATAAAACACATTGAAACTCAGGGGACGAAATAGTAACACGGGTTCCACTCGCAAATTTGGTTGACGATAAAATGTGTTCTTTGTGTGAATAATTGTCAAATGAGTTGCTGAGTGTCCTTCGAATAATTGTTTTATGGACGTGAATGCGTGTAATAAACACAGGCCGACGCGCGCATATGAGTGGGTTAATCGTTATCACTCGTGCCATATCGATTAACTCATTCACACGTGTGAGTCGTTCTGTGTAGGTCTGCTATATATTATACAGATAAGACGAGATGAGTTGCATATGTGGTAGTGATGTCATTTTGTACCTCGCACATTAGCACATGTGATCCCTTGTACGGGTTAATTGGTTGATGTGAATATGCTGTCGTCTAGCGTGAAGTGTCATGGGGTCTATATCATAATAACGACACTACCTCTAAGTATCACGCCTGCAAAGTAGTATTCTCATGTATAATAATTATCGAATCATACATCTTTCGACATATTACGTGATGATGATAACCACCTTTCTTTACTAACAATATTGGACACTATTACATGTTGTAATAAACAAGAAAAAAACAAAACAACTGTCAGGTGATATTGTTAAACTGAACAATCACTACGAGATGTATGTTCGGGGATTTGTATCCGTGTCGGGGGATAGTCCGCAAGCAAAATCACCAATGAGTAGAGTTGCAATTACTCGGCGAATCCGTCACATCAAATGGCTGGCGGGGTGGGGGGGGGGGGTGGCGGTGGCGTCGCGGTAACTGGTTCTCGTAAGATCACCGAAGTTAAGCAACGTCGAGCGCGGTTAGTAGTTGGATGGGTGACCATTTCAGCGACTGATTCGTGCCTCCGCGTTGTGTCCTTGGGCAAGGCACTTAACCCCGATTGCCTACATGGGGGCACGATGACGCTGTGTACTACTACGTCGATAGTGCACATGTCTTCAGCCAATCTAACCCTGCCTTTGCCGTGGTGCAGAGTTCAGAGTTACGATGTTGGAGAGCTGACAGCTGCTCGTCGTTACTCGGTGGTTCTCTCCGGGTACTCTGGCTTCCTCCACCCATAAAACTGTCACCGACATGATATGACCCTGGTTGTTAATGTGCCGTTAAACCCTAATGAAAAATGGCTGGCAGAGATTGGAAGGGGTCGTTCCCTTACTTTCTTTTGAACAATGCGTCAACAGCCTGTACATTCAAGGCACAGATATCGAAGACGGATACAAAACGTCTCACCCGATATTTTATGGTCCATTTTCCTATGGTTAAACCTTCACTTTTTGGGTACTTTCCCAAATTGGCACGAGACTTCATATTTCGGACCTGGACCCATAACCTATAGCAGACCCATATATTTATTCTATTGAGAGGTATTCGCTTTGGACTGAAGGGGAATGCAATTTTCTGTGACAGGGGATGCATGGAAGTTACGGAATCCAGACTAGCAATTTTGGTTGCAATAATAACTCAATTCCTATTGTTTTCACGTCATTCACATCTGTAATATCCAATCATTTTTAAAAATTAATACAAAAAGCTACATAAGTTCTTATCATGCCTGACTTATCGTGTCATGAAAAACGACTTTCGATAAATGTGTCTCCCATGACATTTTTTGAGTAGCGAAGAAGATCCAACTAAGAAGTTGTAATTGTTGAGAAAACATCCATGACATCAGTAGAAAATAAAGCAAAGTTTCCTTTTGTATCTTTTAACAAACGGAACAGCAGACAACTCTTGGGTTTGACTTTTGCTTTCGCTTATTAACAGTTACAAAAGGAAACTCGGTTATTCTATAGCACGCTAATTAGAAGCACCTAAGTAAGGAATCCATGTATAGCGAATGTGTTTTTTTCCCAGGATAACAATAATGCAAATCTTATATCCTAGACTTTTCAGGATTCCAGGACGCCACCATGGTTCAACCACTGTTGTATACTGATAACACATGTTAACCTTTTACCCAACACACCTTTTTAATTTTTAAAACTAAATTTGATAATTTTTAAACAATGAATAATAAATAAATGATAAAATAATTAAATGAACAATATTTACCAATAAAATCTTACAAATATGGCTGTCATTGGAACCGGCTCAATGAGCCGGTTCCAATGACAGCCATATCTGTGCAATTTTATTGACAAAGTGTCAGAATATTTCAGGTCATGTTAGCCTTCTATTAATTAATTTGTTGTGTTAGATAAAGGGTTAAGTTGACTCAATTGTTTTCACGCGAATCCTAGCAGAGGTGCAGCGAGAATCTACATGGATTCTTGTCGGTTTTATTGCGCGAATCTTTGTGCGAATCGATTCTTGGATTCTCGTCGAAGTATAAGCCCTGCCATAGTGCCTGTATTATATGTAACGATACGCACACTATTGATACAATGAACCGAAAGAAACTTACTGGACATCGACACATGATGAAAGCGTCATTTTCTTACTTTGAAATGGATTTCAACAAAGAATAATAGTCAAGCGTTCAAACTAATTGACTTCTGTATTTTTGTACTAATCTAAGTGAAAATGCCTAAGATTTGTGAGATAATGCGCACATCTGTGATACGAATCCGCTTACATTTCGAAATTTTAATTTTTATTTGAGGTTCCCTTACCATCAGAGTGAAATTTACTGACAACTTTAGAAAATTAAGGGGAGGTAACTTTCATGTAAATCTTTTCCAATAACGAAAATTATCAGCCATGTCAAAAATAAGAATGGAGACTATTTTAATAAATAATAAACCCTCTATATCTTAATTACTTGGATTTGTTCAACTTTATCTATCTTCGATACGTGGTAGTCAATGGAAATCTAAGTAAAATAGAATAACAGTTTCCAGTCACTGGCTGGAAAAACTCGTTATCTAAATTAATATCGAACAGAGACATGTTCTTGGACAACAGAAAATTCGAACTCAAATGCATTTTGTATAACTGGACAGTCATTAAAATTAAATCAGGCGTGCATTTTCGAGCATTAGCAATAATTTCATAAAAATATTCAATTTATATTTATATTTTGAAGTTGAGCCAGTTGGGTAATTACACTGTGTGTCTTCGAATTTCCTTCGTAAGTGTTATCATCCAATTGCCCATATCAATCCGGCAGATATTAAATTGTTCCAAGCTAATAATTTGTTTCCAAATATATAATAACAACAATACGCCATACGCTCCAAAGGCCAATGTCAATGAAAAAAAAGACTGCTAAAATATGCATATACTCCATTTATATACGAAAATACGAGGATGACAAAGGCAAGTCCACGTTTCTTTAGCTCGCCCGACTGCGTATATAAATATGAAAGTTATCGAGTCGTTTGGTTGCGTTTCAAGACCACTGCACTTTAGCGGCGTGGACCTATGGCATGGTCTTATCGTTGTGGTTCGGCTCGGCTGCGATACCCGAGCTTCGTAGAATTTACAAGAGGTAGTTTGATCAACTGAAGGTGAGATAATTCACTTGGGCGATCCCTACCAGCATTGCAGTCAAAGTCATTTACAAGACAGTACAGGTTACTTTAGTACATGCAGATGAGCTGGAATAATACCTTGTTTGATCATCAGGTCTTTTGTCGCCATGGCCTTGCCAACGACGAGAACGACTATTTCACGAGGAGCGGACAAGTTAAATGTCAATGAATTAACAAATAAACATTAATAAATCTGTAAATATTTGTTTTCGGGAACTTTCTAATACAATTATGACAAAATGTTGCCGTCTCTTTTTTTGCCAAAAAACTAATACTAATGTTTGATTCTATGAAAATGTTCTGATTAAATGGGTCTTGTTTCCATCAAATATTTCAGTCAACTTACTTGTTCAACTCGACATGTTTCCCGCTCGTTCATTCCAGTTACCAACCTCTCGATCTGCAAGCGTAATTTCATGATCTCATTTTGAAGGTTGCACTTCTCCTAGAAGTAAACAAATGTATTGTATTGTTGGCAGTATATAAATACATAGAAATAGCAGAAATTAGCATATACATAGCGGAAAAGTGAGAAAATGAGGGATGCTAAGTATTTTAAATTAAAAAAAAATGTTTAAATAATAAAATTGTGATGTTGCGCGCGCGCGCACGCACGCAAGCACCTGTCCGCTCACCCACCGATCCATGAATAACCAACCTACCTTAGAAACCCGCCCACCCACCCTCCCACAACCCAACCTCCCACAACCCAACCAACAACCAACCATTTTTCCACCCTAAAACGAACCCACCCACCCACCCACCCACCCACCCACCCACCCACCCACCCACCCACCCACCCACTCACTCGTTTTTAAATCTAACAAAATACCGCACGCACGCACACCCGCCTGACTCCTCACCCACCCACCCACGACTAACCAACCTAACCTTGAAGGGTACAACAATCCTTTGACTCGTTTCTAAATAATATGTATCATTGATTTTGTCTACTCTATAGATACAAAGTATTCACTGGATCCAAACCATTTTCCTAACCAGTTATGCAATACGAAATACCACTTTTGGCTGCTGTGTGGTGACACAAGAAAATCGGAATGTGCTGGGTGTGTTCAACTGGAAAAGGATGCTTAACGGTAGATCTCCCAACTGTTAGGAAGGGAAGAAGTGTTTGAAGTGGAAATATATGCCCCAAAGGTACAGTGATGTCGATGAGCACAAAGTATGAACTAGAATTGTGTTTCCGTCTGGTAAAATCTTAATCACAGTAATCAAGGAAGAATCCGACATGGATGTTTTAGTGGTATCAAGTATAATGAAACTAAAATTGACAAGGACAGCAGCAAGAGCAATGACATTACCGCAGTCAAAGCATTAAAAGCTAACAGAGAAAAAGAAAGTACTTGACTTAGCTTGTTTGCATCTGTGTAAGGTCTGCATGGGGTGACTCCCTGGCTCATCCTAAGTTTCTTGTTCGGGGTCAATAAGGTATAAAACATTGAGCCTTTTGTGATCTTTTTTCTCTGTAACCAATAACTCAGAGACCACAACCATACATACCACACCACACCACCACAACGACTGCCAATATCACCACAAGACAACCACTATCCAAGACCACCACCACATACCCACCACACCACCACAACGACTGGCAATATCACCACAACATCACACCACAAGACAACCACTATCCACGACCACCACCACATACCCACCACCACCATTGCCATCATCACCACTTCCACCCCTACAGACCACCATAAACACCTGGGAAGGTTAAATTTGCGTGTACAGCTTGAGGTGAAAGCACTCTTGAAAAACTAGGACAGCTGTACCCCTTAAATTTGACCTACCCTGGCGGCAATGGGTGGTGATGTTGGTGGTGGTGGTTTTGGTTGTGATGATCCATGGTCGTGGTGATCTGTGGTCGTGGTGGGCTCACTTTAACTTTGTCCAATATGGTAAAAAATCCTCTTCAAATTGATAATTTTATTCATAATCCTAAGCATGGTCCGTTTCAAGTGAGTTCAAGTCCCTGGGTTCATGCTCGGACACCAACCTGGAGCAACACGGGTAACATTCTGTGAAAATCGTCTTCATATCCATCATCCAGGCTCATTTGATATTTCATTTGTAGCATTCGTAGCAGGTTCAGATTCAAGTTTGTTAAATTATGTCTCTGCGGTTATAATTGAACTCTCTCCGGGAGGCCGAGTTTTAACGACTCTTTAAGAAACCATAGACAAATCATTTTAAATTCAATAGTTAGAATCTTTTAATAATCGATATGCAGCATTCTTAGTGCGGTCAAATACAATGTTATTAAAATCAAGTTCCTGTGTTCATATTTGAGTTCTCGAAGGATTTCGTCTCAGGGCAATAAGAGAAAAAACAAATAAAACCTTCATCATCAGATATATTACGCTGATTTTCTTTTAGTTTTATATGCAGCATCTTAGGACGTTTGGATTCAAGTTATTTCAAATTAACTGTCGGGGATTACCGTTGGGTTCACTTTTTGACCTCGATGTTTTACTGATAGCAATATGAGGAAATTTATTTAAAATATTTTCTTTTTCAGATCCACCAGTCGGAGTATTTTGATATATGGTACTTGGATCCTCTGTAGGGCTAGATTCAAGTTCGTTCAGATCAAGCATAGGTTTATATTTAGGCGCCATTTGGAAGCCCGAATTTTAACTCAGTTCAGTATACGGAATATTTTCCAAATATTCTCTTCTTCAGATTCAATCCACATATTTAAAAAACAAAAAATGTGGGGGTGGGGAAAATTGGTACACAGCATTACCTTGACTCCTAGGTTAAAATTGTTCAAAGTGTTGTTTATTTATTTTCTGCACAAAGACTAATCGAGACTATAACATGGATATAAAGATAAGTTTAGCCAGCCGTTTATATCCATGTTACCTATTTTAGAGGAGTTCCACCTCAAGCATTGGTTACTGTGTCCTAGACACTCTTTTAAACAACTTTCTCAGATGAATGATTAAAACCTCCCGAGGACTGTTGTTTACAATATATCGCCTTTGTGCGATAATAAACGTTAATGTTGCGTTTTGCACAAATAAATAAATAAATTTGAAAAAACAAAAATAAATTAAAAAAAACATATTAAAATAAAACGCATTATAGGGTACTTCTTTACTTCTTCTTCTTTTCGATTACGCACAAAACTATCATTGTGTGATTCCCTTGTTATTGTACCGGCTTAGAAGTTGGAGCAATGATTATATCTCAATATATATATGATACTTGTACCATTTTAATTGATGTCTTAGTTGGGCTTCCTCTATTGCTTAAGGTAACATACCCTCCCTAATATGGCAAAATAATACGGCTGTCCAGTAGTCAACGATTCAACACTCGTGGGAGTAATTCCTCCTTTGGTGATACTGGCATATCCGTACAAAATGCGTACAACTTCGCGTTGTCAAATTCATTTAAGTTTCGTTGGTGAGTCTCAACTCTTTACAAATTCCCGCGGGGAAATTTCACACCAGGATTGCTTTCACTTCTCTGTCACGAAATGTGGAACATTCCTCCCCAAATGACTGGTGATTATATTCCTTCCCAAATCACTAATGACCTCCTTTATGTTAACTGTCGATTTGAGCTCGTGCATCCATCGAACACTTGGATAAACTGACTTGCTTATCTGTGGAAGTTTCTATGTATTGGACTCTAGATGGACATTGCTCGTTCTGTATGGGTTGTTTTTCATTCCCGTCTATTTTGCACACATCCCAACAGACAAGGGATCACTGGTTATGTTTTAGAGGGAAGCATGTGCAAAAATAACGAAAGTTGAGTCGTATTTGTTCGTGTGAATTGAGTTTAGGAGATGTTTCCGCTGTGTCAGTTAAAGGATTAAAAATAATGATACCTGACATACCAATTCTAACAAATCTCTATCTCCTGTTCTGCAAAAATAAGTAGTGACAACTGCTGCTGCTAAACATATTAATGACATACATAGACAATAGTTCAGTGCTCGGGTTCGTGTACGATTGTTCCTAGACTGGGGCGCGCGGATGATTATTACACGAGGCGTTAGCCGAGTGAAATAATCCGCGCAGCCCACGAGAGAAACTGTTGTATTCATTGTATTTTCTCTTTTCTCCTTTTGTGTTTTCCCAAAACAATCCGTTATAATTAATTATGTGTTTCTTTTAAAGCATGTCAAAAAAGCGAAAGCAAATAAGTACGTCGTCGCTGAGAGAGGAATACGATGCTGGGAGGGTATTATCCTTTTCGGGGAGTGTGTGTCGAAATACGTTTTGTTTTGGGGGAAGAAAAAACGAATGAAAATAAAATTATAAATATTTGTTCACATCTGCCTCTGAAGAACACTCTCCGAGTTTTATTTATGTTTAACACGTCACGATTTTGTCCATGTCCTCAAATGTGATTATATAGAAAATAATTTACATTCACGAAAATAGTTTAGGATGCGCAATTGTACATGTGAACAGTATGTCTCTGCATACATAATCAGGATTTATATCAATTACTTCGTGTGCTTAAATCGGGTCTGTGTGGCCAATCGTTGGTGTATATTGTGTTTTGGAGACAATAGAGTGCCCCCCTCCCCCAATGAGTGCACCTGGGCAAAGACAATTTTATAAAAATCAAATATGTGTGGATAATTGATGAGATCTGTTTGCCTTGGCGCATAACCTTGTAAACTCGTCGTGACTTGTGTAGCTTCAAAAATTAAATAATCGTCGAGAACGAAACTTCCACGAATTCCTGAGAGCAATAGTCATTAAATGTAAAGCAAATGTGTGCTCTCTGGGGTGTACAAATCCTAGTCTACCAAATCTGATCGTGCACACAAATTTGTAAGCTTTAATCTAGGGCTGTCGCGATTATTCGATTAGTCGACTAACCGTCGACTATTGAAGTAGTCGACGTTTTTTATTTTTAGTCTATCGTCGTTCATTTTCAAGGTGGTACACGTCTACTACACGTCGGGGCTAAATTGCATTGTTTTGTGAGGTGAATGATCAATGAAGGTGAATAACTTTAAATATCTAACCATAGTTAACATTCATATCCGGAAGACTGTACGACTGTCACTGACTGTGTAAGAAAGAACACTCACAGTTACTCGAGAAGAATAGATTCTTCTGAATTTCTCCAGTCTTGTACACACGAATGCACCCATTGGAAAACCCAAAGCGCGGAAGTGACAAAATTATGACGAAAGTCAGAACGTCAGATCACTTCTCAAAGTTCGGAACTTCAGACTAAGATCCAATTTTAACAACTGACGAGGGAATGCATAGATCTCAATGTTCAAAATTTCGAGAAACTTATTGCAGAAAGGAAACATATGCCGGAACGTTCTTTGGTAAATTCATTTTAATTCATCGGCTTCAATCTAGTTCAAACTTGGATCCGCAGTCAGTAATATTATTTTTGGGGTTGGTACGTCCTACAGGACGTACCAACCCCAAAAATTATATTACGGACTGTGGGTCCAAGATTGGACTACATGTAGCTTCAGTCGGGGCCGATTTGTTGTCCCCACAACCCCACTTTGTCTGAACACACTGGTGCCATTGTCATTTTCAGAGTTTTACGAACATAAGAATGATTTGCTAAAAAATCATGGGAAGCGACTATTAATCGACTAACCGTCAATTACTGGCCACGATTAGTCGATTACAAAAAATGATAGTCGCGACAGCCCTACTTTAATCTCCAATACATTTTAAAAAATTAGAAATACAGTTGCACACTTTTCTCTTTTAAAAAAAAAATACCTCGATTTCACAAACATTACCCGTGATGCACTGCAAAATGGAACAAACACCTAGATGTGGATATTCAGTGATATACGGAGCCCATCAAAAACAGGTAAAACTGTTTTTTTTACAACAGATTTCGATCAGCCGTTGCGCAAACTCACTAGTATAATATGATTGCTGTAACTGGTATAGAGAGTATTATCGAAAGATTTCATTTCCGAACATGATAGTTGCATCTCTCCCATAAAGTTGCATAAGTACATGTAATTACGATATCACACCAACTATTTATTTTTCTTTAATGAACAAGGGTACACACATTTACACTTCTGTTATCTGACAATTAAAATCTTTATCTAAAATTATTTACATTCGGTCTCTGAAATATAACAGAATTATACAGACTTATTTTATTTTCATTCTTTTCTCTTGCCTCAAAACAAATCGTATTACCACGCACACTCACCGGAAACTAATTACATTGTTAATGTAGTTATACGCTTTGGGTCCAAATTATATTTTCCATTTTTCATTTTCCCTCTTCGGGATTATACTTAATTTGTACCCATTCCCACACGTTCATACTCCAATAAAGATTATAAAAATTGCATTCAATTCTTAATTGTATTTCACTCCCAGGGTCGTATTTCACTCTCAGCGATGACCCACTTTTTATTTATTTATTTATATAATTAATTATTTATGTATTAATATTTTTTTTTTGACATGTTTTGGAAAGTAAACACGGAATCAATTATAAAGGGTTGTTCTGGGAAAACAAATAATGTGAAAAAGAAATAAATACAAAAGTTCACTGATCGGATTCGAGTACGATTTTGTCCTCGAATGGAGTGCGCGGAGAATTATTTCACCAGGCCTCGAACCCGAGCAGTGAACTGTTGTCAATTTAGCTTCCAAAAACAAGGTATAATAATACCAAATGGAAGTGTTTTATTTGTTTCAATAAGAGGGCATAAGCGACGGTTTCCAACTAATAAATGGAACACGAACGTCGAATTATTTAAATGATAGTCCTTTTGTGTGTCATTCTGGCAATTTACCAGCTGAACGATTAGATATCGATTTGTCATTTTACTAAAAATACACGTTACCCTCTCCCCGTTTCCCTCAGAAATGTCGGTTTGCTCTCATCGATGCCAATAACAGGTATGGGCACAGCAAAAATCCATTTATGGAGATTTAGGCGAAGGCTACCATTTCAGTAGTCATCATTTCTCAAGTATTCGGAAGTAAAGGGAAGAAATGAACACTGATTTCTTCATGCGCCTCGTTTTCATACAAAGCAATCAATGCCCCCCCCCCCCTCCCTCACAAACTATCACTATACCCCCCCCCCCCCCCGCGCTTATCATTTAATACATTCGTTTAGTAGATGGGAATGTGGTTCTCCATTAACCCTTTGAACCCTAAAGGTGGCTTCATCGATAATTTCACTGAGGATAACTGGTCAGCAAGTGTGTGGGATAACCAATCAAAATTGTCAACGTATAGTCCGAAGGCTGCACATTGAAAATATTGAATGCTCTTCCACTAGGTAATGGGTATGGTCTCTTCCGATTGCTGCCATTACAGTGCCTTGGAAGACAACGTCAGGGTTCAAAAGGTTGATATATAGAGGATATGGAATGAGTGTTTTTCTCATATAATATTTATGAAACGAGTCTAAGAATTTTCCGTTTTGGCGAGCCTCTGGCGAGCCCAAACGGAAAATTCAGACGAGTTTCATAAATATTATATGAGAAAAATCTTCGTTCCATATTCTATTTATCATATGACACACACACGCACAAATTAGACACTCAGTATGACTTTTTAACCCATCACCTAACTTGAGTTGCAGGAGGCATTTGGAAAAAACATCCTCGTATAACTAGACATTTTCCTTTTTTGCTTCCAAAACATAGGTTATGACCCATCATTGGAACGAGCTCGATGAGCTCGTTCCAATGAGGGTCATAACCTATGTTTTGGAAGTAAAGAGTGAAAATATAAAGAAATGAATGGCGTTTTTCTTGTAGGTAAAATATTAATACAATATAACCAACCCTAAATAGGACAGATAACGTAAATTCTCCCTACCGAAATTATGCAAATGTGACCCAGTTGTATTTTGTTTAGCCAATCAAATTGTCCAGTTTTGAAGTTGACCAATGAAAGCTCCCAACTCTAGTCATGCACATTATGAAAATGTGGCCCAGTTATATTTTGTTTAGCCAATTAAATTGTCTAGTTTTGAAATGACCAAATAAATTGACGGAAGGCTTCATTTACCACTGATTAATATGAAAATAACATATCAAATGTTTTAAAGTGAACAAAACGGACAAGTCATATGACAAAAAAACTTTTCTTACAGGATTAAATGATAACAGAGTTTTATTTCTTTTACAGACGCAGTTCGCAAAATAAACGAATGTCAAGGAGTCAAGTCGTTCACACAGCTGTAGAGAGTTTCTACTGGGAAAACAGGCAATTCGTTACTAATATAACAATAAAATGATTTTGGAGGGCATTATGGTTCACTAGCGGCCCTGCAGCAATAATGAACAGCCCGAGAGTTTATTAAAGGCCCGAGACGAAGTCAAGGGCCGTTAATAAGCCCAAGGGCTGTTCATCATTGCTGCAGGGCTGCCAATGAATCATGATGCCTGAAAACAATCATGTTATTACTATTATTACCACTCTCTGTTACAGCTAACCGCACGATGGGAATTGCTGGAAGAAATAATCATTAAAGTCGGTTCGATATTTCTGTTTCGATCGTGCGTTCGACTTCAGTTCAGAAATACAAAGGGAGGTCATCCGAATGGGAGTAATTCATTAGACCATACAATCTACGTTTGTTTAAAAATAGCCGGGCCGCAGGCCGCGAATGACTATTTATACCATTATTACCCGCCGCCCGGCTCCGTCGAATGACGTCACTGAAATTATGGAGTTTTAGCGGCCCTCAAAAATCAAGTTAATCAACTAGTAACTTATAGATTGAGTGGTAATAATTGGCGTTATTATTTAAGGTTTGCTGTTGAATCTCAACCGTTAAAAATAGCCGCCCTCGGTCGGGAGCGTGGTGTCTCAGTTGGCACAGATGATGGCTGCAAGCTGAGAGGTCCTCCGTTCGAATCCCACCTGCGGCAATCGCGTTGTGTCCTTGAGCAATTGCTCACGGGTGTGGGGGGGGGGGGGGGGGGGCGGTGGCATTGTGCACTACGGCGTACTTCGCGTCGATGGTGCACTTGTCTTCAACCAACGCTAACCCTGCTTTTGTGGAGTTAGTTTGCTGGGGAGTTAGACAGTTGCTCGCCGTTGTTCGGTGGTTATCTCCGGGTACTCAGGCTTCCTCCACCAGTAAAAAAGTCCGACACGAGGTGACCCCGGCTGTCGAAAGTGTCGATAAACTCCAATAAATAAATAAAGAAATAACCATGCTGAGTTTTCAAACCAAGACTGTTTTTAATTTAGTTTCGTTTTCTACCCTAAAAGCGAACTAATCTTCCCAAAATAACGAATGATTACATACAGATTATCATGATAATGTGCATGTCCTGTGATTTGTATCAAATTCGAGGTGGTGTCGAGAATGGGATCTCAACGAGCGGGCTTTGCCGGCGAGTTGTGATCCCATTTTTGGACACCACCGGGAGTCTGATGCTAATCACAGGACATACACATTATCAAGATAATTCGTTTATCTAACAATTCTGTCACAAAAACAAATTAAATCTTAACCCGTTTACCCAACGGTAACGGTCAAAACCGGCCAACGCTATTCTCAAAAATCGCCAGTTAATTTTCATTATTTTTTCATTTTTTGTCTCAAACACATAGGTTATGACCCCTCGTTGGAACGAGCTCGTTCAAACGAGCGGTCATAACCAATGTGTTTGAGACAAAAAATGAAAAAAAATAGTTATTCAAGAATTCTTTTTTGCAAGTGTCGTCTGCTTTTCATGTTAGGTAAAGGGTTAAATTATTTTTAAACATTTTTGGGACATAATGTTCGGTCGAGTATTGAAATGCACATAGAATGTATCCATGCACCAGTTATGATAGCCCATAGCGCTACCGGAAACGAGTCGTCTATATGATACGGAATCAGAATGAGTCGTCTATATGATACGGAATCGGAACACATTATGTGATACGTACCGTTTTTCGTAGTTTTCAGGCCAAAATCTATATGATTGTTAGATAAAAAAAACGATTCTGCATGCCTTACTGATGAAAAGTGTCCGTTTGGCTATAAAATATGTGATGCATGTACGTAAACAAACTTACTTGTTTATCGGTGGAAGTCTCTAGCTCCTTGATTCTAGTTAACAACAGGTCGTTCTGCAAAGATAGGTTCTCATTTTCTTCATCACCATTGCACACCGACTAAAAGACAGGGAATCATTTGCTGTATTTTACAGGCAAACATTTTGAAAATAAACTTTGAATGGTGATTCGGTTTTGTAAGCAGTGTTTTAGAGGTGTGGCCTTTGTGTTGGACCTTGTGTTTGGTGCCTTGCTCTGGTAATGTGCCTCCCAGAATGACACAGTGTAACATATCGAGTAGAATGTCGTCATATTTCGTTTTCAAATGCCGGGTGAAAGCGAGGAATCGACACAACGGACCGGACTTCATGGTACGGCCGGATAATCTTTCTGTATAACTGTGATATCCCGAAAATAAAAAAAGATATCCATAAAGACATCGGAATCCAAAGAGAATAAAATTGCAACAATTTTTAGTTGAAACTTTATGGACAAAATTTATCTCATTTGTTAATACAGTATAGTCGCCGTGGACTGGACGAAATTCAAGCGTGGGCAGTGATATCAACGCATGCATTTAAAAGGTACTTCATTAAAGTTTTGATGATTATTCCTGTAATGAGTGTTTGGAATCTAATATCTAATATTATTGCGTCCGTTGAAAAAAATGCCGACCTGTGGAAAGTGACCAATCCACGGCGACCGTACTGTACCAATACTGCACATTTATTGTAACACGCATCTGAGAGCGAGGAAAGATTACATACGTTATTGGTCGGATCCAAACAATGTGAAATAATAGGCTCCGACATCAGCAGGCACGGATATCAAACACATTTTATCCGAATTATACCCACCACCAATAAACCCAAATGCGCGAGTAATGAATGACCCAAGGGACAATGCGTCGATGCAACCTGATCTAGCAAATAGGCTTCAGGACGAGTAAACATCATCAATTGCCGGGCGGTATGCAGAGCGCTAGGTACTCATTGATTCCTGTTATTCAGCTTGCCATGTAGTAAATCTCAGGTCTATGACAAAATACGTGAAGTCCTTTGTCGATGATATATAATGTGATATATAGAGACAATATACATGTACGTATAGTGTGTTTTTATATCTGGTTTATACAACGAGTTGAAATATAGTTAATATTTTGGAGGCTCTGCTCAGAAAATATTAACTATTTTTCAACGAGTTGAATAAACCAGATACAGAAAACACTATATGTATATTGTTTTTATCTGATAACAAACAACAATTTTATCCCTTTATCCTGATTCCCATGAGCCTCCGTAGAAAATGAGACAAAGCAAATGGGACGAGATCGATGTATTTTAGAGTTGCAACGCTATTTTTGGAATGCAGGTACATCTGTAATAATTACAGGTGCATCACTAATTTCTGTTTGGAGAAAAATTCCATCGCGATGGAAAAATACACGTCCGACGTATAAAATAAAAGTTGGACGTGTAAATTGCACGTTGGACGCGGATTATTTTTCAGGTGCATCACTATTTTCTACAGTTGCAACTACATTCTAAAACAGCATTGCAGCCATAAATTCCAGGTGTGTAGATAAAAATGCACGTCGGACGTGTATTTCAATTTCATCACGATGAAATTAGACTTTTGGTACACCATACATGTACTTGTGTGTCATTCTTGCTGTTACCAGCTGAACGATTAGATATCACTTTGTCCTTTTACTAAATAGACAGAACGCGATGTGTGTTTGAATCGGTGGGTGTTTTACATAAGTCGTTGGAATGGCGTAATCATATTTCGCTCGAGCCTACGGCTCTCGCGAAATATGACTACGCCATTCCAACTCGTTATGTAAAACAACCACCGATTCAAACACACATCGCGTTCTGTGTTTATTACACAACCCATGCATTAAAATGCATTTAAATAAACACATTTTAATTCACACCTAAACCATTTGGTGGCTATTACTGTTAGTAAAAATATAAGTACAAATATGTGCAGATTTGCAAAACAGCTGGGAGAAACGTTTTTAAAAGAAGTTCGAAGCATGTCAAGGTGTACGAAGATTTACCGAAACAAAGTTGACCAATTTACATATAGTAGGATCCACAAAACGAGACGGCAACGGGACTGGGTTAATGTTCTGGTTGGAAATGATTGTTTTTTTTTTAAAATATTATCTCATTTTTGGCTAATTTTTTACGAACCGACTTTATTTTTCTTTGGACGTTTTCATTTTCACACTATGCGACAGACGGTCGATGAATGTATAACGAGGGAGCGCGGTGGCTCAGTAGGTAGAGGTGCAGGCTGCAAGCCGAGAGGTCCTCGGTTCGAATCCCACCTGCGGCAACCGCGTTGTGTCCTTGGGCAAGACACTTCATCTCCATTGCCCGCGTGGGGGCACGATGACGCCGTGTACTAAGGCGTACTGCACGTCGATGGTACGCATGTCTTCAACCAATCTAACCCTGCCTGTGCTGCAGTGCGGAGTTACGATGTTGGGGAGCTGGCAGCTGCTCGTCGTTGCTCGGTGGTTCTCTCCGGGTACTCCGGCTTCCTCCACCCGTAAAACTGTCACGGTCATGGTTAGCCATTGTGCATAAATATGTGACCTTAAACATCAATAAATAAATAAATAAATAAATGTATAACGAAATTGGGAAACTTTTCGAAGCGTAACTAAACGGTGCGGTAAAAAGGTTCCGGCTTGTATATCACCCGTTGAATACAGAATCATTTATATCGTAGCGGCGATTCCGTTGAATACAATGTTTAATGGGTGTTTAATAAAAACACATGTTACCCATTCCTGTTTTACCAGCAATCTGGGATTGCTGTCAATAATTTGTATGAGTATAGCAAAAACATTTGGGGAGATTTAGGCGAAGCCAGTAGTCATCATTCCATAAGTAATCGGAAGTATAAGGAACAAATCAATACTGCTTTACTCATGCCCCTTTTTTGTTTTCACACAAACAATCAACGTCCCAACACACTATCACTAAACCCATCCCCGCTATTCGATTTAATACGTCGGTTTAGTAGATGGGGTGTTGCTTCACCTTTGAACCCTGGAGGTTATTTTCCTGTGCAGGAACATGATACGTCATAGTTTCAACGAGAAGGATTACACCTGATTGTATGTGTGGGGTAAACAATCAATATGTTAAACGACGGCTGACGTTGAATGGTCATCCCCCAGGTAATGAGTATGAGTTCTTCCAACTGCTGTCATTGAACTGGCCAGATAGACACCACCAGGAAAGCGTATAACATTAACATCCATAATGGGTTGATATAAAGCGTTTCTGTTCAGTATTAAATGATAACATAATTTCATTTCTCTTACAGACGCCTGTTGCAAAATAATCGATTGTTAAGAAGTCAACGTGTTCACAATTATGCAGAAATTTTCTACAGGAAAACCAGATTCCACCTTTCTTACTGTTGAAATGTGTTCGTTTGGCTATCAAATACGTGATACGTAAACATACTTACTTGTTTATAGGCGGAAGTTTCTAGCTCCTTGATCCTAGTTAATAGCTTGTCGTTCAGCATACGCAATTTCTCATTTTCTTCATCAATACTGCACACCTCCTAAAAGACGCAGAGTCACAGGCTATATTTTACAGACAAACATTTTGAAAGAAAATAAATGAATGGCGATTTGTTTTGTGAGTAGTGCTTTGGAGATGTGGCCTTTGTGTTGAACCGTGCGTTTGGTGTCTTGCTCGGGTAATGTGACTTTCAGGATGACACAGTGTAACACATCCGGCAGAAGTTTGGCTGAAAGCGGGGAATCGACGCAATGGACCGCACTTTATGGTACTGCCCAATGGTATTCTCGTTAAAAATAGATAGACAAATAAGGCCAACGGGGCAGAAACTCTAATCATATTGAAGATTTACACAGCGTTCGCCGTAGGCCTCTCTTACAGCAACACAGACAGGTGAATATTATTATCAACGTACAATTGAACACATTATTTAATTATGCCTCGTATAATGTTAGGAATCGCTTTATTCGTAAATTAGGTACCACTTTGTTGACAGTATCCCTTTCTCCCATAACAAGCAACGTTAGCATCGATTGAAGCGACAAGTGCTCGGCTTCGAGTAGTAAAAAGCTTTGGACATTTTTGTATGGCTTTAAAAATACTTCTAACAAATTAGATGGGGATTTTTGTTCACCAGAAATTATGGAGGGAGGCATTTCTGTTCACCTGAAAAAAACATGGGGGGGGGGGGGATTTTTGTGCATTGTGTGAAAATGATTGGAGGGTGGGGGGATTTTTGTTAGGGAAAAGTTTTGTACCCTTTGGAAGGTTTAGGGTTGATTATAGGAAATACATACATGTAAATGTACATGTAATTTGGCTTCCAACACTGATTTAATTATATTTTTTTGGATATTACACTTATTTCACATTTAAATGTTCATTCGAGAACCACAGACCAAATAATACTGTTTTATTTTTTGAAACGTTATATTTTTGTCACAGTCAGCAATAAAGGCCATATATTGCCAAAAATAATGCAGTTAAATGCATCTTGAGCAAGTGTGGCATCCAGAACTGAGAAGCACACTATTATTATGATAACCCTTCAACTTACCTGAAAGGAATATACGACTTTTGAATAACTAATTTCTTTTCATTTTTTTGCGCCAAAAACATAGCTATGAACTCCCTCCCTCAATGGGCTCATTCCAATGAGGGGTCATAAGATATGTTTTTGACGCAAAAAAAAAATGCAAAAATAATTAACATTGAATGGCAGTTTTGGTGAATGGTGTTAGCCTGTTTCAGCCATTACAATGAGTGAGTGAGTAAATATGTTAAAAAACACAATTTCTTCATTCACAGAGTATTTTGGAACATAAATTTGGGAAAAGGGGGTTGGGGGGGGGGGGGTACAGTGGGAAAAGTAACAAAGTTGCAAATGTGAATGAATGGCTTTTGTGCACAACTACCAATATAGTAGTCTGATACTAGTGTTGTCAGGTTCCCCATGTTAAAGCACAAAACTACATTAACAATTGTCCCTCTACCAGCCATACTGAACCCCTCAGCTGATGAGAAAGTTAACAGCATACACTCTCAGTTTCCTATGATTTGCTTTAGTACTGCAGCACTCAGGGTCCACTGATTTTTTTTTGTTTGACAATCCTGCCCTGGCTCTTCTCACTATATTTTTCATTGTATGTCAGTCAGTATTCCTATGTACATGTAGACTGTCACTTTCAAAATATGTGATTGCATGTCTGTCTGTCCATCATACCATTCCTATGTACATGTAGACGGTCACTTTCAAAATATGTGATTGCATGTCTGTCTGTCCATCATACCATTCCTATGTACATGTAGACTGTCACTTTCCAGGTATGTGATTGCATATCTGTCTGTCCATCATACAAAGGGTTGGTTTGCTTTTCGTTTGCACAGTTCTACATGTTCAGTAACTGGCAACTGCATTCCCCCCCCCCCCCCCCACCCCCATACACACACATACACAAATATAGTAAACATTAAAGAGCACTACATTCCTGAAGCAAATATCTGAGTCATCCTCACTGGATACTATGCATGCATGTATTTTCCCTAATTTTACTCTTTTTATCAGAATGGGTGTCTGAGGGGATTAAATCCAAGGTTGTAAATGAGCCCATGTGGGTACATGTACTTGTGGGACATGCACATTACTATAGAATCAATATTTGATGGTTTTAGGCATTTTAACAGTGCTATGAGATACCATAGGAGCAGTGCTCAGCTGGTCATACTGTTAGAAAAATCAGTGTTTAATGTTTTGTCAGTGCCATACCAATGACTCTAGGTGCCTTAACTGCGAAAGAGAGGCTTTTTTCACAAGAATGGCAAAATATTCATCAAACACTATGTGAAATATCTTCAGAAGCCATAATGTGATTTAAAAACTATCACAAATGGGAAATTTAATATCACAAGAGGTTTGTTTTGTGTCAACATCAATTAATTTATGAATTTTATCATAGGTTTTGATAGAAAGGGACATACTAGGGGGACACCTTCAGGGCTATATTTTGCCAAAACAGTATGTAGAAGAAAATTTGACATCAGTTGTTAGGATAAAATGGTACTGTCTTTTGATTTTGGTGAATTAAATAGCTGCAACCCCAATTTTTGAATCAAAATTGACATTCACATTGTTTCGTGGGGTTGAAACACCACACGTTGTCTTGCTGTATGGTAAAATAAGACAAATTTTTCCTCAAAGTTTTGCATGCTGATGCAGATTTTAGTTTTAATTTGGGATTAGTTTAGGTTTCAAAAATAGCTACATGAATTCCTTACCTCTCAGCTTACTCATTAGGTAACAGAGTCGAAAAAGGCAACAGCAGTTTTTAAGCCATTTGACACAGTGTTCTTTAAAGAACAAATTTCCCATGTTTTTAACTCAGTGGAAGCTAAAAGTTGAATTCTCATGCAGAAATGACTCTTTTGTCACATGAAAGAGGTAGAATGTATCTTGGATAGGATTGGGGTTGATTAAGGAAATACATAATATGGCTTGCGAACCTGATTTAATTATTATTTTGAGATATTAATTCACATTTAAAAATTAATTTGGGTACCACACACCTTTCAATATTTTTTTTATTGTTTTGAAAAGTATGTTTTTGTCATCGTCAGCAATAAGGGCTATATATTGCAAGCAAATTCACATCTTGAGCAAGTGTAGCCTCCTGGGGCACACTACAGCATTCAGCAAATGCCAAATAACAACCTATTTTACCCTACATGTACACATGTATTAACAAATGTAATTAAACCATGGCTCCCCATCATAGTACTAGGGGCAGAGGGGGATTCCAATCTTCCAACCCCCTTCCAATCACCATTCAAACCCACAGCCAGAAAACCCATATTGCACTTTTATTTACTGGTATTTAGATGTTTGTCTGAATTATGCTGTTAACCCTTTACTTGACATGAAAAGCTGATTACCCTTGCCCACAAACCTATTGACTTACTTATTTTTTGTGTCAAAGACATGACTATTTACACCATTGGAATGACCTCATTCCAATGAGCGTTCATAAGCTATGTTTTTGACACAAAAACAAGAAAATAATGAACATGGAATGGCAATACTTGTGAATAGCACCATCAGTTGTTAGAAAATAATTTCTTCCTTGAAAGAGTATTTTGTAATACAAATTTGGGGGTGGGGAACAGTGGAAAAAATAACACAATAAAGTTGCAAATGTGAGTGAATGGCATTTGTGCACAGCCACCAATAAAGCAGTCTAGTACTAATAAAGTAGTCTCGTACTAATTTTTCCCTCTTATTTGATGCCTGACCCCCTGTTTTGGGGTTGGAAAAAAGTTCTCTGAAGGATTATACTTGACAAAGATATTGGAATCCCAAAATTAAAGTGATGAAATCAAATCTTTTTTAGCTCGAGCATTGTTCTCATGGTTCCCATGTTACAGCACAAAACTGCAGTAACATCTGTGAAATATTGTTCTCTCCATGAATCATGTCCCCACCCACCCACCCACCCACCCATACTGAAGCCTCATTTGATGAGACACAATTGGAAAGACTGTACAGTATGTTTTTGGAAACTAAAGAAAATCTCATACACTGTCAGTATCCTACGATTTGCTTTGGTACTGCAGCACTCAGGGTCAATTGAGGTTTATTTCCGTTTGGAAGTCTTCTCCTGGCTCTTCTAACCAAATTTCCATTGTATGTCAGTTTTTATTTCTGTGTAGACTTTAAATTTGTGTGACTGCATGTCTGTCTGTCTGTCTGTCCATCAGACAAAGTGTTTCTTTGCTTTTCATTTGTATTAAACACTAAAAAAAACCCAATTTTTTTAAGCAAATATCTCCTTCATCCTCCTTGGAGACATATTTTCCACAATTTCACTCTTTTCATCAGAATGGGTGTTTGTGGGGAGTAAATCCAAAGTTGTGAAAACTGAGAAAACTGGCTTTTTCTTACAAAAATTGCAAATGATTCACCAAACACATGATGTGAAATGTCTTCAGAAGCCTGAATGTGATTTAAAAACGATCACAAGTAGGATATTTATTGTCACAAGTTGTTTGTTTTGTGTCAACATTAATTAATTTATGAATTATATCATGTTTTTAATGAAGAGGGGTATACTATGTGGGGAGGGAGGGGGCACATTCATTGAGGGCAATTTTTAAAAAAAATTTACCACATCAGTATAAATTTCCCACTTGTGATAATTTTGTTGCAAGATTTTGTTTGTAGGAGGCCGAATTTTAACGTATTGAAATATGAGGAAATTTCTTTGAAAACCTTTCATATTTGGTATGAATGCTTTCATATTTGGTATACAACATCTCTTGGGGGTGGGGGGGGGTGGGGGGTCAGATTCATGTTTGTACAAATCGGGCCCATCGGTTAGTATTTGGGCTCTCTATTGGAGCCCAAAGTTTAACTTTGTGCAATTTGAGGAAATTTCTTTAAAAATCTTCTTCTTCAGATCCACCAGTCAGAATCATTTCATGTTTGGTTTTCAACATCTATAGGGGGGTCAGATTCAAGTTTGTTCAAATCGAGTCCCTGGGTTCATATTTGGGCTGCCTATGGGATCCCGAATTTTAACGTAGTGCAATATGAGGGAATTTCTATAAAAATATTTCTCTTCAGATTCACCAGTCAGAGTCCTTTCATATTTGGTATGCAACATCTTGAGGTGGGTCAGTTTCAGGTTTGTTCAAATTGGTTACCTGGGTAAATATGTTGGCTCCCTGTTTGAGCCCAAAGTTTAACGTAATGCACTGTGGGGACATTTTGTTTCTTTAAAAACCTCCTTCTTCAGATCCACCGGTCAGAATTCTTTCATATTTGGTATATAACATCTCAAGGGGGATCAGGTTCACGTTTGTTCAATTTGAGCCCCTGGCTTATTATTTGGGCTCTCTATTGGCAGGGGTGAGGTGGCATGGGGTGCATGTTAGGTTCAGGTTTGTTCAAATCGATTCCTTTGTGTTTTTGCATGAAATTTGCCTTTCATGACTTCATTACTTTGTAGTGTTGATGAACCATGCATAACTGAATGTGACCCCAATTTCTTCTTTGAGCCACTTTGGCAGGTGAGCGATTAAAGCCGGGCCTCTTGTTTAGTCAAGTTTTGACGAAGTCAAGCTCGACTTATAGCTTGGTGAATGGCGGGCGGGCGTAAACAATTGGTTTCCGGACGATAACTTGATAATGGTTCGACCCACGTTCATGAAACTCCATAGGTAGGTTGGCATCAGTGAGTGGAAGAATCCTGTTTATTTTGGACTTGTTTGGTCAAAGGTCAAGGTCACAGTGACCACGAACATAGTAAATTGTAAACAATTGGTTTCCGGATGATAATTTGTTTATGGTTAAACTCACATTCATGAAACTTCATATGTAGGTTGGCTTTCGTGAGAGGAAGAAGCTAAATTATTTTGGGCGTACTAGGTCAAAGGTCAGGGTCACAGTGACCCTGAACATAGTTAATCGAAAGCATTGGTTTCCGGATGATAACTTGATAATGGTTCAACCCACGTTCATGAAACTTCATAGATAGGTTGGTATCAATTAGAGGAAGAACCCTATTTATTTTGGACTCGCTAGGCTGAATGTCAGGGTCACAGTGACCTTCAACATAGTAAATCGTAAACAATTGGTTTCCGAATGCTAACTTGACTATGGTTGAACCCACATTCATGAAACTTCATAGGTAGGTTGACATAGGTGAGTGGAAGACCCCTATTTGACGATGGTTCCACCGACGTTCACGAAACTCAATAGGTAGGTTGGCATTATTCCAAGAAAGAGCCCTATTTATTTTGGAATCAATAGGTCTAAGGTCAAGGACACAGTGACCCTTCACATTGTAAATTGTGTACAATTGGTTTCCGTACGATAAGTTGATAATGATTAACTGGTTGTGTGCTAGAAGCCACTATCAGGGCTTTCAAAAAAATGAGGATACTAGAGCAAAAGCCTATGGTTTCGGTATCCATTTCTCATATTCAGTCAAACACAAATAATATTTTGCTTATATAAATTTGTTTTGTTACAAATTATTGGAGAGTGCCCACCGGCACTCTCCAATAATTTGTAATAAAACCAATTTTGAATAATTTATTCAGACCATTAAAAATAATGTAGCCCTCAACCAGTTAAACCCACTTTTGTGCTGCCACAACTCGACATTGGATCGGTGATCCTATCGGAATTATTTTTTTTGGGGGGGGGGGAGCGGATGTGCCCCCAGAACGCCCCCATGGCTGCGCCACCGTGCCCCCACTTGGGCAATCGTGATTAAGTGCCTTGCTAAATGACACCTGCTGGGGATGTAACCGTAGATCTCTCGGCTTGGTGTTAGTAGTAGATCATGTACCCGCTCGACCCACATTGGCCGGATCTCATGTGACGTCATAGGCACTTGGCCCAGTTACTTCATTTTTGGTTGTCATGGTAGCCCGCGTGAGCGCCATCTTATGACAACATTCCCATAGTGATACGTGGTCCTAGTGTGCATGCGCAGCGCGATTTGTTGAGGTGAGACGAGTGTACGTAGAACATTTTGTATATCTGAGACCGCCATCTTGGTTTTTATGGTAGCACATGGTTGCTATGTGACCCAAAACCTTCTAATTGGAAAGGGGTGTGTTCGAAGGGTGTGTTCGATCGAACAGGAGTAAATTTAATTACAACAAACAACCCGACAATCCCTCTAAATAATCCAAAACTACCGAGACGGACTTAGCAAATCCCAATCTAGGGCTTATACTAGTAGCACGTAGTGCTAAATGAATGATGAGAGGTTTCATGTGGATAAATTCAAGTGAACTAGAATACATCGAATTACCACAAACATCCAGACAATCCCTCTGAACCATCAAAACAACTTTATTTGGCACGGATTCCTCAATTTTGGGCTTACAAGAGTAGAGTACAGTGCTTTAAGGTGTGTTTCCTGGTATGAGTAATTGTATTTGTTCGAGTACTTTGTAAAATTACCCAAATAAATCTAACAGCTCTTTTACTAGTGAGGATTTCGTACTAAATATTCGGTTTCTGTCTGTTGTCCCCGAGAATTTTTCTTTTTGCGCAACAATAGACGCATTCCTTTGTATAAGAGTAGCTTTGTTGTTTCGGATGTGCTCCATAGTCTCGGTATTTTATCTATCCCGATATATTCTGTGGTTTATCCTTCTATTTCCTGGCCTGTTTTGCCTTTTATTGGCCCCATTTCTGCCTATCCCAACAGTCTATTTTGTCTTGGCCGTCTCTGTTTTTGCCTTCCCTGTGAATAACGAAGTCCTCTATGATCCTCAAACCCAAAATACAATCAAGCAGGGATAGGTATTATTCGAACGACTCGAATCTTATCGAGCAAAAAAGCTTTTAAGCAGTGACAGAAAAAATCATTGCTCGAACGACTCAAATCCCATTGAGCAAATGAGTATCGAAAGGGCGATTTAATTACGACTCTTAATGCTCATCGGGGTACAGGAGGATACCTATGACATGATGATGTAGTACTATATATACCTGATGATAATTTAGCTCCTAGCATATGCAGAGTTCTAGACCTCTCCGTGATCTTCATATCTCCAACACCACTATTACTGATTTTCCCCAATATTGGCATTGTGTGTCCTATGATTAGCTTTTACAGTAGTCACCAAATCCCGTAGTCTTCTTCCACTCTTGCAGCCTTGTACCATTACTAGCACTGACACAGGCTTGCTAACCATCTCAGATTGCTCGAACGACCAGAATCCCATCGAACAAATGAGCCACAGAGTAATTGTCTGAACGAGTGACTCCACGTACGACTCTTTTGCTCGTCTAGGTATTGAAGGATGGGAAGGATCTTGGGAACTAACAACGTGATATAATAACCTTAGTTATTGAACTTGATATACAATCCCGCTCATAATATAGCCTTGGTTTTTGGAAGTGTTGTTAAACTCCTAATGAACCAATTTGCCATTGAATTATGATCTTTTGTCAGTTTAAAAAATGAAGGTTTGTTTTACTATAGCTTGTCTCAAGTTTTATCCTTCCGCAATCTTTCAAAATTTCTCGATTGCCACATTTGTCGCCACATTAACATGTGACCATACATGTGTGGTTCTGTGTTTTTGCATGTCGCTGTACAACACGTTTTGGCAAACTGTTATATTTCACATAACCGCTGCTATTTCTGCGATATACACCATATCTTTCCCGAAAAATCTTGCTTGGGGCCTGCAATATTTACCGCAATTAACAATATTGGGTGTGCACCATTACATGTCACGTATTTTCATATTACCAATGTTTATACCGTGTTTGCACTTTTATTGTAACACGCATCTCTGAGCGAGGAAAGAATACATATGTTTCCCGGATATCGGGAAGATCCAAAAACTGTAAAATAATAGGCCCCAGCATCAGTAGGAATGAATATAAGATACATTCTGTCCGCATTATATCCACTAATAAATCGGAAACATGAGTTTGGAATGACCCAGGAAACAAAGCGTCGAGGCAACCTGATCTATTAGGTAGGCTTCGGGACGATATAAACATCAACAGTTGCCGGGCGGTATGCATGATGCTGGGTACCCATTGATTCCTGTTATTCGGCTTGCTATGTAGTAATGATAATAATAATAATTGATTTTCTAGAGCGTAAAACCACAAATAGTGCTCTAAAACGCTTGACAGAAATAAATACACTTTTCTGAAATGAAGACTCACATCTGTTTTGCTTGCCTCTTAGATAGGTTTAGGTTTACTAATGCTTCAGTAAATAGGAAAGTTTTAAGATTTCTTTTGAAGACATCGAGAGTTTCTGATGTTCTGACACTAATTGGAAGGGGATTCCACAATCCGGGACCCACGATGGAGAACACACGATCATGAGCCTGATTAGATCTGCTAAAAGGCACAATTAGTTGAATTTGCTTTTTTAGATCGGAGACTGCGCGTTGGTTTATATACAGTGAGGAGCTCTTGCAGGTAAACTGGAGCCAGTTTGTGGATACATTTGAATACTAAGATCAATATTTTGAAATTAATCCTCTGTTTAACTGGAAGCCAATGTAATTGTCTTAAAACAGGTGTTACGTGTTTAGAGCGTTTGGTACCAGTAATTATCCTAGCAGCAGTATTCTAAACTTTTTGATGCTTCTGAATCAGGAACGTGGACAGCCTCACTAACCCTGAATTACAATAGTCTAGTTGTGAGGTGATGAAGGAGTGCACAAGTTTTTCAAGTGCTGACAGGTTAAGATAAGGTCGCAGTCTTCCCACATTACGAAGCTGCCAGTAGCATTTTTGACATATTTTATTGATATGGATATCTAGTTTTAAATTTGAGTCCATAATCAGTCCAATATTCCTGGCCGATTCACTTTTCATAGTGATGTTGTTTCCAACCAGAATTGACGTAACAGAGGGTGCAGGCATGCGAACTCCGGATATCACTAAGAATTCAGTTTTAAAGTTGTTCATTTTCAGTTTAAAGTGTATCATCCATTCCCGCACAAGATTTATGCAAGTTTCCATGTTATTCACCGCGGTGAAGGAGTCACTTGAAACAGATGTCTGCTGTGTTAGGTATTAAATATTTAAATTGCCAGTAATTTTGCGTGATTCAAAAGAAATAGTTAAACACACTCATTAAGTTCGGAGTCACTTCCATGAGAATATGGACGCTTTCTTTTTAGCAATTCAGCACCTACTGTGATATCGCAAAATATCAATCCGGCGGATCTGCTGTTTTTTTTTATTTATTTATTTATTAGGGTTTAACGACACGTTAACAGCGAAGGTCATATCGTATCGGTGGCAGTTTTACGGGTGGAGGAATTCGGAGTACCCGGAAAGAGCCACCGAGCAACGACGAGCAGATGCCAGCTCCCCAACATCGTAACTTCGCACTGCAGCACAGGCAGGGTTAGATTGGTTGAAGACATGCGCACCATCGACGTGCAGTACGCCTTAGTACACGGCGTCATCGTGCCCCCATGTAGACAATCGGGGTTAAGTGCCTTGGCCAAGGACACAACGCGGGAGTCCGAATAGATGGCTCAGACGGTCACCTTTTCAAGGACCAACCGGGCTCGACGTTGCTTAAATTCGGTGATCTGACGAGAAACGGTTACCGCAACGCCACCGCGCCCCAACCGATAACTTGTATCATCAGTTCGACGTATAGCAATTTCTGACGTACATTAAAGCTTTACAGCCTCAACTGTACATGTACAGTTATTTATCTCAAATCATTTTAAAATACTATTTACTTGTAATGACCCATTTAATAATTCTGCACTTCCATTCGAGCGCCAGCTATCTAACCTTCCAATTGGTCTACTGGACAATACAAGTGACTAATTGTTTTAGAAAACTCTTCCTCTGGAGCTGAATTTATACTTCCTTTAATGACATGAAATTCAGGATGTAATTACGTTTTTTTTAAATATCGTGGTCACCTTCAAAATTTATATTTTCTTTTCCCCGTTATGACAAAGCATCTTTGAGACATGCATCCTCATCAATTTTATGTCGAGTTATTTATTTATTTATTGGCTTTAACGACACTTTCGACATCCAGGACAGTTTTACGGTGTTGGAAGTCGAACTACCTGGATAAAACCACCGAGCAATGGTCGGCAACTGCCAAACTCCCAACTAACTCCACACAAGTAGGGTTAGCATTGCGTAAAGACAAGTTCGCTATCGACGTGCTGTACTCCTTCGTGCACAGCGCCACCGAGCCCCCATGTGGGCAATCGGAATGAAGTGATTTGCCTAAGGACACAACTCAGTTACCCTGGTGGGATCGAACAGTGAACCTTTCGATTTGAAGTAACCACTGAGCCACCCCGAACCTTATATCGAGTCCTGCAAATTATGACAATAATTTCCACTCAAATACGAGCTAAGGAAATTCTGCAATTGATAACAATTAAATAATCAAACTCTGTGGTAAATGATACAAAACTGGTGTATCTGAAAACGTAATGGGTGTTTTGTGTACACCTTTCGATACATCCAAGCTACGAAGTTCCATCGCGAAGTGTTTCGGCAGCTGCTCTCATGTTAATAAGTTTTTAGTTTGCACACACGTTCCTACGCTTTCACTGCATTTATTTCCTAATCCACGAACACTCATCTATGCACCACTACAATATAAACAGAATAAACGTTCGGACATTTTATTTAATTAATCTCACTATTTTGAACATTTGTATATGTTGTCCGACAACCTGTATAAATAAAAATCATTAAACTCTCAGGCCATGCACACATAATCAAATAACTGAGGTAACAGTTTAAAGATATTTGTGCAAAATCATTTAGTAGAAAGGCCGTATCTATCTCGTGAAATGGACTAAAGCACGGTTGCCGTGGACTAGTCGTAATGTCCCCGTGCAGTTTTGTCAACCAATAATCAGTTTCTTTCAGGAAATATTCATTAACAGTATCACCGTGTCACAACTTATCTTTTCCTGGCCCTGTGACCCCCCCCCCCCCCCACACACACACACAACCCTGCGCCGCATCCATATCAAATCATGTCCATATTTCTCTTATTTAAATCCCATCAAATTAATCACACTCTTCGCTGACATTAAACCACATCAAAGATTAGCACTCTTCTCGTGGATTAAAGACAAATTATTGTACATATGTTTTTCCTTCTCCTGTTTTTCGCTTTTTGTTTATCCTTCATCAGTATGCCTTACTTCCAACAGTTTTCGTTGCATTTCCTCTCTTCTATCAGGAAAAGTGCCTTTATGCGAGCACTCAGTTTGTGGTACCACTCAGATATTATATAATGTGTAACCTCGCAATGTATCGAGCTCGGATAGGTACCTTCAACTTAGCAGCCTACATTCGTCGCATTAAAAGCAGGTTATGACAATTAGAATCCATTTGCTTATTGATATATCTATTCATGCGCCTTCATGGCATGGAACACCTTGAATGTCTTGTCGCGATGGCTGTTCTGTTCTTTCTCATACTGCAGCCATCGCAGAAGAGCGGTCTGGGCAAATATATCTTACATGCCGAAGTGTTCAAAGAAACCCATCGTACCCAACGCCCTTGCTTACATGGTCCCTACCAATTTTCTGGATACAAACGTAATATATTTTATCTTGTGCTTGCTTCCGTGTTTTCTGGGCGTCCTTTTGTTAACTTCCGGAGACATTCATCACAACCTAGGACCAATTGACGAGGACTTTCACCACATCGATAACACACTTAAAATCCTCCATCTTAACATACAAAGCCTAAAGCCCAAACTACACATTATCCAGTGTGAGTCCCCGTCCAATGGCATTATGGCATTCACTGAGACGTGGTTACATAATGATGACCCAGTTAATGAAATTATTATACGTGGATTCCAGGAACCACTGCACTTCAATCGTTCGTCAAGAGGAGGCGGGGTTGCTGTCTACGTTAAGGGTGGTATTGCATTTAGGCACAGAGCTGATCTAGAATTGGCATCTGTCGAGTACCTATGGGTGGAAATAATAAGATAATGGGGTAAGTCGCTACTTTTAGGAGTATTTTACCGCCCATCCAATAGTCCTGTTGAAACATGGGATACTATATCCACTTCGATTGACAAAGCAACTGATACATCTGTGGCTGACCTTGCCATTACCGGTGATTTTAACGACAACCAAATTGCAGGTTCAGATATTATTAGAAATTTTAATTTTAGACAGCTTGTGGATGGGCCACCGTGTTTCATGGAATCCTCTACTTCACTGATTGACATTTTCGCTGTGGGCAAGACAATCAACGAGAAGACTTGTGAGATCTTAGATCCACTCATGCCTGATATGAAGCGCTATCACTGCCATCACAGTCCTACTGTTCTGGAGATCGACTTTATCAAACCGTCGCGCATCTCCTTCAGGTGACAAATTTGGTTGTATTCACAGGGCTGCAATCGCGAACTGAATGCCTTGCTCGATAGTGTGCACTGGGATATTGTTTTCAATGCATCGAGCATGGATATAATCGTCTCTGAGTTCACTAAAGAGCTGTCTAACACTGGTTCCCGTCATATACCCAACAAATGGATCACTATTAGAACGGACCAACCAAATTGGATACATAACGAAATAGGATTACTAATAAGACAGAGGAAAATGTTATACCGTGTTGCCACACGCAATGGTCTCCCACAGCCCTTTGAAAAACAGAAGAGAAACGAGGTGGTTTCGGTCATCGGGAAGGCAGCTTACGTTTCAAACGTACAGTCAGTACTCACTAGTCGTGCAACTACGCCAGCCCAGTGGGTGGTGGAAAATCCTTAAGACGTCCATTGGCAACACCAATTCAGATAATCCGACCATTAGTCATTTAGACAAAACGTACGCCAGAAACAGAGAAAAAATGACGTGTTTAACGAATACTTTAGCTCTATCTCATCAGTGGAGACTTTCAGGCCTCTCTACCTATACTGGCCAGACCCGCCCCTTACTCAATAGACAGGATAACCTTACTGAGCAGCGAAGTATACGAAACGCTAAAATCCCTCAATGCATCAAAGGCTGCAGGACCTGATCTTATAAGTTCCCGGAAGGAATGTAAATTGTCCTTATGTGAACCTCTCTCAGTAATCTTCAATATTCTCCAGAATAATACTTACTTTCTATTTATGTGGAAAAAAAGCTAATGTAACGCCCGTTTTAAAAAAAACATCCTTCCAATTTAGTAACGAACTATCGTCCGATTTCCCTCTTTAGTTGTGTTAGCAAGGTTTTTTAAAAATGTATTTTCAAACAGTTGTGGAAGTACTTGAGCGACAACACCATCCTAAGTCAATTTCAGTCAGGATTCACTCCTGGTGATTCGACTATGCTTCAACTAACTGACCTCAATGACGAATTCTGCCGAGCCCTAGACGACGGGAAAGAGGTTCGGGTGGTCTTTTGTGAGGTCAGTAAAGCATTCGATAAGGTGTGGCATGTGGGTCTCATTCGCACGCTGGAAAAAATGGAGTGTCATTAGATTTACTTGCATTTTTAAAATTGTACCTCTCCGACAGGGTCCAGAGGGTGACAATTGTCTCCGAGACGTCATCCTGGAGACCGATAAACTCTGGTGTTCATTAGGCGTCGATAGTTGGCCCCTTACCATTGTTCATATATATCATTGACATAAGAGATAACCTCTTAAGTAGCATTCGGCTCTTCGTTGATGATACATCATTGTATCTTATAGTTGAGAATCCAACCCAGGCAGCAACTATGGTCAACCAGGACGTGACTACAATAGAACATTGGGCCAAGACGTGGCTGATTGAGTTCAATCCTAAAAAATCTGAGAGCATGCTCATATCGCGCAGTTTTAACCCCGCTGTACACCCACCGCTATTTTTTGGTAATACCCGGGTATCGGAAGTTAAAAGTCACAAGCACCTGGGAGTTATCTTAAATGTCGCATGTGTGTAGAATGACCACATGGAACATATCTGTGGAAAAGCATGGTCTCGCGTAGATTTACTGAGAAGGCAAAGGTTTACTCTTGATCGTAGTGTACTTGAAAAGATTTACTTTGCCTTTATTAGGCCCATTCTTGAATATGGTAGTGCCATTTCAGATAATTGCACGACCAGTAATACAATCGACCTGGAAAAAAGTACAGCTGTCTTCAGAAAGGATAGTGACGGACATATCCATGAGTGCTAGGACTTCCGCGTTGTACAATGAAACCCGCTAGGACTCCCCTGAGGAAAGACGTCGCAAACACAAACTGAAACAATTCTTCCGAATGTTTCACCATATGACCTCCCATTATATCGCTAATAAAGTACCTCCAACAGTGTCTGCCACCAGCCGATGTCTCAATCTCCGAGCAAGTAATCATCTCCGAGTTCCCTTCTGCAACACCTAACTGCACCAGTCTTCATTTATACCGAGAAATACAAGCCTATGGAACGACATACCGTTATCAATCAGAGAAAATTCATCAGTGAGTAATTTCGCAAGTTTTCTTAACCGACCCCCGTCTTTTTATGGCCATGCAAAATCACGAACAGGACAAATCTAACTGCTGTTTGCGGTTGTGTTGCAGTAATCTGAGTACCCGTTATATTCAATAACCACCTGTCGCCATCGCCCATTTGTCAGTGTGGTGTACTCGAGACAAGCGAACACTTTCTTTTGTTCTGTCCTGTCTTTGAAGAGGCACGCAGGTCAACAATAAAATCACTCCTATTTGGTTACGAATTCCTTACCAGTGTTGAAAATTTGTCTGTATTTGAAATGGTGCAGAACTTTATTCTAATTAGTAAGCGCTTCCAATAACTGCGAACCTGCCACTACTCACCTTGTAGTTTACAATAGATGGAATCTGGGCCTAGTCGCCCACTGGATGATCTCTCAATACAAAATCTCTTTCAAGTGAGCTCCTATAGTGTTATCCAACTATTTCTTCTAAAAGATCAGCAAGTAGCTCTTCTGTTAATGGACCATCAAGCTAACCTGATGATCGGTGGCGGAGGGTTCGCTTATCTGTCTTACGTGAGTTTTTAGTGAAAACCCACATCAAATGAAATATCTGCGGGGTGAGGGCCTGGTTCACTATCAGCTTCTGACATTGTTGGGGTTTTTCGTTCGGGGGTTGGGGGGGGGGGGGGTCCGGAGAATTGTTGCCGGCGCTGTGTGCCGCGGGGGATGAACAACGTTTCATATAATATTGAACAATACATTGCATTCTAATGAATAATGCATCTTTCATTAACGAGACACTGTTCATTTCCCGACAGTGCATGGTGCTGGCTGCTGTCCTCCGGAGCCGTGTTCCGTCGTTGACTGAAAAACTTTAACAGTGCTCGCAACCCACCCCATCTGACGACCATTGGAATATTCTCCTCTCATACTAGTGTAAGGCCTCGATCTCCAGATGAGTCAGTTCCCAAAATGTTGTCTATCAATATTGATGTCTTGTGCATTCAAGTTGGCCTCTTTCAAATGTCTTCCTTCTCTTTCATTCGTCCTCTCGTTCTACTTTTTTCATTTTTTTTTTTTTTTTTGATTTTTAAACAATATCCAACCAACCAACCCATCCATTCTATCTGTCTAATTGAAATTGTGTTATCTTACAGACTTGGAAGACGGTTCACATGAGCGTTCAGCTTTCTTCCGAATCACCTACTACAACAAGGTAGTTTGATATGTTGTGTGTTAATTGTTTTCACTGAACGTTGTGTACAAAGCATTCAAACCGTTTACACTTGTTCGTATATATACAGCTAACTTGTCTTTTTCAATAAATATTGTTTAAACTAAAATTTGAGTGCGATTTCTTTGTTTTATGTCGGAGATCCATTGTTAGCGCATCAGTGGGAATATTACCCGCGCGTGGAAAGTGGTCAGTCCACGGCGAGCGTACTGTACACCACCATATATCTTACCTCCTACAAGGATCTGGAAATGTCTTTGGTTTAAATACGTCACATGCAGACTGCATATAAACCCATATACTACCTGTCAACATCAATGTACGCTGACAGCTATGGGTAATCTCCCCTTTGTTCATTGATTATTCAAAATGGAGGCAGTCGATAAACGCTTCAAGTTGAAAGATTGAGTGTTGGAAGCCCATATTTGGTCTGAAGTGCAGGTTAGGCAACTTAAAATGCTTCATATTCTGTGGATGTGTGCCATTTTACCTTCGAAATGAAACTGTTTGGTATGTATGAATTTGCCTTGTTACAATTTATGAGAGAGTGCCTGTTAGCACTCTCCCATAAATTGTAACAAGGCAAAGACGCGTGAACACATTGTGAGAATTCTCTCGTTTAATTTTGATTGCTGTTGTTATTAGTTCTATGCATCGATGCAGCGGTCGGTAAGATATATTCGTTACATAGTTTGTTGGTGGCCTAATATGGTATATGTGGTGTCAGTTAATTCCATATTGGACTCGAGCGAATTAACTGACACCATATATACCATATTAGGCCACCAACAGACTGTGTAACTAATAATATGACCAAACGATGTGTAGTGCGAAGACCTGACCAGAATCAAACTAAACGTTTGATCTTACGAAATAAACTTACTGTATCTTGGATTTTCAAATCTGTATTTTTTGTATGGAAATGCTGCTCTGTATTCATAGACAGTTCCGCCAGCTGCGTACGGCGTCGTATTTGTTTCTACAGAAAAAACAAACCTTGCATTATGGACATCCAATTTGATGTTGCGTACAAACACCATTTGATAGAGCAGTTTCACAAATGTAAATACGAAGCAGCTAGCACAAGAATAGTTCATATAAAATGTAATAAAAGGGATGCCAAATCTACAATTGTTTACATACATTAGCTTTTAACAAACTTAAGTTGACGGCATCATCGAAGAGTCAATGATTGTTGACACCTTTATTAGTTGCACAAAAATACTATATAACTTGCAAATGTTATTTTCGAAAAAGCAAAGTAAAATAAATTAATTCCGCATGTAATTACAAGGATAAATGGACTTGTTATGGTCGTAAAAAACTCCCATTGTACGACACGGTTCCAAGGAAACATCCTAAATACTGATTCTGATACACATAAATATACTTCCTAGATAAATTTAACTCTTAACCCGCTGAGTATTTTTAAGATATTTTTCATAGAATCTAGTCATGGCTGCTGTGCAGCAGCCATGACTAGATTCAATGAAAATGTATCTCAATTTAATTCAAGAAATTATTGACAAAAAAGTACATTCAATTTACACAGGAAAAAAGTGATTAAATATTTCCAAATTATACTTATTTCAGTGCCAGAGAAATTCTGTCATGGACAGGAATATCTACCAGCAGCACGCAAGGAGTTAAAGTTTTACAGTGACCAAAACACACAGTAGAAGAATAGTAATATTTCATAGAAACATTGAATACTGATTACTACCACTGTTAGGGTTTCTGCGATGGTGTATTGAAGTCAAGACCTCGTCTCTGGGCACATATCTTCAATTCCTTTAGGAAACCCACATGGCTTTAATAATCAGTTTATCTTACAATATACATTATCCCCCCTGTCTTGAATTGGTCGCACAATAAAGGGATTGGATAGAATCTTTAACGGCGTTTGTTTTGACAATCATTCAGCGTCTATATTTTTTTTTCATGACTGAAGAATATGACGTCATGATATTGCGTTCTCGCGATGTGCATGGCGTCATTCCCATTAACAGAACGCGTACATATATAACATTTCAGCTGTCTGCCATTGTCTTGTGTTCATGTTTAAAGCATAGTAAGTCTATAGAAAAATAAACATTATCGATAAAATGATACAGTATATGTTTTTATTGAGCTGGTGATTTATTTATCATTTAATTACAGTTATTAAAACGGTGGCTTCAACGTAGTGAATAACTCGATGGCATTGTGTGCGGGTAAAAACGTTCTTCTTTCTGAATCGAATGATCGAACGATCGGACGTTTTCATTTATGTTTTGGGAATACGTTCTTGTTGTAAGATAAACACGTTTAAATAACTTGCCTTTACATGGACAAAGCAATGGTAAACAAGAAATGTTACTGTAAAGCTGGCCTAAACGGAGCTTCTTCAATTGGAAAATAACTGACATTTGGAAACAGTATGGGATACTGAAAAAATAATCACGCCTAAACACATTGATATTATTATAGCAAATGTACGAAGGAATACCTGTGGGTAACACTGATCATCATAATATCATAAGTTCGTATGCCCAGCAGGAATATTTAGGAAGTTATAAAGTCCTAAAACCACACAGTGAGTAAAGTGAGTGTTCGGGCACTCCGAGCCAATGTTTCAAGTAAATCATCTGAATAATTGTTTTGAAAACAAAAATATGCTATCAACTACGTCAGTGTTCAACAAAAAAACAACCATGAAAATGGAGAACAAATCGAATGAATCAAAAATGTCTCCCCTTTTGTTAACAAAACACGTTACGAATAATGACGATCACCACTGCGTGAATAAACTCTCAAGTGAAAAACATACATTAAAAACCAATCAAACATTTCCAATATTGGCCAGATATTGGCAAAACAATTTTGCCGAATCATAAAATTTATAAATTTGTTTCCAGCAGTACATGACCAGTCAGTGAGTCTGTACGTTCATGGACATCTCGCCCCTCAAAGAAATATCATAAACGTTCAGTTATTCTGTTTCGTAAATGTATAGTTATGATGTAATTGTTTTATGGAAGCAAGTTGATTTACACGAACCCACCAATTTCAATAATATTTTAAACTTGAAGAACTGCACCTTTTCCAGCTTAGTTGTCAGATCCAAGCTTTGTTGGTCAATATATCATCAGTTCTCGACAAGAACTTGATGAATATTACACAGACATATTTTATTTGTTGAATTAACCTCTTCCTATATTTTTGTTTCTTGACACATGTGCATTTGTATTACTGATACTACATTTTGCTCGGGTGAGTGTATTACATGATTAGAGCTGGGTGGGCTTTCGGTTTTCCGCTTCGGTTCCGGTCCTTTGCGGCAAACCGGAAATCGAACCACAAGACCCAGCACAAAACCAGCCGAATTACAGTTTGTGCTTTAGCCAATCAAATTACCTTACTGTGAGGGAACTACTATGGACTTTCGCCACATAGTCTATCCTGCAAAGGGGCAAATACGTCGTGTTCTCATTGTCGCATTGCCCCCTGATTTATTTATTTATTTATTTATTTATTTATGTATGTATTTATTTATTTATTTATTTATTTATTTATTTATTTATTTATTTATTTATTTATTTTTATTTATTTATTTATTCATTTATTTATTTATTTGGGTTTAACGACACTTTCGACAGCCAGGGTCACCTCCTGTCGAAACGTTTACGTGTGGAGAAAGCCGGAATATCCGGAGAGAACCACCGAACAACAGTCAGCCTCCCCAACGTACTAACTCCACTCAATTTATATTATTTATTTATTGGTGTTTAAGGTCGCATACTTATGCACAATGGCTAATCGCGACCGTGACAGATTTACGGGTAGAGGAAGCCGGTGTACCCGGAGAGAACCACAGAGCATCGACGGGCAACTGTCAGTTCATCAACATTCTATCTCTGTTCAAGCTCCGTTCAAGCAGGGTTACAGCGGTTGAAGACATGTGCACCATCGACGTGCAGTACACCTTAGTACACGGCGTCATCGTGCCCACATGTAGACAACCGGGATAAAGTACCTTGCCCAAGGACACAACGCGGGTCGTCCCGGACGGGGATCGAACTCGGTACCTCTAAACGCCACACAAGCCATGGCCAACAATCTTCATCATTCGATGCGACCTCTGAGGATATTATCTCCCCTTAATTTGACGAAACAGACCGTGAATTTAACACTGACAGAGATAGGAATTTGATATACAAAGCTGATTTAATCTATGCTAGCGTGTTTATACCCTCGATGTCACCATCATAAAGTAAAATACCATGGTTTTCCTGCAGAGTAGTATAAACAAAGTAATTGCTGGCTTATTACAATTTTTTCTCCCTATCAGTTTGAACATTTAACTATTATTCACAACAGAAACTCTTTTTAACCCTTTACCTAACATGAAAAGCAGACGACACTTGCAAAAAAAATTCTTGAATAACTAAATTTTTTCATTTTTTGTCTCAAAAACATAGGTTATGACCCCTCGTTGGAACGAGCTCGACGAGCTCGTTCCAACGAGGGGTCATAACCTATGTTTTCGAGACAAAAAAATGAAAATATTTTGAAAATTAATTGGCGATTTTTGAGAATAGCGCAGGCCGGTTTTGGCCGTTACGTTAGGTAAAGGGTTAAAATTGAGAAAACAGCGTTTTCGGTCGTTTCCGATCATCTATAACTTCTTTCTACTTTATTATATCGATAGTGCCATCATAATTGCTTGGAATTCAGACTTAAAAGTCTGTCGGTTGTGGTTTCCCTTTTTATCCTGAGAAGAATAAAAACTCCCAAATTGCTATGAAAACATGTTCTCCAAGCTTACAGTGAACTCAGATACTTGGCGTTAGCAACACATATGGTAGGTGTGATAGATAGTCTTAATTGCGGATTATCGGTGAAATTCGAAGCTTCAATTAATTAGCATTCCATATTTGGGGCTTTTTGTTCTTCTCATTAACAAAATGGTACAAAAGGGACCTTTGTTTCGTTTTCACTGATGTCAGTGCAGTTTTCTCACCAATCTCTTACCATAACACACATAGCATTGTACGGTACTTGCTCGGGGTTTGCTTTAATAATGGGGTTAAAAAGCAAATTTCATCATTATGCAGTTATGTAAAACCTTTCATTCATTTCATTCAAAGTTTCCGGGTCGCAAGGGATTGGTAAATCACACATCGTCCCTGCGCGCCTTCGGCGCGCTAAACCCCTTCATTCATTCATGCAGTTATGGTCACGTCATTCACATCTTGGACTCCGAGGTGTCAACACGAAACAATGGGGCTCCCATTTGTCGTAAAAGATACACTGATCAGAGTGAAGGCTACCATTGCTGCCACCTATAGTATCGAGGTACGCAGTGATACAATTCACCTGACAATGGATTTTGAGAGAGAAACAGAACCAGAGTCCTTGGCGAGGTGTAGTACCTTTCGTGGGTGGGGGGAGGGGGGAATTCCTCACACACAGGTCACACCGTCCAAGTGACCCGGGAAATCTGGATGAAGGCCATCGGATTCGTACAGCCAATATCAAAAAGAAGAGGAGGAGAAGGAAGGGACTCTCCGCCAGACGACGAGATGCCCGCCGGATGACGGAGTTTTTGGAGAAGAAGGAGAAGAAAGAGAGAGATGCAAGTGAGGGCGTTGAAAGGTCGACACTTGTCACCCCTGAACAACCTCTGTCCGGCTCAGCGCTTCCCCAGCAGGAGGGAAATGGGTTACCAGGAGAACAATCAAACTCCAACCCATCTGACTCTTCGTCTCAAGAGGAGATGGAGGAGGGAGATTTATCTATGGCGCAGGAAGTTGTCTCGGACGACGCCATTCCACCCATCTAGCTCTTGCTACTCCGATTTCTTCGGCACAGAGCTTCGACCAGAAGGAGGGCATCCCGGATGCGTTCTTGAGAGTGAAGTTCGAAGGTGTAAACCTTCTATCAGAACTGTAGAAGGAACGCGAGTTCTTTACGGGACTATTTGGACCAATTCAAAGCACCAAGAGATGCCTACTTGCGAAAATAGACTAATACAGACCTACGTCATTCTCGCCTGAAACATCTGCAGCGGTTAGGACTACACCCTACCAACCAATTCAGTCCTCCAGCACTCCTCCTGCAAACCCGCCAAAGGAAGTATCACCAACATAGCAATCACCATCACAGAAAAAAGGGCGATAGAACAGACGCCGCTGAGTACCTCGACAAATTTCCTCCTTTAACACGCAGGACATGCTGCAGTGAAATTTTAATATATAATTAAAGGGGTTCGAAAGAGTCTTGCCCCAAAACGGTCCTGCGTGCCCAGGTGCGCGAAACCATTTACCTACATGCAATTATGATAACAGCAAGGTGGCCACGCGTTCGTTCTGGCACTGACTGGAAAAATCTTGCCGACGGAGAAAAGGTACTACGAATGGTGAAGTCTGACATTTCAGACCACAGGTGCGTGTTACCTGAATCATTCGAAGATGGAAGATTGATAGCCCGAAAGGATAAAAAGGTGAGGTTTTTAAAGACATTCCCAACATTTAAGTGGCATGGAGACGAGAAAGCTTTCTTGTAAATAATGCCTGATTTTGGTCATTTCAGTGCAGAAGCAGCAATACACTTACTTTATTGCGGCTTTGCTACAACACGTTTTGACTTATAGTGTAATCATCTCAGTGGAATTCTGGAAAGTGGACATGACCTTCTCCCGACTGTCAAGAAAATTGGTTGCAACTAGTTATAATCTCCGATATCTGGACACTTCATCTAGGGCTCCACGGTATTTCGATAAACCGATATATACCGGTATTCAAACCAATATCGATTGAGTACCGGTGTAATTACAAAAATATCGGTTTATCGTCATTATTTATTTACCCACAATTTAATTTTCAAGATGTTTTGAGTTTTTTAACTGTAGCTCAGAATGAATAATATTATCGCTTTACCCAAGGGATCGTCCGCATGTGCCCACGTAATATACAAATTCAGCGGTTGAAAAAATAATTTTCAAAAATTTCAACAACACTATTTCATGTGACCCCTCATTGGAACGAGCTCTACGAGCTCGTTCCAATGAGGGTCAAATGATATTGTTTTGTAGAATTTTTTTGGAAAAATTTGATTTAAAATAATAAATTTTGATATCGTCTGCGTTGTGTAAAGGTTTTTCGAACCACATCAGCAAGGTATGCTGATTCGTTCCGACTGTGACGCCTCAAGTCTCAATTGTGGTACTTATGTTCAGAAATCTGAACAGTTTTCGATATACCGGTATACCGCGGTATTTTTTTTAATACCGATACCGGTATTCTATTTTGAATATCGTGCATCCCTAACTACCTTCCCCTGGCTCTTAGGCCCAGGTAGCTATTCCTGAACAACTTTCACACAGGATATTCGATCTTTCCCCAGTCACTTAGATCAAGATGAAGAGTCCTCAGACAAAATGCCCTCACTGAAATGTACAGGTGGTCCAAATACCCTCAAACATTTTTTTTTAAAATGAATTTTAAGAGTTGGTGACTGATCTCAGGCATGTGGTTCATTTATAAACTGTTAAAGAATTAAAAAGGTTAAATGTACACCATAATATGTAGAATATAGAAAAATTACCATACCATTTCCCAACAAATATCTTCCTTAATAAAAAAAAAATACATTTTCCAACAAACTTTTTTTTATTTTACTTCCAAGACGTAGCTTATGACACTCACTGAAACAAGTGTAATGCATTATTTTCAATGGTGGATCATACGATATATTTTTTAAGAAAAATAATTAAATTTTAAATGTCCACCGTAATATATAAAAAGAAACAGGGCATTTTTCATTTTAATAACAAAATAACATATTATTTCGATGTTTTATTAACATGAGACAATGCTTGTTTGTTAAATTTTGGTGTTTCATGGGGTAAACTCATTTAAAAACGTAATAAATAATTGCCACTTTCACTTCTCTCTTCGCGGGGCGACGTGCTATAAATTTAGACAAGTTCACATTCAGGTCGACGGCATCCTATCTCCCAGAGGGCTTGATGGATGACTCCCGTTTTTTCAAAACTAAAGTGTTGGAGCTTTCTCCACTCCTTTTTTGTAACCGCTATGGTCATATACCGGGGCCGCTACCAAACCGGCGTTGCTGTTTGGTTTTCTCCTCTCTTCTTCCCTTAAATTTGCCATCGCACAAAATTATATTCTGACTCGCCACCATGGTGGGAATCAAACCTGTACCATCGCCAAGCTGGGACCGAATAAAGCCCACTCTCCAACAGTCTTTATGACGTTGAGGGATTGATTATTGACAATCTATCACTCCAACGTAATCTTCCGGAAATTCTAACCGCGTGCATACCACCTCAGACCCCATTTGAGGCAATAAAAAGCTAGGCCTGTGTGATGCAAGTGAAATAAAATAAGGTTAACCGGGTCGCAAGGGATTGGCAAATCACACATCGCCCCAGCGCGCCTTCGGCGCGCTAAAACATTTCATTCATCAGGTCGACGTCACCAAAGGTCAGCTTGGATGTAGTTCCACTGTAGGTGTAATTTTTTACCACTGAAATCCCATTGCTGGCGTGTTCAACACGGTTGGTGTATAAAGATAAACTTTATGTCATAGGCTTTTCATATATAGTAGAATAGGTAATCATGGTATAGACAGAGTTTCTTATACAAAGCTTCATAACCAGTAATGACTCAAGTACATAACCGATGAAGACAGACAGAAGAACAAAAAATAACAGAATAGAAGACGAACGTAAACGAAGATAGAGGACTCAATACATTGGAGGTTAAAGAGAAAAGGATTACCGAAAACAAAGCTTGAAGAGAAGATTGAAGAAAACAAAGACTGAACGATAATGAACATCAAACAGTAAATTTATATCACTTTTTTAATGAAAAAGTGTTTTTGTTTTCTTGTATTGGTGTGGAAGGGAGATATTCTAGATATGTCGAGAAGTAATTAGAAATACAACTTGCGGAATCCCTCACCGTGGTGAGTATGTGGAAGTAGCTTCCCATGTTTGTCATATGAGGGCTATGCGGAAATACCCTATACAGGTCTAACCTAAACCATCATAAGTAAGTATGAATGCCCCAAAAAACTAAGTATATGCTGTTCTGCCCACCAAATAAAATATACAATACAAATGATAGACGTTTGAGTGTCTACAACCAGGAATTCGCGTTGGCGGAAACAAATGGCGAGTCCGTGATAAAGTTTCTTGGCATATACCTGGACAAAAACCTTAAATATAAGTTTCACGTCTCTAATATATGACCCAAAGTATCGAGAGCACTTTATGTAATGAACAAGGCAAAACACATCCTACCATACTCTGCCCTTAAAACTCTGTACTTTTCACTAATACACGGTCACCTGCAATACGGAATCGAAATATGGGGTCATAGTAATACCGCTCCCAGATTATTCTCACTTAAAAAGCGAGCAATCCGCCTGATTAATAATAAAAAATAGAATTGCCACACTGATCCGATGTTTAAAAACTGTAGAATATTAAAACTGAAAGACCTCTACAAGATGAATGTATCTTTATTTATGTTTGACTGGCACCACTCTAATTTACCAAAAACGTTTGAAAACTTCTTTAATTTCAATATATATCCAACGGGCATGGAAACAAGGCAAGTAGGCCTGTTGCAGTGTGGTAAACTGAGGACTAATGTTTCGGCTCAATTACCAAAGTACGCTTTTCCGAAAGTGTGGGATGAGCTCGATAGAACTTTAAAAGAAACTCCCACTAGAGGATCATTCAAGAAGAAACTTTTCAGGACAATTTTAAATTACACTCTTCAAGCGTAACATGCAATAATCCCTACTGTAACGATTGTAGACGCCAATGAATGTTGGATCAATGATAAGGTCAGGTGTCTTCCATGACTTATTTATTGATCTATTTGTATCTCATCTACCCATTTATTCTTCTATCCCATTATACCAATCCCATTATTCTTATCCCATCATCCCGTTACATATAAGGAACTGTTTAGAGTTCAACATTGTTACTATAATTATCTTCTATAGAACCAGAGAGCTTCTTCTGACACATTTTCAGCACATTTATGTTTACGTTACTGGAGACAGCAGGAAGTCGGCCAATCTGGCCATGCGTTCTCCCAACAGAATATCATTAATTACCTACATTTACAGATTTTTACAATTATTGTACTATAATATTCTGTTGAATAAACTTTACTTACTTACTTACATGCAACGGTAGCAACGCATATAACCTCACTGGTCACATTAGTTACGACGCAACCGACTCCTGTTTGTTTTCCGGAATATGGGTCGGTTATTTAATTTGATTTATTTGAAGGTTGGCCACTTTGATTGTCTTTTTCTGGACAACGAATCAATCAATTCAGAATTTTTGAAAGACTCTTTGAGCGCAATAACTAGAAATTATTTTGAGATAAAATTTTCTGGAATTCTTTAATTGTGCAGAATGGATATTTGGGTAAAACAGTTGACTTTTCCTCATTTCGAGACATATTTTGAGGCCATTTTGGAAGTGAAGTGTCGGAAATGACAGCGCCATGTGCGTCATTATAACAGTAACACAATTCTACCAAGGAAATACCATGTTCAGTGACAAATTGGAATAATGTGACGAAGTTGAATATAAGATCAGAGGCGAAAGGCGGCACCATCCTGACCGCTGGATTGGATTTAATACAGTATAACAATAATGATTTCATGTTAACCCTTTACCCAGCGTAACGACCAAACATCGTCTATTAATTTTCATTATGTTTTCATTTTTTGTCTCAAAAAATAGGTTATGACCCCTCGTTGGAACGAGCTCGTTCCAACTAGGGGTCATAACCTATTTTTTTAAAAAATAGTTATTCGAGAATCTTTTTTTCAAGTGTCATCTGGTTTCCATGTAATTTAAAGGATTAAGATCTCAAAATCTTCCCAAGAGATATACTCGTACAAAAAAATAGGTTTCGTTGGATACTGTAAGGGCCGGGGTCCATGTGGGAGGGAGGCACCTAGCAGCCGGAGTAGTTTGTTCGTACTTCAAATGGCAAGAAACTGTAGGAAACGGTAAAGTAACAACGAAACGACCAGCGACTCCTCTCTTCATTAAAATTAATTCCGGCATATATCGTCCTTCACCCAACAACTCTGAACAAGACTGCGGTTTCAATTTATTCCTACAATTTTGTTAATAAAGTAGCCGTGGGTGTTGCTTAATTTATGTTCCATCGCTTAGAAAATTAATATGCATTTTTCCGCTTCTGAATATGACATAGAAGCGAGTACTACATTACTTGACTTTAGTCTAGAAAGTAGAGGTCAAGAGTCGCTGTTCACAAACGTCACTTTTCGGATCTACAATATGCATGTGTTAGTTAAAGTAAAAGTGTTATCGAAATTTGCGGAACTCAACACCTGTATTCAAATGAAATAGAAACAACTCTGTCCTAATATTAAGCAATGTTTATTCGGTGGTCCGCGATATATTGAATTGCCAAGTGCTAAGAAAGATTGCTGCAATATTGAAGTAATCACCTTCTTCTGTTTATATGCATTCAATGTATACAACAATGGGTTCAGGGCAGAGTTGACCGGCAGTATGAATATAGTAGTCCAGGCATACATCTCCCCTGGTATACGATATCCGTTTAAAGCTGCTAGACCTGAAATAATAGTATCAATAAAACAAATAGCCTGGTTAATTTCTTTGAAATGGTGAGTAAAAAGTCATGGTAACTGGGAGGCAACTATGTTTAATGCAGTCTCAAATATTTCAGGAACGTAAAAGTCCTTTCACATATTATGACATACTCTGATGACCATTTGTGCGTTTGACTTTGTTCTCCATTAATAATTTTCATGTACAGTTATCTAATCTAATTAAAAGTGACTAAATTTAGAATTCGGTACTACCCACTAAATTCCCAGGTACGTCATATACTCTGCAAAAGTAATTGCTTACCCACTGCAAAATACTCTAATCTCGAGGTCTAGTGTTATATAATGATATAATCCTGCTGAAGTCAGAAGACGTATATTAATGAAAGACTTAATATTTCACTTCAATCATATTTTATTCTGATTTGTACGAAAACCTCTTACTGTCAAGTAGTGTTTGGCCCTCACTGAGCCATTTATGAACATTTCTCTTCGTTTCGTTATAAACTGAAGCGCCTGACTATGAAATACTGGACACCTTTAAACTGATTCTAGAACTGTTTATGAAAGTTAGTAGGACATGGTAATTCGGCAGACGAAACGTTTCTAACATATTTATCGACTCCGTCCGGCATATCGGAGAGACGATTACGCCTATCAGAATGGTATGGTCCGAGCTGGGAATTCATGGACCAGCGCCAAAGCAGGACTTCCAAAGTATATACAATGTATAAGTCTCACTTTACTAAACTGTTGGGTCTCTCTGTGTAAAAATGCCAAACACGTCGGCCATCAGAATATTACCTGTAGAAAGTTACGTGTGCATACTAAATAGCGATCAATATTGACTTATTTTCTGTGAATCTTCCAACATCCACCTCTTGACTTAATAACATTCAGCCATTTTGCTTTCGAATGAATAAAACGAGAATAATCATAGTAGTTACTTACGCCCTCTATAGGACTATACTTTCTGGATTTTTTTTAACCCTTTAACCAACCAGACGATATCAAAATTTATTATTTTAAATATCATTTTTTCAATTTTTTGAAACAATTTCAACAAAACCATATCATGTGACCCCTCGTTGGAACGAGCTCGACGAGCCCGTTCCAACGAGGGGGCACATGATATGGTTTTGTTGTAATGTTTTGAAAAATAATATTTTTTTAACTACTGAGTTTGCATAATTAGGCTGGTGGATGCGGCCGATTCGCTGGGTAAAGGCGTGCAAATTCTATAAATGGAAACAAATAGTGGTCTCAAAAATACTTACCCATAATTGCAATAGGAAACCAGCAGAGAAAATCGGTGAACACGATAAGAAAGAGATTTCTTGCAATGGCAATATTCTGTTCCTGTCCGCCTGATTTGCGTATAGATGTTAATGATACGGATCGTATTTCTTTGAAGATTAAAATCTGTCCAATGACAATGACTGTAAATGCTACAAAATTGTAACACAGAAACACAGTTACAGAGTATTGCCAACCAGGCGCGCGATCTCGAGTTAGTGGCAGAGCTAAGCAGGTTCCACTCTTTGAGTAAAACTTGTCCTCAAAATATGACAGGCTCGTTAAAGGTATGACGGCGATGCATATGTTAGTGACCCATATGGATAGTAGAGCTACTTTAGCCCTGAAAGCGTTGAATTTGAAAGCACTAAATGGATATTTAATTGCCAGAACTCTATCCAAAGTTATAAGACATAGTATTGTAGTTGACGCCTCACTTGATAGTGTGGCAATAGCTCCAGCGAATTCGCACCCAAAACTATGCCGCCAAAATGTCTCATGAAAGATATAACGCCCTCTGTAATATTCATCTGCTGCAGCTATTATATAAAGGTAAATGCCCATTAGAAAGTCCGCAATGCATAAATTCAAGACGAAAATCCCATGAGGTTTTTTCGAAGAATCCCGTTCATAGTGCAGTCTGTACAAAATCGACAGTCCATTTCCAACTAAAGCTACAGTACCGATCGTCCACAAACAAATTCGCATAACTCCATCCCTCATCAAGTCGCTGCATGATGAAAATTCGTCCTCCGACGGAAAGCAGTTCTCAGTAGCCACATTTTCGGGCTTAATACAGCAGAACTTATACTCGTCAGTATACAAATACCGCAAGTGAATCATACCTTCAAACATGTCTCTGTGGAAAGATTCGATACGGTTTCCTCGGATGTCAAGTATATTTAACGTAGACAAGCCTCTGAATGGATTGCTAGATACTTTGGGTATTCTGTTGTAGGAAATATTTAAATAGAACAATTTTTGGAGACCGGAGAACGTAAAATTATCAAAAGATTCTATTAAATTGTCTGACAAGTCCAGATAGATCAGGTTTTTCAATGGCTGGAAAGTAGAACTTCCTAATACTTTCAGATTGGTTTGGGTAATTTTTAAATATCCAAGATAAGTAAAGTTAGTTAGGTTTAGCTGATCTTCTCTTACTTCAGTTTTACTGACTACCAACTTTCGCAGGCGATGGGAGATTTCTGAAGGACTTGGTAAACTAGAACAGGTAAACGCCAATCCATCACATGTGCAGTTCTCTGGACAGTCAATGTTACACAGTAATTCGTCGTCTCCTTGCTTACATTGTTTCTTTCCGTCACATACCTCAGAAACTGGAATACAAGCCAAGGAATCACGACACTTGAAATAGCCTGAACAGCTTGAGTTTCCTGAAAATACAAATCACAACCACAGGTACTCAACACATGCGTTGTGTGATCAAATTTGAGGGGTTATAATGAAGATGAGTGCTATCGTTTTCGAAAAGCGAGCTGTGTACAGTTAAAACTAGAAGTCCTGTCACGAACTGTGCGCTTATTTAGGCTTAATTGCGCGTAGGAATTGCGCGCAATTGCCATATCGAATGGCACCCAAAGCATGGCAGGTTCTCCTTGTTACCCATAGCAAACACAAGCAATGTTCCTGCCAATGGACCTCCGGGTTACCCGGAGGTCCATTGGCTGAAACTTTGCTTGTGCACAGGCCGTATGTGCAGAATTTGATAGCCTTACCATCGTCATAACGCGTAGATTAACGAGCAATTCGACGTGCTATTTGTGCGCATTTCAGGACAGGACTTCTAGTTTTAACTGTACCTTGTTTAAATATATATCCCATTATGTGGGCACGACCGCATCGATCAACAAAATGGCATCAGATATCAGCTCGTGTCGAGAACCTGTGATTACAACAGTTACTGAACGTCCACGCTATTAGTTGGGTGAAAAACCGACCCAAACAACCGGGTCGAGTAAATATGCACCCGTCTGGGGTTATATTCACTCAGCCCAGTTATGTTGGTGAACATTTAACCCAAAAGATGTTTGGAGTGTATTGTTGTATACTATTCGTTAAGGGTGTTGAATGTGGTGGTGTGGGCTTAGACCTTGATTGATGGTTGTTTTTTTCTGTTTTAATTTTTTAATTTAAATCCACTGTATGATCAATGCTCAATTATGATCTTTTCCATGATCTTTTATTAAGAACCGATTCATTAAGTACCTCTTTGGAAATTGCGAAAATAATATTCTCTGATAAAACCACATACGAAAACATATTTTCCAACACACAAATTCCACGTTTGGTCTGTTGAGGATATGGTTTGCCGCCAACTTAAAAAATGATAACTCGTTCAGTGATCATCAAAAAATCAGTATTTTTTGCGTACTGAAAATGCGAAATACGCATATTTGTTCGCTTCCGGATTGAAAGTCATTCTTGATTTTTTTAAAATGTTGATTCATGTTTTTTCCCCTCCCCAAATTCGGTTCTTCCTAAAATTATAGTATTTTATATTTAGGAAACGACGCTATGCATCTTGGAGCACAAGACGTCATGCTAAATAGTACACAAAAATGTTTGCACATTTCATTTATACAATGCTGCCTATCTGTTACAAAACATTAGATTCTTTGGTAAAAATTAAAGAGTAGGAATTCGCTCTCAATTTCTAAGATAGCAATTAAATAAATGGCGTTTTCTATTTTCTGTTGCTTTTCTTACAGTACATTATCACTAAATCACACACAGAGTGAAGATTCCACCCAAGCAATAATTTCAAATTTGTTGCAAAGCATTACAAAAACAAGCACAGTTCCAACCAATGGACCTTCGGGTTTTATCCGGAGGTCCATTGGCTGAAACACTGCTTGTATTTTTTATCCAAATGTACATAATTTGAAAGTGATACTTTTGGGTGATAATTCTACTCACCGGGTGATTTAGTTACATTCCACTCTTCACGTACTGTACTTATCTTAGCCCGGAGGTCCGTTGGCTGAAACACTGCTTGTGTTTTTTGTCCACATGTACATAATTTGAAAGTAATACTTCGGGTGATAACTCCACTCCCCGGGTGATTTAGTTACCCTCCACCCTCCGTGTACTGTATGTCGTTTTATAGTACAATAATAGGCTTATCACACCCCAAAACGTCTGAAAATTTGGAAGCTGCATTATCACAAAATCTACATAGATATGATTAACACAGTAAGCGAATTGTACACAGTTCCTAACTATAACTGAAGTGAAATGTCGTCTTTTTTGCTTGATTATGATTGACTAAACACATTGCAGGTTATTGCACTCATAAAAAACACATGCACTATAATACCACTGTACATGCAACCAACAGTTAACCATTTTAACAGTCAATAGAACCAAGCTTATAATCGGGTTTTAGGGTTCAGGTCATAATCATATTGAGTGTTTCTTGATGATCACAGCTAATCTATATGGCTTCTGTCCAACTCATACCACACAAATCCTTTTCTAAGAAATTGATAATGTATAAATATGTATATAAATCAAAATATAGATCTAGATGAATATTGAATACGTCCATTGATAAAACCATAATCCTGCAGCGTCTGCTGGTCAAGATTACTGTTTTTTTAGTAACATTACACAAAATTTTATGGTAACTCGTGGAGTAAATTTAATAAATAGCCAGTTTTTTTAAAATAAACATGGCGAGGTTTAGCTACGGCTCAAACTAAAAGTCTCGTCGCTGAATTGGTTACTACATTGGGCTAATAAAGCACTGAGAAAGTGAACTTTTGTCCCTGTCAAACTGCACCATTAGTGTAACTCAATCTCTATTGAAAAACAGCGTGCCTAACTCTGTACAATTCTATATAAATAAATATAGACTAGTAACATCATTCCTAACCTCTACTTTATACATGTACATCTAATGACGCAAATAAATATTAAAATTCAACTGCATCGAAAAAATGAAGAATATGGATGACAAATTAATCGCAACGCCATATACTCTCCACTCGAAAAGTATTGATAATTGTTCATAACAGCACAGGAAACACTTGAAAAGTTTCATCACAGGGACTACCGGGTGCAGTCCGGTGGTCCATGTGATAGAAATGCACCCGGTGGTCCCTGTGAAAAAAGTTTGCAAGTGTTTCTTGTGTTTTGTGCGCAGATATTGTAAATAATTACTAAGTGAAAAATCTATCGCATAGCGATTTAGTAGCAATCCGCGCTCCATATACTGTAGTTTCAATATTGTTAACTGTTTGATAGGTTCAGTTCGTGATTTCACTGCTGATTTCGCTAATTGCGCATTACATTTTGCATTGCACAGCACAGACCCCTTTGTGTATTTCAGACTACTTCTTTCTTCCGCAGTAGGACGCGCATTAACTAACGACCATTGTATGTCCTAATTGTGACAGGACTTCTAGTTTCAACTGTATGTTATCTTTAAAACTGTACAAATATAATTTGAATGTTGTCACTGATTATGGCCTAAAAACGTACCCATGAGAACATGGCTTATTCTACTCACCACATCCCATTTCATCAGCTCCACCGGGACACTGTTTGAGCCCATCACAGTACATATTGATCGGAATGCAGAAACTGTTTGGACACTTAAGATGCGTTTGAGGACATTCGAAGTTATCTGAAGAAGAGAATATATATACACAAAAATGATTGTTTCATCAAAAAAGCGAAAACCGAGAACACCGTAGCAGGGCACACTGATTTTGATGATGTTTGACGCTTTTCAAAAAAGTTACTGAATACTTGAAGGTATCAACTTGAAGTGGTGGTTTCTGTGATTTAAGCATTTCTGACGTCTCAACAGGTTCTTTAAAATCTGCTTTGACATGATAGAAAGGAGTAAAAGAAATAAAAAACATAATTCCCATCAAGTGTGTGTGTACCGACAGTACGGCGATTACAAAAGTGGTCTCGCTTTCAAATTATCTGCACAATACATTCCATGTTAGTACATAAACAATACAATATGCAAACCACGCTTCCCACCCTACCACACCCCCTCCCCCAAAAAAGAAAACTATTAGCAATATCTGAAACTAACAGCGAGTAAATTTTGAAATGCGACAGCAGATTCAGTGTATTTTTTAAGTCTTCTACAAATTTTGCATAAATTGACATAATTTATTTAAAACTATCGATGCGTGCTATAAAATATATGTTTCCCTAGTTGTTATCTGAAACCTGCCTGCTATCCCGATGGTATCCTCATGAATGCGATTCAGTTTGGTTCGAAATGCCATTGCCGATAAGAAAATTATACTTGGGGTTATTTTGATTATTTGTACCGGATTTGTTTATTTGGAAGAAATTCTCTTCCGCGCTGCTGTTTTGAGGCAACTGAAAACGTGTACTTCCATTATTTTGTATATTTCAGTGTGGGTTTTCTGTTATTCATCACTGTTTTCGAGAAGTCATGGTTGGTGAGCTTTCTGTCTGAATGGTAGGTAAGAGTGTCATATGCTTATTGTGATCGCATACAATGTTTTATCGCGACCCGACTCGTTTTGGGAAGTTATATCTTCTCGATGTGCCTTCACCTGAATGCGTAGGAATGTACTACCTGGTGGGTGAGTCGCATGGTATAGAAACGATATTTGTCGTTCATCGTGAGTTTTACCCCCCGCCACCGAAAAAAAAAACGAGTCTCGTCACGAAGAAAAATTCTGTACAAGCACAATGTGCACATAACGCATATATGTAAATCCAAGCCCAAATTTAAAAAAAAAAATAAATGACTTTTACACTCTTTAACTCTCGGGATAAGCACGCTGTAATACAAATGTATGAGACCGAGAGCCAGCAATCAGCATACTATTTCTGACTTTAATCTTCTTGCAGAAATGGTTCGACTGGGCACGTTCTCTCAAATCAGTGTGTGCGGGGGCGTGGGGGGGGGGGGGGGCGTATTTAGACCGGGCGATCTCTAATGTATTTGGAACTATTGTATATTGTTTCGTTTTATAACAAATGCAGATTTATAGAAAAAACAAACAAAACATAAAAAAATATCATTATCATACTATCTGTGATAACTAAGATGAGAGTGAAACCTTTCAATGGCACCATCAGTTCCACCCGGCCAATTGTGATCGATTTGTGGCGGCCTAAGTACCAACTCTATGAGGTCGTATTTGTCTGTGCTTAGGAGTTTTTACACCCGAGGTAAGTCAACTTTGGGTGCATGAAATTGCTGGTCACGCTCATTGTCCTGGGTTTAGGTTAGGTGAGGTGTGTTAATGGTCGCTTGTTACTCCCCATGATTGCCAGCGTCAATAGGTGAAACCAGGTAGGGAGTTTGAGATTGTGGTAGGTGATCACTACGCGTGGAATATGACCAGTTCATGGAGTCTGTACTGTATGTGCTTTAAAATACAGAAAACAATTCCGAACTTCTATTCTATTCGTTTTTTCATGAAAAAAGAATGTTTGAATATGTTTCATCGAGGATACGTTTGTACCTCAAAATTATAGTTTGCGGGACAAATATGTCAACAAAATTAACTGCGTCTCCTGGGTCTCGATTTTGTTGATATAACATTAACATGACTTTGGAGGGCGTAGCGGTTTATTAACGGCCCAACAGGTGTGAATAACAGGCTGACAGCTTATAAAAGGCCCGATACGAAGTGGAGGGCCTTTAATAAGCTGATGGGCTGTTATTCACATATGTGGGGCCGTTAATAAACCACAACGTCCACAAGGCTTGACAAAGTCATGTTATTACTATTATTACCACTGGGATTCTGAGAAAGTTTTGACCCTGTATCTTACATGACATTTTTATTAAAGCTTTCAATTTCGACAGATCGTCCCCTGAGTTCCAATGTGTTCTATGTGCCTACTGGCACTCCGGGGACGAGATCGTCTGTTGTCAAACAAACTGGTGTCACATGATTATTACATGATCGGCGCTGGTACGCTTTCAATTACAACGAAGTTAGAAAACTTAAAACAGACCCGATCCTTACCGCTTTCAAGTCAGGAATAAAGGATTAAAATGTATACAGACTTACTTACATATGTACAGCTGCTTGATCTTATGGGTGTAACTTTAATGAACATTTTACATATTTAATAATTTAAATAAAGTCATTTTGTTTACCAGTTGAAACCATTTCCATTTCCCAGTGAACTACAGCATGAAACAAACTTCACGTGATGTGTCGGACTGTTAATGAGAGTTTTTACTCATTAACGGCGCGACTCGTCAAGTGACCTTTATTAAGGTTATCATTTTTGTAATGCCCTGTTAAACTTTGTTAATCTACCCGAGAACGCCCGCTAAAGTGGTATTAATAGTCAATAACACATCCCCGTCAAAAATACATATTCCTGTCATTACGTTCTCTGTTGGATACTTAGCTGCATTTTTATATTTATAATTTAATAAGTGTGATTAGCTTTATGATAAATAATGAGAAATAATCGTAAAAACTGTTAATTCTTTAAAAAAAATTCAACGAAGGCTTACTTTTAGCATTGATAATATGCTATTTGCTTATTCCCATGTCGGCCTCACTTAGTATGGCTGGACTGATATAGAAAAAAACACGTTGCAAATGTATTGACAATAAATTAGTGTTACGGAAAACACTTCTACAGCACATTTGTTTCGAACGGGAGCAGTAGTCCCATTTGCATAACTGGGCACTCGGTCTAGAAATGTTTATTACACAATAATCTTTACTTTAAACCCATGTGATAACTGGGTTCCCCCTTTATATCAGTGATAATGTAAATAGCCCACATTAGACAAAACTCGCGCATAGGTATTGAACAAAAATCTAGAATTCCTTCAAAATAGTGGAAGTATATTCTGTGAAATAAGACCTGAACATATTTGCACAGGGGTCAGAATTACCTACCTCTCATAACATGTACATACAGATTTAAGAATGTGTAAAAAAACGTGGATTGCTTGTTCACTGATAGCGCTGTATATCATGAATCAAGTGTTAGAACCTTATTATTTATTGATGTGTTTGTTGGTGCTTTAGGCCACATCAGCAGCTAAGTCTGCGAAAAGTATGTATTATAAAATACGTTAGTATTTTCCATGAAGTAAATAAAAACGTGCCGATGACATATGAGGAATACAATTTAGGAGTGAACAGAGTAATGAGAAAACCACACTAGTTGTTTAAAGGATGGTGTGTTGTTTTAATCAGTCTGTTGAATAAATGAAAGGATAAAATAATAAAACCAAACAATTTAAAATTTATTAAAAGGCTGAGTTTCTTAAGAAAAAAAATAATTTTATGAGATTTTGTGTTGTAAAATAGGCCTCGAAGGGACAAAACATCAATATTTAATAGGCTGCCGTCTTACGAGATCAATGGTTGTATAGTAAGAAATATGATCCACTGACAAAACGTATTGACAAGGAGGAACACATTCGGGACGTATATTGCCTTTTAACAAAAGCGCGAATGTGTTAGTCTTGTATGACCGATATGACATCCTATCAGACTGACGTGATCTGTCCTACAAAGGTTACTGGACGGATATTTATCAGTGATAGTAGTTCTGAAGTGTTAGAGCTTGTTATTTGACGTCCCACTCTATTCCGTACTTACAAATATGTGGCTTAAAACCTTTTGAATGAATTTTAAAATCAATGAGAGGCTTGGTTAAGGCATGTTTTACTGCAATGTCTGCCCCGTGTTACCGGAGATACCAACCTGTCCTGGTAACCAGCTAACAGGATTTCATATCGGCCAGACGAGAGCAGTCAACTTCCACCGAAATTCCAAAAAGAGACGGTCCATCAACTTTGCATTGAGTAATGCTTGCAAATAGGAAAGAGAAACGGAAAAAAATAATCGACTTCCTTTCTTGTGCATTCTCTGTGTGTTAAAGTGCTAGTTGTCAAGCTTTTTCTTCAGCTGCGAAAATATGACTTTTATTTGGTGTTCTGACTGAGGTGATCCATTCGCCAGTAACAACGGCTGATGATACATTGTCACCATCTTTAGTTGTATCCGAGTAGATCCTTTTATATGCACACAATTTAGACTTATTCCGGCACATGTTTGATTAAATTGCAGGAGTTTGTATCATACTTTTTGGAGCAAGCTGGGGCCAAAATTTCAGTTTCCTTAGATGCCAGGGAGGAATGTGCGGTTCACGATTCTCTTTATATAATCAGATTCAAGCATGGTGGACTGCATATATGGTTTAATTCTAATTCCCAATGGAGGAATATGTTTCTGGTGTTTGTTATATAATTCTACATTTAGAGGATCCGAGACCGATTAGCCAATAGTTTGGAAACATATTGCAGTGACCGTTTAATCCTGCATTTCTCCGGAGAAGGCTTCCCTGCCTCAACAAATACTGAATCTTCTGGCCACGTTCCGAATGCTCCCAGTCTAATTATTATATCAATACTATGAATTGCATCAAGTGGTTTGAGGTGTGTCTTTCTCACGGAACCGTAAACCACACGGCCATTAACTAATCTTGATCCAACAAGTGATTTATACAGATGGCGTGTTGTTTTGTTTTGTCAGCACTCCAATCAGTGCTACCAACTACCTTCCAGAAGGTTCGGTGCCTTTTACCTTTTACCTTTAGTTGTTTTATGTAAGAAACCAAATTCAGTTTATTATCGAACAATAAACCTAAGAATTTTACTTCCTTGACAGTTTCAATGGTACTGCCATCTATATCTAATTCATGATCAAGGTCGTGCTTCCAGAGCTTGCATCGATGAACACAATTAGTTTTGGTCTTCGAACACTAAAATCTGTTTGGTGTAGCCCATATCTGGATTCTTTTTAAACACAGCTGATGTTTTGCTGTCGTAGCTAATTAAAAAATCATCAGCACACAATGGAACATCTACCATATTCTCAGTTCCGTCAATGATGCCTTTCATCTTCAACCGAAAAAGGAAAAAGGAAAACGGGTAAAATACTACCCCAAGGAACCCTAAATCCTTATTCGTGCCGATCAAATAACGTATACCCAACACGAACTTGAAATTGGAGGCCATATAAACAAGTATATAAAAGAGGCATATGCTCTCTCAACCCCACGTTAAAAAAAAATTTTTAGATTCCCATACTTCCACCTTGTGGCAAATGCTTTCTCCGGATCAGAGAACATTTCCACTGCATGTTCTCTCCCGGCGAAGGCATTTCTCATAAAAGTTTCAAGTCGAACCAAATGATCCACAATACTTCTCTGGCTCAAGAAACCACAATGAACATCCACAAGCAGATTGTTCGATGCCAGAAACCAGACAAGTCAACCATTGATAATCCTTTCCTTGGTTTTACACAGACAATTTTTTACTGCAATGGGTCGATAATTGTTTGGGTTGCTGTGCTCTTTATCGGACTTTGGAATGGTAATAACTGTTGATTTCCACCAGGTAAGTGGAAACTGTTCAGTCACCCATTTGTCACTAAACATAATATCAAAAGTCCAAGTGAATATTGAGGAAAATGTTTCAAAAGTTGATAATGTATTTCGTCGGGACCAGAGGCAGAATATTTTGCTTAATGCAAATCATGTGTTAACTCTTCCATTGAAAAGGGTTCATTATAATTTTCTAAATTGTTAGAGCCAAATTTGATCTTTTGTTTTTCCTGTTGTTTCTTTTTTTGTATGTAATTTTAACAAGTTTAGATTACTATTGTCAGACGGCGAGTGGTCAGAAAAATAATGAAGGACAATTTGTTTGATATGTTCTCTTTTTTGTTGATGCAGTTAGGGTGTTGTTATACTCGAGGTGTTTTGAAGTGGCTTTTGTTTCTTTACCTTGGATTTTTATATGCATTTTCCAAATTGTATTGATATGTGTGTTCTGGTTCAGTTTAGAAGCAAGTTTCCCAAGAACTAGTCTAGTCGTTGCCTGATAAATACGTAAATCGTCTAAATTATTTGTTGTTGGTGACTATTAAATTCCAATTATGTTTCCTTGCTATCGTTTATGGCCTGTTTGCAATCAATATCAGACTAGGGTTTGCTGAAACGTTTTCGATTTACAGACGATTTTGGAACGTTCATGTTGGCTATATTAAGCGATTCTCCTGTGTTTGCCGTTGGGAACAAAGCGTTGAAAAGTACCCCAGTTTGCATTTTTTGTTTTAAAAGTTCCATTTGAACACTCTTGCATAATCCGCCAGAACCCCAATTTCAAAACGCAAAACATTCTGAAATGCAAATAACATTTAATGGAAAAGCGTGTCCAAGAGACTTATTTCCACATCAAAAAACAAAACATAGAAAAGCTTGTATTTTGAAAGCAGGCACTCCAACAGGACCAGTAGAACACTGGGTACCAATGCATACACTGAACGTTACAGTATGTGAATGCGTTCAACTCAGCAAAGAGCGGAAGGATAGAACATTAGGCGCTGCCTCGAGTTCTGTCCTTCCACAATGGCATGAATGTCATATTAAAGAAGGCATTCACACATCGTTTCTATTGGCCGATAACAAAAATGGTTGGGTGGAGTTGATTTCTTTTGATGGATCCATGAGGTCGGGGAAAAATAATCCATTAATGGAAATTCGTATGGCGTATGGAGCACATGTTCCTAATGGATTTGTAAATATGGAACAGGATGACAAGTAATTGGCGAGCAGTACATGCCGAAGACACCCATTATCCCATCTACTTTAATTTATATAATTTACCACCACTCGACAGAAATAGTTACAACCGAAATTACTTTATTTTTACCTTAAATCATCTTGCAAGGGGAGATGATTGGAGACAACACTTACAATCTAATTTTCTTCAACGAATTTCCAAACATTTAAAATCAATTTGGCATTATCCATTCACAACCTACGGAGTTATGAGATCCTTGGGACTTCCTTTGACCACACCCTACTAGGTGGTCAACAGGTGGCAGCTAGTGGATGGCCTGAATATATGGTAGGCTGGGGTGTGATATATATGAATAAACAGCCCCGGACCAAAGGCTAGAAAACTGTTTTACCCCTGCATTTTCTTCCCCTGTGAGGAGCGTTCCGACGGCACAGGATTAAGAAATCCTACCAGCTAAGGACAAACAGTGCCCCGATTATGACAGTCTCCGTTTTGAAGATACCTGTTTCACCATAACTTCGGACGTGGACGGATTGTAGGATGATCCTGGTCTGTCCAATCGGAAGCCCCCACCAAAAGAGTGTCACGCAGGGAGGTCATTTAATCGGTTCTTTGTTTTAACAAAATATTAACAATGCCATTGTGTATGGTGTTTAGCGAATTTCCGAAGTTGTTACCTTATTCTTTTTTTATTGTTCAGTCTGAATTAGTTCTCAGTGGGAATTATCATTGCACTAATTTCACAAAATTATTGGTTGAATATGTAAGTTCTGAAGACCTGACACTTCCCAAAGTCCAGCGGACAATGGAATGCATATGGGTTTTTTTCAAAAAAGGGGATATTTGAACCACATAATTTTTGAAAAATCGATTTAGAGATGTTCTAATTGATATGTTCCGAATGTTGAATGAATTGGATTTTGTATAACTGACACTAACAGTGGTTCTAAGTATCTGAAAACCTCAACTGTCCCATCTGTTACCATTTCGTTACATTCTGTTACTTTCAGATGGTAACAGAAGGGACGGTAACAGTTGGGACGTCCTGGCCTATCAATGGATTCAACAGAAGCGGGTATTGTGGAGGATGATTTTACCGGAAACATATCTAATCTATTCAAGCCTCTCTACAAGAAAAACAAATGCTTTCGACCAGGAACTCACCATGGCAACGGTAACTATGGTAACAGGGGGGATTGGTTGCAAATATACTCACCTGTTTTTGATTTTCTTTCGAAATTTGAGTCTTCACAACTTGTTTGACCTTGAGGAGGACTTCCTCTCACCACCACCATTACTTATTAGACCCGGCTACTTTTTACAGATCCTTATTCAATAAGGCAACTCATAGTGTATTTTGTGGTTCAGCTGTTCAGTAACAGTAGGGACACGAAATCGTGGGACACTTTTTGTCGGCTCAAAGTCACCGTTCGCCACCCGGATTGATCCCATACATCGTGTTTCTTGATTAGGGCAGTGGTGAAACAATACGAAAATGCTATGATTATGGGAAACAGTGTATATTTTAACTATGAAAAATATATTTTATTGAGAAATTTCTAATTTGGGACATGAGGTTTTCGTCATTTTTCACCTTTCAACCAGCCTCGGAGCTATGAAAAACATCTCGGTATCTTGGATAACTGCATGTCACGGGTGGAGGGTCCCATGATGTTGAAATAATCACGAATATAATTTACAATCTCATCCTATTCTTGTTGAAATAATCCCCTTTTTTTGAAAAAAGCCCATACGCATCACTCTGATCGCGTAAGTCTTGTTGTACACTTCGTTGTGTCTCCAGCTCGTGTTGAGGTGTAAGACCCCCACCCCCAACTCCACACCATGTTGGGCTCAGAGTAAGGATGAAAGTCATGAAATGAAGAATTTACTGTATAACTAAAATATGGAAAAAATACCACAAACATCCCCAAATGAGGGTAGTGAAGTACATTTGGCAATATCAGACTCTGATTCAGATCCAGAAACTTCGTATATTGTATTGAAAAGAATTGGCCTAAAGAAGTGAAAAAACATCAGTGATTTATTAATTTGCTCCCAAGAAAACTATTAAAGGAATTGTTGGTCAGAGGTTAAAAAAAAAATTGGGGTGATATTACTACAATACAGGATGGACATCTGAGCAAAACATTTATTGAAATCGCAAGATTTTAGAAATGAAAGGTGTTGCTTTTCTACACAAGACACTAAATACCAGTAAACGTACAACTGAGTACAAGAAAACTTTCTGAAATAGATGTATTGGAAACAAAAGAAGAATTAAAATCAAAGAATATCGCAGACGTAAAAAAATAGAAATAAAAAAGATAACACAATTATAACCCATGCATATATTTTAACTTTTGGCTTGTCTCTCATCTCCCTCCCCCTCCCCACCCCCCCCCCCAAAAAAAAGACAAAACAAACAAAATCAATTAAAGTGGGCCACTTGAACATCGGAGTATATCCCAAATCGAGTGTGTTGCATCAAATGATGCCAGAAGTATGGTCAGTATGGTCACGACAAATTAACTGTAGGGGACAAGAAACATGTTTCAAATGTGGACAGTAACAACAAGAGCCCTAATAGTATGCCAAGGACGAAACGGCTCCTATCAGCAGGATCTCATTCAGGATCTCATGTGACGTCATAGTCACGTGACCCAGTGAAGCCATGTTGTATTGCCATGGTAACCACGTGATCAACCATTTTGTGACGTAATTTCCGTAGTGATACGTGGTGTCAATGTGCATACGCAGTGTGTGTTGTCTGGTGCGTGTTTCCGTCGTTCATTTTGTATGGAGGAGGCCACATATTTGTTTCTATGGTACCACGTGGTTGCTATGTTACCCAGTGGGCTGCAAACGAACAGGTGTATGTACAAGAATAGTTTCCCCGATTCGTTTATTTCGAAGAATTACCACAAGTAACTCGACAATCCATCCAAACCACCAAAATCTACCCAAAACTACCGAAACGGGCTTGAATTTTCCCATTTTTTGGCTTATAATACAGAATTTTTTATAAGAGTGAATATAATTATCCAAATGTACCCTACAATCCCTCCATATCACCTAAAATTACCAAAACGAACTTGGAGAAGCCCTGTTTAGGGTTTTTAATAACAGTTCGTAGTGCTATATGACGAGAGGTCTCTTGGGTGTAAGTTCTATTGCACTGGAGTTCTGGTTCAGATTTTCCCAGACTCCCATCTTTTCTGCCCATTACATATGCTCTTCCACTTACTCTAAAACTAATAGTTCATTTAGTCCTAGCTACCCTTCAACACATCTTTAGATCCATCCTGACTATTGCCCTCGGCCATGTTTTGTAATCACCACTCAGACTGCTTGATTTCCCATATTCTCTACCCAGCCACACAAAGTTTTTTTTTTCCCTTATGTACAACGAATGTCTCTATGATTCTCAAACCCAAAACGCAATAGAATAGTATTGGAATATGTATTGCTCGAACGATTCGAATCCCCTTTTAAGAATCCCTTTTTGAAAAACGTCTTATCTTCGGCACCCCTTATTTATCGTACGAGGCCATGAGCTCCATGAGAAAATCCCCCAATGAGGTCTAATTTACCATCTCTCTTAGCCCCATCTCGATATTTAACGGCCACATTCTCGGGAATCCCTTTTTGAAAATCCCATTTTGGAAAACGTCTGGCCTTCGGCACCCCATTATATCGAACGAATTCATAAGGGCCATGAGGAAGTCCCTCATTTATCATCCCTCTTGGCTTCATCTTGGTAGCGAAATGCCACATCTCATGGAATCCCTTTTCGGAAAACGTTTGTGGTCAGAGAATCCATTTTTATCGCATCAGATCATAATGGACACGATAAATCCCTCACCTTTATGAGGTATAATTTACCATCCATCCTTAGCCTCGTATCGGTATTCGAGGATACCTATGACATGGCGATGTACTGTTTGAGGATACCTTTTATAGGATACCTTTTTGAGGATACTTGTTGTAGACACCTTACATCCGGACACTTCACGCTTCATCCAACCTCTTTTGATTGGAAAGGTATAAAAAGGGTGCGAGCTCAGCTTCAAGTTCATTTGTGTCCCGACCATCGTCGAGTGAAGACATATTACCATTTCAGTGCAGATACTGTTCTAAGTTACTTCCGAGGTCTGATAATTCCAGAAGACACCATAAGAGGCATTGTCGATTCCAATGCAGATATTGTACAAAATTGTTCTCCTAACCACATAATAGTAAGGGGCATGAAAAGCATCACCGCTCAAGAGGAACAGATGTCTATCTACAGACAGATACAAAAGACTCAATGATTGACCAGAATAAAATATGTTTAGAATGTTTACGTGATGCTGACAAGGAGAAAATGGATGCCGTTCTTCCCGCTGCTGATGAAGATTCCATTACCTGTTTGTATAAATGTGCCACCAACATCCTCGAATATAAGATACCACTGAATTTGACGGAATTTGCTGACCTGCGAAATTGCGAGCGTGTATTGAAGCTGCTTACCTACCCTTAGATAATAAAGAAGTACCTTACACATTATGAAAGCGTTGCTTTCTCCCGTCGCTCATCATCTCGACTTAGCCACAGGAACGATATAAAAGGGATGAACCGACACCAAATACTAATTTGTTTTACGACTACGGAAGAGTGAAGACACGAACTCCATTGCTGTAGATATTGTGTAAAGCATACTTACTCAAACCCATCATCAAAATATTGTCAGATATCTTATAAAAATGGGCGTACTCGTAACAAAATTGTCATTTGTGAACTGACCCTCGAAGAGAGCGGACGCAGTGTAATCTGCACCAAGGAACTATTCTCCAGATTCGGATTCAGATGAGTCGGAACGGCCTGGAGATATGGAATATGAATAGTAATAATAATAATAATAAATAATAATAATAATAATAATAATAATAAGAAGAAGAAGAAGAAGAAGAAGAAGAAGAAGAAGAAGAAGAAGAAAATGTCTATTCTGTGATGGGAAATATCGTCCAAAGTGCCAATGACGAATACCAATAAGATTTTGACAACCTCATGACCAAGGAAATCGAGGATGGAATGGATCAAGAAGATTGCAATCGAAACAGCATATGGAGCACTTCGAAAGAATGTCCGAAAAGCCATTGGCATAAAATACATAGATGCATTGGTATAGATTAGGTATTCTGGCAAAGACCCAATACACAAGACAGTTCAAGAAACTGCCAAGCGTCTTCGTGAAGAAGAGGACTTTGACTTTGAAAAATCCCAAGTATGCCTTGGAAACGAGAAGATTTATTTTCTACAACCTTATAGCAAACTACTCATTCAACGTAGAATATGGCGAAAGAGAAGAAGATTAGAGAAAAAAAGTATAAAAAGGGCGTTGGTATGAAACTAATCTAATTTCCGTTCAGAACGTTGAAGAGTAAAGATGTCTCCGGCAACTACAGTACTTAGATTCAAAGATGACTTACACATACAGATCTTTAAGAATGATGCCGGATTAGAACTTACTTCCCGAGAACTCTACCAAGTGCACCATGGAGTAGATGGAGCTAAGAGAAGAAATGTAGACCAACACATAACTGCTGGTAGAAGGAAACAAAGATATGTGGCTACTGGTCGATTATTAACCAACGAAGAGACAAACAAGAGAACGAAGACAACTCCGAACCAACTGACTGATGTTTCCGCTCAAACTAAAAAGGATGTCCGAAATACTGAATATTCAAAGATGGGCCAAAATCAAAGCGGAGTAACAAAACAGCCACAAGACAAGACAGAAATGCCAACTCCCAAAAAGAACAAAGTTACCATTACAAAACAACCTGAAGAAAAGAAAGAGATGCCAGCTCCCACAAGGAACAAACTGAAGAAGAATAAAGATTTAAGGATAGATCAAACAAATGATGTTATGAAACTGCATGAAGACAAGAGAATGTCGCCAGATCTCATCAAGAACAAACTTACCACTACGCAGCAGTCTGAAGACAATAAACATGAACCCTAAAAGAAAAAATATGCCAGCCGAACACCAGCAACCAAAGCCACCAACAATGCCAAGCTACCAACGTTCAATGAGAGAACGTGTTTTATCAAAAATAAAAGACTTAGCCAGACAATGGGAAGATGCTCCAGCCAACAAGACGATGGGATGGTTAGTCCATGACAGAAGACAGAAGAACAACAAAGACGAAAAAGGTGCCCTGTGCAATTGAATTGTAAACTGTATACTCGAACAAAAATGAAGGAAATGTTACATATTGTTGTTTTTATCAGCTATTCCCCAGAAGCATCTGGCTGTAGCATAAACCCGGATGTAAGGTTTCTACAACAAGTATCCTCAAATGACTATCCTATAAACGGTATCCTCAAATAGTGCATCAGCATGTCATAAGTAACCACAAATATCGAGATGGGGCTAAGAAGGTTGGTAAATTAGACCTCATTGAGGGATTCGTCATGGCTCTTGTGGACTCAAACGATAAAAAAGAGATCTCTCACACAAGCGTTTTCCAGAAAGAGATTCCATGGGGTATGGCCATTCGATACCGAGATGAGGCTAATAGGGATGGTAAATTAGACCTCATTAATGAACTTTCTCGCGGCCCCCATGGCCTAAGTCGATAAAAAAGGGTGCTGAAGGCCAGATGTGTTCCAAAAGTGGATTTTAAAAAGGGATTTCACAGAACGTGGCTGTTAAATATCGAGATTTTGCTAAGAGGAATGGTACATTAGTCATCACTGGCAGATTTTCTCATGGCCCGAATGGCCTCATACGATAAAAAAGGGTGCTGAAGGTCAGTTGGTTTCCAAGAAGGGCTTCTCGAGAAGGGATTCGAGTCGTTCGAGCATTTCTTGTTTCACTTACTCTTCGAATGCGTTTTGGGTTTGGGAATCGTGGAGGCATTGCTTGTACACAAGTGAAATAACTCTGTGGGGTTAGGTACAGAATATGACAGTCTAACTAGTGATTATAACATTTTATTACTTTCAAAAGTGTGATTTACTGGGATTTCCTGGTTTGATTATAAACGATAACTTCACAAGTGAATTATGCAATCAACAATTGTGTCATGTATCCGTGCGCGCAAACGCAGACGCTTTGCCGTGGGTGTAATGGAGACTTCATTGTTTTTTTTAACCCTAACATGAAAATCAGACGGCACTTGCAAAAAAAAACTGTTCTTGAATAACTATTATTTTCATTTTTTTGTCTCAAAAACATAGGTTATCACCCCTCACTGGAACGAGCTCGACGAAAAATAATGAAAATCTTTGAGAATAGCGCTGGCCGGTTTTGGCCGTTACGTTAGGTAAAGGGTTAAATAATATAATTATCATTAATAATGAAAAGTAATAAACAGAGTAATCGCTTGACTGGACTGGTTACGTGAAATAATTCATTCGAAGCGAGAGACTATATTGTAAAACACTCGTGCGCATTCGCACACTCTTGTTTGTACAACGTCCTCACCTCTCAGGAATTACTCTTGTATGTCGAAGGCAGAGGGTGGGGCAGGTCTAGAGATGTGTGGAAAAGTAGCTAGGACTAAATGAACTGTTAGTTTTAGAGTAGGTGGAATAGCACCTTCAATAGGCAGAAAGTGGGATACTGGGAAAATCAGAACCAGAACCCCAGTGTAATATAACTTACCCCAGGAGATCTCTAGGTCCTATAGAACTGCGTGCTACTATTATTAGCCCTAGATGGGGCTTCTCCAAGTCCGTTTCGGTAATTTTAGATGTTGTTTGTGATCTGGAAGGATTGTCAGGTCTGTTTGGGTAATTAAATTCGTGGTTATAAAATTGAAAGCAATTTATAGCACTACGTGCTGCTATTATAAGCCCAAAATGGGGAAATTCAAGTCTGTTTCGGTAGTTTTTGTACATGTTGGTGGTTTGGATGTATTGTCGGGTTGTTGAGGTAATTCTGCGAAATAAACGAACCGGGAAACCACTCTTGTACAAAGGAACATACCCTCCTATCATGCCTCCTGTTCTTTTTCTTAGCTGACTGGGTAACATACCAATAATATGATACCGTAGCAACTAAGCTGCCAGCTTCCTTCATATTAAATTGACGTAGAAAACACGTATCACCCAAACAAAACACGCTGTCCATGCGCAGTAACACTGCATGTCACTAGGGTAATTTCGTCTCACCATGGCGTATCAGGACAATACAACATGGCGTCACTGGGTCACGGGGCTATGACATCACATGAGATCCTGCATGATATCCTGCTGGTATGGGCCTTTTCATTCCTGACATACTGCTGCCCTGTAATACTGCTGTAAAATGGTGTAAGAGTCATGCAGCATCATCCAAAGATTGCCCTGTCTGGAAACGGAGAAAGAAATACAAAAAGTAAAATGTCAGAGACAAATTGGTTTTAACTGGTAGAGTGCTAAGTTATTTTTGGTCATCAGAATTTGTTCACGTGTCTTTGCCTTGTTACAATTTATGGGAGAGTGCCAAGAGGCACTCTCCCATAAATTGTAACAAGGCAAACGCATGAAGACTAATTAATTTCACTTCTAAGATAATATGAAACACATCCACAGAATATGACACCTTTAAGATGAGGTACCTGCTCTTCATATTAAAGCCCTGATAGTGGCGTCTAGCACTCAACCAGTTAAAGAGGCCATAAACATTGTAACGTTCATGCCTACAAAGGGTGTAAGATCATCATCTTTGAAATAACAAAGAAAACCTCCAAACAAAATCAGTAAAAACGTATGTCACAATCATCACTTGAATTTTTATTGTCAGTACTAAAGGTTAGTTTTGGCACCAAGCAACAATAATTGTCATTTTAAAGCCCGATAAAGACCATGCAATCCCAGCAACTACAGACCGATTGCACTAAGAATAAAAGAGGACAATCTACTAACGAATTATCAGTGCGGCTTCAAAACCTGGGGGTTTACTGTGGATCATTCGGTTACAATTGAAAGGGCATATGACACAATGTGGAAGTATCTTTTCTAACACGTGGCTGAGATGGTATATGCCTTTTTATAGAATTGTTTTTAAAAGACCTACTATTTCTGGTTCGTATTGGATCTACATTATCTATTCCCCACGAACAAGAATTAGGGGTTCCTCAGGACAGTGTTTTATCTGTTACCGTTTCCTCAATGAAAATCAATAACATCATTGACGCAATTGAGAATAAGGCAAACTTTTCTTTGTATGTCGATGGCATTTTAATCTGATATAGCAGCAAAAACATGAATGTCATCGAACGCAAACTTCAACTGCTCTTAAATAGAAACCAAAAGGGGCCACAAAATTGGTTTTAAATTCTCAAAGATCAAAACAAATTCTGCACATTTTTGTAAGCTTCCGAAATATCACCGAGATCTAGATGAAAATAGACTGGGGAGCTACTGAAGTTGTTAAGAAGTGAAATTATTGGGTTTATTGTTTGACAAAAAACTAAGTTTCACTTCTAATATCAAAGAGCTAAGAGTGAGATGTAAAAAGGCTCTTAACCTCCCGAAGGTGTTTGGTTGCACTGATTGGCGTCCAAAACACTACCCCATCTGCATAGATCATTTGTTTGATGAAACATCGATTACGTTGAGTGGTTTACAGTTCTTTGTGGAAGTCGTACCTCAAACCACTTGATGCAATTTAAAATAGTGGTATTAGATTTGTTTTCGATGTTTCTTCTGTTGACGTTGGAGTGGTTGGTGGTGTTTGAGTAGACTATGCAGCTGTTCGATATGCTCTATTGTGAAGGCATGTAGTAAGGATGGTAGTATCCCTAAAGCCATGTATATTGCGGCTAGCAATCTGCAGAATTTGTTGGTATTTTGTTTGAAATATTGCCGTGGCGTTTCATGGAATTGATGCATTTAAGCCAGACGTCCAAGCAACAATGTCGTGGGCCTCTTTGTCTTTAACACTTGATTTTTTAATTGTTGTCCCCACACATGACAATCTTTTGAAGATGACATATAATTGCCCTGATAATCGGTGCATCGGATGGTTTCACTAGTACATGGTTCTTCGTGTGTCAAGCCACACCGAAAGCAAGTCCTGTGCCTCCAGAAGTATCTTTATCATATTCATATTTTACCATTAAAACAGTAAATCCACCTTGGTGTCGAAATATTTAATTTTAATAGACTTCGGTGGCAGAGGAGATTGTAAATTAAAAATGTACAGTTAAAACTAGAAGTCCTGTCATGAAATGCGCACAAATAGCACGCTGATCTGCGCGTTAATGTACGCGTTATGGCCATAGTAAAGCTATCAAATTTTGTTCATATGGCCTGTGCACAAGCAATGTTTCAGCCAATGGACCTCCGGGTAACCCGGAGGTCCATTGGCAGAAACATTGCATGCGTTTGCTATGAGTAACCAGGAGAACCTGCCGTGCTTTGGATGCCATTCGATATGGCCATTACGCGCAATTCCAACGCGCAATTAAGCCTAGATAAGCGCACTATTTGTGACAGGACTTCTAGTTTTAACTGTAGGTGGAGGTATTGGTATTCAGTCAATTCATCTACATTTAAATGCTCTTGACAACAGTCACTCCTTGAAGTTTTTTTTTTTACTATCTCTTTTTCGTGAACATGGCAAACTACTTAGGTCGTACAACACCTGGGTTGTTAGTGAGAGTTCTATGGCGGGGCGGAGGGGGGGGGGGGGGGGGGTATTAGCTCTATATCAACATCAACTACCTTTTTACATTTTAAATGATTGAAGGCTTGGACGTCTTTCACGATCAAGATATCATCAGATCTAATTTTTTTCCCGTTTTTAACAGTATCGCCTCTGACTTGTATGTTTTTTCCCGTGCGAATGGGCTAATCTTATTGACGTTTTTATTTGTATTTGTTGAATGGATTATAATAATCCTTTGCCATGTGCTTGTAGATTGTGTACCATCTTTATCAGAGCTGCTGGTGTCAGGTACTATCGGTTCATACGGTCATTCGTTTGGTTGTTTTGAAGCCATGGTTCTGTATTATATTGTCCATCATTCCAGGACTCTCACACTTACCCCGAGTCCAACCTTGGGCGTTACGTTGTGGATATCCAACAAACAGCACAGGGGTACATGAAGAACCTACTTAGACAGAGTAATGCATACGCGTACCACTAACCGATTGACCCGTTGAATCTGGGTAGTGACAATCTCATTCAATCAGTGCAATAAAAAGTAAGATGTTCAAAAATATGAAATTCGGTATACGTTGACAATGACACAAAGTGTTTCAAAGAAAATAACTGATCGAATGACGTCCCAAAATACCCTCCGACGTGACACCTTTGTGGGTGGCTCCTGATTGGCCAGATCAGGTCCATTCGACCACCTGTCTACGTCCGAAGTTAAGGCCAAAGCAGTGTATTGGACAGGCGTGAAGACTAACCGGGTCTATGTTTTTTCTCAACTAGAAGAATTTCTTACTCGAGGGCTTTCGAAACGCACACCATGGGAGAACAACGTGCTCTTCTCCTTTTTCAACTAGGGCTTAGGACTGGCTATTGCGAATACTTCATTTATTTTAGTTGCATCCCCCATTGAGCACTCCTCAATCCAGGAACCACGCCAAGGATAGAGTGTTTTAACGGATACCAAAAGCACACGCCTACGTTGGAAATTAGAATTAAGCCTCATATGTTATCTGTCATTCTTCGATAAAAGCGAGCCGTAAGCCACATGTTCCTCCTTGGCAACTAAGTACATCTACTGCCCTTTTGACCTTGCTTCCACAAACAAATCGGAGGTTCACTCCCTGCAGTTCAAATATAAATATGCCGAAATAAAGTCTTGGTATTGTGCGTATACAGGAACTTATACAGATGGATCGAAAAATAGTGAACGAGTATCATCTGCTGTTGTTACTGGTGATCACGTCAGTCACCACAACCAAAATAACAAATATAAGTTATATTTTCAAAGCTGAGGTCAAAGCGTTACGCCAGCTCTTGAACACAGTGTGAATGTGAAAGAAAAGAAGTTGATAATATTTTTCGACTCGCTTTCTTCTTTGGTAGCCTCACTCAACCCCAAGTTGAAGAACCCTCTCATTTTGGAAGTTAGTGAGAATTTAAATACTCTCATGTCTGACCAATATGATATCGTCTGTGTCTGGTTGCATGAACACGTTGGTATCTCCCGTAACACCACAGCAGATCGTGCAGCAAAACAGGCCCTGAACATGCCTATCACTGAGTTTAGGAATCCTTCCAGTGATTATAAACGATATATCTGTCAATATATCAAATTTATGTAGCAGCCTGAATGAGGTGGTGCAACAAATAACAAGCTTCATCGCATTTCATATTATATTGCATATAATTACTGGTCTGTTAACCTTTGCAGAAAAGATCACGTAATGTTGACGGTTGACACGATGTCATATTGGTCATACACAGCTTACACATTCTTTTTTGTAAGAGGGTTAATGTGACCAGAATATATCCCTTGTAAGCAATGGTCGAGAGTGGAGCACATGCTTTTACATTGAAAAGATAACAATCTTATCAGACGGCAGTTGTTTTTAATGTGTTTCTTCGAGACCTAATTTACAACACAAATTATGATACAAATCCGTTGTTCCTCCAGGAAACCAACCTTTTTAACACATATTAAATTGTTTTTGTTCTTTTAAACTTTCTTCCCTACATTTCTATTCAACAGGTTGATTTACACCGTATTCTTTACACTACTGGTCCCATTTTCGCATTACTGTATTCACTAATTATTTATTCCACATGTTCAGTCCAGATTTCATCACCTCTTTTTTACTTCGAGGAAAATGGGTACCTATTTTTTTGTAATCCATGTTTTTTATTGCCACGTTATATCCTTAAATGCTGATGTGGCATCAGAAACAAATAAATAAATAAATCCATCCCCAATGGCTGTTACGTGATGCTCTAATGTGATATTTTGCGTTCCTTTATACCAATAAGAAATGATTGACTTCCTTTTGAGGTACAACGTGAGGGAAGATATATATAATATACCCATAGTAGCTTGGTGTACCAAATGTTCACCACGAGTGGTGAAGTGGTGTTAACCGCGAGCCTTTGGCGCGCGGTTAACACCACTTCACCACAAGTGGTGAACATTTGGTACAGCAAGCTACTTTGGGTATATTTTATTTGTACCATGATCGTCAGATTATCAAGAGTCGCTATTATTTTTTTCTCGATTGTACTGAGCACCGGACGTACATACGTGCGAATCTGTTTTTGTTTACACAAGCATCGGTGGGCGGTACATCCGCTGTCAATTTTATCGCCGAAACGAAACGGAAAACCAAACGGGTCCTTTTTCATTTTAAGAGCGTAATAACATACCATTTCGAGTTATGGATGCTTTATTAACATGAGACACTGCACGTTTGTTAAGTTTTGGTGTCTTATGGGGTAAACGTAATAAATAACTGCCACTTTCATTTCACTCTTCGCGAGGCGTCGTGCTATAAATGTAGACAAGTTCGCATTCAGATCAACGTCACCAAAGGTCAACTTGGATGTAGTTCCACTGTAGGAGTAAATTTTAACTATGAAAATTGCTGGCGTGTTCACCACTGTTGGTGTGTACAGCTAGCTACAATTTATGTCAGAGGCTTTTCATATATTGTAGAATAGGTAATCATGGTATAAATACTGATATTGATACCCACCACAATCCTCCAGATGTGACATATCCCGACATCCTTCCACTTCTCCATTTTCGTCAAGGCTTAAAATGCAACTATGTTTTCTACTTGTAATAATTCCATTTTTGCATAGCATTTGGGTGTGTGTAGAGTTCAGAATTTCTGAAAGATAAAATAAATTACCTTTTCAAACAAACCAGTAAATAAACGTGGAAATCAGTTACCCTATCCCCTACAACACAGCGTACACAAAACAAGCCCTACTGGTGATTAGCTTAGGGGTTAGGGGATCCTTGGGATCTCATTTGACCATTCCCTACTAGGGGAATCTCGGACAGAAATAACCTTGACGCATTTAAAACGTCGCCAATAGATTCAATGCTTGATGGGGCAGAGAACCTTTCTCATGAGAAGTGAGGGATTAAACTGGCGCTCCTATATGTTTACAAAGAATTGACTCACTCAGCAAACCCCACTTAGCAATGTGCCTCAGAGCCTCAAAAGGTTGAGTTTTTTTAACAAGCACCAGAAACATACTCTTCTTTTGGGAAAAACAATGCACGAATGGTGGATCCCGTTGCACTTGAGTGAGGTTCGGTTCGATTAATGAGAATCATGTACCACATATTCCTCCTTGGCATCATAGAAAACCTACTGTTATGTTGGATCATGCTTTCGCAAAAAAGTCTACGTATAGAACATATAAAAAAGGATTTATACAGATGGATCTAAAGACGTCGGCAAAGTATCATCGACGGTTGTGGCTGGTGATCACGCCAACTCTATCAGAATACTAAATACAAGTTATTTTCCCAGCTGATGTTAACCCTTTACCCAACGTAACGGCCAAAACCGGCCAGCGCTATTCTCAAAAATCGCCAATTAATTTTCAAAATATTTTCATTTTTTGTCTCAAAAACATAGGTTATGACCCCTCGTTGGAACGAGCTCGTCGAGCTCGTTCCAACGAGGGGTCATAACCTATGTTTTTGAGACAAAAAATGAAAAAAATTAGTTATTCAAGAATTTTTTTTGCAAGTGTCGTCTGCTTTTCATGTTAGGTAAAGGGTTAAAACTTTGTAACTAGCGCTTGAACATAACGAATATGGACAAAAAAGGGAATCGATGAGAATTTCGGACTTTCTTTACTGTTTGCTAACATTACTGAACCCCGAGTTGAGGAACCTTTTATTTTGGAACTTTGTGAGAAGTTGAGTACTCTCATGTCTGAAAAAATATAATATTGTTATTGTGGTGATTTGTGGTGTGTTGTGGGTCACATAAGAATATGTCACATCTTTCTGGTTGCTGGATGCTATGCCCAACTAGCAGAGGACTTATTCCGGCGCACTTGATATTTAACATAGACTCGCGTACAATTCAAAGAGGTCTGGACATCATCGATTGTGCGACTCTCATACCCGAGTTTGGTAATTTTTCTATTTGAATTTCAAGATTAGTGGTTTCGAAAAGTTTAATTATAGATAACCGATCATTTTGCATATTCTGAGTGTAAATACTAAAAGTTAAATCAGAACATCGCTTCCCTGTAAGAGATGGAGTCGTCCAATTTTCCATTTGTTGTGACAATTTAATGTCGTGAAAGTTTATTTTCTCAGCAGAACTTATCAATGTAAATTTCAAATTGGCGTGTGCACTTTTAATTTCTTTGTGGAATAACTGTGTTCCCAAAATTAAGAACAATTTACATCTGCGTATCGGAAGTAAGCTTTGCGACTATTAGAACTGAACCGTAGAACAATATAACTCTAAAAATTTGCAATTGTTCTGGGGTCTAACCAGGGCCTACAGCACCCTAATCGAAGCTGCCTCTGGAACACATTTTCAGGCCTGTTTCATTAGAAAGCACACACTCGATGGACAACTGTTGATATAACCCATACAGAATTAAATATGAGCGCATGCATTCTCATGCATCGCCATGTGATAGAGCTGCATGTGTTAAAACTGGAACCAGAGGCCAGTAAAGCACGGACGGGCGAACTGCATTCTGACAAAACAATAATTTCAATGGACGGTAATAAAATCTGCCTGGGGGACAGACCAGCGTCTGGAGTGGGATGTTGAATTATTTCTAGCACGTGCGTTCTGTCCTGATAAACTCATGAACTATTCTATAATATGGCATGAATGTGTTATTCATAATGTTCAGACTAGATATGTACAGTTTTGCGAGTAACCTATGAAGATCTGTTTTGTTTTATTACACAATCTTTTAACAGATCATACTGCTCCTCGGGTAAAAGACGCAGTACAATTTCAATAGAATGATTATACGAAAAGTTGAAGATTTCTGTGGACGAAACATGACGTCTGCAGCTGGATTCGAGTAAACAAGTCTGTGGACAGTAATGCCCAAAACCCCTGTAGTACAGTTGTGGTAGATTGGTCGTAATCCACGTGTGGGTAGTGATGTCCACGCATGCTTTTTACCATGTAATGAAGATTATCAGCAGAAAAATTCAAATTAATGAAGTGCCGGTTTGTTCGCGGTGCTTCACTAATTATTTTTTTTTATAATTATTCCTATAATTGGGGTTTGGGATTTAACCCTTTACCCAACGAATCGCCCGCATCCACCCGCGTAATATGCAAATTCAGCAGCTGAAAAAAATATTATTTTTCGAAAAATGTCAGCCAAACCATATCATGTGACACCTCCATGGAACGAGCTCGTCGAGCTCGTTCCGAAGAGGGGTCACATGATATGGTTTTGTTGAAATTTGTTGAACAATATTAAACAACAAGATTCAAAATAATAAATTTTGACATCGTCTGCGTTGGGAAAAGGGTTAATATTCTCGCGTCCGTGTAAATATTACCCACCAGTGGAAAGAGCCCAGTCCATGGCGACCGTGCCGTAATTACACATCAGTGTGGAAGATGATGGAGAGTTATTGACATGAAGATAACCATACATTTCGGTTAAGTCCAATATTAAAGAGATCAAATAAGGTGATATTGTATCTCAACTACTCCTCTTGGGTGAGTTTCCGGAAGATTGTCTTAATTTCATTTACATAATTTTTGTTCCATGCGAAATGATTTGCAACTGGTAAGTCATCATGATTGTTGATATTTTGACGATGTCTGGTGATCGAACTACATAATGTGGAGAATATATTAAGCTGTAATCCCCTCTCCTTCTCTTCATCCTGTATATGCAGTCGAATTTTAATATTTATTTGCCTCATTACATGTGTCCCGGTAGAGGTTAAAAATGATAACTATTTCCTAATATATAATTGTACAATGTTGGACACGCTGTTTTCTCTAGGAATTGAGTTACGCTAATGGTGTAGTTTGACAGGGACAGAAGTGAACCCAGCAACAAGCAGGAGCTTATGCGAGCTGTCTCCTTGCACGGAACATACACTCGTATATTGTAAACATGACAAGGAACCCATATACCTGCGTAGATGCAGTGAAGTTTACTTTTTGTGTGAATTGTAGATGCTTAAATCGATGATTAGTCGTGTTTTCCAACGTCATAGTTTCACCCGAACGTGTCTCGTTAGTATGAATTGGGTGTGATTGGGGATATGCTTGTATTATGTGAGGAATGCGGCTCTAAATTCGAATATGCTTTTTTTCGCGCATTGAGAAAGACTGCGAATGGTGGAAGGGCCCGAGGTATACCTTTATGTTACTACGTCATTCTTATAGAAAACTCATCTTACCGGGAATTCTGCGGGTGAAGCAAGTATTCGCTGAGTCATACACAGTGCTCCCAAAAAGACGCATTGATGTTTTAGGATTCGGGAAACTGAAAAAAAAACAACGCTTCTCAGCTGGCTTTTTCACGAATGACCTTCGAATGAGTGAGTTCAGCAGAAGTTTCAACATTTGTTGCAACCCTGTACTTTAGCTCACCACTGCCCCAGGGTGGAGCCAACAAACATAAGAAAACAAAGAAAACGATACCCCCTCCCCCTCCCCCCCCCCCCCCACACACACACGTACGCACGGAATTAAAATAACGATTCTCACAAGCTTTTCATTTAAACTTGAGAGTCACAGTAGTTTCATTAAACTATCATTGGAAGTTTTGGGGTTTTTTTTTCAGATCAATGGGAGTCATTGCTTTTAGGCTACCAGATGCACTGTCAGAACTTTCTGTTCGGCGTCATCTAAAAACAGAAACTAGTATATATTTCTTGATTCCGTGCTGTTAGAGACTTGAGACAAAATATAGATTAAGTATGGAAACACAACAGAAAGACCAAAAGAAATTAGAAATGTCTTCATAAAAATAACGTTATGTGCTGTTTAGGGGTTGTGGTGTGCCACAAGAGGAGAATTTGGTTGCTCGGTACCCAAGATAATGTAACTCGGAGGGCGGAACTTAGGAGCCAAAGGCAGACCAAACATGCAATAATCTAGCGTATTTTCAGCTAAACCTACCAGTAGCCCCGATGTAAGTGTCTATACTCTTGAAAAGTCTCTCGTTGAGTTTAGATCTGCAGGATATGCACCCATGCAGCAGAATATCCATGTCGATGTTGCATGGGAGAAGGTCAAACATTTTTCCATTCTTACATCTGAATTTTACGGATAACTGAGTAAGTATATGTTCACTAGTATCAAGCACACAGCAGCTGCAGCGTGAAGGCCTTGTCGATTATTATACAGCTGTTCATTGAGATTGCTACAAAGCAGTCGTGACCTGCAGAGTTGGATTTGGGTTTTGCGTGTTTTTTTTATAATAAAAAAAACCTTTAGAATGATTAATATATCTTTATTTAGGTACGAAGTAACCTGGTGTAATTATTTGTTGTCGTACCGTCTATGGGCATATAATTCCACAGTGTGGTGGTTGGTGCAAACGAGGACAGACGTAATGTGGATCGCCAGTACTGACAAATCCCTTCTGTCACAGAGGGCATACTCGTGGGACATCGTGAAGGCACGAGGAACCAGTGCAGATAAATACACCAGAACAAGGAGCTGATGCATTTTAAAAATCGTTTCAGTTTTTGTTTTTGTCTGTGAGTTCTTACCTTTTCCCATACAGTGTCGTGATATAAAAAGATCTTCACTGGCACTCCTTTCTGCCCCAGTGACTATCCAAGCGGCTAATGTTTGTTTGTTTTTTTCAAATACCAGAACTTCGAATTCAGCAAAATTGTACCACACGCTGTAGACATAGTCGAGAAGGGGACGTATAAAAGCAGAGTATATTTTCCACGGCCCTGCGATCCAGAGCAAGTTGTATTGTTCATAAAAGGCTATTAGTGTCGAGACTTTAGACGCTATTTTCGAGATATGATCTCCCCATGAGCCTCGGTTATTAAATGGTACTCCGAAGTGCTTATGGTTGTCTACCTTTTCCACGCCTCTACCGGACATAATCAAGCACTAAATGCGTGACTTCGGGAAATTTGCGTGTAACGATCCGTGAATCCGCATTGTTCGGGTTGAAATGTGCCAGCTGTAGCACAACGCCTTACGGGATTCCTAATTTATACAAGGGATATGTATGATAAATGTATGTAATATCTTCAATCTATTGTACCTTCTTCACATGCAACTGGACTAATATCAATCAACGCCAACATCTGTCTAGGGTCAGTCATTTGCACAGCCCACAGAGGTATGTCTACTAGTGATGTATTCAGAGTTGTCCTTATCCAGACGTAAGGTTCTTTTCTGGAAAGGAATCTCAAACCATCCATATTACACAGCAGCCTGTAAAAAACATATATAACACTAGAGGAAGTGATTGTACCTCCGGAACAATACACAGTATTTTCCTTAGTGGTTTTACTCACTGTTCTACACAGCAAGTCTGAAGGGGGCTCGATACCAAATAAAAATTTGAATTTTTTTCGGTTTTGTGAAATGTTTTGGCAGAAAGGTGTTAACCAACTACCATTTTGTGCCCTTGATTAATAGAGAAGTGTATTACAGTCATTCCTGTGAAAAGTTCAAGTCCATCGCCCCTTCCAGTCCAAAAATATCGGCTCCCGCATATTTGGGCGTTTTTGGGCGGTTTTGGCTGGAAAAACATTTTCTGCAATATGCGGATAGTTTTATTTATCAAACTAATGAATCTAGACATAATAAAGGAAAAAAAAAGACAAGAACATTTTTTTCAATTTTTGGTCACAGAAGCCAAATGAAGAACAACTCCAATTCCAAAAGACGATAACTGTTCATGTGCACTGTGAATTCAACATTTCTAACCTTAGAAGCTTTCAAATCATCCCCGTTGTTGAGTACTCTGACGACAAAGTAGCCTGGTCGTAACAAAAGGTTCCGAAGCTGACCGAAAATTTTCAGTGTAAAAAAAAAAAAAAAAAATTTTTTGTCTCAAAATTGAACGAAACATAAAAAACGAAAAATTTTTTTTTTGATTTTTCGACCGCCATTTTGGATTAACGAAAAATCGAAACGAAATTCTTTCGATTTTTCTTATAAAGCGGTATCACTGCCTTCAATTTGGATCCCTTTTAGAGGGCTCATTATATTTAAATCGTGATATTTCATTCCAAAATGGCCGATTTTCGAGATAACTTTCCGTTTTGTGAAAAATGTTGGCAGAAAACATGAAAAATGGAAAAAAATACCGATTATGTTTGTTTTAGACAAGAGTAGTTCTGACCAGTCTGTCGAGGAATTAAGTCGATAGCATTTTTCTTTCATGAGATATTGGCCTATGAATATTTGGGCGTTTTGGGGCGTTTTTGCCCAACAAGAAACATTTTGCCCCATATACTGATGGTTTTATTTATTAGGACTCATGGCCATCATTGATAGTTTTAATTTAGAGAACTAATGAACCTAGACATAATAAAGTAAAAAAAAAAAACACAAGAAAATTTTTTTCAATTTTTGGTCACAGTGTCCTGAAGCCATGTTTGACTGCTAGCAGAAGCCAAACGAAGAACAACTCCAATTCCAAAAGACGACATCTGTTCATGTACACTGTGACTTCAACATTTCTACCCTTAGAAGCTTTCAAATCGTCCTCCTTGTTGGGTACTGTGACGGCAAAGTAGCCCGGTGGTAACAAAAATTTCCGACTTTTGGTCGAAACCGAAAATTTTTCTGGTGGAAAAAAAATATATTTTTTTTCGTCTCCAAATGGCCTGAAACGCATAAATAACCGAAAATAAAAATACGATTTTTCGGCGGCCATTTTGGATTGTCGGAAATTCGAATCGAAATTTTTTCGATGTTTTTTATAATTCGGTGATACAGTCTTCATTTCTAAGCCATTTTGGATGGTTCAGCATATCCATGTCCCGAGATTGAGTTCAAAAATGGTCAAATTTTGAAAAAAAAATTTGTTTAGAAAAATGTTTTGGCAGAAAGGTGTTAACTACATACATTTTTGTACCATACGCTGATAAAGGGGTGTATTGCTGACATGTCTGCGAAAATTTCAAGTCAATCGCCCTTTCCAGTCCAAAGATATGAGCTCCCAACTATTTTTGTTAAAGGGTTAACAAAAACATTTTCAGAAAAATGGGAATATGACGGGGGCTTACAACTTATGACCCTTTATGAGTACAGAAACTTTAAAAAAAACATCGTCAAGAGCGTTTTCGAGAAATAGTGAAAATAAAAGTGTGGAAGAATAATAATAATAAAAAAAAAAAAAATAATCAATGCAATAACAAATAGATTTTCCCTTTAGGAAAATCCAAATAAATACTTGGTCGAGAAGATGAATCAAAATGCATTTGTGCGGTTGGGAGATATTGACTTCGGATTCTTCTCTTCCACTTGTTGAAATATGTGCTTCTGTTTATTTTTTAAAAGGGTCACAGACTAATCGTAGATATTCATAAATAGACTGTTAAACTGACCAATGGCATCTACGAACCGACTGTACTCACTCATTTGCACGATATATGAGCTGCACTAATTACTTTTTACAGCCAAAATTACCAACACCCGCTTTATCGTGTATGCAGTAACTATTGATATGTTGTTTGTGTAACAAATCGGGAGAGAAGTGCGGGAGCCGAAGTCCGAACTGCCGACCTCTAGCACACAAGACGACTTATTTACCACGAGGCCAAGAGACCCGGACCAACCAGGCTTGTTGGTAAATGGCCCTTTATACCTCGACAGCTACAATACTGTCGCCGTGGACTGGTCACTTTCCACGTGTGGCCAACATTTCCACGGACGCAATAATATTAGATTCCATGCACTAATTACAGGAATAATCAACAAAAATTTAATTAATGAAGCACCGGGTACAAAAATTAAAATTTTGCTGATGAAGATTTATACTACCTGGTAAACACATGCGTGTACATAACTGCCCACGTGTGGATTATGATCAATCCACGGCGACCGTACTGTACACTACTCTCACGTTCTTTTGCGATTCAACCCCAGTGAATAGCACACCAGATTCCACCTCGGGGCGGTCAAAACCCACAGTGCTTCACCACGGTACTCACAATGCCACCAACTGCTGAAGGCTGGTCATGGAACAAATGTGATAGATCGATAGAGATGTGCAGGATCCGAGGCTCGAACTGTAGACCTCTAGCACACAAGGCAACCGATTAACTGCGAGACAAGAGATACGACCCAGCCAGGTTGGTTGGTAAATGACCCTTATGCATCGACCGCTAAATTTGTAAATGTTGTCAAGTATGCTGTCAAGAATGTTGTTTATATATGTGCTAAATTAAATATATTCTATTTGGTATGTAAACATTCCAATCTATTTTGGTTGAGTCACTATGTATCACGGCGATAGCTTGTTAAATAAATCGATTCTGTGTTGAATCGTGACTTTGAACTGTTGTGATGCAGCCAATCTCATGTAAACTGTTCATTTTTATTGTAGGTGTCCTTTATATAAAGAATGTACTTTTTAACATTCCTCTGGAAAAGTTGTTTTGTTTGCTGGTTCCTTTCCGAGGGTTCAAACCATCTCTTTTTATCATCCGTTCGGGATAACGTTTTTATAAAATAAAGCCATTAATGAAAGCATGTAAAGACGATCTTTTTTACATGTTTGACCATGATGATCCAATGATTATTTATTCGGACGCACCCCAGACCCATGATGTTGGAGAAAACAGGGTCATCTGGTTTCATTACCTAGCAAGCAATTGGAGTATTTTCCCCAAATTTATTTTTTTGAATTTTGCGTTCGCAATTGCATTTTTAATTTTTATTTTTAATTTCTCATTTCGAATATTCATTTTCATATTCCCTTTTACATTTTAATTGTGAATTTAAGTTTATTTTTAATTTTCGTTTGCTACAGTACGTGGAGAGTGTATTATTCACCTGATGAATAATTGCAATTTTGTTGCAAAGCGAAACCAGCACCAGCAACGTTTCAGCCAATGTACACAATTTGAAAGTTATAGCTTGGTTGATGACTCCACTTGGCGGGTGATTTAGTTACAATCCACTCTCCACGTACTGTATATTAATCTGAAATTATATTTTTACTATTATTCCACTTTGAAAGTTCACTTTCTGATGTAATTTATGAATGCTGTTTCTGTAACGATATGTAATATATTTGTAAACAAAATAAAATGCAAAAAATGTAATATGATTGCAGCTGTAAAAAAAAACAAAACATGATATCTAGTGAACATATATGTATCTTGTTTACTATATACTGACGAAAAAAAAGAAACGCAGGTTCAGTTTTGGTAATATATATGTTTTATCCACAGACCAAATGTAGTACAATTTGACACATAGCTACCCCAGTGTACTGTCTAAAGAGTCCTTGGTTAAAATTCAGTCAACCATAACCAGGTGCGAGGCTGGATGCTTTCAACAGACATTTTCGACCGAGCGTGCATCCGGGGCACTCACACGTCCTATGGGCTTAAAAACATACAAATCGAAGTTTTGAACAGTACACATCGATTGCACATTTTTAATCAACTCGATTGAAAAGCAAAATGCCGCGATTGTCCGAAGTTAATAGTTGTAAGGCTATTGCTCTAATTTTTCAGGGCCAATCGCAACGTCTCGTAGCCCAACAGTTTGGGTGCCATGAGTCGACGATAGCTCATTTAGTTGGGCGTCTCAGAGCCACAGGGAGATTAGTTGACCGTCCCAAGAGCAGACGTCCGCTCGTTACGTCGCCACGTCAAGATAGAGGCATACGTCTCTCACACCTCCGTAACCGATTTCAGATGGCGACGGAGACTGCGAGTCAGGTTGTGGGCACTCATGGTCGCCGAGTTTATCCAAGAACAGTTAGGAATTGGCTGCGAAAGTTCAATGTAAGGCCACGACGTCCCTACGTTGCTAAACAACTTACACCCTGGAGACAACAAGACCTATTGCAATGGCAGCGGGCACAGGCACCGAATCGGGTTCACTGGGGACGTGTGTTATTCACTGACGAGCCTCGGTTCACGCTTTACAGGTCAAATGGACGACAACTTTGCTATCGACGTCGAGGTGAGCAATATTCTGACGCGTGCGCCAAGGAAAACGATATATTATGGGGAGGGTCTCTTATGGTTTGGGGACGATTTCTCATTGAGTGAAAACACCTGTCGTGGTCATCTAGGTTCTTATGCCTCACGTCATTCCACTTGTCCATGGGAGTAACGTTACGTTGCAGCAGAATAACGTGAAGCCGCACGTTTGTGGGTCTGCCGTGACTTCCTCAACCAAAACAAAGTCCCAGTTTCCGATTGGCCACCCTATAGTCCCGACTTGTCCCCGATCGAGCATTCGCAGAACGAGCTGGACAGGATGATCAGTAGGTGCGTCAACGTCTCAAACAACGCCAGTCACCTCACGCAGGGCCTTCTTCGGGAGTAGAGTAACACCCCACAGAGGACCATAAACAGCTTGATGGGGTCATGGAAGGAGAGTTAGAGCAGCGACTGAATCCTGGGGTGGTCACACCCGATATTGATTTTGATCAGGAAATGGCGTATGGTACCCAAATTTTAACGTTTTCCGTACAAACACCGTCAGTGTTAAGACAACAAACCTCGTCAAATTTTAAAATCAGTAATGGAGATATAACATCAAAATCCAAACAAAGAAATAATCATCCATAACACATTCGAAATATACTCGCCCAAAAAAGAAAGTGTGCATTGCAGAAATTGATCAAACTCCAAAAAAATAATTTCGTAGGTGTAAAGAGTGTTAACCTGTTCATGAATAAGTTATATTGAACACAAAAACAGCTTTCCTCGTTAAAATTGCATTAACGTTAAATGACGTGCAGCACGTCTGTGAAAAGGCATGTTTTGCACGTGGAGAGTCTGAAAATTCACGCAGCAGTGTGAATCCTTGGGTATTTAAACACTAAAGTAAGGCCTTCCTATCGTTCACATTCAAACTTGCGCTGCTGTTAAAACGACTCCACATTAGCATTCCAAGATTGACAATGAATCAACGTATCCTTGCCCTGGGTATGATTAGAGCTGGCAGAACACACAGAGAGGTTGCCCAGCATTTGAACTGCCACCGTAACACTGTAGACAGGCTAGTCCATCGACATGCACAACATGATGACGTTCGAGACGGCCCCCGCTCCGGGAGACCCCGAGTTACCACCCCTGCACAAGATCGGTATATCAGTGTCGTCCATCTCCGGAACCGGCAACAAAAGGCAACGACGACAGCCAGGAACATCCCTAACCTGAGACGGATACATCCTCAAACAGTAATCAACCGCCTGAGAGAATACGGCTTACGTCCTCGAAGACCTGCAATTCGTCCGAGTTTGACGTTATGTCATCGTCGTGCTCGACTGCAGTGGTTTAGAGTAGGGTTAGGGTTAGCCTAACCTAACCCTAACCCCAACCCTAAACTAACCCTAACCCTAACCTAACCTAACCCTAACCCTACCTAACCCCACCTAACCCTAACCTAACCCTACCCTAACCCACTTCCATGCTAACTTGTTCGCTTCCATGAGGCGTAGATGCACAGCAGTAGTCGATGCAGACGGAGGTCATACCAGATATTGAGTGTGTGACTTTTGTGTTTGACCCTTAGTGTCTTTGACTCTCCATGGCACCAAGAGTATTCGTCGTAGCATAATGAAATTTCTCGAGTTGATCACAAATTTATTCATCTGTGATTGAATAAAATTTCCATGAATGAAAATGATATATATCTTTTTTAGTGTTATTTGTTAGCATGCACCCTTTTTTTTGGGGGGGGGGGGGGGGGGGAGAGTATATTTACCACAGAAAAAAAACAAAAAACTTTTGTTTCTTTATCCGCTAGTATTCCTTCATTGTAGATAAAATGTGGCTATATACGTATATGTAAAATTGTCCTTATGAAAAAAGTCACGTATTTGCAGAACTATATCTGGCTTATTACGCAACAGAACACCACACGAACTTATTTATACACATATAGAAAGCCATTTCTGTATGGGAATTATTTTTATCTACTTTATACGTAAAAACAGTAACGTTTTATCTTTTATCGTTATCGAAAACTCGCCGTCAATAAAAAATCTTTTATCGTTACTGCAGTAAGAATAAAAGTCACGTGATATCGCAAGAATACAACGTTCACGCCCATCTCATTTGCATGACGTACTATTTCATTCAACACTTTGAATAACTAATTATCGCTGCCGCGGATCGAAACAAATAAAACGGGGCGTATTTATCGAAATGTATTGAATAAAAAAGAAGGCCATTAATTAAACTTACTGAATTGTAAAAATATAATTTGACGGAAAAGAGTAAAAATTAGTAACTTACACTTTTTTTTTCCATGTTTTCGATAATATTTTGAATTCAAAAAGCCGAAAACAATTAAGCTCGGAAACGTCGTCTGCCAATAATCCGTAATCCGTCTGTTGTTAAAAATTTGTGAAACTTTTATCTTATCATAAATTTGTAAAAATCATTATGGATGATCACTGGGATGACTTTGAGGTGGATAATTTCCTGCTATTGAATAGCGAGGACTTCTCAGAGGACTGTAAATCTCCACCTTATTTTAATTTAGATGCTAGTGTTTTGACCGGTGTCTCGTCATCGCCTGTCCTGTGGGCTTTTCGATCGTCAACACCAAATCATTTTCCAAATGAGAGCATAGTTTCTAGTTTAGCACCAAGTAATGACAATTCTTTACCAAGTACAATTTTCGCATCAAATGTAGGCCTACCAGTTGAACCCACTACTAGTAGTACTTCTACTAGTACTATAAGGAGTACAGTGCCGACAGAGACACTAAAATCTGCCACCGTTTCACGAAAACCTCAGTTTATTGAAATAACTGAAACTGACAAGGCAAATTTCATTTCAAATATGAAAAACGCGAACAGTCAGCGTAAAGTTGCAAGTGTGATGAAAGCATTTACTCGATTTGTTGAGACCACAGGCAGTCAGTCTGATTCGATATTATCATTACCCCCACAGCAGTTGGACAATTTAATTGGGCAGTTTCTATTGTCAGTGCGCAAAGCTGATGGTGCCGAATATGAACCCGACAGCCTCACGTCGTACCAGCGCGGTATCGAGCGATTTCTGCGAGAAAACAACTACGGCTATAATATAATAACTGATCGACAATTTGAAACATCTCGGCTTGTCCTGGCCAGTAAAAGAAAGGAATTAAAACAGAAAGGCAAAGGGGGGAAACCCAACCGCTCAGAGCCCCTGACAGAGAGAGAAGAGGAGATTCTTAGTGATAAAAATATAACTGGGTGTCATGAACCACAGGCTCTAACTAACAGAATGTGGCTGAATAATACTAAACATTTTGGTATGCGGGGTGTCACGGAAAATCACAATTTACGTTGGGGCGATATTGAACTGAAAAAAGACGAAAATGACCAAGAATATTTGGAATATTCAGAACGAAACACAAAAACTAGAACAGGAACATCGTCAACTCACCTTAGACAGTTCAAACCAAGAGCCTATGCCATTCCGGGAAATATTGATAAGTGCCCAGTATATGCGTATAAACAATTTGAATCCAGACGTCCTCCACAGATGAATCATCCGGAAAGTCCATTTTACATTGGGATCTGTCACAACAGAAAGTCGGACGACTCCTTCTGGTTTAAATCACAGCCTACAGGTGTGCACAAACTCAGACACATCATGCAAAACATGGCCCTACAAGCTGGATTTTCCGGGAAAAAAACAAACACTAGTGCAAGAAAAACAACTTGTACGAGACTGCTGCATTCTGGAATCGCACCGTCAAAGGTCCAGCAGCTTTCGGGTCACAAAAACATTACAAGCGTAAACAATTACGCCGTAGCGTCTGATCGAATGCAGCATGAAATGTCAAATATTTTAGCCGGTGTTGACCCAAATGTAAATATTCCTGTCAGGAAGACTATGTCTTGTAGGGAAAATCCAAAAGTTCAAGGACATCAAATTCCTGGCACGCCGGCAAGCTGTGGGCACATTTCCTCACAGACACATTTCTGTAAATCCAACAATTCTTCCTTGAATCATGAATCAAATTTCCCTCAACATATATTCAACATTACGGGAAATTGTACAATCCAGTATATAAACAATCCTCCGAGTCAAGAACATTCACATAAACGACGAAGAATTATGGTAATCGAAAGTGACAGCGATTGAAATTCAGTGAACGAAAGAACTAATTTGTTTACGCATTTATTAAAAGTCACGTTACGCATTAAGAAAATAGTTCTCATTTTATCTCCCTTTTGCACATTTTTTTTCAGCGAAAAATCACTAGTGATATCATTTCTCAATCAGCCATGCTCTATTCCATCGTATCTTCCAAGAAGTCCAGTTGGCAAAGCTTAATTCTGTGTTTTTATTTTTTAGGCCGTTTCAATGTCGTTTTGTCAACTTTTGCGAATCAGCTGATTTTTGCAAGTGGACTCGCTGTTAACCCGGGAGTGGGGCAGGTGGGGGTGTAGATAAAAGGGTTATATACACATGGTGTTTGTAAAAAATCTTTTATCGCGACTCGAGCGTTTTCGGGGGCTACATAGCTACTCGTCGCTGCGAGACTCGTAGCTATATCTGCCCCCGAAAACGCTCTCGTCGCGATAAAAGATTTTTTACAAACACCATGTGTATATAACCCATATTTATCGCTCTGTCAGCACAACACCCCCCCCCCCCCCCCCCCCCCCAGTCGTTATGAGAATGTGAATTAACATATTGAAGAACGAAAAATCAAAAGGTAAAATGAAAATAAAAAATATAAGAAGAAATTAATACGAAAACTGGATATTCAAAATTAGGAAGGGGAGTTTCTTTTTTCGGTTTACCGGTTTGGTTCCTTTTTTTACAAGAAACCAGACAACTGAATCGCAAGGCCCTGTAAAGAGCGGCCGAAGGGTTTTACTGTGTTTGTGCATAAACTGCTCAAACTATCTCACTGGGGAGAAACTGGGCTAGCGACCACTATGGAGTCTCCTCACTTAGTTTATCCGGCTAAACGGGGGGAGTGGGGGGGGGGGGGGGGGGTACGTCGTGTTCCCATTGTCACATTTTCTCCCTTATTGAATCGTCCTGTGGACGAGTCAATAAAGGCGATAATGCGAGAACACAACGTAGTTTCGATAAACCTTATTCATTTGATTTGTTCCCCCGATTTATGATTTTTTCGGACTGTATAGGCTTAGTAAAAAAACTTATTCATATGATTTGTTCCCCCGATTTATGTTTTTTTCGGACTGTATAGGCTTAGTAAATGGTACCCTAGAACCCATAGAGAAGTTACGCTGAGCCCAATAGAGACAGGGCTTTGTGGTGAGTGGTGTCTGACAAACTATTGCGGATTATTTCTAAGTTAAGGAGCCTGAAATGTTATTTGGTGTCTAACCTTAGCACATAGAAAAACCGAAGCCGAGGTTTTTCATGAAACCGATCCAAACTCGAAACTGATCAGGTCAAAATGTCATAATAAGATGGACTGAATGCTGATCAGGTAGTCAAATTTTCTCACCAAACTTTCAATCTTTGCAGTGACAATTCTTATACAAGATTTTCGCGATGGCAATTTGAACAGGAAGAGGTATTTTCATTTCTCTTGTAAATAGCCTTTGAAAAATTCTTGAGGCTGTTTTCTGGATGGGAAATGGACTCGTAACCTAAGTGGACAATAGTTACTTAGTCTCCCCGACAAAGGGGCAAACATGTCGTGTTCTCGCTGACATATTTTCTCCCTTGCTGACTCGTCCACCTACATATGTGACAATGAGAATCAAACATAGCTTATGGGAATCTTATTAATTTGTTACCCTGATTTAAGGTCTTTATTTTCAGCCTCAGTTCAACGTCGAGTCCGGTTTGTCCTCGGATCGATGACCGTCTGAGCGATCGATTCGGACTCCCGCGTTGTGTCCTTGGACAACGCACTTAATTCCTATTGTCCTCACGGGGGCACGACGACGCCAGGTTCTAAGGCGTACTGCACGTCGATTGTGGGCAAGACTTCGACCAATCTATCCCTGCCTGCGTTGCAGTGCGGAGTTACGATGTTGGGGAGCTGGCAGCTGCTCGTCGTTGCTTGGTTGTTCTCTCCGGGTACTCCGGCTTCACCACCCGTAAAACTGCCACGGTCATGATTAGCCATTGTGCATAAATATATGACCTTAAACACCAATACATAAATAAATTCTGCTTCAGTTTTAAAAAACAAACTGATAACGAGGACTTAAGTTTGAAGCATTTCCCTAAGCTCGTGAAACTGAACATTGATTGCAGCCTACTGTAAATTTGTTTCTTTTGTTTTTATTGGTTTTGTTCAGCAAGTTACAGGACCCAGCTTGTGAGTGTGAAAAAAGTCGACTTCGAATTTTTCATCCTCGACGCGTAAGCTACGATTTCGAAGAAAGCGTTGTGTTGGACATGAAGGCTTTGCGGTTTGTCGGTTTTCTGGCTCGGTTCCGTTTGTTCTGCAGCACATCGGAAAACCGAACGTACATTGTAAGATCCAGCAAACACCAGTCGAACGATTTTACTGTTTTTATGTATGAACTGATCAAACTACCTACCTAGGGGGGAACTGGACTAGCGACAGCTATGGACTCGCGTCACTTAGTCTCCTGAATCGAGCAAATACGTCGTGTTCTCATTGTCACATTTATTCTCTCATTGACTCGCCCTACGGACTCTGTGACAATGAGAACACAACATAGCTTACATGAACCTTATTCATTTGTTACTATGATTTAAGGTCCTTTCTAACTAAATAGTCTTAACAACTGATCCCCTAGAACCCAAGGGGAAGGCTGAACCCAGTACAGACAGAATCCTTGTGTTGAGTAGTGTTGTACAAAATTGTGCATTTTTTTTCTAAGTTAAGAACAGATAGTAAGGGACGCTTCAGGCTCCTTAACACATAGAAGAACCGAATCAAAACCGAAACCGAATCAGAAAAATCAAAACCTCTTGTCTCTATTCAAAATCGAAATTGGACAATAAAACAGAAAACGAAGACATAAACAGAAATTGTAAAATCAAATATTGAAGTTATTGAGAAATAGCTACAATCGATCACCCGACAGCGTGTACAGATTTGGACAGCTTGAGTTGTAGTAGGAATGATAAGCTGACTAAAGCAGTCGTTAAAGCACAGAAAGTGCGCGGGTAAGGTGATGGTCAAATGACCAAAATTGGGTGGAAATATTGTTTGTGTTCAAAAATATATGGGCACTTTCTAAGGGACTAAATATATTTTAGTTTTCAAATAGTGAGCAATGTGTCATCTATAACTGTGGCAGAGTGATATAATGGGGTACCAAAATTCTTGGAATAATTTTTCAATTGGAATAATGAAAAAAATGAGATGTTTCTGTTAACCGTGTGGATAAATGTAAATGGCGTCCATTTCAAAAGGGTTGGTTACATAATTCATAAGTACCACCAGGGAGAACTGTAATTACAGGTTGACTGAATAGAACATCCGGCGTGGATAAGACTGAAAAGGCATGGTGTCATAAACAACCCCATCAAATGGAAGCCACTTACCCACTTGGTTAACAGATATGTCTTTTTTTTCGTTCGTCAAATTGAAGAATAGTTTCAGGTATTTTGGGACTCCGTTATTTTAGTATGTTTTCTTATGCAACGTTTAAGATACCTCTGAGAAACATGTATACATTTATTTTTTTAAGATTGTCCTAGGAAAGTTTGAGGGAAATCAAAAACTTATATCTTGATGATTTTTTATTAGAGAACGCATTTTAGAGTGTACGACTACAGTTGAAACTATACGCCCTGTCACAATTTGCGCAAAATATGCTCGTTAGTTAATGCGATCCTTTCGCAGAAATATGAAGTAGTCAAACTGAAATCCACAAGAACGTCTGCGGTGTTTGGGTGAGCTTTCATTTTAGAACGCATTTGAGACTGTACGACTAGGGTGATGATTTGAGGCCCGACAAATCATTTTTTTTTTATTTTGGTTTCAATTACTTAATCTTTGTCTGAGTGTCAATCGTGGTATTCGACTGAGGTGTCAAGTGTTGAATGAATTTTCTTGTTTTTAAGAATGCTTCAGACTTTTAATTTTTGATGCATGTAATCTAATGTCGTGGAACAGAATTAGAGGATCTCAAAGGAATTAAGATTTTTTATGAAATTTCTGAACCGAGTTCAATAACATTGATCTGAGCTGAGTTTTACCTAGGCTCAGTTCGGTTTTAGAGAATCAGACTTAGAAACTTCATGTCAAATTATGATGGATGTTAGATTCTTCTCATCACATAATGTGTAATTAAAACTTTTAGCCTACGCAACGACTAAAGCTGGCCAGAGCTGTTCACAAAGATCGATAGCAATCTTTCAATTTTTGCCTCAAAAGCATGGCTAATGACCCCGCATTAAGGGGTCATAAAGTATGTGTTCGGGTTAAAACTGAGTGGGGCATTTAGTTGACAGAGAACATGTATGTTGTTCAAAAAAAATATAAATTATCTTCTAAATAATGATCAATTTCGTTAATAAACAGTGCACCCACGTCTGTGTTATGGCGCGCATTTGAAAGTACCAAATATATTGGTGGGATCGCGTTCTTCCCTGACTGGCCATGGAAAACCCCGACAACACCGGGAATTCTAACGATCCCATAATTCTAGCTCTTTCAGTGAAAACATCTTTGGCTAAGGCCGGTGCCGTTTCAGTTTTTGATGTCGCAAACAGGTTTATGTGGACCGAATATCTTGTTTGGAGATTTTTGTTTCAGCGACGGTGTCAGATGTGATGCGTCGCTGAGATAGAAGTCTGCAAGCAGTACAGACATAAATTATTTTAAACATTATAAAGTTTGTTGGCAGATGTGGAAGCTGTATTTGTAGATTTTAGTGAGAGAAAGTTCAGGGCCGATTTGTTATATATCGTGATATATTACATAACGTTTCTCTCAAGTAATGACGAGTGGTTTAACCCTTTAGCTAACCTGAAAAGCAGACGACACTTGCGAAAATTATTATTGAATAACTATTTTTTTTCATTTTTTGTCTCGTTCCAACGAGGGGTCATAACCTATGTTTTTGAGACAAAAAATGAAGAAAATAATGAAAATTAATTGGCAATTTTTGAGAATAACGCTGGCCGGTTTTGGCCGTTACGTTAGGTAAATGGTTAACACGAACTTTGCAAAAGTACTCACTGCGTGTACTGATGTGAACAGGGGAGTTGGTAGGAGGTAGACTAGGAGGCTGTAAGATACCCCCATTCAAACTACTTGTATACCACGGGCCCTACTCCAACTAAGGAATTAGTTTATGACCTTTTAAACAGTAGTACCTTTCGTTCAGTTGAATATTCAGCCGATAGAATGCGTAGATCTATTAATATTCTGGAGAGGCAAGCTGACAAATTGATCACAGGAAATTAAACTTGATTCTACGCCTCAACGTTGTATGCCCTCAGTGGGGGGTACTATTCCTAAACGTGGACGTACATGTAAGTTACAACATTGGAACCCCACAGATAATCTGTGGCTAGAGATCATGGAATATTACTACACCGTCACACTCGTATGTGATCACATGATATTATCACTGGCACCACAAGTCGGTGTTCAACGAAAGTATTATCGAGGTTGAAACAGGTCTCCGCGTAAACATACTAATAAACCGGAAATAGTTGCTGGCACTACAACCGTAAATGATTGGGTGACGTATTTTGAGAATTGCGTGAAGATTAACGAGCGGACGGGCGGAACCCTCAATATGTAATTTGTTATTTTTATTTTTCATTGAGGGTGCAGTTCTTCAATTTATCGAAGGTTTCGATCATAAAGTAAAGGTGAACTCTGAAAAAATATTCGAAAGTTTGTAAAGATCGATTTTATTCCTTCAGAGGAACGGACATATATAGGTCGCAATTGACGTCACGTCGGCATGCATCACATGGAAATCTGCCGTAATTAGAAAGTAGTTGTCTGAGCCTGACTAAACGAATTTATCCCGAAGCCTCTTCCTTTGTTAGGGGTGATTTGGAGAAAGAAAGATACCTTAACTGAAAAAGGCTGTATGAACGCAAATGCTTCTGGGAATACCTGTAACCTTGGAAGTCGCAGTTCGTCTAGCTTTGGAGGAGGTATCGTATAGGAGAGTATTGATCTCCACTACCTCACTTAACGTGATGAAGGAGCCCCTTAACTCTGAAATGGTGGATACGCTGGAACAACCCGTGGGCTATTTATTTATTGATTAGAGCTTAGCGCCACACTAGCAACCAAAGCTATATCATGACGATAAAAGTGATGTAGTGTAAAACGATTCTTTTCATAAAAGTAAAATCTATCTGAAAAATGAAAAAAGTACATGATCATGACCACGAAATAAATAGCGAGGACAGTAATAAATAATGTTATTTCCAAATGACACAAAATATTGCGTTTTGATTGGTTGAGAGGTACGGTGTAACTTGCTATCCACAGCAGCTTTTTTACACCGTGGTTAACCACGGTGAAAAACAAGAATACACAATGGTAATGACTACAATTTATCTATGGTATATAAAGGTATATAGTTATGATCATTTCCAAATGAAACAAAATACCACATTTTGATTGGCTGAGAGGTTCGGTGTAACTTGCAATCTACAGTGGCTTTTTTAATACCATTGTTAACCACAATGTAAAAACAAGAATACACAATAGCTTTGGCTAAAAAAAAGAACCCATTTTTAATTATTATTTCATACCTTCTGCTCGGTTTTGTTAGAACAAAAATAAAAATATAGGAAATTTAATATTTATGTGTAATAAAATATTACAGATATGGATGTCATCCATATTTGTCTGGTTTTATTAAGAAACTTACAAAGTACAAATTTTCTGAGTTTTTTCCGACAAATTAGGCCTAAGTATTAAGTTCTCCAAAATTCTTGAAAATAAATCCGTTATCATCGTGTTTTCCAGGGTGTATTTACACCGGTCTGGGAACTCATACACCATTCGGCTTCGCCTCAAGGATAACTAATAATAACAGAACCTGAATGGATACCGTATAATTCAACCCGATGGTATAAATCCTTCATGAAAAATGAGATATAGATAGAAAAATAAAAACATCTCATTAATCCTTTACCCGCATCCGCCCGCTTAATATGCAAATTGAGGAGTTGAAAAAATTAAATTTTTCAAAATATTTCAACAAAACCATATCATGTGACCCCTCATTGGAACGAGCTCATTGATATGGTTTTGTTGAAATGTTTTGAATAATTTAAAAACTTTATATTTAAAATAATAAATTTTGATATCGTCTGCGTTGGATGAAGGGTTAAAGAGGTTGATTTCTTTGAGAAGCAAGAGAATCTGATGATAATTGATTTCGTAAAATAGTTCTCTCAGAGACGGTACACTGTGAAATCATCGTATGATGTCATTAAAATCAGTACAATCCTATGATTGCGTTGGATTATCAACGGACATTGGCAGGGAGCAATTTCAGGTCGCACATTACCCTCCAACAACAAGGAATGTGTAAGACCTGTATGACCAATATGCTATCGTGACAGAACGACGCGATCTTTTCAACAAAGGTCACTAAACCGTTACTTATCAGTAATAGTAGTTCAAAAGCGATGGAGCTTGATATTTGAACCAGCATCCTCTTCCATATGCCACAAATAGTTGATGACCTTATTGCTACGTGATTTAATATCACCGAAATTAATTTTAAAATCAGCAAGAGCTTTGTTTAAAGCCTGTGTTGCTGCACCGTCTGTCTTGGTAGTATCGGAGATACCAACATGTCAAGGTAACCAGCCAAATATTGTATCGTATTGGTCAGACATGTACAGTTAAAACTAGAAGTCCTGTCCTGAAATGTGCACAAATAGCACGTCGATTTGCGCGTTAATCTACGCGTTATGAAGATAGTAAGGCTATCGAATTCTGTACAAACGACATGTGCACAAGCAGAGTTTCGGCCAATGGACCTCCGGGTAACCCGGAGGTCCATTGGCAGGAACATTGCGTGTGTTTGCTATGGGTAACAAGGAGAACCTGTCATGCTTTGGGTGGCAATCGATATGGCAATTGAGCGCAATTCATACGCGCAATTAAGCCTAGATAAGCGCACAGTTTGTGATAGGACTTCTAGTTTTAACTGTAAGTAGGCTGGAAAAACGGCGGGTTTGGTTCTGTGGGTAATTTCATTTCCGTTCCCGGTTCACAGAAAACCGAAATATACTAAACCCAACGCACAGCCCTTTTTATCGTGAATATTTCCAAGTGTTTGTTTTCTGAAAGTATAATACATTGATTTGTTTTCAAATTCAGATTCAAACAGCCGCTGATTTAAGTTGGGGAGCTCGTTCCAGTGACGGTTGCACAACCTGATCAATGGAAAAACTAATTCTCTAACCTAAACTTCTGTATAGTTTTGTGCATATATTAATTTTTAAATAAGAAGAAATCTACCATCAAAACATTTTCTGCTACGTGTCTTTCATAAGGTCAATAAAGGGTGTAACTAAAGGGTGTGACACCTCTCCCGACAATTTGTCCAGTCATCACACTTTCTTCGGATTGAAGTTAATATATCAATTCGTTCTAGCTAGTAATAAATCATGTGTTACGAGACTCGATATGACAATTTGACTTATGGTTAACCCACATTTATACCAAGAATACCTGTTCTACTATACGTGGTGAACAAGCCAGCAATGGGAGTTCAAAAGTAAAAAAATACACCCACTGCAGAACTACATCCATGTTGACCTTTGGTGAAGTCGACCTGAATGCAAACTTGTCTAAATTTATCGCACGTCGCCTCTCGAACAGTGAAATGAAAGTGACAATTATTTATTACGTTTTGAAATGGGTTTACCTCATAAGATGCTAAAAATTAACAAACATGCATTGTCTCATGTTAATAAAGCATGCATAACTCGAAATAGTATGTTATTATGGTATTAAAACAAAAATAGGTTAAGTTTTTTTTTCATTTCCTTTCGGCGATACAACTGACAGTGAAGGTACCGTCCAACGATGCTCATGTAAACAAGAAACAGATTCGCACGTATCCACGTATCTACGGCTGCTGCTCAGTAAAGTCGAGAAAAAAATAATAGCGACTCTTAATAATCTGACGATCATGGTATAAATGATCGAATGATCGCGGTTAACTTCACTTCACGACTCGTGGTAAACATTTGGTACACCAAACAACTATGGGGATATTCTGTATATATCGGCAACTGCAGTTGAAAGTAGAAGACCTGCCACTGTATTGTGTACTAATTTGAAGCAATGTCGCGTTAAATAAGTACACATTTTGTCCCTATCAAACCGCACCATTAGCGGTACTTAATTCATGTAAAAAAACAGCGTACTCAACTCTGAACAATTCTGTATTAGTAGATAGAAACCATTAACTTAATGTCAAATCTCTACTGTGATACATGTATATGTAATGATGTAAATGGATATTGAAACTCAACTGCATATAGAGCATGAAGAGAGTGGATTACCATTGAATCGCAGTGCCATATATACTCCACCCGAGAAGTATTTGTTGTTCTTCATAATAGCAAAAGGAACACTTGCAAACTTTCATCACATGGACCACCGAGTGCATCCCTGTGGTCCATGTGATGAAAGCTTTGCAGGTGATTCTTGTGTTTGGTCCTTAGAAATTATAATAACTGCAAAGTGAAAAATCTACCCCACAGCGATTTAGTAGTAATCTATCCAACACACACTGCAGACTCAATATATTGTTTTCTGCTTGATCGGTTCAATTCTTGTTTTCACTACTTGCCTTGCTAATAGCGCATTAAGATTGCATGGCACAGCGCAAGCGATCTTGTGTATTTCAGGTAATATCATTCTCCTGCAGTAACTAACGCACTAACTAACGAGCATGTTCTTCATTGATTGTGACAAGACTTCTTATTTCAAATGTAAATGTATTAAAACTCAAAACTTCTACGTTCAGTTTTAAATCATAGTCACACCTGATTGACAACATAACTGTGCTATTTGTCAATTGAGAATATAGTTCAAAACGCATTAGTAACGAACGCATGCGCTTATGATGTAATTCATCAGGCTTGACTTAAGCCATCACATTTGGGACAACTCAACCCACTACCTACCCCAATTGGGCATCATCACTTAGATCGATATTACGATGTTCTTATAGAAATGTACCTCGCAATACGTATGAGCTATTGTGTAAATTGCAAAAAAAATCGTTCGTAAACAAGAGTCTTGTATCGTCTCGACTAAAATTATAGAGCGGATTCCACCTGACCTCGTCCCCAACAATCGCAAATATCCCGAGACAGGCACTTGTTACGTTACGGTTCCCAGACTTAGATGTCAATGGTTTGTTTAATATAAAAGCTGTGCCTGCTTCATATCCGGCGCATGAGCTTGATAAATCTCTGTATGTTACCCTGTGGCATTGCGTTCCACTCCTGCCTTACAACATTACGTAAATCGCCTAACGTCTGAAGATCACGAAGTCGTACACGACGGTCCAATTGATCCTAAAGATGCTCGATTGGCGACAGATCTCGCGAAAGTGGGGAGGGAGGGGGGGGGGGGGGGGGCAGGGAAGAAGTTCGATGCTCTGCTCCTCAAGAAAGTCACGACAGATACGCACCACGTGACATCGGGCATTGTCTTGCTGGAATAACTGCAATCCGACGTTAGCGTTGAACATCGGGACAACAACAGCGTTAAGAATGTCGTCCCTATATCACTGTCCATTCAGATTACCATCGATGGAGATCAACTGCGAGCGATGGTGGAAATTCTTGTCCAGACCATTACACGCCCCCCGCCGAAACGGACACATTCCCGCACGCAAGCATCAGAAATCCGTTCTCCTCGTCGGCGATACACTCTTGCCCTCCTACCAGCGCACCGTAGACAAAATCGTGATTCATCATTAAAAAGAACTGTGCTCCAACGCTGCTGAGCCCAACGAACAAGCTGACGTACCCATTCCATTCTGACGGTACGATGACGTTGGGTAAGGATTGGTCCGTGGTATGGACGCCTACTGCGGATGCCGTGTTCAGCGAGTTTGTTGTGGACAGTTTGTGCACTGAATTTCTATTGTTAGTTGTACCAGGAGTAATTGCTGCTGTCCTCGTCGCCGGAAGGAAGCGACCCCGCAATTCAGACGTTCTGGTGTGTCGGTCTTGTGCAAGAGTTATAACTCTTGGTCGAACTGAACGCGTTCGGTCGGTCGGCAGTAGATCCAGTGGTTCTATATCTTCCAGTGAGACGGTAAATAGTGGCCACAGTGACTCCGAACTCAGCAGTGAGCTCATCTGGAGGTATCCCAGCCTCATGCATATCAATGGCACGCAACATCTGATTTTCTGATAACCTTGGCATTTTTTAAAATATTGGAAGACAAAAACTAGCGTGTTTTCTCTATAACCCAGGCTCACTAGGACAATATATCACAAGGAAAATCGTCGGTCACCCGTTCAATTTGACATACATTCTCGGGTAGCACGTGCTATTTTGAAATCCGTAGCAAAATTGTATACGGTTGGGTTGACAATAACAACATGTAATTAAACTATTTGCACGACTTCTTGTCCACAAACATGCAACATTAGAACTATTTTATTTCACCCTTTATGCTATTTTTTCACAATTATTTCTGTTATATTTTCTTTTTTGACTGGGTATATATATGGAATGTATAACCTATTTACTCACGTTTTGTTTTCATACCGTTTCCAAGAGAAATTAGAAATCGGACGTTTCCTATCATTCCAGTACAGATTGAGAGTAATGAAATCAGAAAAGCTCCACCTCATATTTAACATTTGCTCACAGACGGAAACATTCTTCAATCGTTGTATCTGCTGGAGAGTAGCATCATAATTTATAATCGTCTTATTCCAAGGCGTCTGTCGCAGACCTTCCATATCGTGATGGATAACAACTTTAATCTTGTCGGATGCGTTTTTGGGAAACTGACATTCCACTGGAAAATAATCTGAAAGAAAAGTGTAGAACGTGCAGTTATCTGTCGCGATAGTTATTTTGAAACATGCTTATTCAGATAGGTGCTCACTGCCACCTATCTTAGTCCCACGCTAGGGGTTCTGGGAGTAAATAACCCCAGAACCCCCAGCGTGGGACTAAGATATATGGCAGTGAGCACTTTGTTCTCGCGATCTGGAGGCCATGGGCCTGGATCGCGGTTGGTTGATGACAACATTTATTTATTTATTTATTTATTTATTTATTTATTTATTTATTGTGTTTAATGTCACATCAGCAGCTAAGGCTATATCGTGGTGAGTGTGAAATTGGTAGAAATTAAAATATTAATTATGAACTAAAAAGAAATAATGGAAAAAAAACGAAATAATCGCAAGAGAAATAGCGCAAAGACATGTGTGGTCTGAATAGTAATGAGTCAGGATAAAAGAAAAGTAAAACGTATAAATCAACCTGATGACTTTTAGACCGGAAAAAATAAAAACAATTTTAGAATTGATTAAAAAGATTGATTATGAATACACGGTCAAAGTATGGAGCAACACCAACCCGTCGAGTAGCGAGGAAATCCCCAGTGACTCATTCGTGCGGGTAGCATATTAATGAGTGGTGATACGAGCAAAGTGAAAGGGTATAAATAAACATTTAGACTTGAAGAATCTAGTTTAAATTTATTATTTATTTAAAAAAAAAATATTGGTGCTCAACGACACATCAGCAACCAGGGCTGTATCGTGGCGAGACACGGACTGTGGAAAATAAACATGTCTGTCAGTTATAAAATAAAAATGATGAATTAAAATTAAGAAAGAATTACGATAAAATCACCAACACGAGGAGTGGCGAGGCAATCCTCACTGACTCAGTCGAGCGGGGACCATATTAATATGCAGGCCTGGCATTCTTAAAAATGCAGGAAGGCTAAAACTCGCTCCCCTCACATGGCCCAGGGGAGTGATGAGATCTCCTCAAGCTAACAACAACTAAAAGTGGCAAAATGAAGTTTTTATTAATGAATTCTGCTCAGTGAGCTTGCACTTTTTATTTGGTGCTGCTAACAGGATATTGTCTGTGAGATTGCTGCACTGCCCCTTCCACACCTCCGGGCCTCGACAGGGCCCGGAGGTGTGGGAGTGGCAGTGTGGCCGTCTTACATACCCCACTAACATACGTGTAGCAGAGATTTGAAAAGATGTGGGTTTTAGCAATAGGCTATTATGGTAATCATTATTTTCTAAGGCCATGAGGGCTGGTTTTCGCCCTCCTTAATTTTTTAAGGCAAGCAGTAGGCGAGCGAATAAATCGCACTCCTGAAAACGCCAGGCCTGAATGTGTAATGATACAAGAAGAGTGAAAACGTAGAAAGCAATCTGACGGATTAAAAGAATAAAAACAATTTTAAAATTTATTAAAAAGGTTGATTACTTTGAGAAATGATAGAACTCTGTGCGGGTTAGTATGATGAACTAGATCTCCATTCTTCCCTGACAGCACTTGCTATCAAAGAACACACTCTGGTCGCATATTACCCTTACCAGAAAGGAATGTGTAAGGCGTGTATGACCGATATGACATCGTGTAAAAAACTACATGATATTTTCTACAAAGGCTTACAAGACAGTAGTGATTAAAGATATTTGTTCGGAAGCGATGCAGCTTGTTATTTGTTGCTTCATCCCAATCCACCTGCCGCACTGATTTGGAGTAATTATTTACATGTGTCTTAAAAGCACTGAACGGAATTTTAAAATCAGTGAGAGGCTTGGTTAAGGCCTGTTTTGCTACACTGTCTGCTCTGCTGTTACCGGACGTACTAACATGTCCAGGTAACCAGCAAAACACGATATTATGTTGATCAGGCATAAAAGTATTCACCTTCTCACGAAGTTCCAAAACAAATCAGTGAGAGGCTTGGTTAAAGCCTGCTTTGCTGCGCTGTCTGCCCCAACGTTACCGTAGAGACCACCCACCAACATGTCTAGGTAACAAGCGAAACGCGATATCGTATCGGTCAGACATGAGAGTAGTCAACTTCTCTCGAAGTTCCAAGAGGAGATATTTTTTCAACTTAGGGTTGAGTAAAGCTAGAAATGAGGAAAGAAAGTCGGAACAAATAACCGCCTTCCCTGTGCATTATTGATGTGTTGAAGTGCTAGTTGCAAAGCTGTAACTTCAGCTGTGAAAATATAACATGTATTGGGTATTCTGATTGAGGTGATCTGATCACCAATAACAACAGCTGGTGATACTCTGCCATCATCTTTAGATCCATCAGTATAGATCATTGTATAAGCACAAAACTTGGATTTTATTTCGACATCTGTCTGATAAAACTGCAAAGAATTTATTTAAGACTTTTTGGTAGAAGCAAAGTCCAAAATAGCTGTATGTGTTTTACGATTTCAAGGAGGAATATGCAGTTCACGGTTTTCTTTTATCATATCAGATTAAATTTTGGCGGACTCCACGAGGGATGTAATTCTAATTCCCAGTTGAGGAATATGTTCTTGATGTCGGTTAAGATATTCAACATTTTGAGGGTCCGATACATAGATATAAGCAGAGTTTGAAGGATTAGCGAACAGTTTACAAATATACTGAAGGGACAGTTTAACTCTGTGCTTCTCAACAAGCATTGAATATATTGGAGATGTTCGAAAAGCACCCAGTCTAATATCACTATTCTGAATTGCATTAACTGGTTCGATGGTTAGAGGTACGACTTCCTCACAGAGCCGTAAACCACACAACTGTAATCTAATTTGAATCTAATAAGTGATCTATACAGATGGAGTAATGTTTATGCCTCAGCACCCCAATCAGTACTACCAACTACCTTCAGAAGGTTCTGTTCCCTTTTACATTTTACCTTTATGTGAGAAGTGAAATTCAGTTTATTGTAAAAAAATAAACCTACGATTTTCACTTATTTTACAACTTTAATGGTACTCCCATCCATTTTCAAGTCCGGATGAAGTTGGTGTTTCAGGAGCTCACCCAAATGAACACAATTAGTTGGGGATCTTGAAAAACTTGAAACCGGTTCCTGTAGCCCATTTCAGGATTCTGCTCTTAAACACAGCTGAGGTTTGCGCTCGATAACCTTCATATTTGTGCTGCTATAGCAGATTTAAAAAAAAATCATCATCACACTATAATTACATTGTTAATGCAGTTATACGTTTTGGGTCCAGATACTCAATTCCCACTGGTCAGCTGGATGAAAACGTCATGACCAAATGTAATTCATTTTCCAATGAATACATTTGGTCGAACTTTGACCCGCATTTACGGTACAGCGCAGTTGACAGAATGTAATTCGGGCGGTGTTTGTGCGGATTTTAACTTTTAGCGCCTCTCACAGTGATCAACTCCGCTGCTGTTTCTTTGGTGACATTTCCCAACTGTGGCATAAAGCCCGATACTAAAATACTCGTTTCCATTTCTAAAGTTGGGAAAATTAAAAATCAGAGTTGTGCGCTTCGTCTTTTGTGTGAGGGTGGTTTTTCGAACATGTTTTATTTCGTCTTTCTGCTAATATTTAGAAAATGTTGAGGCCAGTTTGTTTGATATTTCATGCTTCGATGTGCATGTAATTAGTGTGTTTTTGTCGTTGAGATGTTGTACATTGTATTTTGTTTCTCTACCTCTACTTGTTTTAATCATTTGCCGAATTTTATTGATGGATGTGTTGGTTAAGACTGGAAACATAAATTTCCCCTGAAAATTTTTTTGTTTGTTTTATGAGTCGTCTTGTTTTTGCCCGATTTTTCGTAGTTTGTCCAAATCATTTATAGTTAGTGACTTATTAAATTCCCGTTCATTTTTCTTGCGATCTTTTATAGATTGTTTGCAATCATCATCAAACTATGGTTTTGTGAAATGTTTTGGATTTTTTTATTTTTTGAGGTTTTAGGAATGGTCGTGTGTGCAATATCCAGAAATACATCAGTAAAATGCTCTAGTTGATCGGCACTTTCCTGAAATATTTCCTGTGTGAGCCGATCGGAACAAAGCGCCGAGAAAGTGTCCCAGTTTGCTTTTTGAAGGTTTCACCGGGACACACTCTCATCGTCCACCGCAACCACGCTTTCCAACACAATCGGAAAGTGGTCACTCCCGCATTTGTGATCTTCAACATTCGAAGAAAAATCAAGGAAGACTAAAGGACATGTAATTGTAAGATCGATTGAAGTGTAAGAACCAGTTGCGGGGTGTAAATAAGTGTCTGAGCCATCATTGAACCTGTACAAGTCACATTTTGAAATGGACTTTTCCAATGTTTTCCATTTGAGCTCTTGTTCGCTGCATGAGTCACGCCAAAGAGCGTTATGTGCGATAAAGTCTCCCGCCAAAATGTATGGGGTTGGAAGTTGGTGTACCAGTTGGTCAAGGTCATTCAGCTGGGGGTGTTATTCGGTGAAATGTAAACATAACATAATGTGACTGTCTTGTCCAACGTCAGGCGTACCTCTACAACCTGTAGATTTATTTATAAAGAAACAAGCCTGTGCATAATGTCGCTTCTCGCGAACACAGATGTTCCACGAATATGAGGATCAGTTTCGTCATCCCATCATACGACGTATACTGCTTAAAAGCTAAATGATCTTGAGTGTCATGTTTCTTTTAGGGTGTTTTCTGCAGACAAATAGCAGCAGGTTTGAAATTTTTGGCTCAGGAGGCTCAGTTCATCAACATGGGCTCGAAAACCTCGACAATTCCATTGAACTATATTGTATGTGGTTGTACTGTCCATGTTTAGTTAGAGATTAAAAGGGTGGACGTAAGGACAAAATAACCCCTGTATATTTCTTGGGTGATTTATTTCTCATGTTCAGATGAGAGTTCCGATGCATTCATCGACTGCCATATCTTCAAAGGCGTCAAACTTTTTGCAAGTACCAAGGTCTTGCAGGGTTTTAGGTGTTCCGTCTGACAACTGTTTTTGTTTTTAAGCTTCGTTTTTTTTCCTGGTTCCTTCTACTGACGATGTATTGACCTTTGATGGAAAGATCATGTAATTTGGCACGTCGTCGTATTGGTCATACAATATATACAATTTGTTAGGGCTTATATAGGACCAGAATGTGTACCTTGCCAACAGGAGCTGACAGTGTAACACCTTAATTCGCATTGTACATATTTTAATTTTGCCAGGAAGCGGAATATATTTATGTTGTGTCTCTTCAAGACCTCTTTTGCAACATAAACCCTCAAAAACTTGGTTGCTCCTGAAGAGCGCAATCTTTTGAATAAATGTTTTGACTTCTCATCGCACCATATATATTCAACAAGCTGATTTACACAGTAGTATTTAAACAGTTGGTCTCACTTCCCTATTACTCTTTTCACTGATTATCCTTATGTTCTTTACAAATTTGATGGAAGATACGGTCCCCATTTATAGTACACACCTCGCCACGATATAAATTTTGATGGTAAAGCGGCGCTAAGGTACCAACAAATAATTAAATAAAATAGTTCAGGGACGACGGCACCACAACTATATAATGGACGTGATTGATTCCATTGGATGGGATACTACTGACACCTCGAGGACGCCCTATTTGCCAAAGGTCTCCCACTGTCACTGTCACTGAAACGAGGGGGCTCTTCATCAGAGTGTCAGTCGGTGGATTTGTTTATGTTTTCTGTATGTGTGTTGGTTATTTTGAGTTATAATTTTTCGAGAAACATTTTATCCTTTTCTTCTTTTTAGTTTAATAAGTCGTCTTGTTTCACTCGATTAATACGCAGTTTGTCGAAGTTACTTGTTGTTGGTCGTGACGTATTGTATTCCGTTATGTTGCCTTGTGATATTTTAAAGTATGCTTGATATCGTTATCAAACCACGGGTCCGTGAAACGTTTTGGATTACCGACAGTTTTTTAGATGGTCAGATTTCCAACGTCAAACAGTTTTTTAGTAGAATGTTCTACCAGTTAAGCACCTTCGTCGTATCTTCGCGGTCGACTTGCTCAGAACAAAGCTAAATCAATTGATGTAACGAATCGACGGCTCATGCGTGCGTAATTTGAAAATTGGGCAGTTGTAAAAAAGGTGTTTCCACCTAAATCACCAAAATCACCAGATCATACGAAATATTTGAAAACAAACAATTAAAATAACAAATGAACGCGTAATATACAAATTCAGCCGTTGAAAAATATTATTTTTCAAAAAATGTCAACAAAACCATATCATGTGACCCCTCGTTGGAACGAGCTTGTCGAGCTCGTTCCAACGAGGGGTCACATGATATGGTTTTGTTGAAATTTTTTGAAAAATTTGAAAAAATGATATTTAAAATAATAAATTTTGAAATCGTCTGCGTTGGGTAAAGGGTTAAACAATCATAGTTATGTGAAAGATGTAACAACAAAAATATTCAAACTAAATAAGAGCCAAACAATCCCTGTTCACCCGTGTAAGCGAGTTTTTGTATGCTCATGTGCAATTTGAACTTAGCGCATTCAGAGAAATGGAGGCATCTCCATCAGAAATATATTCCTGCCACAGACCTTACTAATCAGTGACATTTAGTACACGATAGTTTTACGAAAAAAGAAATATGAAATGGCACACTATTGTCAAAGATATGAAAATGCAACATGGTATTACAATCGTTTTAAAACTAGAAATGCATGTACTTTTGTCTCCGTAGTTGACTAGATATGTCCCATTATGGCGACTGCCAAGTCGATACCAAGCTTCACAGGAGTACTGCTCTGATCCGCTAGAGCGTGTCGATTCATCCTCCTGATACTTTCCGCTACAGTCTGTGAAACCATCGCCTTCTCTGTTTCTCGGAATGCATGTCTGATCGTAACACTGAAAACTTTCATCACTACATGTTTCTGAAAATAAAAAAAAATATAAAATCTTCTTTAAAAGTGAAGAAAAAACACGTTGTAAATTTCGTTTTTGAAATGTCTGTGGTTGATGAAAATAAATAAATGGTTTTGACACAAAACTACACGACTTTCTATGTATGTCTATAACAAGCAGGACCGTAGGAAATTGGGGAAGGTGGGGGGGGGGGGGGAGGGGGGCAAGGGGGAGCTCCCTTTATTTTTGATTTTTTGTTTTATTTTTTTAATATTATTTGACCAATATACGGATATAATTCAGCAAATTTCCCAAGATCCACATAATAACGGATATGTGATTAGAACGGGGATATATAACATTATTATATTGACGAGGCAACATTAGCATATGGTCTGTGATCAAGGCACTGTGCGTGAATCTGATGGTAAAACAGGATGGATTGCAATGAGCCAATGCTACTTACACAGGCCAACAGGTGGTATTTGGTGTGAGAGATGTGTAGAGGCATTTATGATTGTGGACCTACCTAATTTCTTCTAGTTTGTACAGCAACGTTAGTTGTTCCATACGTTTTGACAAAAATGCACGGACTTGGATTTATTCACATGCTGTAGTCGACGTATATACATTCATTGATGTTTCGCTTGTGAGTATTAATGTATGTTTCAACTTGGTTGTTAAAAACAACTCTTTCGGAGTTAACTACACCGATCTTGAAACTGGTCAATGCCCCACTCCATTCTGGCGTCTTTCCGACAAGCATGGAACACGCTTTGGTAAAACCTCTTCTCAAAAAGCCAACACTTGACCCTGAGGTTCTGAAAAACTACCGACCGGTCTCTAAGCTTCCATTCCTATCAAAGATTAAAGAGCGTGCGGTGGCTTCTCAGTCTCATTTGGCAGCCCACGGCCTAGCCGAAGTTAACCAGTCTGCATACAGATCTAATTGCAGAACAGAAACGGCGCTTCTAAGGGTCCAAAATGATATCCTTCTATCCACGGACAAGCACAACCTAACATATATTGGTTTGTTGGATTTAAGCGCCGCTTTTGACACCATTGATCATAACATACTTTTTGAAAGACTGGCAGTGACAATAGGCCTTAATGACCGAGCTCTTAATTGGTTTTCGTCGTACCTTAATGGTCTCTGAGTTACACTGGCTACCTGTTAAGCAAATAATTCAATTTAAAATTGTCCTTTTGGTGTTTAATTGTATCTCAGGATCTGCACCATCCTACCTGTCCGATCTGCTTACCATCCACAAACCACCGAGGTCTCTTAGGTCATCAGGTCAACTCAATCTGGTTCAGCCCGTATCTAAATTTACTAGTGCTGGTGATAGGGCCTTTGTGGTTGCTGGCCCAATGCTTTGGAATTCTCTTCCAGTCGACATAAACAATAATAAATCACTTTAATCATTCAAGTCTGGTACTAAAACCTACCTTTTTCGAAAGGCATTTCCTCCTATGGTCTTTTAATGTTGGTCATAAACTGACATTACCAGGTGCGTAGGTGTGACTGAGTCAGTGAGGATTGCCTCGTTACTCGTCAAGTTACACTCACATAGTTGTTTTGGTAAAGTTGTAGTTTGTTTTTTTTTTGTTTTTTTATTTTGTTTTAATTCAATAATCTTATTCTTTTAGGTTCTGTCGCTTATCGCCACGATATAGCCTCGGTTGCTGATGTGGCGCTGGACACCAATAAATGATAATAGTGATCCATGTATCAATGTATCTGTGAGAGAATGTATGTGTATGTGTGTATATGTATGTATGCAATTATTGTACAGCCATTGAGCACCGTGTGTGGATTCTAGGCTTTAAAATTATTATTATTATTATTATTATTATTATTCTTTTTCTGCCAGCATGCTCAAGAGAACATTTTGATGCCAAAATGCATGAGAGAGAGACATTTCAACATGTAAAATCAAAAATGTTCTATTTTGGAAGGGGGCACCCCCCCCCCCTCCTTTCCATACCAACCACCCTACTCGGCACTGCGCGCCTAAGAGATGGGCAAGCACGTCAAAATGGTTTTGCACCTACCCCCCACCCTAATGTCATCGGACCTGATAACAGATATGCATAATCGGTAAGGAGTGATGTTTATCGCATCTATTCACAAACAATTAAAATCATATTGTTTAACGCCATTTCTGAAGTTTGTGCGTCAATTTTTTTATTGTTCTATTTCTCAACGTAGGTAGTTTGGTAAATGTTAACAAGTCTTGTGTTTGACAAACATAGCACTATGGTGGGTTACATACTTAAATAATTAATTTCGTCTGCTCTGATTCCACACATTGTGGTGCAGTTAAAAGAAAAGGGACCCAGTCACAACACGGTAAAAATTATGTATCCGCTTTTGCTTTCACAGCACTGCACATGACATGGTGTCTTCTGAAATTGTTGGAATTTTTTTTTTATTTTTGTCGGCTTTTGCGTTCACAGTACTGTACATAACATTATATATCTTACCTCCTACAAGTATCTGGGGATTCCATTTGTTCAAAGACGTCACATGCAGACTCCATATATAACCATATACTGCCTGTCAACATCAATATACGCTGACAGCTATGGGTAATCTCCCCTTTGTTCACTGATTATTCAAAATGGCGGCAGCCGATAAACGCTTCAAGTTGAAAGATTGAGTGTTGGAATCCCATATTTGGTCTGAAGTGCAGGTTAGGCAACTTAAAAGGCTTCATATCCTGTGGACGTGTGTCATGTTACCTTCGAAATGAAACTGCTCGGTATGTATGAATTTGCCTTGTTACAGTTTATGGGAGAGTGTCTGTAGGCACTCTCCCATAAATTGTAACAAGGCAAAGACACGTGAACACATTGTGAGAATTCTCTCATTAAATTTTGATCGCTGTTGTTATTAGTTCTGTGCATCGATGCAGCAGTCGGTAAGATATATGCGTTACACAGTTTGTTGGTGGCCTAATATGGTATATATGGTGTCAGTTAATTACATATTGGACTTCGCTGTCGCCCAATACGAAATTAACTGACACCATATATACCATATTAGACCACCAACAAACTGTGTAACTAATAATATTCTCGTTTTTTTTTGGAAATCTTTATCTACCCCTTTTGTTTGCACAGTACTGTACAAGGCATGATATATTCTGAATATGTTGGAGATCATCATCTGTCCGCTTCTGTTTTCACAGTACTGTACATGGCGTGATTTATTCTGGAAATGTTGGAAATCTTTTTCTCTCCGATTGTGTTTTCACAGTGCTATACATGGCATGATATATTATTCTGAAATTATTGGAAATCTTTATCGGTCTTCTTTGATTTTCAGTACTGCACATGACATGACGTATACTATTCAAAAAAAGTAATGGATATCCAAACTGATGTTGATATTTTAGGAAAATGGTTTTGAATATGCGTGACTGGACACACCAATATGCCACCAAGTTTAGTGTGGATCAGGAATCTCACCGGCCCGCGAAAACTTCGTGCAGGTTTTTCGCACGAGCGCCGCGTTAATGTCTGTGTGGTACGTTTTGTAATTTTCATGTGTACTGGAAGGGCTTTTTCGGAGGTCTCGTTGTTCTTTTCTTATAAACTCAGTAATAGTTTCTGGTCGAAAAGTAACTTTTGAGGTATGCGAAGAATGACACGTGATGAACATTCACGTGCCTTTGGCACGTTGGAAGCTGGCAACAGCAGTGGCTGAAGTTCGCAACATAACTCAATCGGTGATTAGCAGGTTGTGTCACGCTGCCGTCAGACAGGCAATGTTGATGACATACGTCGGTCAGTTCGTCCTAGAGCGAAAACTGCTAACCAGGATCGTTTCATCCCAACCACTGAATTACGTATCCGCCATCACTAAGTCCAGATCTTTCGCCAACCCAGCCCGTCTGGGATATGCGTGGCAGTCGCCTACGACAACGCCAGCATACCAATGTCCAGGACCTCGCCCCTACACGTCAGGACGAACGGAATATCATCAGTGAAACTGATATTAGACGTTTGGTGAGGAGTATGCCACAACGGATCCGCGCTTTTTTCGCGAACCAAGAATGATTTACAAGGTATTGAGGTCTTGGGCTGAATGTGGTAAATTATCTGACTGATCGTCCATTTCCTCTACAGTTCAGTGCGTGGAATGTGTGCTTGTCAGATACTCAACAATCGCTGAATTCATTCACCAGATGTCAAAGTGCAATGCCCCAACTGTCTTTTTGATGAAAAGATAAATATAAATATATTTCTTTACATATCTCACTTTTATCAAATATCCCCTACTTTTTGAAAAGTATATTATTGTGAAATTGTTAGAAATATTTATCTGTTCGCTTTTGTTTTCACAGCACTGTAGATGACATGATATATTATGAAAACGTTGAAAATCTTTATCTGTCCGCGTTTGTTTTCTGCGTACTGTCCATGGTGTGATACATCGCCGCGTGATATCCATAAGGTTCTTCAAGAAGATAGAAACTTATGGTTCTCATACGACGATATTCTGAAAATATTGGAAATCTTTACTATACCAGACTTCGTGACGATGACAATTCGTTTACTATTATTCACCGCTTGGTTTTCGTTGTCCTCCTCAACATATTAATGATGAGAGAGAGGAACCCAAATCTGAACACAAAAATCAACAAAATAAACCAAAACTGAGGACAGAAACAAACCAAGAACAAAAACCGAAACTGGAACAAAATCTGACTCAGAGTCCAACAAAAAACAAAAAAGAAAAAATGAAATTAATATATTTTATGCATTTGAATACATGGATTTCCATCTCAACGTAGGTCCCCAGGTAACAATCACTAAAGAAAAATGTTATGGCAATTTCACCCACACGTCCACCCTTTAAATCTCCTTTATGGATAATACAACCAGGCATAATATAATATAATGGTATTGTCGAGGTTTTAGAGCAAACGTCAATGAACTGGGCATTTTTTAAAAAAATATAAACCTAATGTTTTTTTGCTTGCAGAAAACACAAAAACCTGACTCTAAACAGTATTCAGCCTCGTATGATGCCCGGGCTGCTGAAAATGGTCTTCATGTTCGTGAATCGTCTGTTTTAGTCAGACAGGACATTATTCACAGTCATGTTTCTTTACAATGTATGGGCTGTAACGGTAAGCCTAACTTCAGACAAGATAGTTAGATTATGTTCTATTTACATTCCACCAAATAAGACACTTCAGCTGAATGATCTTTAACAACTGGTTCAACAACTTTCAACTCTATACAATTGTTGGGAGATTGTAATGCACATAAATCGCTTTGTGGTGTCTCCTGTAGCAAAGAAGACCTTAATGGGAAAGAGTAGAAGAGATTATTTCAATGATGGTCCATGCACTTATTTGTACCATTCCATCTGGTTCTCACACTTCCATTGATCTTACAATTGCATGTCGTTCAGTCTTCCTTCATTTTCTTGAAAGGTTTAAGAAAACGTGTGTGGGAATGACCACTTTCCGGTTGTATTGGGAAGTGTTGTTCCGACGGACGATGAGCGAGTGCCCCAATGGAACCTTAAAAAGGGCGACTGGGACGCTTTCGCGTCGCATTGTTCTTCGCGATTCACAATCCAGTTGAAGATTTTACAAAAGATTTGCTTGACATTACAAATACCTCGGATAACCCTAAACATTTCACCAAACCATGGTTCGATAAAAATTGCTAACATGCTATATAGGAACGCAAGAAAACTAAACAGGAATGTAATACGTCTCCAACAACAGTTACTTTAGACAAACTACGTGTATATCGGGCAAAGAGCAGACGCCTTAAAACAAAACAACAAAAAAAAACTTCTTGCGAACTTTCTGTTTGTAAACTTAATCAACAAACTCCCATGAATAAAATTTGGAAAATTGTTAAAAAAGTTAAAGTTAAAGAAACAGTATCAAATGTACAGTAACTGGAATATAACAGCACACTAATTACTTCAAAAATGAAATATCAAACAAACTGACCTCAACATTTTCTAAACTTTCGTGGTTTGAAAAATTGTAATTCAGAATTCATAAAAATTAAAAGAAAACAACAGGAAAAACAAAAGATCAAATTTACATCTGACAATCTAGAGGATTATGAGGGACCTTTCTCTGTGGGAGAGATAAATAACACTTTGCATAGAGCAAACAGTACTGCCACTGGGCTCGATGAAACACGCTACCAACATATAAAACATTTGCCTCAAACTTCATTCAAACTTTTACTATCCATCTTCAATGACATGTGGGTGACTGGACAGTTTTCACCTTCCTGGCGAAACCAACAACAATTCCTATTCCAAATCCCGATAAAGACCACCGCAATCCAAGTAAGTTGCGGCCCATTGCCTTAACAAGTTGTATGTTTCAAAACCTTGGAAAGGATGATCAATTACCGACTGATCTGATTTCTGCAATCGAACAATCTACTTGCGAATGATCGATGAGTTTCAGAAGCCAGAGAAGCACTGTGTATCATATGTTTAGACTTCGAACGTTCATCATAAAAGCGGTTGCGAGAGCAAAGCAGGCAGTCGCCATCTTCTTTGATCCAGAGAAGGCACTTGATACAACGTAGACGTACGAGATTTTAAAGATCGTTTTAACAAGGGATTGAGAGGGATTATGCCTCATTTTAAAGAATTGTTATTAAAGAATCATCAATTTGAAGACCTTGTTGAGTCTGCATTATCTGACCCACACAAGCAAGAATTGGGTGTACCTCAGGGCAATATTCTGTCTGTTACCCTGTTTTCTGTTCATATTTGTCGCAATTGAGACTACGGTAGATTCTTCATTGTACGGCGATGACTTTTTGATTTGTTATAGAAGTAAAAACACGAATTTTATTGTGCGCAAAGTTCAGCTGTGTTAAAAAATAATTAAAAAATGGGCTAGATAAAACGGTTTTAAGTTTTCGAAGAGCAAAACATTCTTCCAAGCTCCGGAAGCAACACCTTGAATCGTAATTGAAAGTAGACGGCAGTACCATTAAAGTTGTTAAGGAAGTAAAATTCTTGGGTTTATTGTTTGACAATAAACTGAATTTCACTTTTCGTATCAATCAGCTGAGAGTGAGATGTACACATTCACTTAACCTGATGAGCACTGATTGGGGTTCTGATCAAAACACACTACCCCATCTGCATAGATAACGTGTTAGATCAAAAATTAGATTACGGTTGTATGGCTGACTGTTCTGCGTGAAGTCAAACCTCAAACCAATTGAAGCAATTCATAATAGTGGTATTTGAATTAGCCCGGGTTCTTTTAGAACATCACCAATATATATGATGCTCATTGAGGCCGAGCAGCCTTCTCTTCAGAAGCGTGGAATTAAACTATCACTTCAATATGTTTATAAACTGTTGGATAATCCACCCAATAATTTTATCGCCGACCACCAGAATGCTGAATCTTTTATTGGACACCAGAAACATATTTCCCCACTGGGAATTATAATTAAATCCCATATGAAGTCCACCACATTTGATATGATGTGTAAATGAGGACCATGAACCACATATTCTTCCTGGCATCTGAGCAAACTTACTGTTGTTTTGGAGTTTGCTTCTTCCAAAAAGTCTGAGACAAATTATCTACAGTGGAAACCAAAATATGCCGAAACAAAATCAATGTATAGTGCATATAAAATAATCTATACAGATGGATCTAAAAATGGTAACAAGGTATCATCAGCCGTTGACACTTGTGATCAGGTGATCTCAATACAAATGCCAAATAAAAGTTTTACAGCTCAAGTGATAGCTTTACCGTTTGCGCTTGAACACATCGAGAACGCACAGGAAAGGAAGTTGATTAGTGTTGCCGAATGCCTTTCCTCTTTGCTAGCTTTACTCAATCCCCAGGTTGAAAAACCCCTACCCCCACCCCGTCCAGTTTGGAACTTCGTGAGTAGTTGAATAGTCTCGTGTCTGACCAGTATGATATCGTATGTTGCCGGGTAACCTGGGCATGTCGGTGTCTACGGTAACATCAGAGCGGGCTATACGAAAACACAAGCTTTACACAAGCCTCACACTGATCTTAAAATTCATATCAGTGATTTTAAACCACATATCAATATGTACATCAAATCTGTGTGGACGGTGGATTGGGATGGAACGAAAAATAACAAGCGCCTTCGCTTCCTACGTATTATTACTGTTATGTATCTGTCAACTAACCTTTGTAGAAAAGAAGACGTTATTCTGACATATTGGTCAAACAAGACTTACACATTCCTTTTTGTCAGATGGTAATATTCGACTAGAATATCTTCCTTGCTTTGCATTACACTGATTTTAGTCTAGTGAGACGGTCGTTTTTTAATGTTGTGTATCTTCGAGACCTATTTTTGCAACACAAATTTTCATACAATCCTTTCGTTCCTGAAAGAAATTATCCTTTTTAATAAATTTTAAATTGTTCTTATACCTTGACACTCTCATATATTCACATATATACAAAATGCTGATTCACACCGAAATCTATTCCACTGGTTTCCTTTTCTCATTACTGTATTCACCAATTATTTATTCCTCGTATTCCAGATTTCATCGACTCTTTTTAATTTCGAGGAAGGTAATGACATCTGTTTATATTCACATTCACATTTGTACCGCCACGTTATAGACTTAGATACTGATGTGGTGTTCAACATAAAAAAAAACTAGAGCAACTCTGAGGGTAGCGCATACCCCTGCCTGCAATACCACACCTGCATTCCATGGAGAGCATTACAGAAATGGAATACTTATTACTGGACGACGGCTGAAGGATGACAGATGACGGGGCATTATCATAAAAACTATTATTAAGTGTCACTATAGCTTGACACAAAAACGAACCCTGCCTCTTTGCCAAATGCGAGTTCGACTTAATTTGATTTGATTTGATAATTTTGTTGAACAAATATTTTTCTGCCAACTTTATATGTGTTGTACATCTGCAAGGCATGTGTCACCATATCCCACAGTTTCAACTATCTACATTAGAAACTGTGGGAGGAGTTAATTATACAATGCTGGTACACACACCCTTAATTAAAAACACACACTGAAATAAAGGGCAATAATCTTGTTCAGAAATATATTTTCTGCACATTTTATAGATGTTGCACATCTGTGTTATGTGTGTAGCCATATCCTAGAGATGCAACCCTCAACACTAGAAATTGAAGGAGGAGTTGATTACACCATGATGGTATCCTCAATCCCCCCAAAAGAAACATTTGGAATTTCCAAGTCAATACAGGGCAGAAATTTTGTAAAAAAATACTTTTTCCGCAAACTTTATAGATGTTGAGCATCTTCGTTGAGTGTGTAAGAGAATCTTAAACGTCAAAATATCTATATTACAACCTGTGGAAGGAGTTGAGTGCAACATGAACACAGACTCAAATAAAAATACACATGTTTTTTTTTATTAATTTTAATTAATTTTTAAGTCAATACAGTGCAATGACCTAGGGGTGGCGGATAGAGAACGGCTTGCTCAGTTGGGCAGGTTTTCTGGTTTGGAATTAGCAAGTTTGCACAATTGAGCTGGTTTGCTGCGGAATATTCAAATACGCAGCCCCGTTCGAAATTGGTTCTCTACTGCTTTGATCATCCAGCAGGAACCTTGTTCGCCCCTGAGGTGCGTCCCGGAGGACAAGAAGGAAGGAATCCTGGCAGATGAGAACAAACACTGTTAGGGCAATCTGCATTTTGGAGATACCTGCCCAAAACACTGCTTTGTCCCCTACGTCGGGAGTAGACGGACTGTCGGACGACCCGTTCTGGCCAATCAGGAACCACGAAAATTGGTGTCACGTCGAGGTCATTGGTTGTTTATTCAACCAGTCATTTCTATCTTTGCTACGAAATACTGACTTCGAATGAATTTTGAACTGTTTTAACCATCACGGTGAGGGGCGCGGTGGCTCAGTTGGTAGAGGGGCAGGTGGCAAGCCGAGAGGTCCTCGGTTCGAATCCGACCTGCGGCAACCGCGTTGTGTCCTTGGGCAAGACACTTCACCCCCATTGCCCACGTGGGGCACGGTGGCGTTGTGTACTAAAGCGAACTGCACGTCGTCGATGGTGCACCTGTCTTCAACCAATGCTAACCCTGCTTTTGTGGAGTTGGTATGTTGGGGAGCTGACAGTTGCTCGCCGTTGCTCGGTGGTTCTCTACGGGTACACCGGCTTCCTCCACCCGTAAAACTGTCACGGTCATGGTTAGCCATTGTGCAGAAATATGTGACCTTAAACACCAATAAATAAATAATAAATAACCATCACGGTTTTATTGAACTGCATATACGTCAGTTATCAGTGGTAATTGTCATTGCTCAGTCTCACTAAATGATTGGTTGAATGACCGCCACGACCTGGTACTACTTACACTCGACTCGGATCAACCCTCCAGCAGTATGTATTAGCAACACCGCTGGTGGAGTATGCTCTTCGTGTACTCTTGGTTTTGTCACAACCTCTCTTTAGGCTGGGCCATACCCCCTAGTTGGTCTCGAAATAAGGGTGGGAGGCATGAAGTGAAGAACCTTAAATATTTTATCTATGGCTAACATATAAAACAAAATTAAAAAACAGAGTTATGCTTTTAGTGACAAAGATTGTGATTCCTCAAATTAATCCATGGCCAAAATTTGTAATCATCCTCTCTAATGAAGAAGGACAACTTGCAACCAGTATTAGTCCTTTCGCTTTTGAAAAGTCTATAAAGAAAATATCGTAAATGTGAATAAATTAAGATCTGGTATGCTGTTGGTAGAATGCAAAACAATGCAGCTCAATCAAATAATTTGTTGAAAACTGAAAGATTAGTATATGTAAGTAAATGATTTCGCTCATTCAAGTCTCAATACCTGCAAGGGCGTAGTCAGAACGAGGGGATTATCAGGCATTGATGTAGTAGAAATTAGAAAAGAATTAGAACCACAGGATGTCACAGATGTGAAAGGAATCGAAATTAAAGAAGATGGAAATGCAATAAAAACAAACACTTACATATTTACTTTTCAATCTGCACAAATACCAAAGTCAATCAGGGTCGAATACACGAACATCAAAGTGGATCTGCACGTGTCAAATCCACGTAGTTGCTTCAATTGTCAAAAATTGGTTATAATTAAACAGCTGTACAGGAAAGACAGTTTGCTGTTTGCTTTAAGTCTGGTCAAGAACACCAGGACCCTTTTACAAACACCATTAAATGTTGTAACTGTCAGGGCAACCATGTAGCTGCATCAATGGATTGCCCTGTTTGGAGGAGGGAGAAACAAAAAAAAACAAAAAAAAACAAAAGTAAAACACAAATAAGTTTCAAAGAGGCCCGAGACATAATGGCTTCAATACCTGGCATGAAGACATCATCTCCACCATTTGCTACCAAATTATTGCAAACATTACCAACAAAATCAGTAGAATATCAGACACCATGTACCTGGTTTAACAACATCACTACATCATTATTGCAAGTCTTCACATCAGAACACTCCAATAAAGTCGAACCAAAATCAACAAAAACCGCATCAACTACTCCAACTTCACTGATAAACAAAAACAAGAACAAACAAGAGAAAACTAACACAGAACAATCAAATGGACCGAGCAAACCAAACCCAGATTAGAAACATAGACCACCACCACAAAACCTAAGTCAGAACCAGAGAGGAAATCAAGAAAAAGAAAACAAGAAAAAAGAAAAAAAATAACAAAACGTAAATTCGAAATGAACACCTAAATACTTGAAAAATGCTGTCACTAGTAACATGTTTGAAGGAATGTTTGAAGGGATGGAGGATATGTCAATCGATGAATGCATCGATGTATCGATGGCAGATTCTCCAGTAAAGTACGTCGGAATTCCTCTCAGGGTAGGTTCTCCCGTAAAACTTCACCAGAAAAAAATACAGGGGCAATTTCACCATGGCCGTGGTGTCCAAAAATGGGACCACAACTCGCCGTCAAAGCCGGCTCGTTGAGATCCCATTCTGGACACCACCTCGAATCTGATACAAATCACAGGGCATGCACATTATCATGATAATATGTATTGACCAATATGATACCTGGGCATGTTGGTATCTCCGGTAACAACATAGCAGACAATGCAGCAAAACAAGCTTTGAACAAGCCTACCACTGATTTCAAGATTCCATTCAGTGATTATAGGCCACATATCAGTAAGTACATCAAATCTGTGTGACGGGCGGAATGGGATGGGACGACCAATGACAAGTTCCATAGCTTCCAACCGAACATTTTGACCACTACTCGTCTAGTAACCTTTGCAAAAAAGATCATGTAGTTTTTGACACGATGTCATGTTGGTCACGCAATACTTACACATTCCTTTTCGTTAGAGGGGATTCTGCGACCAGAGTGGGGTCCTTGCCAGTAGTTGCTGTCTCTGGAACACATTCGTTTACATTGCACTGAATTTAATCATGTCAGAGGGCAGTATTTCACTGTACGATCTCTAGGAGGTTTTTTTATCATACGAGCCCTGCAAGACCATCATTTCTGATAGCAATCAACCCTTTTAGTAAATTTAAAAAATGTGTTTATTATTTTAATCTAGACTCTCCAAGTCTCAAATTCAACAGGTTCATTTATAATGTATTCACATGTCTTGTTTCATCACTCATTACTACTACTGTCCATACCACGCTGCTTTTGCCATTTTTGTTGGAATTATTTCATGTTTTTATTCATTACTGACATGTTTACTTTTTAACGTTTTCTAGCCACGATATAGCCTTAGCCGGTGATGTGGTGCTAAGTACCAATAAGAAAACAACAAATAATCAATAAATAATCAAAGTATTCTTCTCATCCGCTTGCAGGTGAACAGTCAGTAGGGTTGGTATGATAAAATAAAGCCATCTGCCAATTCAGTGGTTGAATAATTCTAGTTGTTTGATAGTTCCTGAATTTGCGTGATTTGGAGAATAGGTATAAAAAGCATTTTTCTCCTATAAAGCTGCCCCTTCTCAATGTCCACAAATACTTTTTGTACTCTATGGACAAATACCCCCCCCCCCCCCCCCCCCCACACCCTTTCCTGCAACTGGTACGAATTGGAGAAATGTTGGTTCCTGGCTCATGGAATATCACGACAAGAAATATACTATTTTTGAACCAACGGAATTTAACGTGTTGAGAATACTACAGTTTGGGATTTGAACTAAAATGAACTAATTTGTAAGTTTAATGTTACCGCAATTCTTCTCGTCGCTTCCATCGATACAGTCTACTCGATAATTACATCGTTGATGCTTAGAAATGCACTCATGGTTTGTGCAACGCCATTCGTCTTCAGTGCAATCTCTATAATCTAAAGTAATTCAAAACCCTTTATTAGTTTATAAGTCGACATGATTTAGGTTTAAAAATAAAGTCTGAAATTTTGGGAATAAATACTGAGTAAAATCCATATCTAAAAATGTTGTTACAACCCTCAAAAATGTTGAAAGGTTAACGCCGAACCTACCTGTGACGTCACGGGATGGCTATGTCTGAAAAATGAAAAAAAAACTGCGATTTCCAGAATAAGTTTTTTTTACTTTTTTATTTAGCGAAATATTTTACGTCATTTCATGTTTTCGCGTGTTACCTTCTGTTCCCTCCCACGTTTCGGTTTTCATAACATGCATACACATAAAGGTAAACTTAATTTCTCCAACGTCACATTCGCATTTACATTTATAAAATTAAATAATCCAACAATTGTGATTGACTTATTGTGATTGTTAGCCCTTTTTTCTACGAGCTTTGCATTGCCACATTTCTAAAGCTACAGTCACCAAATTTGGGATATTTGGCAGTGAAGTTCGAGTTCAGTAAGTTAGATTTTTTATTACATGCCTGTTCGATGTAATCCAGATCTGAGGCAACACTAAACTTTACAGAAAATGAAGATCTGTTGCACACATAATTGTATTTTTAAATAGAAGCGAAATTTCACTGCAATTTTCTACACATTGTGTGCACTTGGATACGCTAGCGCTGGGTGAAAATCGTCCACTGAGTTCCAATGTGTTCCATGTGCCAGTAGGCACATAGAACACATTGGAATCAGGGGACGAAATAGTAACACAGGTTCCCCTCACAAACTTGGTCAGCTACAAAATGTGTTGTTTCTGTTGATAATTTGATCAAATAAATTTCTGACTGTCCTTCTAATAATTGTTTTTTTTATAAACGTGAAGATATGTAATAAACGCAGAACGACGCACGCGTGTGGATGGGTTAATCAATATATGTGCCATAGCGGGAGGATAAAATTCGAGGCCTGTATTCTGTCGTTTTCTCCTTCCGCGCTGACACTCGTGCCACATCGGTTAACCCATTCACACGCGTGTGTCGTTCTGTGTATTTATATTCAACCTTTATCCAAAAGAACTTTAATTCTGACATTTTTCTATCTCTGCCTTTTATTATATTCTCCTTTATCAAACATACCTTTATCGAAGTTTGTAAACATTATTGCAGGGAGCGCGGTGGCGTTGCGGTAACCGGTTCTCGTCAGATCATCGAAGTTAAGCAACGTCGAGTCCGGTTAGTCCTTGGATGGGGGAACGTCCTTGGATGGGGGAACGTCTGAGCGATCAATTCTGACTCCCACGTTGTGTCCCTGGGCAAAGCACTTAACCCCGACTGCCCACATGTTGGAACGATTACGCCGTGTACTAAAACGTACTGCACGTCGATGGTGCTCTTGTCTTCAACCAATCCCACCCTGCCTGTGCTGCAGTGCGGAGTTACGATGTTGTTAGCTCACAGCTGCTCATCGTTGCTCGGTGGTTCTCTCCGTGTACTCCGGCTTCCTCCACCCGTAAAACTGCAACCGAAACGATATGACATTGGTTGTTAATGTGCAGTTTAAACCCTCATAAATAAATAAATAAATAATAATAAATAAATAAATAAATAAATAAATAAATAAATAAATAAATAATCATCATTGCAAGAAAAGCATATCGAAAAATATGTTGCCGACGTGGGAAATTATGAAGGACTCTGGCTAAATTTTCGGCTGACGTTACCGACATCACCTTCGCCAAAACCGGGATGTCAGCCGACTTTTCTTAAATTTCAGTATGTTGTAGAGATAAAAAAAATAAGATTTTTTAGTTGTTTTTTTTATATATCGCCATTTGTTAACGTTTTACGTCACATGAAATATTTTAGAGTTTTAAATGAAAACCCTTAAAACATTCTCTCGCTATTCCTTTTGCCACGTATTTATATGAGATAGAGCTACGGAACTTTCCACACAGATTTATGGTTATTTGAAGTGGAACACCTTTATTTTTTTATTTCAAACTGGGACGCTAATTTTACGTTTTGTTACGTACTTTTTTTCTACCTCATGTTGAGCCATAGCTTTTAACCCTTTTGGAAATATAATCTCCGCAAAATTGAATATTTAAAAATACGAAATGGGGGGGGGGGGGGGGGGGGGGGGGGGGGGGGGGGGTCATAGGTTCAAAAATTAAAATGCGTCAGATTTTCGTGAAAGTTTAGTATGTTGTAGATATAATAAAGTAGGAGCTATATTTTTTTGTTTTGTTTTTCGATTTACCACCATGCTTTACCTTTTAACGTCAATTCAAATTTAGGGGTCATTTTGAACATTTCCCATAAAAAAAAACAAAAAAACTTTGATTTGAAATAATGCACAGTTCCGTACAGATAGCACAGACAGCTATGAAATTCCATTCACTTTTTACTTTCTTGATTACTCTATTAAACGAATTTCTTACAACTTCAGATTTAAACCTTTATCCAAAATAACGTCAATTTGATGCGTTTTTTTCATGAACGATTGATATCTCCAAGATCGTTGAACTCTTTCTCCAGAACTTTTGGAAATATATTCTCCAATAAACCGTATGCAAAAATGCAGTCACTTTTCCAGCAAACAATTGGTAAGGGTAAAGTTAAAACTAGAAGTCCTGTCATGAAATGCGCACAAATAGCACGTTGATATGCGCGTTAATGTGCACGTTATGGCCCAAGTAAAGCTATAAAATTATGCACATATGGCATGTGCACAAGCAATGTTTCAGCCAATGGACCTCCGGGTAACCCGGAGGTCCATTGGCAGAAACATTGCATGTGTTTGCTATGAGCAACCAGGAGAACCTGCCGTGCTTTGGGTGTCATTCGATATGGCAATTGCGCGCAATTCCAACGCGCAATTAAGCCTAGAAAAGCGCACTATTCGTGACAGGACTTCTAGTTTTAACTGTACGATATCAATGTCTGAAAAACTGAAGTTTGCCCGATTTATTTGAAAATTTAGTAGGTTGTGGAGCTCGGAAAAATTTCCATTTAACGCCATTTTCAACGTTTTTTACGTCATTTTGAATTCGTAAGCTTTGAAATATCGTCTGCTTTGTGAAATGCGTAACTAACAAAATGACATAGATGCTACTGTAATATTCTACATACTGGTCTATCGATACTCGTAAACGTGTATCTTTATATTTTTAATTCGATTCTCGGAATATATGTAACGATATGGTATTACAGGGCACCAGCTACTTAAACTTCAACAAAATTAAATTTCACTGGATAGGTATTAAATCAAGTGACACTTTTATTCATTTCAGCCCTACTGATACTTTATTGAGCGTCCTTCTAATTGCACAACTGAAAAATTAAGAACATTCGACGTCAAACACCAGGGACATGACGTCAATACCACCAGGCGTATTATTCAATCATGGAAGCCATTTTGGAAATATACTATTCTAATTGCAGAAGCTCCCTATTTATAAATGTCTCAGCTACGAAACAAAACACACGCTTTTTCTGTTATTTAACCCTTTACCTAACATGAAAAGCAGACGACACTTGCAAAAAAAATTCTTGAATAACTATTTTTTTTTTCATTTTTTGTCTCAAAAACATAGGTTATGACCCCCAATGAGGGGTCATAACCTATGTTTTTGAGACAAAAAATGAAAAAATAATTAAAATTAGTAGGCGATTTTTGAGAATAGCGCTGGCCGGTTTTGGCCGTTACGTTGGGTAAAGGGTTAAAATAGTGCAATTTGATCGTTTTTTTTTATTTCTGTTGTTTTTTCATTTCAAAATTAAACACCTGATGACAGGGATGCCAGTATTTTGTTTTATTTCTATACTTTTTATTTTCTACCTCATTTTCAGAGTGAGCCTTTGGAAATGTTGGGAACATAGGCTCCACAAACAAAAGAGTATATAAATATCCTGTACAGTTAAAACTAGAAGTCCTGTCACGAATAGTGCGCTTATCTAGGCTTAATTGCGCGTTGGAATTGCGCGCAATTGCCATATCGAATGGCATCCAAAGCACGGCAGGTTCTCCTGGTTACTCATAGCAAACACATGCAATGTTTCTGCCAATGGACCTCCGGGTTACCCGGAGGTCCATTGGCTGAAACATTGCTTGTGCACAGGCCATGTGTACAGATTTTGCTAGCTTTACTATGGCCATAACGCGTACATTAACGCGCAGATCAACGTGTTATTTGTGCGCATTTCACGACAGGACTTCTAGTTTTAACTGTACTTCGAATTATCGCCACTTTTATTGTTTACATCACTTAAAAGTTTAGCCTAATTATTGTCGTATTTCATTAACATTAGTTTTGCAATGCCAGCACACCGCATGTACCAAATACACATCAATAAATATTCTCACACTATTTTCTAGTCATTTGAAATCATTATTCCAATGCCAGCACCCAACATGTAGCAAATACCCATCTACAAATATTCCCACACTAATTTCTAGTCATTTGAAATCATTATTCCCTATTTGGAAATTAGAATGTTGACCCTCTATGCCAGCATTGCCAATTGTATGTTTTGGAGTTTAACTCTTGTCAACCTCATTTCAGACTTTCGAAATTGTGGGAATATCATCAAAATACACATCGGACTTGGATGCCGAAACGGCGTTGGACCACAATGGCGTTGGCCGTGCTTTGTAGAATGACTTCTTCAAATTCGTTTTGCGATTTTAAAACTGTCTAGTGTATTAACCCTTTGAACACTAGTTGTATATTCCATGCCAGTTCAATGGCAGCAATTAGAAGAGTCCGTATTCATTATTTGGGGAAGACCAATCAATATTTTCAACGTGCAGCCTCTGGGCTGCACGTTGAAAATATTGATTGGTCTACCCCACATATTTACTGAACAGACATCCTATTTATTGACGTTATGACGTATCATGCTGCTGACCGGAAAAAAAACGGCCGCTTGGGTTCATAGGATTGTAAATATTTCCGTATTAAACCTGACCGAGTATCGAAAAAATTTAAAATGTGATTTCATCGTATAACGTTGAAAATAAGTGATGCGTATTATCGCCAACTTCTGTTGAAAGTGTCCAAAATCGGCGTTGGCCCTGCTTCGTTGGATGGTGTTTGGAGATTCACTCACGGTCTTAGGTTGACAACTAGTTGTTTATGTATTATGATTCACTCTGTGACAGAGAGTCCCCTTTCCTTAAGGCGTTGTTGCTGCTATTGGTGTTTTGTGAACGAAGGCAGTAACATCCATATTGAGAGTTTATCCATGTTTAAAATATTGATGGTCTGCTTTTTCCTTCTGCATGCAATTAGCAGTGAACCAGATCTTAATTTTCGTACATTTCCAGCGATTGTAGTTATGGCTTCTTCTTCAGCAAACTGATTGATATATGTTGCCGTTTATCTCATTCGTCAGCATACATCATAATGAACTTTGGACAGCTTTTTAAAGGTTTTGAGATTTCATAGCCAAGTCAGAATTAGTGTCCGTTAATTCACAATTTCATAACTCGGTTTTTGTTATTTGTTCATTGTGGTATTTTAGCCATATTAAGGAACAGATGGAAATCATACTCCGCCAAAGTGATGAATACGCACACCGCTGATGGATTGATCCGTACCATCACACAGCAGTTGATAAACTGTCCAGTCAAACAAGAAACAAGATTCTGCGAAATATATTTGGTATCCAACATACAGTGCAACCAACGTGGTGGAAAAAACCAAGAGGCCCCAATGGGCCTTAATCACATACCAGATAAAAAAAAATTAAAACTCTGTGAACACAATTTAACCTAGGAGCCATAGTAATGGTATATACCAAATGTCAATAGATTCTTCCTGGTAGGGTTGAAAATCTTTGTTGAATATTCCTTATATTTTGCTGTGTAAACACTTGGGCTCGCATGGCGACTAGAAATATGAGCCAAGGGATTTGATTTGAACTAACTTGAAACTCACCATACTAAGGGTGTCAATACTACGTAACAGAAGGATCGTGAATGTGAAGAAGATGATTTTTAAAAGAAATGTCATTATATTGCAGCAAGTTAAGGGCTGGGATACCACAGGGAACCCAAATAGTCTTCGTTTGAAAAAAAACTGAAATCTGAACAACCTAAGATTGGCTTGATTGAAACATAATAGAAATCGGACTCTTCTAATGATATTGCAAACCATACATCAAAGGATTCTTGTTAAAGGTTTTTAAAGAATATTCCTCATACTGAATAAAAATAAAATTTGGGCTTCAACAAGGAGTTCAAATATGACCTCAATCTAAACCTGCTAAGTATTCTGCGCAGCAAAACATTCTGAAGAAGAGAGTTAAAGAATATTCCTCATATTGTACTAAGTTAAAGTCCCGAATCCCTTTAGGAAACCCAAATATTATCCCAGGGACTTGATTTGAACAACGTTGTATCAAGATGCTACAAACCAATCATCAAAATATTTTGACTGGCTGACTCAAATTACACAAAGATAAACTTCCAGCTCTCACAGGGAGACCAAATATAACACCAGGGACGTAATCGGGACACACCTCAAGCTGGCGCACCCTAAAATGCAGTATACCAAATATGAGGACATTTTGACTGGTTGATCAGAAGAAAACGATGTTTGAAGAATTTCCTCACATTGTACCAAGTATGAATCTGAATCTCTTAAGGATTCTGCATATCAAATATCAAAATATTCTGAAGAGTAGATCTGAAGAAGAATAATGTTAAAGGATATCCCTTGTATTGCACTCAGTTGAAGTTCCAATATTCCAAAGTGAGTCCAAATATGATCCCGGGGAATTGATTTGAACAAATTTTAATCTACCCCCCCCCCCCCCCCCCCCCCCCCCCCCCCCCCCCCCCACACACACACACACTCAACATGCTCTATACCAATCATCAAACTGTTTTAACTGGTGGATCTGAAGAAGATTTTAAAAAAACTTATTATCATATTACGCAGTTAAAATCCTAGCTCCTACCAGGAGCCAAAATATTCTTGTAGGATCTTGATTTGAACAAACTTCATGCTTTATGTTCTATTCCAATTATCAAAATGTTCTGACAGATGCATCTGAAGAAGAAGATTTGAAAACATTTCATATTGGACTGAGTTAAAATTCGGGTTACCATAGGTAGCCTAAAATATAGCAAGGAAGTTGATTTGAACAAACCTGTATCTCAACTCACTGAAGAAGTTGTATGCCAAAATATATGGTCAGGTAGATTTGATGAAGATTTTTTTTCAAAAATGTCATAGTGGATGGAGTTAAAATTCGGGTTCCCATTGGGAGTCTAAATACCAACAAACTGGCAGTTTACCCCCATTTTGGATGCTACATGTTGAATATCACAATATTGTGATTGGTGAATCTGAACATTTATTCCTCATTTTAAACAAATTTAAATTTCGGGCTCCTACAGGGAATCTAAATATGACTCCAGGGACTTGATTTGAGCAAACCTCTTGCTGATCCCTTAAGATGCAGTATACCAAATATCAAGAGATTTTGACTGGTAGATCTGAAGAAGATTTTTAAATACTTTTCCTCATATCGCACCAAATTAAAATTCGGATTCCACAGGGAGCCCAAATATACACCCAGGACTTGCGTGGAGAAAACCTGAATCTGACCCCTCTAAGGATGGTGCACACCAAGTATCAAACGATTCTGATTGGTTGGTATGTAAAGTATTTTTTTTTTTTAATTTAAAAAAAAATAATCGTGGAATGCTAAATTAATTTTACCCCTTTGGTATCCCATGTAGTTGGGGCAACTTTATTTGAACAAACATCAATTTGCATATGATAAGGAAAAACGTACGAAATTTGGTTCAATTCGGCCCAGTGGTTTGTGATGAGAGGCTGATATTGTAAAGCTCACGCACGAATAGCGGGCGACGGACAGAAAGTGACCACTTGGGCTGCTTCCTGACATCCCGTCAGGTGAGCTAATAAATATATTGTTTGTATAGAGGGTGCAATGATTAAAGGGAGATGAAGATTATATCAGACTGGACAGTTGGCGACTGTGATATGCCCCAGCGGGACGTTTATTCGTGGGATTACGATTGATCGAACAGAGTCTGATCCGATCAACTGTCTACCATGAAGTAAATGCCTAATCTGATATTTTGTATAATATTCTCAACGATGATTGCCCATCCAACTGTAGTCTTCAATAATCTCAGATCCCCACAGTCCATGGCTTTACGCGCAACTTGCGGGAAAACAAGGCGCCTTCCTGCTTTCTCCCCGAGGGCTTGTGACCGGCTATGGTGGTGTTCCGAACATGTATCAGGAAGGCAGTTTTTGTTGTTGTTTATATCGGTTTCATTTATCTATTTCCCAAACTTTCTATTTGAAAGGGTAGAGTATACCTAAACTACGGGTCTCAGTGCATATATACTACATGAAGAGAACTGTTGCTATCGTTTTTTTTTTGGAGGCTTAACTTTATGACAATGAGAATAAATGCCTAAATAAACATCAACAAACAACATTCTTTGAAAGTGAGTTTATTCAATATTTAAATTAGAAGTACTTTATGGAGACCTCAGCATATCATTTTCATCTTAGCATGTGTGCCAAGAATACACCACACCATACCATAAACTGTGTACACAATGATTTTTACCATAGATCCCGTTCTCCATAGAATTCAGCACGCCCGTCAATGACGCCTGTTTAAAAACGTGGTTCGTACTATTTTGGCTCATATTTAGACACATCGTAACTGACATACACAGTTGATCAGGTCATTCCGCTATCCGTTACAGGATGACCCGCTAGGATGTATGGTAATTTAGTTATTGGTGCTTAACGCCACATCAGCAGCTGTGATTATATCGTGGCGACAAAAGGTTTTGTGGGGTAAAAGATTCCAGCAGAAAGTGGAATATGTTTTTAAAAACACGATAAACTAACATAAACGTGGCCGTAGTGAATACTCAAATTTGAATGAACTTTGTGCAAATCAACCTGATGACAAAATGCGTGTTCAATATGAGATGCAGCCATAAGAATAATTAGGAATTGAATGCAATTTTTATAATCTTTATTGGAGTATGAACGTGTGGGAATGGGTACAAATTATGTATGAATCCCGAAGGGATTCATATAATTTGTATCCATTCCCACACATTCCTTCTCCAATAAAGATTATAAAAATTGCATTCAATTCTTATAATTACATTCCGTAACTGTTTAAACTACTCTTTACCAAACAACAAAGCAGAAAGACGAAATAAATCGTTACGAACGAACGAGGCGAAAAAACACCCTCACACAAAAGACAAAGCGCACAACTCTGAGTTGAGCGTCGGTTTTCGGAATTGACCCAAATTTGTCAAATTGCCATCTTTCGCAACGAAACTCGGAATGTTCAAAACCATTTATTTAACATATCAGTAAACAAAAATCACCTATGAAACGACAAGTTCAAGAATAAAATCACTGAAATAATTTTACACTGTCGATTGACATTTCTTGTAAGTTGTTTGAGATATCACAAATTATTAACTTGAACGTAAATGCGGGTCAAGGTTCGACCAAATGTATTCATTAGAAAATGAATTACATTTGGTCATGACGTTTTCATCCAGCTGACCAATGGGAATTGAGTATTTGGACCCAAAACGTATAACTACATTAACAATGTAATTATATACAAATGAAGCGTGTTAAATCTGGTGAGAGTTGATGCTGTAAAATAGATTCCTCAAAGACGGTACGTTACAATGTCGCAATCTGATGTCAGTAAAAAACAGTACAATTTAATAGAAAGTGACATGCAGTCAAGGGGCAGTGACAAGAAACACATTCTGGTCGCATGCCACCCTCAGTACGTATGGTAAAGGGAGACCCTATGGACCCTCAACACCACTCCCAGGGAAGGAACGTGAACAATATATTACATGGGTGCAAGTGTGAGCGATAATTCCTCTCTCAATAAAATGTATTCTGTAATCCGTACAACTACAGTTGACCCTTTAATTTTTGTCACCTTAATGTGCATTATTTTGAAGCGATAGCCTGCACTGCACTTGCATATGGACAAATGCAAGTGCACATTTGTCGATATCAAACTCAAAGTGCCCCATTAAAGTAATTAAATTCCTGAAGAAAAACAGCGTGCCCAATTATTCTATATTAGTAAATAGAGATCAGTAACATCAATCCTAACCTCTACTGAGATACATACAATATTTATAACTGTTCATAACAACATAAAATAAACAAATGCAAACTTTCATCACATGAGCCACCGGGTGCAACCCGATGGTCCATGTGATGAAAATTTGCAAGTGATCCTTGTGTTTTGTCTTCAGAGATTGTAAGTTGAAAAAAAAATTCGAAGTGAAAAATCTATCCCGCGGCGATTTAGTAGTAATTTACCCTCCACATACTATAGTCTCAGTATTTTCTTTCTATTTGATCGGTTCAAGTTGTGTGTCAACTGTCATGCGGCGAGACGCATTGCCATTTGTACACTGAACACCTCAGTACACAAACATTTCTCATTTATATCTCAGCTGCCACCTTCCAATCTTCAACACAAATGCTGACATACCTGATAGTTGGTGTTTGCTTCAAAATATATAACACAACACCCGTCTGGATGGTCACGTCTCGCCATTCTGAAAGTGTAGATTAACTTCAGGATGCTTAATTTGGGCCCCCTGCCCCCCCCCCCCCCCCCCCTCCTGATTGTTTTTGCTAATTAGAAACGTGAGTAAGGTTGGGGATCTGAGGAAAACTGGAGGGTATAACTCTCATCCCACAAACACGCGGGGTATACAAAGTGACTGGTTTATATCATTATATGCATGCCAATCGCAATACATTTGTTCATATTCACTCATTCGTTCTTTTGCACAATTAAGATTGTGTGCAACTTACCACAATATATTTCATCACTCCCGTCGAAACAGTTAAATTCGTTATCACAATACAAACTCAAGTGGATGTGATTTCCATTTAAGCACGTAAACCAATCAGATGTTTGGAGATTATCTGAAAAAAATAAATAATCATTTACCAAGTACAAATATGTTCTAATTTGACTAAATACTGGCCCTCAGATTGGATACGATTAATTTGACCAGGTCGAGATGTTACCAAATTGTGTCACTACGTAATGCAGTTGAAAATAAGGTGCCCGTTTTGCAATTATTTCATCAACGGAGGGATTAGCAGCCGTTTGATTTTTCGAGATTTTGCGCACATGCAACACACGATGTTTCGAATGACACGAATTACGAATCAGAATGCGATTTGAACTGACATAGGGTGATATCGACCTTTATCATATGACTCGTCCGTTTTGTTCACTTTAAAACATTTGATATTTTGTTTTCATATTAATCAGTGATAAATAAAGCATTCCGTCAATTTCATTGGTCAAACTCAAAACTAGACAATTTGATTTGATGAACAAAATACATCTGGGCCACATTTTCACAATTTGCATAATTAGAGTTGGGAGCTTCCATTGGTCAATTTCAAACCTGGGGAATTTGATTGGCTAAACAAAATACAACTGGGTTACATTTGCATAATTTCAGTAGGGAGAATTAACGTTATCTGTCCTATTTAGGATGGGTTATATTGTATTAATCTTTTACCTACAAGACAAATGTCATTCATTTTTTTTTTTTTATATTTTCACCTTTTGCTTCCAAAACATAGGTTATAACCCCTCATTGGAACGAACGTGTCACGCTCTTTCCAATGAGGGGTCATAACCTATGAACATTTTGGAAGCAAAAAATGAAAATTTTTAATTATACGAGGATATTTTTGCCAAGTGCCGTCTGCAACTCAAGTTAGGTGATGGGTTAACAAGTCATACCAAGTGGCTAATTTGTGCGTGTGTGTGTCATATGATGACTAGAATATGAAATGAGTGTTTTTCTCATATAATATTTATGAAACTCGTCCGAATTTTCAGTTTGGGCTCGCCAGAAGCTCGCCAAAACGGAAAATTCTTAGACTCGTTTCATAAACATTATATGAGAAAAACACTCATTCCATATCCTATATTTATCTGATTGGTTGTTTATTTACCAAGTAACATCGCTTGATATACATGTACGGGAGGTTTATTTACTAAACCTGTTCCTGCTGACAGTTGTCTTCATGTTTTTGTTCATTTTAAGATGTGTGTTTTGGACTGTGGTTGGGTCTCATTGGAACACGTACTCTATTGTGATGAATTGTTCAGTACAGGGTCTGAGGTTTGCGGCACTGAGCTATGTTCGACCGAGACGCTTCGGTACCGTTAATTCATCACTATAACATAAAATCTTTTGACAGTTGTCAAATACATTACCAAATGTAAGTACATTTTTGCGCGTACGTTCGACGCAACGCCACCTTAGCATAATCATTGTGTTTGTAGATGAATATGTCCAACCCATGGATGAGATGGGTAAACCTTCCGCTACTGAAGTTTCGGGCTGGCAGATTTGTTTGCGTTAAAGTATGAAGTTTTTTCAGTGGCATGTTCATCACATCAGTGTTCTGATCGGTGATGACACAGAATGTTGTTCGACTTGGGATTGAGTAAAGCTACAGTTAAAACTAGAAGTCCTGTCACGAATTGTGCGCTTATCTAGGCTTAATTGCGCGTTGGAATTGCGCGCAATTGCCATATTGAATGGCATCCAAAGCATGGCAGGTTCTCCTGGTTACTCATAGCAAATACATGCAATGTTTCTGCCAATGGACCTCCGGGTTACCCGGAGGTCCATTGGTTGAAACATGGCTTGTGCACAGGCCATATTTACAGAATTTGATAGCTTTACTTGGGCCATAACGCGCACATTAACGCGCATATCAACGTGCTATTTCTGCGCATTTCATGACAGGGCTTCTAGTTTTAACTGTAGTAAAGAGGAGAGCGAGTGAGAGAAAATTATCGATTCCTCTTCCTGTACATTATCGATGTGTTCACGCGTTTGCTGTAAAGCTTCAACTTTATCTGTGAAAACAGAACCTGTGTCCATTATAATGATTGAGTTGTCCTGATTACAAACAACAACAGCGGATGATAATTTATCACTATCCGTAGATTCATCTCTACACATCATTTTGTATGTTCTACGTGTAAACTGAATTCCAGTTTATTTTTGCTTGAATTACGAAAAAAAAATGTCTCAGACTTTTTGGATGAAGCACCTTCACAAATAACTGTTGGCTTTCTTAGTTGCCAAGGAGGCATATCTGTTTCACGGTTCTCCTTGATTCTGCTTCGAGTGTGCCGAAGTCCATTTTCTGTTTAATTCTAATTCCCAATGGAGGGATTTGTTTTTGTTTTCTGTGAAAAAAAAAATCAACATTCTGAAGATCTGAAACACCATTAGAAGCAGGATTTGATGGGTCAGAATGCAGTCTACGAACGTATTGTGGCGATAGTTTAATTTTGCGCTTCTCAACGGAAGTCACCCCGCCTAATTCAACGAGAACCAACATTTACCCCCATCAAACAGGACCCATCAACAATAAGAGGTGATAAAATAGTTAGCTTCTGCCCATTCATGACTTGTATTGATCTATAATATGTTTTAAGCAACATAAACTGCAGAAATGTCCCTTTTAGGGTGAATGTAACAAATTTACAAGAGAGTGTAAACAATTTTTCTCTGATACCCACTCACACCGGCATATCTTCCTGCACTGCATTCTTTAGACCTAACTCCCCTCTCCCCCGCCCCCCCCCCCCCCCCCCCCCGTCCGCGGGCTGATAGAGGAATTTCTTCATTAGTCTGTCCAGATTTAGGAGTATCTCTACCTGTTTCTGTTCTGTTTATCTTCTGTAGTTTTTTAAGCAATTGGCTAAGTTTGGGTTGAAATTGTTTCTGTTTGATTGATTTGTCCAATTATAAATGACTCGGGCGGTTGTGGTATTGTGCCAGTGCGCCATGTATATGATGTATGACAATCTGCTGGTTTTGTTGGTAGCTTTTGACTTAGTGCCGTTGCGTATGGCGATGTATTTTTGCCAGGCATATATTTTGCAATATATATGGCCTCTTTGAAACTGACATGCGTTTCACATGTAACTTTCTGTACAATAAGTGTTTCTCTCTTCTTTGGAGATGTCCTGATAAGTTGCACATTGCATTACAACATGATTTTACGGATTTAACGTGCATTTATGACATATTAACTGGTCTCTGCACGTCTTTTGGAATGTGTCTGAATTTTTGCCACATAATATACCGATGCACTCTGATGTTTTCATAGTCTAAATGTTTTGGTTTGTGGTTTGGTTCCTGGTGAGTGCTAAGGGAAAATACACGTATCGTCAGTGTTCATATCGTTGTCGTCTTTCCTGAATTTTAATGATAAAACCGACGCCGATCTGATCAAGTGTCCACCATAAAGTAACGCCCGAAGGTGGTATATTGAAGAGTATCCTCGACGAGGATAACAATAAAAACAACGGGAAAACAAAAGATCAAATTTACCTTTGACAATTTGGAAGATTACAATGAACTTTTCTCTATGGGAGAGTTGAATAACTCTTTGCATAAACCAAAGGATATTGACACTGGGCCTGATGAAATACATTACCAAATTTTAAAATATTTACCACATTCATCACATGAACATTTATTATGAATTTTTAATGAAATATGGGTGGCTGGCCAGTTTCCACATCTCTGGCGAAAAGCAATAGTAATTCCCATTCCACAGCATGATAAAGATTACACCAACCCAAGTAATTACAGACCTATTGCATTGACAATATGCCTGTGTAAAACCATGGAAAGGATGATCAGTGATCGACTTGTCTGATTTCTGGAATCGAACAATCAACATGCGAATGACCAGTGCGGTTTCAGGAGCTAGAAGAGTACTGTGGATCATTTGGTTAGACTTGAAACTTTTAGAAGAAATGCCTACGCCAGAACAGAACATGTGGTTGCGATATGCTTTGATCTAGAGAAAGCATATGATAAAATGTAGAAGTATACGATTTTAAAAAAGATTTGTTTTAACACGAGGTTGAGAGGGCGCATGCCTCTTTTTATAGAACATTTTATAAAGGGTCGCCAATTCTAGGTTCGTTTTGAGTCTACTTTATCTGACCACCATGATCAGGAATTGGGAGTTCCTCGGGGTAGTATTTTATCTGTTACCGTTTTCTCAGTGAAAATCAACAGCATTATTTATTACTGACGCAATTGAGAATACTGTTGATTATTCATTGTATGTTGACGATGTTTTTTTAATTTGCTTTAGCAGCAATCATATGAATGCCATTGAGCTGTGTTCAAACAGAATTCAGAAATGGGCTACGTAAATGGTTTCAAATTTACCTAGTCTAAAACACATTGTGTACATGTTTTTATACCATGATTACCTATTCTACTATATATGTAAAGCCTATGACATAAAGTGTACACACCAACCGTGATGAACACGCCAGCAATGGGATTTATGTAGTCAAAATATACACCTATAGTAGAACTACATCCATGTTGACCTTTGGTGACGTCGACCTGAATGCAAACTTGTCTAAATTTATTGCAAGTCGCCTCACGAAGAGTGAAATGGAAGTGGCAATTATTAATTACGTTTTTAAATGGGTTTACCTCATAAAATGCCAAAAATTAACAAACATGCATTGTCACATGTTAATAAAGCATGCATGACCCGAAATAGTATGTTATTATGTTATTAAAACGAAAAAGGCTCAGTTTCTTGTTTTCATTTCCTTTCGGTGATAACATTGACAGTGGAAGTACCGCCCACAGATGCTCGTGTAAACAAAAACAGATTCGCACGTATGTACGTCTTGTGGTCAGTAAAATCGAGAAAAAATAATAGCGACTCTTAATAATCTGACGACCATGGAATAAATAAAATATACCCAAAGCAGCTTGGTGTACCAAATGTTCACCACTCGTGGTGAACATTTGGTACACCAAGCTAATATGGGTATATTCTATATGTAAAATTCGGAAACATCATCTCGATCCGGAACTGAAATTAGATGGGAGTACTATTAAAGTTGTGAAGGAAGTGCAATTCTTCGGTTTGCTGTTTGACAACAAACTGAATTTCACTTCTCATATAAAACAACTAAGAATGAGATTTAAAAGGGCACTTAACATCCTCAAGGTAGTTGGTAGCACTAATTGGGGTGCTGGATAAAAAGACATTACCCAATCTGTACAGATCACTTATTAGACCAAACTTAGATCACGGTTGTGTGGTTTACGGCTCAGCAAGAAAGTCGTATCTCAAACCACTTAACGCGATTCATAATAGTGGTATTAGAATCATTTAGAACATCACCAAAATATTCAATACTTGAAGAGGTGAGGATCCTTCTCTTAAGAAGATCAGGATTAAATTTTCACTACAATGTGTTTCCAAGTTATTGGAAAATCCATCAAACCTTGCTTATAATTGTATCGCAGAATCTCAAAATGTATGTTGATTTTTTAACCGTCACAAGAAACATATTCCTCCATTGGGAATTAGAATTAAGCACCATATGAGTTTTGCCACACTCGAATCTGATTCAGTAAACCGCATATTCCTCATTGGCATCTTAGAACATCTACTGTTATTTTAGACCGTGCTTATTCCAAAAAGTCCGAAACACATTCTTTATAGTTTAAACAAAAATATACTGAGCTAAAGTCTAAGTATACTACATATACAAAGATCTATAAAGATGGACCCAAAGATGGTGACAAAATATCATCAGCTGCTGTTACTGGTGATCAAGTGACCTCAATCAGAACACCAAGGAAACGTTTTATTTTCACAGCTGAAGTTAAAACATTACGACTAGCGCTTGGACAAATTGAGAATGTACAAGAATGAAAGTCGATAATATTTTCCGACTCTCTTTCCTCGCTGCTGGCTTTCGTCAACCCCGGGTTGAAGAACCCTCTCATTTTGGAACTTAGTGAGAAGTTGAATACTCTCATGTCTGACCAATATGATATCGTGTTTTGTTGGTTACCTGGATATGTTGGTATATCCGGTAAAAGCAGGGCAGACAGTGCAGCAAAACAGGCTGCAACCAAACCTCTCACTGAGTTTAAAATTCCTTTCAGTAATTTTAAGCCACATATCAACAGGTACATCAAATATGTGTGGCAGACGGAATGCGATGGAGCGACAAATAACAAACGCCATCGCCTCAGACCGAATATTCTTTGATCACTATTTGTCTACTAACCTTTCAAGAAAAGATCATGTATTTTAACACGATGTCATATTGCTCACACACGACTAACATTTTCCTTTTTGCTAGAGGGTACTATTCAACCAGAGTGTGTTCCTTAGCAGAATGTGTTGTCAGTGCAGCACATTCCTTTACATTGCACTGGTTCTAATCATGCCAGAGGGCAGTATTTCACGGTTGGTTCTCAAACTTATATATTGTATCATACTATCCCTCACAAAATTATACCATTTCTTAACGTAATCAACCTTTTTAATAAGCTATAGAATTGTTTTTATTATTTTACTCATTTACCTAACATGAAAAGCAGACGAAACTTGCAAATAAAATTCTTGAATAACTACTTTTTTCATTTTTTGTCTCAAAAGCATAGGTTATGACCCATCATTGGAACGAGCTCAAAAACATAGGTTATGACCCTTCATTGGAACGATGAAACAATTGAGAATATGGTACATGTAGATTCTTCGTCATGTGTTAATGACTTTTTAATCTGTTATAACTTCAGCTGTGTTTAAGCAAAATCCAGATAAGGGCAACGGAAAACGGCCTCAAGTTTTCGAAGACTAGCACTAACTGTGTTCATTTCTGTAAGCTTCGGTACACTTTAAAAAGAAGTGAAAAGTACACTTTAAACAGAATTGAAATTCTTAGGTTTATTGTTTGACAATAAACTGAATTTCACTTCTCAGATACAATAACTAAAGGTCTAATTTAACCCTCTACCTAACATGCAAAGCAGACGACACCTGCAAAAAAATTATTGAATAACTATTTTTTTTCATTTTTTGTCTCAAAAACATACATTATGACCCCTCATTGGAACGAGCTCGACGAGCTCGTTCCAAAGATGGGTCACAACCTAATAAAAATATGATTTTTGACAACAAAGCTGGCCGGTTTTGGCCGTAACGTTTGGTAAAGGGTTAAACTCGAGTATGAAATCATCAGGTTGATGTATAAGAATTATACATTACTAGCACCATATCTTGTTATTGCTCAAACTACTTCTTTTTATTGTAAATATTTCCTAATTTTAACCCATCATTCTATTTATAACTGACAATGTCATGTTTTACTTCCCAACGTTTTCTCGCCACGGTATAGTCTTAGCTGCTCATTTGACGTAAGGCGCCAATAAGTAAATAAATAAATCAAGAAGCAGCCTTTTTTGATTTTGCAAGTCATAGCTTTGTACAAATATATATTCATTGCCCCTACCCTCTACTTTTACTCTGAACCTAGCTCGGTGGTTTTGTAGGAACGACCAGTGAACAGCACCAGATGTACACATTCGACAGAACATTCGGCCAGTGCCGAAGAAAATGCGTCCCGCTACAACCGCGCCACCATTCAGCAGTTCATAAATTGACTCAGGAAACAAGGAAGGTCACTACACGAAAAGATAATCGGTATCCAACAGTGAGTGCAGCGAACATGATTGAAAAAAGGTGAGTCATTATTAAGAGAGAGCAATGGTGAAAGAACGATGGAAATTATAACAGACCGACCAGTTTAGCGACCACTCCATGCCTCGACGCGAAGTCCATTGATGTGGCTTCCTACTGATCCACCGAGCGTATCGGAACTATTATGTATTTATTTATTTATGGGGAGTCAACGACACATTCGACACCCAGGGTCACCTCATTGTAGACATTTTTACGGGTGGGGAAGCCGGAGTACCCGGAGAGAAACACCGAGCCATGTCCCACGTGGGCAATTGGGATTAAGTGCCTTGCCCAATGACACAACGCAATTACCCCTGGTGGGGATCGAACCGCGGACCTTCCGGTTTGAAATCCAATTCCGTAATCATCGAGTCACCACGCTCTCTCTGACCTACTGTCCACTATGTAGATAACCGTGAACCTTGCGGTCCAAAGCTGTACCTATTGAGCCGCCGCGCTCCCATCTGACCTTCTGTCTGCATGTGGAGAGACTTTAGCAAATATATAGGAATTGCAATAACGCACATTTTCGTTCTTAAGTGTGAGTTTAGATAAGTTTAGATATCGTCTGCACCCAGACAAACAAATGCGCAAAGAAATTCGTTGCGACGCACTAAACTAAAGAGTGAACATTTTATTATCGAGAATCGGGATTAGGTCCAAGAAGAAAGCAATTAATAAAATAGTCCACCTTAAATTTAGTTGATGTTCAGGATGACCATGCACGTTTGTTTATCTAAGTGCAGACGATATCTAGTCTCCATTGGTTATTCAAATAGTACCTGCGAGAGATTGGCGTGGTTCGTATGAACTAGACGTGCCAAGCCCAGCTGCTATATGTGGACAAAAGTGCGTGAGAAATTAGAGCATTAGTTCATTAAGAACATTTTGACCTGGAAATAACTCAGGCAGTAGATGAATGGGGGGAACGTACATGTAGATCAGGGGTCATGGAATTATTTGTATGCCAAATGCGAACTATTAGCAACATCTGTCGAATGGCTCATTACGAAACCCAAAGATTACATCAACAGTTGTAGGTGAACTGTCCAAATCCAACTCTGCAAACTACGTTCATAATCGCAATCCTATACCAAAGTATTTGAAGTCCAGTTTACACCAGACGCTACTAGGAATCCAACAACGTTAATTGGGTTATAAGTATCAAATACTCTTACCACATAAAAGTTCATCAGAACCGTCTGGACAATCACTGTATCCGTCACACTTATATATAACAGATATCACAGCGCCATCGTTACACTTGAACAGCCAGCTATCATTAATTGTGGTACTATTTGTTTGCGGTAAGGACAGTTTCATGCCTGAAATGGAAAATAGAATCGTCACAAGTAGAACCATCTGAGAAGCGCAGAACAGACATTTTGCTCAAGATACTTTGATAATTTATATTGCTTTGTATATTTTTCACGTTCATCTGCTTTAATATTCTATTATAATGAAACACAACGTCACGTTTGCTGTATCATTTACGGAAGAACCCGTCTAAGGGAAATGATGCAACACGACTGCGTATTATTTTCGGTACATTATCACAGATTAACCTTCAAATATTTCCAGTGATTCGCAAAGAAGATGAAAAGTGTATCGAAAATGTGCTTGTCATGCGCCACAGAGTTTATAACTAGAACAACAAATATATATTTATTTATTGGTGTCTACGCCACATCGGCATTCAAGGCCATATCGTGGCGAGGAAAAGTACGTATTATACAAAAGGTCGTTATTTTCCATGATATAAAACAAGTCAATGGAATCTAGAAATAGCATGAGGAATAAAAACAATAAGTAGTGAAACTGTAATGATTAAATTAAACCAGTCGTTTAAATAAAACTGTGTAAATCAACTTATTTTTAGACATGAATAGATTGAGATACGACATAATTTTATGGGTGTCTGCGTTAGAATCTCTTGGACACACTGTAGTAAAGTACTGCCGTCTCACAATAGCGTGCCCGCTGTCAAAACCTGCCGGCAAGGGACACATTCTGGTCACATAGTACCGTCTGACAAAAAAGAAGGCGTAAATCTGGTATGATCAATATGTCATCGTGTAAAAATAAATTTTTTTCTGCTGAGATTACTGGATGGACATTGGTCAATGATAGTTGGTAGGTATCGATGAACCTTGTTACTCATCGTCACATCCCAATCCACCAGCCACATTGATTTGACATATTTTTGATATGTGGTTTGTAATCACTCGAAGGAATTTTAAAACCTGTTGTAGGCTTTTTTAGAGCCTTATTTGCTGCACAGCTTGCTTTTGTGTTTCTTTCACTACAATAATGCCCAGGTAACCAGAAAAACACGACATCATATTCACCAGACATGGAAGTATTCAACGTGTCACAAAGTTCCAAAATGGGAGGTTTCTTTAACTTGGGGTTGAGTAAAGCTAGCAAAGGAGAAATAATATCAAAAAAACTGCTGCACTCTATTTTCTGCTCATGTTCGTCTTATTCGAGTGCTAGTTGTAAAGCTTCTTAAATTCGGCCGTGAAAATAAAACTTTCATTTGCAATTGCAATTATCACAGAGGAGATCTAATCACCAGGACCAACTCATGGAGGTACTTTGCCACACCATTTTTTGATCAACCTTGAAAGATCATTCTATATTCAGTAACGGTAAACGTTGTTCTGGAAAATGTTTGTTTGAACAACAGAATTTTGTCTCAGAAGTTTCTGATAAGGAAAAAAAAACTAACAACAAGAACAGAAAACCCAGTAGGTTCAATAAGATGCCAAGGGGGGAATATGTGTATTCGTGGTTCCCTTTTTGAAGATTAATTCAAATTCCTAAAGGAGGAATACGTTTCTGGTTTCTATTAAAAAAATCAACAGTTTGATGATCTTAGACACAATTATAAGCGGGATTTGATGGATTAGCAAATAGTTTAGAAACTATTTATATCACATGGAACGTCGTTAATTTCGACGTAACAACGCATGTCTTATTTCCTGATTATCAACTAGTGTCTATTCGTCGCGTGGTCCCATAGCAGCAGCAGGAGCAAGTAAAGCGCATTCATGACGTCATGGTGTGAAGCGTCTGAGCCAACGAACGGATTGTCGGTTGTTTTAGGAGAATTTAGCGACAATGAATTAAATAAAAAGTGTAAAAAAACATTCGAAAATTTATGTGATGTACAGAATCTTTAACTCGTGATGTTTGGATATAAGATTTTTTGAAACCTTGTTTGATGAATTCGATTGACAACTCGCCTAAAGGCTTTTTGTGAATCAAATTCATCAAACTCGTTTCAAAAAAATCTTATATCCAGACATCACGAGTTTGAGATCTTCTATGTAGTCACATTTTAATCCTATGCCTCTCAAGATAAGGCACCTCTTACTACTTGTAATAGCGAACGTAGTGAGCGGCCGAAGGTCGCGAACGAAGAGAGCATAATGGTAACGTGTGTGTATGTGTGAAAATATAAGAGCGAAATTTAGAATATTTCAGAAAAATATATATCCATGCAATCCAAAAATCTGTGTCCGGAAGTAAACACCATGGACGAAAAATAGTTGTCGAAGTTGATCAAATTGTATTGTTTTCATTGGTAGAAATCGAATTAGATTTCTGAAAAGGGAACAGGTGAACGTGCAGGAATAGCGTCACCCATAGATATCGGTTATGGCGTAATCTGGCAGGTTCCGTCAAAAATCGAAAACACAACAACACAAAAGAAACGCAAGTTGCGCTGCATTTGTCGTTCATTTTTTAAACTTCAATTGCTTGTACGAAAATAAAAATTGTTGGCCACAAAGTCGCACGCTTGTTAATAAAATATCAAAGAACAAGTGTGTCAGCAAGAAATTCCATAATTTTAAGTATTTTCCTTTCGCGAGACGTTTGAAAACGACGAGTCGATGTTTTCTCGCATTTCTCATTTCTGACGCTCTTTTTTGTAAACAAAAGGTTTACCCTTCTCGTGCTAAGGGCGATTTCCGCTGGAAGATACGTAATATACAATTAAAAGAGGCACACAATGGGATTCCTCAGACTTTGCTCTTCATTGCAATGCATTGTACTGTTCGGATCGTATTTTTTTTCCTTTTTTCTGACGCAATAAAATTTTTTGAACGATTTTTTCCACTTTAGTATTTATCAAGAAGTTACGGTACCGGTACCTGGTAATGATATTTCGAACAAGAACTTTTCATTTTTGAGGTTTTGAAGTGATACAGTGTACAGTAACTTACACCCAAGCACCTCACTGCAGTGGAAACTCTACAGCAAATTGTTGCTTCTTTCGGATTGACACACTTTTGCGTCACGCGGTGCTTTTTGTAACGTTGTACGCCAATTTTGGCTAGGAAAGATGGTTTGCCGTCTTCGGGCTGTGATTGCAAGAGACAATTATCAATACGTGTACACGCAGTGTTGATACATTTTGTTTTTGAATATAAAATCATTCAGCAAATAGTTCATGACGGATTCCTTCGAAAGATAAGGAAGATTAGAAGGTGAACTACTCTCGTGTTTGATCAGTGACCGAGTCTGATCAAAGTCACAGTCAGTTTGTCAGTCTCCAAATCCAATTCCAAATGCATTTGCAATTTATTAAGGCGACCAGCTAAATCGGATTACAATTACAAATTAAATCGTTGGAATTAATTCCATAAATTTGATACCAGACAATTTTACTTACACTCAATGATACTGAATTCATTTTCTATCTGATCCTTTTTACAGGACGTTTAACAATCCAGTGGCGGTGCCACTACTGGAGGGGGATAGCTGTCCCTCCCACTCCCCCCCCAAAAAAAATCAAACTTCAGATTTTTATCTGACCGTGGTTGGTTTTCCCACTCAATTTCACACCACAAACGACACAAAACAATACACGTCATGTCGGGTGTTGTAGAAATGTTCAGATGTCGCCCCCACTCCCGGTCAGGGCCTCCAAATGTAGAAATCTTTCATGGGGAGAACTCCATAATATCTCCACAAACGCAAGGGGGGGAGATCACGTTCCCTTTCACCCGCTACAAGGCCTGTGGGAATTGGGGGATTCCTTCGGCATCTTGACCTTGGACTCCCCACCCCCATAGCTTACCTAAGCCCCCACCCCCACCCCCCCAAAAAATATATTGAAATCTTGGCGCCGTCACGGTAGCAATCAGTCGGTATCAAGAAAACTTGTGATGGAAAGACAATGTGTTGATCAAATTTGCAGAAAAGGGCTACATAAAATTAAGCTACATAATGTTCCAACCAACTTGTAAGTTAAAAATACAACCACAGATTTGGGTTCGATGGGGGGGGGGGGGGGTGATTGATGCCCCCCCCCCAAAAAAAAAGACCATTTCCAACCTACTTAGAACCTGAAGTGTTAAGGTTGAATGGGTGAGTGTATTTGTTGCACCCCCTCTCCCTCCCCCACCCCACCTTTCAGAAAATTCCAACCTGCTTAAACTACATGTACTTGAAAACACAAGAAGTGATATGGAGGCAGAGTGTGGGTATTTTAATTAATGCCTCCACCCAAATCCCATCACAGATTGCTGAGTTATGAAATTTGAAAGTGATAAAAAGTCAAAAAGTTGGGAAAACAATCTTTTCTTGCTGCTAAGAATTCACCATCGGCCAAATTAGGAAATGTTCAAACACAAAAAGAAAAGATGCAATCAGAAATTCACGCTTTCAAGGCCATGACGAAATATTTGAAAGGGGTAACAGCATGCACGTAGAATTCATCAAATTGTTAATTGTACTTTCTTTGGGTACTGCTAGAAAACCTCTGTGTGGATGGTGGGGGTGGGGCATAGAGAATAAACTAGAATTTCACAACAAGGCCATAAAAATATACAGAGTCGAGGCAAGGAACTAGATTTTTTGGTGAATAGTAATTACTGTGAACACCAGTTAGAACATATTGGTTGTGGTGATGGTTGGGGGGGGGGGGGGGGGATTGTAATTTTGAAGGACCATAACAAATTTATTTGAAAAGAATGTTATGATGGGCAACAAAACTTTTGCCAAATTGTATTTATTGATGTCGGAAGTAGAAAATCACAGGGCTGTGATGGTGCTGGATTATTTTCTTATGACTTCGGTCTAAATCCTCCTAAGCAAGTCCCTGGGTGAAATCACAGCATACCACTCTGAATTTATTAAGTTTTTTGCAGGATACTACTTTTTTAGAAACTACTGTATAATTATTTATTTATTGTTGTTTAAGGTCACAAACTTATGCACAATGGATAATCATGACCGCGACAGTTTTATGGGTGGAGGAAGCCGGAGTAGAACCACCGAGCAACGACGAGCAGCTGCCAGCTCCCCAACATCGTAACTCCGCAATGCAGCACAGGCAGAGTTAGATTGGTTGAAGACATGCGCACCATCGACGTGCAGTACGCCTTAGTACACGGCGTCATCGTGCCCCCATGTGGACAATCGGGATTAAGTGCCTTGCCCAAGGACACGACGCGGGAGTCCGAATCGATCGCTTAGACGGTCACCCATCCGAGGACAAACCGGGCTCGACGTTGCTTAACTTCGGTGATCTTGACGAAAACCGGTTACCGCAACGTCACCGCGCCCCCAGCTACTGTACAAGAACCTGTAAATGTTCAACCCATAGACGGATTGCACCCCAGGGATTTGTGTTGTAACTTTTATTGTTTTGTGAGTTCTTGTAAAGGTTTGTGATTCAATGGTGATCTGCTCTCTCCATGATGTATCTCTTCTCCAACTCCATGCTTCTCCAATTCCCTCCTCAGTAAAGTCTCTTAAACAAGCCTTCAGCCTTGACAGACTTTTCGGTCTGATTCAGTAGGGTCTTGCTCTCCATAAAGGTGTTGAGGAATTCTATTAGCATCAAACTGTAGTTCTTCTTTTCATTGCATGGGTGGGTCACATTGAAACTGGTGGTGTGTTGGCAGTGTGGTTGTGGGTGGGGGCTGGGGTTGTTGAGAAATGTGGTGACTGGTGAGAGCGATCTGTATTCCATATTCTAATTCTATATATATGCATATTCATCCATTGACCAATGTCCTCATGTTTCTTGTGTCAACTTTATTGGGAATGTGAGATGGGGGTATACTCCTGTGACTGTCATCCATATAATAGTATGGTGAGGACTAATAGTACAAGGTGAAATATTATACTGAAGTTACAAACTGACTTCATAATATTTCACAGTGCCATATCTTGGATAAATAACCTAAAAATTCCAACATAACTCCAACTATCTACAGCTATGGAAGATGTTAAGAATTTAGTCCAAAACAGTGCATTATGAGAATTAGACTGCAGTACAGCCTGGTGAAAATGAATAAAACTAGGGGATCAAATCAGAATAATATGGAGTAGAAAATACAAAAAAAATATCAGTACTACAGATATGATCATTTAGAACATAGGAGTAGGAATCAAGTACTTTCCCTACTGATGCGCCATTTCATTCTTCTGTTGTCTTTTTCACTCAAGGATTTATTGTCAATCCCAGTCAGCAGCCTCTTTCGGATTTTGCACTGCTTCTCAAAGCTATCAAACTTTCTCATGCAATGGGTGTTACATGTTCCAAGCAGCACAGTGAGCACACTGCTCTGGTACACATGGACAGTCCAGCCAGCTGAAAGAAAGGTGGCCAGCTTTGAGAGAGTGGCCTTTTGGAAGTATCAGTCACAAGTATTTAATATTATTTTCCCCACTGTGCAGCCTGAGTTGTGGATGATATTACAAAACAAATAGTTTTTAGTTTGAACAATGAATAATAGTACAAAATGAAACCTAAATGAATGAATGTGCATATTTATTAAATAAAAAAAATAACTGAATTATTTTTGTCACCTCATGAAATAGGAGACCCATAAGTTCAGTATGAAAGAGTTTAGATTTTATTTTCCCGCTCTGACCGACTTAGACCTCGTAAAACTGTAACGGTCACGATTACCTATTGTGCATAAGTATGTGACATTAAAAACCAATAAATAAATAATTAATTCTAAAGGTGGTGGATCCGTTACTTAATGCTATGTTGTGATCAGTTTTGGTTATAAATGTTAAATTTAATACCTATTTTTTTTCAAATTATACCCCTGGCAAATAAACTGCTATGAATATTGCGATGGACATTCTATTATTTTTTGGCACAAATTTACTTTTTTCTAAAGTGTTCAAAATGGTTTGGGGTACGAAATCACTTGGGTACGAAATGATTTTGGTGATGGGTACGGAATTACACACACCCAATGACATCCTCTGTATATTTTTTATTCAAATTTACAAAATACAGTACGTGGAGAGTGGATTGTAACAAAACGACCCGTGGGGTGGCATTTTCACCCAAAGTATTACTTTCAAATTCTGCACACATGGGCAAAAACGCAAGCAATGCTTCAGCCAATGGCCCTCCGAGTGTAACCCAGGGTTTCATTGGCTGGAACTTTGCTTGTGCTTGTTATGCTTTGCAACAAATTTGCAATTATTTCTTGGGTGGAATCTCCACTCTGCGGGTGATTTAGTGATTATACACTCTATACATACTGTAAGTTGTAACTACGTTCGCACTTTAGGTAGCACCTATTTCATATTACTAATCTTTTAAATGGCATCAATTGGTTTGAGGTGCGATTGTCTTGCATACCTGTAACCCATTTGTAATCTAATTATGTCTAACATGTGATTTACACAAGTGGTGTAAAATGTTTTGATCAGTGCCCCAATCAGTTCTACCATCTGTCATCAGAAGGTTAAGTGCTCAGTTACATCTAATCTTAAGTTGTTTTATATGACATATGCTATTCAGTATTTTTGTCAGGCAATAAATTCTGGAATGTTTATTTCTTAGCAACTGCTAAAGTAATTCAATCTAGTGTCAACTCCGGATCAATGTGATGTTTTCGGAGCTGAAAAATGAACACAATTTGTTTCGGACCTCTAGAACTCGATACCATTTTCTGCCATCCATTTCTGTAATCTGTTTAACGCGGTTGAAGAAAATCTTCGATAGATTTCGTGTGTTTACTGCTGTAGCAAATCAAAAAATTCATCGACATACAATGATGAATACACTATATTCTATCACAGAAAAAAGGGTAGCAGTTAAAATAGTACCCCGAGGACGCCTCCTCCCATATTCTTGATCGTGAGAAGCACATAACGCAGACCCAACACAAATCTTAAAGTGATCATCCTCTAAAACAATTCCAATAAAAGCAGTGAAACCCCCGACATAACGTTTAAAAGGTCTGTTGAAATGCCTAACTCCCACGTTGTATTATGTGCCTTTTCCAGGTCTAAACAATGGCGACTATTTGTCTTTCCTGGCAAAAGCATTTCGATGAACAGTCTAACCAAACTGATTTATTTTATCAGCAACTCAAGCTAAATCTTGACGATAACGTTATCCACCAAAATGGAAACAATTTGTTTAAACCAGTGTAGACGCACCATCGTAGAGTAGTTGATAAATTGGACACAACAGGCAAGGGCGATCATTCATATTTGGTACCCAATAGACAATGCAACGAACATGAAGGGAAAAAGATAAGGAATTATTCATATGGAGTCCAATGATAACAGGGAGATGTAAATTATAATATACTGGCAATTGTTACCACTATCGCCATGCCCCAAACGCGACATCCCCTGTTAGGGCCCCCGATTGATCGAACCGGATCTATATAATTTATTTAATATCGAGACTGATCATCGCTTCATGCGATTGTTTAGTTACAAACCATACTGCATGTAAACTGCATGTAGTAGCTTCTGAATTAATGTCCTCACTTCAATAGGACGGTAACATGTCGTATTAGATGTGTTTCTTCTCCCAAACAAATTCCCAATTGGGGCCTTTATGACGACATTTTCCCACCTGCATGGCTCCAGAACCTTTTCCAAAGAGGGCATGAGAATCCCTGGTGTTTGCACAAATATAACATACTGTACACGCAGTAGACTGGTCGAAATCCATACGTGGGCAGTGATGTCCACGCATGAGTTTACTTCTGAGTATTGTGTCTTTTAAAATACTTGACAAAACTATTTGTTGGGTGTTGAAGTGACGTCACTTCATTCTGTATCACTGTATTATTAAATAAATGACAGAATGTACGTCAGTTAGCAGCCTCATTGTTATTGTGCATTGATTTGATCGGTCTGTTCAATGTTGTCACACATCGCCACATCATGGTAAGGTGTCACCCACCGAACGAATGCATGAGTACCTTTAGCCCAATTGTTAACTAATACGATGCATACCGTATCATGACGTAAAAGCAACACCTACTCCAATCAATTAAACAATGATTGATATGTTCTTAAATTGGACTATAGGCCGGTGATAATTGATTTCTACCTTCTACAAAGAAGTGAAAAAATCCGTTCATTAGTACAGAGATTCTGACGTTGCTTATATTACCACTCACTTGATGTGTGTATATTTCGAAGAGTGTCATCACCTGTATAGCGGTGAAATGGACTCTTAATTCCGACACTATGGCAAAGAAATAATAGATTCACACCTCGGACAATGAGTCATGTATGACAAGATTGTGTGTTCTCAAACGCGACTTCATTTATTTTTTTATTTATTTATTTATTTATTTATTACTTATTTATCTTTTTTATTTATCGGTCCTTAACGCCACATCAACAACCAGGGCCATATCGAGGTGAAATAACGGTGAAAAGTAAAACATGAGAATTACGTATAAATCAACCTGATGATTTGAGACTTGAAGAGTCTGGATTGAAAGAAAAAAAACAATTTTAAAATTTCTTAAAAATGTTGATAATTTAGAAATGATAGAATTTAGTGTGGGCTGGTAAAACAAATCTCTTATGGAACCAACAGTGAAGTACTTTCCTCTTACTTGATTAAAATCAGTACAATGCAAGATAATATGCTACACTGACAACACCTACTGACAAGGAACACACTCTGGTTGCATAGTACCCTCTAACAAAAATAGAATATGGAAGTATTGTGTGACCAATATGGCATCGTGTCAGAATGACGTGATGATTCCCACAAAGTTTACTAGACCGATATTTATCACCAATAGTAGTTCGGGATCGATAGATCTTGTTATTGGTCGCTCCTTCCCACTGCCAACAAGGAACGCATTCTGGTAGCATATTACCCTCTAACAAAAAATAATGTGTTGTGTTATTCTTGTATGACCGATAGCGTTTGAATAACTTTCTTTCCCACAAAGGTTGCTAGACGGGAACTAATAGCAGTTTGGAAGCGATGAAGTTTGTTAATTGTCGCTCCATCCCATCCCGACCGCCAAACAGATTTGATGTGCTTACTGATATGTGGTTTAAAATCACTGAACGGAATTTTAAAATCCGTGAGAGGCTTTGTTAAGGCCTGTTTTGCTGCATTGTCTATCCCTGTGTTACCGGAGATAGCAACATGCTCAGGTGACCAGAAAAAAACACGATAGCATATCGGTCTGACATGGAGCAGCCAACTTTTCGCGAAGTTCCAAAATGAGAGGTTTCTTGAACTTGGGGTTGAGTAAAGCTTGCAAAGAGTAAAAAATAATTAGCTTCCTTTCCTATTCATTATTGATGTGTTCAAGCGCTAGCTTTAACTTCAGGTGTGAAAATATCACTTTTATTTGGCATTCTGATCGAGGTGGTCTGATCGTCAGTAACAACGGCTGATGATACTCTGCCACCATCTTTAGATCCATCCGTATAGATCCTTTCATATGCACTATATTTAAACTTCATTTCGGCATATTTTTCTTTAAATTCCAGACAGATGTTATGGGGGAATCTAGGTCTAAATTTAGATTATGTCTGCGCTTTGAACAAGAAGGCTTTCTGCCTCAACGAGCATCGACTCTACTGGTGATGTTCTAAACGCGACAAGGCAAATTCTAATGTCACTGTTATGAATTACATCAAGTGGTTTGAGGTACGACTTTCTGGCAGAAACGTAAACCATACAACCGTAGTCCAATTTTGATGTAACTCGATTTAACTCAAACAGTGCTACCAACTACCTTCAGGAGGTTGAGTGTTTTTTTTACACCTTACTCTAAGTTGTTTGATACGAGAAGTGAAATTCAGCTCATCGGCAAACACTAAACCCAAGACTGTCACTTCAGCAACAACATTAATGGTATTCCCATCTATTTTCAACTCCGGATCAAGGTGGTGCTTCCGAAGCTTACAGAAATTAACACAGTTAGTACTTTGTCTTCGAAAATTTGAAACCATTTTCTGTAGCCCATTTTTTAATTTTGTTCAAACACAACTGAACTTTGTGTTCGATACCAATCATATCACTACTATAACAGATTAAAAAGTCATAAACATAGAAAAAACAGTCTACCGTATTCTCAGTCGCGTCAATTATGATATAATTATTTTTGCCGAGAAAAGGGTAACAGAGAGAATACCACCCCGATGAACCCCTAATTTCTGATCGTGGGGATCAGATAAGATAGACCCGTCATGAACCTTGAAATGGCGATTCTTTAAAAAAATGTCATGTAAAAAGGGGCATACGCCCTCTCAACCCCATTTTAAAAATATACTTAAAAAGTCCATACTACCACGCTGTATCATATGCTATCTGGCGAAAACATTTCTTATACACGTTTCAAGTCTAACTAAATGATCCACAGTGCTCCTCTGGCTTCTGGAACCTCACTGAGCATTCGCAAGAAGATTGTTCAATTCCAGAAACCAGACAAGACAATCATCGATCATCCTTTCTCTCGTTTTACAAAGACAACTTGCTAATACAACAGGTGTGTAACTACCTGGGTTGCTGTGATCTTTATCAGACTTCGGAATGGGCATTATTATAGCTTTTCGTTGGGAATGTGAAAACTGAACAGTCACCATATTTCATTTAAAAGTGATAATAAATGTTTAAATGATGAATGTGGCAGATGTTTTACAAATGGTAATGTACTTCATTGAGACTAGTGACAGTATCCTTTGCTTTGTGCAAAGAGTTACTTAGGTCGTCCATCGAGAAAAGTTCATTGTAATATTCCAAACAGTATGAGGGAAATTTGATCTTTTATTTTTCCTGTCGTTTTTTTAAGTTTAACGAATTCCGGATTACAATTTTCAGACGATGAATGTTTAGAAAATGTCGAGATCAATTTGTTTGATATTTCATTAATCCATGTAATTAGTGTATTGTTGTCGTTGAGCTGGATTTTGGATTTTGTTTCTCTACCTTTAATGTTTTTAACCATTTTCCAAATTTTATTGATAGGTGTGCGTTGGTTATGTTTGGAAACCTAGGTTTCCCAAGAACTTCTTTTTTATGCTTTATGAGGTGTCTTTTTTTGCCCGATTTATACGTAGTTTGTCTCAATTGTTTGTAGTTGACGACTTATTAAATTCCCGTACAGTTTTCTTTCTATCTTTGATAGCCAGTTTGCAATCATCATCAAACCATGATTTGGTGAAACTTTTTTGATTTGTCCAGGTTTTAGGAATGGTCGTGCGTGCAATATCAAACAATACCTCAATAAAATGTTCTTGTTGGTCGGTACTTTCCTCAAATGTTTCCTGCGTGAGCCGAGAAAGTGTCCCACTTTGCCTTTTTAATGTTCCACTGTGACACCCTCTCATCGTCCCCAGGAACCACGCTTCCCCACATAATTGGAAAGGGGTGATTCCCGCATAAGGCACCTTCAACATTTCAAGAAATATCAAGGAAGAAGGAAAGACATGCAATTTTAAGATTGATTGAGGTATAAGAACCAGTTGCGGGGTGTAAATAAGTGTCTGAACCGTCATTGAACATGCACAAGTTATATTTTGAAAACAAACTATTCCACTGTTTTCCCTTTGAAGTATATTTTGCGGCATGAGTCACCCCAAAAAGGGCTACCTGCATTAAAGTCTCCGAACAAAATTTTTGGGGTTGGAAGTTGGTGAACCGGTTGCTCAAGTTCATTCAGCTGAAGTGTCTTATTTGGTGAAGTGTAAGTAGAACATAATGTAGCAGTGTTGTCCAAAGTAGCGCCACGTCCTGTAAATTTGCTTGTAAAGAAACATGACTGTGAATAATGTCGTTTCTCACTAAGACAGACGTACCACGAACATGAAGATCAGTTTCATCAGCCCAGTAATCATACGGCGTATAATCCTTAAAAGCTGAATGACCTTGAGTGCCAGGTTTACTTAAGGGTTTTTTCTGTAGACAAAAAGCTGCAGGTTTATGTTTTTGACTCATTAAAATTCGCTCGAAACCTCGACAATTCGGTTGTATTATATTGTATTGTACTATCCATATTCAGTTTGATATTTAGAGGGTGGACGTATGGGCGAAATAACCCCGGTAGATTGATTGGGTGATTTATTGCTCGTGGACCCTTGTTGAGATCAGTTTTGGCGTAGTTGTCCTAACGATTCGTCAATACATTCATCGACTGTCATATCTTCAAAGACTGCAAACCCGATGCGAGTAACAGGGTCTTGGAGGGATTTAGGTGTTCTGTCTGACAACTGTTTTTGTTTTTCCTTTTTTTTTTGATTCCTTCTCTGACTCTCACTAAAATAATGGGGTTCTGATGTTGAGTTTGGCTTTGTTTTGTCAATTTGTCAATTTTCTTTTCTGAGTTTGATTCCTGTACTTTTCTCTCTTCTAGTGTAAGTCTGTCTAGTTCTTTCTGCGGTTTCGTTATCAATGTTTCTTCTGTTTGTATTTGACTAGTTGGAGCTTGGTGATCGCTGTGCTCTACTGTGAAGACATGTAGGATGGATTGTATTGTGATTTGACTCATGTGTATTGTGTCTGGCATTAAGCCGACTTTGTTGATAACTGTTGTGATAATTTCGAAGCGGATGACGGAACTGGTGTAGTCATGCCTGTCATTGACGACACAATATCTCTAGCCTCTTTGAAACTGATTTTTCTTTCACGTTTTATTTTTTGTATTGCCTTTTCTTTTTCCCATACAGGGCAATCTCGTGACGATGACATGTGATTTTCGGTGTTTTGTTTTGTGTTTTGTTTACGAGTTCGACCGCGTTTTAAAATTCAAGCTTCTCATTCTAATTTTGGCTATGGATGGTAAGTGTTTCGTGACGCGAGAGGTTCAGACCAGCAGGGCAGAGACGGTTAGGATAGGTGTCCAGGTGGGGGAGGGGTTGAGGCCAGCACAGGGGGTGCTACTGCTAGTGAGTTACCAACGGACGGCCAGCGGTCGGATGTGTGTAGCCAATGCCATATGGTGTATGTGGATGGGGGTGAGCTGGGGGAGTTGGGGATGTGTGCCATCTGCGTAGAGCTAATGCAGCTGCTAGATGCATATGTAAAGTTGGAGGAAGACGTGCAGGTGGTGAGGGGGAAACTGGGGAGGGCAGGGAAATCTGGTGTTACCCCAGTTAGGGTGGCATTCGATGGGGGATGGAAGGTGGTGGGTAGTAGGAAGCGGACTTTTGACGTGGATAGTGGGTCTTTTGGGAATAGGAAGGTGCGTCGGGTTGAGGGTAGAGGAGAAGTAGGGGCTAGAGTGTCAAATTCCCAGGCTAGTAGTGTGAGTCGGTAGGGGGGGGGGGGGGGGGCGAAAAGGCGTATTCTTTTAGAATCGGATAGTGAGGGAGATAGCGATGACCATGTGGAGTCTGTCAGGGCAGGAGTCAGAGGGAAGGCTAGGAATGTGGTAAACGAGGACAAGGTGGCTTATAGTGGGAATGGGCAGAAGGTGGGGGTGCAGTGTCCAAGATAGATTCAGTGTATTAGGTAATTTCGAGAATTCTGAGGAGCAGGTTGGGTCTGAAGAGGTGGAGGTGGAGGTAGGCATGGGGTTAGTGTGGCGAAGTGCAAGATTGCGAGCCGGCTCAGTGGGGACAGAGGTGGTAACAGGGGTAGTAGGGGTAGTAGGACGGGAAAGAGGACAGGAAAGGGCAGGAAGAGGCAGTTGGTGGTTGCAGTGAGTAGTATAGTGCGGGGGTTGGATAGGGTGGTGTGTGGGCCCGACAGTGTCAACAGGACCAATTTGTGCTTTCCGGGGCTAGGGTGGAGGACCTAAGGGACAGAGTGGGTGGATTAGTAAAGGGGTCAGGCCCAGACCCAGTGGTTGTTTTACACGTGGGGACCAACAACATCAGGGAGAGAAAATCAGTTCAGCTTATTGGGACTTAAAATGACTTAATAGCTCAACTGAATGCCAAGAAGGCACAGGTGGTGGTTTCGGGGCTTCGCCCAGTACTAGGTGGTGGGGGCGAGCGTAATTCGCGGATCATTGGGACCAACGAGAAATTGGCGGAGTATTATAAGAAACTTGGGATACCCTTTGTAGACAATTGGGGATCGTTTTGGGGCAGAAATGACCTATATGGAAGGGATGGTCTCCAGCTTAGCCCAAGGGGTACAGAGGTTTTAGGAAGAAATATGTTGCAGGTGGTGGAGCCTTTTTTGGTATAGGGATGGGAGGGGGTCAGTGAAGGGGGGAAAAATCACGGAAAATGTGTCACGAACCATAGGTGTAAACAGTGGGACAAGGGGGATAAGGAAAAGGGACCAAAAATCCAAATGAATAGGAATAGCTTCCCAAGGAAAGCACAGGTACACAAAGTAGGATATACAAACATACAGGGACTAGATAATAATGGGACCAGTAGGCGGAAGCCAATGGACCTTGACACCCTGAAAGTGGGTTATAGCAACATCCAGGGTCTCCACCGGAAAGTAAGTGAAATTGCTACATTGATTGAGGCAGAGGAGTTTGACGTCATGGGCTTAAGCGAAACGTGGGTAAGACACGAGGAACGGGTAGACCAAGTAAGGGGATACGTATGGATAGGTGTAGGGCGAACGGAAGGCCAGAAAAAAAGGGGGAGGGGTAGGAATGTACATTAAAGAGGATTTAAAACCATCGCTGATCACAGACCTGGAAAACATCAGCACCCCGGCTGAGGTATCGAAAGAAATTGGATGGGTAAGGATCAGTCTGAAAAACAAAAGTATTGCCCTTGGGGTTGTGTATTGTGCGGTGGAGGGAAGCAAACCCGAATGGAATGATTCGATATACTCAATACTAAGGTCCAATATCACCGAATTACAAAACAAGGGGCTCGGTATAATTCTGATGGGTGACTTTAATGGCCACATAGGTAATGATGAAGAAGGCATAGAGGGTGGGGACAATAAAGTCAGCAGGAATGGACGGAAGCTGTTGAACTTCACAAACGAGCTCGGTCTGAAGATTCTGAACAGGGACGCGAGGTGCAAGGGGAAATGGACCTGGGAGAGGAACGAATATCAAGAGGTCCCAAAGGAGTGGAGAGAAAGTAAAGTGACATTTATTCACAAAAAGGGGAAAAAAGACGTTTTGGATAACTATCGAGGGGTCTCTGTCAGTAGCAACAGTGGAAAGGTTTTCTGTAAAATCCTGTATGGGAGACTAGAGGAGGTGATTGAGGAGAAGGTTTTTTTGGGAGAAATCCAGAATGGCTTCAGAAAGGGAAGGAGAGTTACTGACCATCTTTTCACACTATCCCAAATGATAGAATCCGCGAAAGCAAAAAAGAAAAAGATGTTTATGGCCTTTTTGGATATCAAAAAGGCATACGATAGAGTATTGAGGGAAGGTATGTGGCGCAAGCTGGAGGCTATGGGCTTAGGAAGCGAGTTTGTTGGAATTATGAAAGCATTATATAAAGATGTACAGAGTGAACTTTGCCTGGGAAACATTACAACGAAACGTGTGCCTATGGAGATAGGTCTAAAACAGGGGTGTATCCTTTCGCCGATCCTGTTTGCATTGTACATCAAAGGTTTAGGAGATGAACTCCTGCATAGCGAGGAGGGGGTAGCAGTTGGGGACTTGAAGATCGAAGGGCTATTTTTGCAGACGATATGGTTCTAGTGTCAGAAAGCGAAGAGGGGCTAACGAAAATGCTGGGAATTGTTGGAAAATGTGGGAGCAAATGGAGACACGAACTTAATGAAAGCAAGAGCAAAGTTATACCCGTGGGCCGCAACGTGGACCCCACTCGAAGGTGGAGAGTTGGCGAGTTCTGCATTCCGGAAGGGAGCAGCAAACTTCTCAGTGTGGGAGAGACAGGTGATTATGAGTATTTGGGGGTAAACATTACAGGAAGAGGCATCTACCGGAACCACACAAATAAATTGATTCTGAAGGGGAAGCAAATCCTTAACTAAATGAAACTTATAGGGAGAAACAGTTTCAATAAGGTTTTCGTAGGGAAAACCATTTGGGAAATGGTGGGGCTGCCAAGTATAACATACGGTTCGGAAGTGGTACCCCTAAACCAGACGGCCGTAAAGAGCTTGGAAATCCTGCAGAACGATGCAGGCCGATGGATAACGGGGTCGAGTAATGCCGCAGCGCTAGAAGCAATCAGGGGTGAGCTTGGGTGCATGAGGATCAAAGACAGGATATACCTGTTGAAGCTCGGTTATCTTAATTATTTGGTAAATCTCCCCAACAGCCGATGGTGTAAAGTAATGTTCCTGAGAATTTTCAACTCAAATATCAAAACGGGGTGGATGGTCCAAGTGAGGGAGCTAGTAGAGAACTCCTCAGTGGAGATCTCGGACCTGGACGTTGGGGCAAACCAGGGTAAAAAAACCGTCAGAGATAGGGTCATGGAAGATTGTAACCGTAATTGGAGAGAGGGGGTCAAATCAAAGAGGTCTTTGGGTGGCCTGCGTGATAAAGAGAAGACAGGTTTTGAAGAGTACCTTGATGGCACCTTTGGGGGTCACTGTTGTTCAAGCTGAGGTCGCGATCCCTGGAGCTGAGGGGAAAAATTGGGAAAGACTGTTAAAGGGGGTGCCAGATGTGTAACTTGGACATGGTGGAGACCCTGGAACACTTTCTTCTAGAATGCCCAAAGTATCAGTCTAAAAGAATGAGATTCACTTGGAGTATAATGGGGAAGTGGGATGGGAGAATGAAGGACATGTGGTTGGGGGAGACTCAAAGGAGAGGGTTAATATGCTAATCGGAGAGATTGGGAAGAATGGGACAAGGGATATCATCAAACAGTTCGTCTCCGAGTGTTGGGAGGAGAGGAGAAGCTCGGGAATAGGGAGGCAGTTGGGAGTACAGGGGTAACCATGGCCTTCTCGTCCGAGAACCGCGACAAATCAGCGGCTGGCCAAAGTGTTATTATTATTATTGCCATAGCAGTTGGAACACTTAACTGTATTGCTGGTACATTGCTCTCCATGTTGTTGACCGCGTCTATGGCAGAGCTCTTGGCCTCGGCATGCATCTTTACTGTGTCCAAACTTATGACACATGTAACATAGAAGTGGATTTGGTATAAACAAATCCACTTTGATGTTTAAAAAGCCAGTTTTTATACATCCTGGTGGCGAAGCAGAATTGAATGTGAAAATTTACTCATTTGTCCCTACTAGTTTGCCTTCATTTTTTAAATGAAATGCGTCTTACACATGAAACACCATGTGATTCGATTTCTTTCTGGATTTCGAGTTCATCGAACTGTGATAATTCACGGGTTCGAGTAACACCTCTGCTTTGACTGAGAGTTTTGTGGGCTCATGTATTTACTTCTATATCAATAATGTTGCTTTTCCTAGTAGGGCCAATGAGTTAACTTGTCTACTTCGATTAGCAGCCCACCTGCTCTTATTCTTTTTATATCCTTCACCGTACCAGCAATGCCAGTAGATTTGGTAAACGTGCCCTATTGGCCGGATCTCATACCGGATCTCATGTGACGTCATAGCCACATGACCCAGTTACGTGTGACGTCATCTCCATACTGATACGTTATGTGAGTGCGCATGCGCAGCGCGTGTTGTTAAGGTGATACATGTTTCATGTAGGGCCATGAGAAAAGCCCTCAATGAGGTAAAATTTATTATCCCTCTTAGCCTCATCCCGGTATTTAACAACCATATCCCAAGGCACCCCAATTTTGTCACCCATCTTTGGAAAACATATGGCCTTCGACACCCATTTTTTGTCGTATGACGCCATGAGGGCTATGTGAAAAGCCCTCAATGAGGCATCATTTACTATCCCTCATACCCTCAGGGATTTCCCATGGCCCTCATTGCTTCATACGACAAAAAAGGGATTCTCCAAAAGGTGTCCTTGATAGGTATCCTCAAACAATACAATACCAGGCCATAGGTATCCTCATCTACCAAAATGAGGCTAAGAGGGACAGTAAATGAGGCCTCGTTGAATTTTTTTTTCATTGCCCTCATGCCCTCTAAAGAAATGAGGGTATGAGGGATAGTAAATGAGGCCTCATTGTGGGCTTTCCACCAGCCCTTATGGCCTCATACAACAAAAAGAGGTGCCGAAGGTCATATGTTTTCCAAAAAGGGGTGCCGATATTGGGGTCCCTGGGGATATGGTTGTTAAATACCGAGATGAGGCTAAGAGGGATAGTAAATTATACCTCATTGAGGGCTTTTCTCGTGGCCCTCAAAAGAAATGAGGTTATGAGGGATAGTAAATGAGGCCTCATTGAGGGCTTTTCACATAGCTCTCCTGTCCTCATACGACAAAAAGGGATTCCATAGCCACGGGCGTTTCCCAAAAATGGGGTTCCATGGGATATGGCCCTTAAATACCGAGATGGGGGCTAAGAGGGATAATAAATTATACCTCACTGAGGGATTGTTTTATGGCCCTCATGCCCTCAAAAGAAATGAGGCTATGAGGGATAGTAAATGAGGCCTCATCGATGACTTTCTCAATACACTCATACGACAAAAAAGGGATTCCATATCCACAGGAGTTTCCCAAAAATGGGATTCCGTGGGATATGGCTGAAAAATACCGAGTTGAGACTAAGAGGGATAGTAAATTATACCTTATTGGGGGATTTTTTCATGGCCCTCATGACCTCAAAAGAAATGAGAATATCATAAGAGGGATAGTAAATGAGGCCTCTTTGATGGCTTTTCCCACAGCCCTCATGGCTTCATATGATAGAAAAGGGGGTTCCGAAGGCCATATTTTCCAAAAAGGGGTGCCGAAATTGGGGTGCCTGAGGGTATGGTTGTTAAATACCGAGATGAGGCTAACAGGGCTAATAAATTATACCTCACTGAGGGCTTTTCTCGTGGCCTCCATGCCCTCAAAAGAAATGAGACCACGAGGGATAGTAAATGAGGCCTCATTGAGGGCTTTTCACATAGCCACCATGCCCTCATACGACAAAATGGGACTAAAAAGAGATTTCGGAAAAATCTGCTCCAGAACATTACTCTAGTCCAAAGGAACGTACTCCCTCGGTACTATAGCACTACTCTTATAAGCCAAAGTATGGCGGTCCTCAAAAGGATTCTGAAATAGTACAACTTGTCGGGTTGTTTGTGGCAATTCGATGAATTAAACGAGGATTCTGGGAGAAAATCCAAGCCAGAAAAATTACTCATCTTCAATCGAACTCCCCCCCCCCCCCCCTCCCCCCGTGCCCCTCGCTACTATACCACTACGTGTTAAGTCGAATCCTTAGTAAATAAAGTCGTTTTTGGTGATTTGGGGGGATTGTCGGTTTGTTTGTGGTAATTCTACGAACTAAACGGGGATTGTGGGGGAATATCCGAGGCAGAAAATTACTCCTATTCAATCGAACTCACCCCTTGTGCCCCTCGGTACTATAGCACTACGTGTTAAACCGATAAAATGGGAAATCCGTAGTAAATAATGTCGTTTTTGGTGATTTGGAGGGATTGTCGGGCTGTTTGTGGTAATTCGTGATGCACCGATTCAATCGAACATACCCTCCGAACATAGCACTGCCTTGTTGTAAGCCTTTGTGTAACATATCAACCACGTACTACCATACAAACCAAGATGACGGCCTCCAGTATACAAAATGGCCGACGGAAACATTATCACCCTAACAACACGCGCTGCGCATGCGCACTCACATCACGTATCACTGTAGTGATAACGTCACAATATGGCCGCCCATGCGGGTTACCATAACAACACAACATGACGTAACTGGGTCACGTGACTACGACGTCACATGAGCTCCGGCATAAGATCCGGCCAATATGCACGTTTATCACATTTCCTACGACTAATGCCCTTAATTGTTTTTTGATTGACAAAAGGGTTAAGTTTATTTATGAGTTTGTCATGATATGCGGAAAAGATATTGAGGAATCTGGGCCAGTCGTTATTTGTACTTGTGCTGTCAGAGTCAGAGTCTATATCTAAATTAGCCATATCATACCGTCTTATTTCTGTGTTTTGGTTAGCCATGTTTGTGTAGTTTTTTGTTTCGGCATTCCGTGACTCTCACCCTTACTCCGAGCCCGACCTGGGGTGTTACGTTGCGGATATCCAGCAACCAGCACCAGGAGTACATGGAAAGCATACTCATCCCGGGTACACATACCACTGACAGATTGACCCATGGACAGTGGGTAGTGTCAGGTCTTCAGAAGTTGGTTATTCAACCACTTATTTAGCGATACAAGTGAAATGTCAAGTAGAGCTGCACGATATTCAAAACTGAATACCAGTATCGGTATTCAAAAAAATACCGCGGTATACCGGTATATCGAAATGATGATGCGGTTCGAGACACCTTTCCCCAACGCAGACGATATCAAGATTTATTATCTTCAAAATTAATTTTTCAGATTTTCCTCAAAGATTTCCACAAAACTATATCATGTGACCCCTCATAGGAACGAGCTCAATGAGCTCGTCCCAATGAGGGGTCACATGATATAGTTTTGTTGAAATTTTTGAAAATTATTTTTTCTACTGCTGAATTTGTATATTACGAGGGCACAAGCAGACGATTCCTTGGATAAAGAGACAATATTATTCATTCGGGGCTACAGTTAAAAAACTCAAGACATCTTGAAAATTAAATTGTGGGTAAATAAATAATGACGATAAACCGATATTTTTGTAATTACACCGGTATTCAATCGATATTGATTTGAATACCGGTATATATCGGTTTATCGATATACCGTGCAGCCCTGATGTCAAGTGCCACTCACATCTAACTCAGACAGGGCAATAAAAGGAAGATGTTCAATAAAACAAGATTCGTTAAAAGTCAGTACACGATGACAATGACAAAATTGTGTCATAAGAAATTACTGATTGAATGACCGCCCAATCCCCTCCCCTCCCCCACCGTGACACCCTTTTTGGGGGGCTCCCGACAGGCTAAACCGGATCCATCTGACCATCCGCCTGCGCCCGAATTTAGGGCCAATGCAGTGTATTGGACAGGTCAGGTATCCCCAAAATGGAGATTGCCCTAAGCGCGGCACTGTTTGTCCCCAACTGCCAGGATTCCTTCATCCGGGGCCTTCGAAACACACCACGCGGAAGAATAAGGTGCCTCTCGGATGTTAATAGCAGGAAAGAACCATTTTGGTCCGGGGCTGTGTGTTTGAATATTCCGCAGAAAATCAGCTCAATTCAGCAAACCTGATGTCAAACCAGCAAATCTGCCCAATTGAGCAGCTCGTCCTCTATCCGCCACCTCGGGGCCCGCCTAGTGTGGGATGGACAAACCTAGCTTGGAAACGTGAGTTCATAAGTCCTCATTTTGATAAGTTGTGAGTGTTGATAGTGTACCGGACGGTGGCCTATGTAGCATAACAACATATACATGTGCATAACCGCGAAAAGCTAGGGTGTTTGCATTGGACGGATGGGTTGTCAACTGTTACTAGCTGTTCTATTGCATGCTACTAGCTATTTACTTTTGCAGGCGTCATTTACCTGTAATTTCCATATTCAGCTTACATATAAAGCTATTGTATCCATCAAAAGCACACATATAATCATGCCAGGATTGCGACGACCATATACTGCTGGGCTGGATTACTGTGCATCGTTCGCTATTATGTCCGTCTGGTTCCTTTGATGTTGAGAACGAATACCTACACAAGAGATAAAAAGAAACACAAATGATACGTTATTTTTATTATGTCGACATTAAAAAGTAGTTTTGAGTTTTCACTATGACTTAAAAGATGTGTTCGGAATCACCTAACAACAGCACGGCGACGAGCGGACTGTTGAAATAAGTGTGCCCCAGCCTTTCGAACAATCTACGGGGAAGATATTTTTCACTATAATGCCTCCCAACCTATTTTCTATTTATTTACTGGGGTTAAACGTTACTTTCGACAGCCATGGTCATCTTGTATCGGACAATTTTACGTTGGAGGAAGCTGGAGTACCCAGAGAGAACCACCGAGGGATGGCGAGGAACTGTCAGACTCCCAGACGTACTAACTCCACACAAGCAGGGTTAGCATTGGTTGAAGACAGGTGCATCATAAACGTGCAGCAGCCTTAGTACTCAGCGAAAAAGTGCCCCACGTGGGCGATCGGGCCAATCCAAGCACAAAAAATATATCAGGGCGAGGTATGGGAGCCGTGTTATTTCTATCTGATATTCTATTGGTTTGGATTGTTCCATTACGAAGACATCTAGGGATTGATGTCACTGTTCCTCGAACCTCATTCACAATTATTTTTCTAACTTCAATATATATTATCTTTGGTCCGAACTGTGTAATCTTCATAGATGACTGTCCAGTTAGTAGTAATTGTTTATGGGCTAAGTGCAAGGCTCTTGGCGATGTTGCCAACGTCTGAAACAAAACGCTTTCCACAACAGTTATTTTCTCCTTTGACATAATTCTGACATGTGAAGCAGCAAAGTGAATTTGGGATGAGAAAATCCACCTTGGTGTGTGTGCAGCCTACTTTATTTGTTTTCGGTGGCTCAGTAAATTGAAGGTAACCATTTACCTAACAATCTGCCGAAATCGCGGGGTAATTTGCAGATAAAACAGTTGAAATGTATATATTGTTCAAAAAAGTTTACCAAAGCCATATCATGTGACCCCTCGAGCTCGTTCGAATGGGGGATCGCATGATATGTTTTTGTTGAAACTTACTGAAACATTAAAAAATATTTTTTCCTGCGTTTGAAAAAGTGGTTAGAATGTATGTATTGACATTTACTGTTACCTCATCTCTTTTGATTTTAATTCAATTACACCAGTGATAACTTATGATTTAACCCTTTAAACTCTAGTGGTATATTCCATGCCAGATGAAATGCAGCCATTGGAAGAGTCCATCTTCATTATTTGGGATAGATCAATCAATATTTTCAACGTGCACCCTCGGGGCTGCACACTGAAAATATTGATTGCTCTTCCCCACACATTTACTGAACAGCCATCAGATTTAATGACGTTATGACGTATCATGTCGCTGGGTGGAAAAACGTCCCGCTAGGGTTCAAAAGGGTAAATCCTTGTTTTAGTTTGAGCTCATCGATGCCAGACTCATCTCTTGTTCTCATAAACCTTCCAATACTGTTTGGTTTTATTTCCAAGACGTATACGTTCATATCTATCAGTTTGTTAGTGTTTCAGGTCACTTTCAGTATCTAGGGTTATACCGTTACCCCAACATAGGTATGAAGAAATGTTTACCCAAGCGTTTATACCTGGGCTCCCCACTTTAGTTGACTTCCGTTACAGGCGTTAGTTACCGCCTCCTATTTTTCCTGTCATGTGGAACGTGTTTACCACAGTAAACAAGCTCCACTATAAGGTTTTGCCCATACTCTACTAGGCGGCCGGCCTTCGGGTGGCGGATATGGCAACGGCCTACTTATGGGGGCGGACTGGCTGTGATATAACTGAAAACGCAGCATCGGGTCAAACTGGTATGGACCTGTTTCATCCAGGTACCTTGTCTTGTCTTGCGGTGCATTCCTAGGGCCCACGACTTCTGATATTCTGGGAGTTGAGGACAAACGGTGCCTCGTTAGGGCATTCCCCCATTTTGGACTTACCTGTCGAATACACACTACTATGGCTCTAACTTCGGAAGTTGACGGATGGTCCGATGACCTGTTCTGTCAACAGGGAGCCCCCCCCCCCCCCCCCCCCCCCCACACACACACACACACACACCCACCCACCCCCTGGAAAGTCTGTCATGTCGGAGAAGGGGATTTGCAGGCCATTCAATCAATTTTTTTTAAGTAAAACCTGATCATTGACATTGTATTCCGACTGAACGAAATCATTAAATTTTAAAGCATGTTTAATTTTATTGCAGTGTCTGTGTTGGTTATCGGTTGGAACTTCCATTGCATTGTATTGTAAGCTGTCCGGACAATGAACTATTTACGAATTTCCATGGCAAGACAACCAATCATAAGGAAACATTTTTCTGGTACGGATTCGTGCGACAATTTTATAGCTTCTTTACAATCAGAGGAAAACAGTCCAATGTTTATTATACTGCACTCAACAGACAAAAATAAAAAAAAGTTAAACAACAATAATCCCTTTGCCCTAGAAAAAAAGGTACATTGTTTATTTTTTTTTTGGGGTGCTTAACGCCATGTTTGCATCTAAGGATATATCGGTGAGAAGAAAACAAAACATGTAAAATGCTGATCACCTCCCGATGAATTATAAAACACGTCATTAAAATCATGAGAATATAGTGGGGAATACGGACCTAACGAGCAGGGTAACGAGAGAATGATACGAGTGGTTCGAAGAGTGCTGTCTAAATCAGCCCACTTAATAGATAAAGGAGAGAAACTCTAGGTAGGAAGTATGAAAAAAGTGTATAAAATGGGTCAACAAGGTGGTTGGTTGCATTAACCCTTTACCAAACGTAACTGAAAAAACGGCCGCGCTATTCACAAAAATCGCCATTCAATATTCATTATTTTTTCCACGTTTCTCACAAAAACATTAGCTTATGACTCTCATTAGAACGAGCTCCTTGAACGCGTTCCAATGAGGGGGTCATAAGTTAATGACAAAATTTAATTATTCAATAATTTTGTTTGCAACTGTCGTCTTATTTATTTATTTATTTGTTTAGTTATCGGTGCTTGACGCCACACCCTTCAGGGCTATATCATGGCGAGACACGTTGAAAATAAAGCAATTTGTTAGGTTCAATGTAAAGTGATAAATTAAAATTCAGAAACAAATTACAACAAAACGTCTAAGGCGGTGTTAGTTTGAGTAGAACAAGTTATGAGGCTATAATACACTGTAATCCTTATAAATCATATAAATAAATTTTAAACTTGAGTCTTGTTAAAAGAATAAAAACATTTTTAATATCTATTAAAAAGGTTGATTACAGTTAAAACTAGAAGTCCTGTCGTGAAATGCGCACAAATAGCACGCCGATTTGCGCGCTAATCTACGCGGTATGACCACAGTAAGGCTATCAAATTCTGTACATATGGCCTGTGCACAAGCAATGTTTCAGCCAATGGACCTCCGGGTTACCCGGAGGTCCATTGGCTGAAACATTGCTTGTGTTTGCTATGAGTAACCAGGAGAACCTGCCGTGATTTGGATGCCATTCCATATGGCAATTTCGCGCAATTCCTACGCGCAATTAAGCCTAGATAAGCGCACAGTTCGTGACAGGACTTCTAGTTTTAACTGTACAAAAAATGCCTTTGAAAAAAAACAGAAATCTTTATTTTCTGAATACTCCACCAAACATTGGAAAACCAACAACACCTGGAGTAGCGAGGCAATCCTCACTGATAGTCGCGATGAGTGGTGATTCAAGAAAAGTGGAACAGTATAAATCAACCTGATGATTTTTAGACTTGAAGAGTTTGGATTAAAAGAATAAAATAAAAATATTTTACATTTTTTTTAAAGAAAATGATCTCTTTGAGAAATGTTACAACTTTGTGCGAGCTTGAATTACTGTGAAACACCGACCTCTGGCAAGATTAAAGTCAGTGCAATATTAAAGAAAGTACCCCACTGTCAACATCTGTAGTCATTGAGCATGCTCTGCACACATACTACCCCCCAACAAGAATGGGTGTGTCTGTCTTGAATGACCAATACAACAATAATATCACATGGTCTTTTCTACAAAGATTACTCGACAAGTAACGATCGCTAATATTAAGTTGGTAACGGTGGATCTTATCCGTTGCTCCATTCCACTCCGCCTTCCACATAAATTTGATTTAATTATTGATATGTATTGTATTGATATGTGGTTTATAGTCAGTGGAATGGTTGTTAGAATCAATGGTAGGCTTGTTTAGAGTCTGTTTAGCAGAGCGCCGTCTGCCCTGGTATTGTCGGAAAAACCAACATGCCCAAGAAACAAGAAAAACACAATAACAGCCAACAGAGTATTCATCTTTTCACGAACTTCCAACCTGGGATTGTGTAGAATTAGCAAAGAGGAAAGAGAGTCGAGAAAAATGAAGGATTTTCTTTCCTGTTCATTCTCATTTTTTTCGAGTGCTAGTTGTAAAGCTTGAACTTCAGCTATGAAAATAGAACTTTTATGATAAAAAAATAAAATAATAAACACGCACCCTTCATTTTTTCAGGGATCCCACAGGGAATTTTAACAGTTCGAGAAATTTCTGAAATATACTATTCAAAAAAAGTAAAGAATATCCAATTTGAAGTTGATGTTTTCAGAAAATGGTATTGGATACGCGTGATTGGACACATCAATATGTTACCAAGTTTAGTGTGGATCTTGAATGTCATCGGCCCACGAAAACTTAATGTCTGTGGGGTAGATTTTCAAATATCTCATTTGTCCTGGACGGAAGGTCTCGTCGTTCATTTCTTGGTATAAACTCGTCCATCAATAGTTTCTGGTCGAAACGTATCTGTTGAGGTATGCGGAGACTGACACGTGACGAACGTTTACGTGCCCTTGGCGTGTTGGAAGCTGGCAGCAGGTAGACAGCAGTGGCGCAAATTTTCAACGTTACTCAATCGGTGATTAACATTTTGAGGTCACGCTAGTGTCAGACATGGAATGTTGATGACAGACATCGGTTAGGTCGTCCAAGGGCGACAACTGCTAACCAGATCGTTTCATCCTAACCACAGCATTACGTAACCACCATAAAAGTGCCTCAGAAATTGGACATCAGCTGCACAGAGCGACAGATGTGCGAGTCAGTGGTCAAACTATCCGAAATCGCCTACACAGTTGGAATTTGTAGGGTTGACAACCTCAAATAATTCCACGTTTGACTGAACGTCACATCGCATCAAGGCGTAATTAGTGTGGAGCACGACAGCGCTGGGAAAATCGTCGGAGCAGCAACGTCATGTTTTCCGAGGTTCGCTCTCGACTTCCACGATAGGCGAAACAGAGTGTGGCGGCGACGGAACGAACGATACCATGGCGTAACCGTTAGGCAGTACGATCGTTTTGGTGGTGGATCGGTTATGGTTTGGGGAGGCATAACCATGACAAGCAGAACAGCATTACACGCCACCCAAGGGCGTGTCACAGGGCAGTACTACCGTGGCAACACGTCAGCAGCTCATGTGGTACCATTTGCGCGGCATCACGGCCGTCGATTCATTTTCCAATATGACAATGCAAGAGGACACAGGGACCATGTCGCTACAGAGTTCCCCCAGAAGCAGAACATCACTACACTGCCTTGGCCAGCATTAGTTCCAGACCTTTCACCAATCGAACACGTCTGGGATATGCTTGGCAGGCGCCCATGACTACGCCAACAGCCCCCCCTACCAATGTCCAGGAACTCGCCGCTGTACTGCAGGAAGAATGGAATAACATCAATCAAGCTGGTATTGGACGTTTGGTGAGGAGTATTCCACGTCGGATCCGCGCTTGTCTCTCGAACCGAGAAGGATTTACAAGGTATTGAGGTCTTGGACAGAATGTGGTAAATAATTCTCTTACTGACTGTCCATGTCTTCTACAGCTCAGTGCGTGGAATGCGTGCTTGCCAGACACCAAACTATCGCTGAAATCATTCATCAGATGTCACAGTGCAATGCCTCAACTGTTTTTTTTTTAAATATATTTCTTCATATATCTCACTTTTATCAAATACCCCATACTTTTTTCAATAGTATAGCTTTTTCTAACGCAAAAGCATTGATATTATTTTCTTGTTGTCTCCTTCTGTATGTGTATATAATTATGTAAAAAAAAAAACAATTAGCAATATTGAAGTATTTTGTTATTCCTAATCGGAATCGGAATCTGAGTCAACTGAATATAATTCACAGCATCCGTTTTGTGTTTTGTATTGGTGCCATATATTAATATATTTCTGTTTCGCCATCTATGCCTCCCACCTTACCTCGGGTCACTTGCGGATACCTCCGTACATCGCCAGGTTTTATGAATAAAATACGTAGTCGGTGTTGATTCCAAAGCCTTCTACTAGGTAGCTGACCTTAAGCAATGCCATCACAGAGTAGTCGATATACTGATTGCACCACATTATTACGAGTATTATTGAGCAAATTAATTTTGCATCCAAACAGGCAGTGCATTAAATATGATGGAATGTAAACAAATAGTTTTACTAGGAAACAGAGCTGGGTATCATCATATATTTGCCATTCTAGCGACCACTTTATGCCCCGACGTGACGTTCATTTATTGGTGTCCTGATCGAACCTATTCAACTTTCTACCATGTAGTGAGAACCTATATGGTTTCACAATATCTGCTCTACCACCGAGGAATCTGTCAACCATGGCCTTCATGACGCACGTCACGAAGGGACCACCACCCTTGTAAGCAAAGTGCATCGGGTAGGGCCTGGCAAGCGTTTGCGATTCGGTTCGTTTCGAGATCTTGCTGTTGGGGAGGGGAGTCATCCGGGACTGGATCAGAGCTATAGTTATGTGGTGGAAAAGGTATGTCAGGAATCAGTATTGTAACATGTGCAGGCGTGGAAGGGCTGAATAAATCTTAAAAAGTGAGGTTGGGGTAATTTTTTAGTTCAGAAAACTTCAGTTCGATACACAAACAATGCCACGCTTGATTTACCGGGTATCGTGTTCCTTTCCCGGGATTAAACCGTAGATGTGTCTAGTTTGCGCAGGACATATGGCTTTCTCTTCAGCCACCTTGGTAATGTCTGGTCGAATTTCGCTTCAATATAGCCAAGATGCTGTCACCACTAGAATTTTAAGAACAGAGAATGTGAAAATCCATCGTGGGAGTGATTCATTCAATGCGAGATTGTAAATGCGTTACGAGTCATTTGAATGTCAATAGATTTGAACCCCATCCGTCAATTTTACATCGTTTTTATATTAATAAAGGTTTATTGGGCATCGGGTCCATGTCCATCCAGTGTACCCTGTCGAAACTTCTTCACTGAATATCTCTGATTCTCATATCAAGAGACTGCTCATCCTTTCAGAAACACGGTATAGGTACTCATCTTGTACGAATTAGTCCAGAACGCAAATTTCCTCTGGGCTCGTATGCGAGAAAGAAAACACTAGTTGTAAAATCGACAGGCGTACAACACTCATTGTGTATACGACAAGTTTGTCGGGTGAGGTATTACATATGCCTAGCCTGTTTACCAAACCCATTTCTGTTACAGAGAAATAAAATATTGTTTATAAAAAAAGAAAACACTAGTACGGCGGCCGTAGAATGGTATCAATTTGGAAATGGTTTCGAATTGAGATCCAACTAGTTTCGAACCGTTTGCTTCATTCGAATCGAACTGATTCCAAAATCGTTATTTACCGTCCTATGCTTAGAAGGGGCACCGCAGACTTTTTCGTTCAACGAAAATGGAATAACAGTATTAACATTTTCCAATAGTCGATCAGTATAACGTTCATCACGTGAAATCGGTTTGCACCATGTTAATGTGGATATTCAAATATCTTTTACTTTAGCTCCTCCAACTACGCTTTTATTTCTCAAAACTCGGGGTCATGCAAAAATAAGAGAAAAAGAAACTGCCAGGAAAAAAACTATCCGTTACGGGTACATTTTTTTGGAGGGTGTGGGGAGGGGAATTCCCTTCAAAACACAACAACAATATAATTTTGGAGGGGGGAGGCAGGAGAGGGATTTCCATCAAAACACACCAATAGTCAATTGTATTTTTAGGCACCGAAATTCATCAAACAACCCCTCATTTTCTCTGACATATTCAGCAATGACGCAATATTTCAGTTCAACGCTTCGCAGGGTTTTTAAAACAATATTTTATTTCCCTATGACATTGATTCATTTCCGAATGAAACTTTTCAAGGTGGATAAATCTAAATCAAATATTTAGTGCTACCATACCTATACTCCACCCCAACCCTACCTATACTCCACCCCAACCATCAAGACACTCAACCCCAACCGAACCAAAATTACATATTATTATACACTAAACGATAGATTATCGAAGAAATTGCGGAAATATAGAAATCGTATCCCCCACTGTGAAGATATAGGAATTTTCACTTTCACGGTATCAATCAAAACGGCGGCTTTCAAAGCATCACTCCAAAGTGAATACGAGTCAAATTATCACTGGAAATGAGCAATTTGCTCTAAAAACTTATAATGAAAAAAAATCTAGTATTTTTGAGTCGATACCGATCATGTCCAGCAATAATTCAACACGTATTCACATTGAATTGATGCATGAACCCGCTAGTCCAAACATGACTTGAAAGTCCGTAATATAAGTTTCAAAGGACTCGCCAAACCAAAAAACTTTTATCACGGACGTTCAGGCCATGCTTGGACTAGAAACCCACCAGATGAATCAGGTTGCAAGACGCTGTCTGTCCCGATCATCGATCAAATCTCTTCCGCGTATCAATGATTCAGTGCACTGTTTGTTTTCATGCATCAATTCAAAGTTGCAACGAGTGGAATTATCAGATTCTTATAAAAGACGTATAATAAAAAGAAAATCTAGCGTTTTTAAGTGGATACCAAAATTATCCCATGAGTTACCGAGACAAATGTTTATTTTTCGCGAGCGAAATCATATCCTCTATTTACCTATTCCACGTAAAGAATAAAATAATCGTTCTCGCATTAATACTAAACATTTGGCTTCTACTGAATCAAAAACATAGAAAATACGTACTTTAAAAGAAACGTGTCCAAATTGTGGGAAATGGGCCTATTTTTTTCTTCTCTTGGCAGCCAGCTTAGTGTCGGAGATTGCATCATTTCCGAGTTCACCCTTTCGAGTGCAGTTAAAACTAGAAGTCCTGTCACGAATAGTGCGCTTATCTAGGCTTAATTGCGCGTTGGAATTTCGCGCATTTGCCATATCGAATGGCATCCAACGCACGGCAGGTTCTCCTGGTTACTCATAGCAAACACATGCAATGTTTCTGCCAATGGACCTCCGGGTTACCCGGAGGTCCATTGACTGAAACATTGCCTGTGCACAGGCCATATGTACAGAATATGATAGCTTTAATTGGGCCATAACGCGCACATTAACGCGCATATCAACGTGCTATTTGTGCGCATTTCATGACAGGACTTCTAGTTTTAACTGCACGGTACCTCTAATTCAAATATTTAGTACTGTCATCCCAGAAGTTTTCTATAAATCTTGTAAATAAAGTCAACAACAAATATTCATGTTGTAACCATTCAATGCAGGAAGGCAACACCACACGCATAACTCATTTATGTTCCTGAAAATGTGGTGAACTCTACGACCCGGAAGTTGATGAGGGTGGTCGGTTTATTCAAAGCATGCAATAGGACAATGCCAACCACGAATTATTATTAACATTTCGAATAAAATGATAATTTTGTGTGCTTGTGTGTGTGGGGGGGGGGGGGGGGGGAGTTACTACCAGTCAAACCCGACCGGAGAATCACTTCATTTTATCCGGGCCTTTCTCGGTTTAATTTAAAACGGTTAACCTGTAGGATCATACTAAAATGGTGACAACATTGTTTGGGTGATAACTTTGTACAATATATTTGAGTGTGTCTGTAGTTTAATATAGGTTTCTTAATAATCTCCCTCAGACAATATACAATGAAAAAAAAAACTTACCAATCCAGCAATTACTTACCAATCGAAATACGTGGCCACTTTCCCATCTGACCATCGGAAGTCAGCCATTGATGTAGGTACCTTGTGTTTGTACAAGCCTGTAAAATCAAGTCTCAAGTAAAGCAATGTTTCGAATGATTATTGTTTTAGCAACATGCCATGGACTGCAAGAGAAGAGTTCTCAAGAATGTGAGAAAAATTACTCCGGTGTTAAAATTCCTCGTAGACTTATCCGTAAGACATAAATTTGATGATTTTGATGCACGGTTGGTTTAGGTAATTCCTTCCCCTCCACATGCTCACATCTGTGGATACCTGTTGTCGACTTGGGCCTCCTGTGTTTAATACTGTTAAAACTAGATGTCCTGTCATGAAATGCGCAAAAATAGCACGTCGATGTGCGCGTTAATCTACGCGTAATAACCATGGTAAGGCTATCAAATTCTGTAAATATGGCAAGTGCACAAGCAATGTTTCATCCAATGGACCTATGAGTAACCAGGAGAACCTGCCGTGCTTTGGATGCCATTCGATATGGCAATTGCGCGCAATTCTGAACTGTCTGTCCTGGTGGTATCGAAGATACCAACAAGTCCAAGCACAACTCGATGTCATATCGGTCAGACATGAGAAAATGCAACTTCTGACGGAGTTCGAAAATAAAAGGCTTCTCAACTTGGGGTTGAGTGAAGCTAGTGTGTTGTCAATACTTTGTCACCGTCCTTAAATCCTTCTGTATAGATCATCGTATGTGGCATTTATTTCAGCATATTTCTGCATAAACTACAAGTAATTTGTTTCGGACTTTTAGGTAGAAGTAAGGTCCAACAAACTTTATTTTTTCAGGTGCCAAGGAGGAATATGTGGTCCACAGTTCTTTTTTATCATATCAGATCCAAGTTTAATTCTAATTCCCATTGGAGGAATATGTTTCTGGTGTCGAGTAAAAAGATCAACATTTTGAAGGTCCGAGACACATTTATATGCCGGGTTTGATGGACTGGCAAACATTTTGGAAACATGTTGGAGCGACAGGTGAATGATGCGCTTTTCAAGAGAAGGCCACTCTGCTTCAAGAATAATTGAGTCTATTGGTGATGTTCGAAAAGCACCCACGCCAATTCTGATACAACAATTATGGATTGCATTAGATGGTTTGAGATATGACTTCCCTGCAAAGCCTTAAACCACACAACCGTAATCTTATTTGGATCTAATAAGTTTTCAATACAAACGGAGTGACGTAATTTGTTTAGCACCCCAAACGATGATACCAACCACCTTAAGAAGATTCAGTGTTCTATTAACCCTTCACCCAAGGTAACGGCAAAACCGGCCAGCGCCATTCTCAAAAATTTGCAATTAATTTTCATTATTTTTTTCATTTTTTGTCACACGAACATAGGTTATGACTCCTCATTGGAACGAGCTCGTCGAGCTCGTTCCAATGATGGGTCATAACCGATGTTTTTGAGACAAAAAAATTAAAAAATTAGTAATTCAATATTTTTTTGGTAAGTGTCGACTGCTTTTCATGTTAGGTAAAGGGTTAAATTAGACCTTTAGTTATTGTATGTGAGAAGTGAAATACAGTTTATTGTCAAACAATAAACCTAAGAATTTCACTTCTTTTTAAAGTGTACTTCCGGAGCTCAGAGAAATGGGTACAGTTAGTTTTAGTCTTCGAAAACGTCAGGCCGTTTTCCGTAGCCCTTATCAGGATTTTGTTTAAACGCAGATGAAGTAACAGATTAAAAAGTCACCAACATATCATGAAGAATCTACATGTACCATATTCTCAATTGTTTCGATTATGCTTCTAATTTGCACAGAAAAGTAACAGACAAAATACCACCCCGAGGAACACCCAATTCTTGCTCGTGAGGATCAGATACAGTCTGTACATTCACGTCCAGCTACGATATTTGTGCATGCATTGATGCAGTAGTGTTATCTAAGACTGAATTTGACGGGAGCCACTCTGGCAACTTTGGTCATTTTTTATTTTTTATTTTTATGCCTAACAGAAAACGGTCTTGCTGTCTAAATTTACAGAAAATAATCAGCCCTTTTGGCAGGCCGTAACTGCATTCCTGGAAGTATATCGATCAATGTCGTATCAATATAGTATTATAACGATATATAATGAGTATAAGCTTTCTCTTCACCATATTATCTAAATTTACGCCCATTGAATATAAAACGTTTGGCATTTTTTCTCTATTATATCGTATAGATAAAAATGAACACCCACTTTGCTGTGTTTTCAATTAAGTGTTGGGCACAGCGCGTTGCAAATTCTTATTTCGGCACCACTGACAGTCGACGATAGGTTCCCTGTCAGTGTCAATCTATTTTCAACATTGGAATTTCCTTCTTAGGAAAAATGCATTTGAGTACGTATAACACATACAAATCAAATATTGCACATTGACATCAATATACAGTTTTAGCTTACAAAGTGCAATAACACAAAATATAGTTTCGTTCTATTACCCGAACGTTACGCCCCACATGAAACAAAAACAGCACATGGCAAATTCTGGCAGAAATAACTATCTCCGGAAAGGCGATTTAGCAACAAAACAGAAATTTAATTGCAGATCAGTAATTTTTTTAGTCTCGTTTCTCATTTGACAAGACAACACTGAGTGAGTTCAGTCTGTGATATATTATGCGTGGTAAGTAATGTGTTGTACATCAAAACCAACACATCCACATATAAACACCCACGTCCTCACATCCAGATACACACATACACAGACTCATGTAGTGTTCATCCCCATCCCTTCTGGGTTGTAACTGTGGAGTTTTATGATCTTAGGCCAAAGATTTGTTAAATTAGAGTCCGGAAACAAAATCGAACGGACGTACAAATGGTCCCACGGTCGTCCGGAAACATATGCAAAGATGTTACAACAGGGTTCCCACCACTGGCTTGGGCACTAACTTGTACCAACAGGTGGATTCTCAGATTTTATTTCTAAACGGAACCCCATCAAACAGTGGACCTCCACTGGGAAAACGAGTGTTACATTGTAAAACCGTGGAAGTATTGGGCCTTCGGAATATCGGACAATTGGAGTATTACACCTTGGAACTATTGGGCCTTCAACTTATTAGGCCATGGACTACTGAGCCTTTGGACTATTGAACCTTCGTAGCATTGGGCCTTCGGAGTAGTAGGCATTCGGGGTATCGGTAAATCGGGGTATAGGGGTACTCCGAGGTTCGGAGTATTGAGCTTTCGGAATATCAGAGGATTGGGCATCTGGACTATTCGGTCTTTGGAGTATTGGGCCTTTGGAATATTGAATCTTCATACTATTGGTCCTTCGAAATAAAGGCACCTCGGAGTATTCGGCCTTCGGAACACAGGGACGTGCACCGTCATATGGCTGATGGGATCAGCTAATAAGCAATCAAGGAGAACCTTCTTCAACTTTCGTTGAAGAGTGTTCCACCACAACTCACTCCGATCAGCGGACATTTCTTACGATTCTCACCCTTCCAAATGTTCAGCTTACCCAACGTCTAAGGCGTAATGCCTGAAACATTTGCGGGAACATCAGCAACGAATCTCTCCCAATATTAAAAATGTTCTGACTTCTGCTGTATAAAGAAGTCCAAGGACAGCAAACATTCGAGCTCATGGCTTGCAGTAATTGTGTCGCGAATACCTGCCGGGTATTCTTATGGAGCCTTACAAATTGAAAATTTCACCTAGTGAATCCACGGTTCGACGCCTAGAGTTTGCTCACAGGAAAGAAGTAAGCCTGTAGTGCGATGCAAATGCTCGGGAAGGGGGGGGGGGGGGGCACAAGGAAGTCCTACACCAGACGGGATTTTCTGGACATGCCAAAATGCACCAACAATCTAAAACAGGTGATTGCCCGTCCATCAAACAATCCGCATGTATATGAGGCGGCGTTCGAACTGCAAGAGGAGGCGGCCAATGGAACACCGTAGGCTGTGCCTGCTGCGCAGATTTCGCCTGTGCTAATGACAGAAAAGCCTGCCTTCCGTGGTACAAGAGATCAGCTTTTTGGCACCAGCAGCCTCTCAACAAGAGGTGCGAAGGTAACTGGACACCGACTTGCACAGTAAGCAGCCGGGTCGAGTTCCTCAATCAACATATGGCAAATTTTCTTCTGCTTGCTTTTATGTGTGAAGGAGTTATTGTCGCTACGTTCTACTGCGGCCCAACGGTCCAAACCCCGCATGGTCGGCCTGAGTCGGATACGACGGAGCCTCTTCTGTGCAAAGTGATGCCCACAGTGTCCATTCACATCGCTCTTTTCACAAGCCAAGCGCACTTCCCTTTACACACATGCTTCACTCCAGATTCGTATCACAAGAATTATTAACGTCAGAAGTGCCCAGGTCGTGGACCTAGAAACCGTCCCCGCGAGTCGCCGCCACCACCTGTTGGGAACCTTCCCAGCCATAGCCAGCCGCTAGTTTCTTCCTGTCAGCCCCGAAAATATTCAGCTACCACCTCCTGGCCACTCTCGTGTACAGCAAATTTAGCCCCACATAACTCAGTCAGCAGACGTGTTTGTCTTTGTTCTTCGGTCCAACTTCCACTCCCTGATTCCATTCTACCTTCTTTGGTTTGTTGTCCGCTAGGATGTCACCCTCACCGCAGTCGCAACCATTTCTGATGATTCGTTCGGATTTTCTGATTGCTTATTTGAACCTTGTAGGTTGTCCTGCTCGTAAGTGGGTAATGTGCGAGAGCAGACTGATATGACCAAATTAGAAATGTGTGCTCACTGTTAAGGCTGCAATTAGCGGAGGTACGTATATTCGTACTTGTGATACAGCTTACACACCACCACATGCTTCAGGCCATGCTCGGCAAATGGGTCAGCTTGTAGGTCGGCAAACAGCTCATCAATAAATGTGCAGTAAAACGTCCAGCCTTCCCTTTAATACCTACTGCTTGTGGTGTGGTGCCGATGAATCATGTGGTCACGAAATCAGTAAAACTGAAATGGGAGACAGTTCTAGCGGCAATGATTAGTGGATAAAAACTATGAAAATATAGTAGACCAGGTGTCGATACAGTACTTGTGCCGTGGTTGATGTTTCCTGGGGTGGGTTTGATGCGAGTTGATGGTACATGTATGAACCAATGAACAATTCTCTCCTTCTACAAAACGTTGCCTAGGAGTGACTGATCCCAAGATTTTCAGCACCAGTCGGTCAAGATGAGGATTTAATATGTTTCATAAATCTTGTTCAAAGATCCTTGTGAATTATGTGAGCATAAAATAAATTACCGTTAACCCTTTACCTAACATGAAAGGAAGACGACACTTGCAAAAAGAATTATTGAATAATTATTTTTTTTCATTTTTTGTCTCAAAAACATAGATTATGACCCCTCGTTGGAACGAGCCTGACGAGCTCGTCCCAACGAGGGATCAGAACCTATGTTTTTGAGACAAATAATGAAGAAAATAATGAAAATTAATTGACGATTTGTGGGAATAGGGCTTGCCGGTTTTACCCGCTACGTTGGGTAAAGGGTTAATTCAGAATGTTATTGGTTTAGTATATTGAAGTTATGTAATAGCTCTAAATGCTTATTTTTTTCCAGTTTCCCTGTTCTCAAATGTTATACTGTTTCAGTTTAGTGGAGAAGGCCTGGGGGCATTATCCAGTGAACAAAAACAATATAACAGTTTTACACAAGACTTTGTTGCCCAGTTACATAACACATATTAGGCACAGTTTGCTAAAAAAAAATGAACATTGAACCAGTTAAACGGCCGTACACAATATAGATTGCAGCGGCGTGCCGAATAACAGCATATTGTCATACCTCATCCGCCGCCCACCTCCATCTCCCTTTTGACTTCCACTGCACTGGATCTGTCGCAACTTAGAAAACCCCGGTTTCTCAGAAGATTATTATTCACTTTTGCAGTAAAACTTACCATTAAAACATACATTCAAACTTACCATTCCAACGTACCTGGAGGAAAGAAGGAATCAATTTCCCTTCTACAATTTATTCAGCGCTTAGCTTGTTTCTATTCTTATCAGACCTCACCCCAAATTAAGCTGCCAACCGGTGCCAGGATGACACCCACCTATTTTTTATAACAAGACATACACAAATGACTACGTCACTTGGGCCAAAAAAATCAATCTTGCCTGGACGCTACCTGACACGCTTTTTTTTTAATTTTCGGGTTTTGGCGATCTGACTAATAATGTAGATCCAGCACGAACTTAAAATTGACGATCCTTTAAAATAAATTCTATTAAAAAAGAGGCAAGCGCCTTCTCAACCCCATGGTAAAAATATCTTTTAAAATACCATACTTCCACATTGTATCATATGCCTTTTCCAGGTCAAAGAAGATATGTTCTTTCCTGGCAAAAGCATTTCTTATAAACGTTTGAAGTCAAACTATATGATCCAAAGTACCTCCTTGGCTTCTGAAGCCACACTGCACATCACCTGAAAGTAGATTGTTTGATTCCAGAAACCAGACAAGTCTATCATTTATCCCTTCTCCGTAGTTTTACACAGTCAGCTTGTTGATGCAGTGGGTCTGTAATTACTTGGATTGCTTTGATCTTAACCAGGCTTTGGCATGGGAATTAATATTGCTTTTCGTCAGGAAGGTGAAATCTAGCCAGTCACCATGTTTCATTGCAAATTGATAATACAAGTTCGGGTGATGATTGTGGCAGATGTTTTTGAATTTGGTAATGTATTTCATCGGATCCAGTAATAGTATCCTTGGATTACGCAAAGAGTTGTTTAGCTCTTCCGTTGAGAAAGGTTCGCTGCAATCCTCTAAATCATCAGAGAACAATTTGATATATTTTTTTTATCTTAACTAATTACAATTTTCAGACGTCGAATGCTTCGAAAATATTGAGTCCAATTTGTCTGATATGTGGATTTATTTACGTAATTAGTGTGCTTTCATTTATCAGGTGTTGCACAGTTGATTTGTTTCTATTACTTTATTTCTTTAAGCATTTTCAGAAGTTTGTTAATGGGTGTGTGCTGGTTATGCTTAGAGACATAAGTTTCCCTAGAACTTTTCATTTTCTGTTTCATAAGCTGTCTTGTTTTTAAACGATTTATACGTAGCTTGTCTAAATTATGCGTGTTTGTTGACCTATTAGATTTTCGTTCTGTTTGGTTAAACGTTTTGGATTTGCGGGAGGTTTAGGAATGACTGTGTTTGCAATGTGAAGCAACTATTTATTAAAATGTTTTACATGGTCAGCACTTTCCACAACGTTTTCCCGTGTGAGGCGTTCAGAACAAAATTTTACTCACAGCTTCCTATGTAGTTCTGTTCTTAAGAAATAATTAGAACTTCGCTATTAATGGCGCCATAGCGTTGGCTGTTTGACGTACAGTAGAAACCGGGGGTCCCGTGAATGTATTGCGCACTATTTGCAAGAAATAACGCGCTAAGTAAGAGCACTTTCGCCCTGTCAAACCGCCCCATTAGCGTAACTCAATTTCTGCAGAAACACAGCGTGCCCAACTCTTTACTATTCCATAGTTGTAAATACAGATCATTAACACAATTGCTAACATCGCCTGTGATATATGTACATGTAATGACGTAAACAGATATTGAGATTCGACTGCATATACAGAATGAAGAGAGTGGATCGCTACTTAATCGCATTGTCATATATTTTCCACGCGAAAAGTATATATAATTGTGCATAACAGCACAGGGAACACTTGCAAACATTCATTACATGGTCCACGGGTTCAATCCCATAGTCCTTGTGATGGAAGTTTACAAAAGCTTCCTGTATTTTATCCTCAGAAACTGTAATCTTCCCCACAGCGATCCTATAGTAGTCCCCCCACCCCACATACTGTGGTCTCAATATCGTTTTTCGTGTTGACTGGTTCACTTCGTGATTTCACTAGCGACCTCGCTAATAGCTCAACATATTTTTACGTTGCACAGCGTAAACGCTCTTGTGTATTTCAGACAACTTCATTCTTGTGCAGAAAGGCGGACACTAGCCAACGAGAATTTACGTTAATTGTGACAAAACTTCTAGTTTCAACTGTAAAATGTCATTTTACAAATAATTTGATTTCTTATATAAATTTGTCAAAATTGTCGCCATGCTCGGGAGTTGACTCCTTTCAGAGCGGCTCTTTTTTCCGACTACTTTCAATTCCGTTGGAATGACGTACTAAAACACGCTGCTTCACAGGGATGTTAGAACTGTGTGTCATGCCAATAATTCATAAGTTCGGAATCTATTTGTGTTTTTAAGGCAATGTACTGTCAAGAAGTGTGGGGTCCGCGATCGCGAATCTACTTTATAAAAAAAGATACTGACTTATATCTTCCTTGGGTGACAATAAGTGAAGATAGTTACGACCTGCCCTTTATTATCAACTTTCATACGTTTTATGTTCTTAAAACACTCCCTCTGATAATGGAGGCAAATTCAAGTGTATTGCATACTTACAAGATTCAGGACACTTGGTATATCAGAACTCCCACTGGTGGTAGGTGGAGAGTTCCTGCGTTTTGATTAATAAATTCGCGTTTCGAATGTATATCTTGATTGGGTGGCAATAAGTTAAGATATGATCTCCACAGTTGTTGGTTTTATTTAATGGTAACATAGGCAAGTTCATATTACAGTACGGTTTTACAAACAAGAGCCGGTAACGTGTACAAACCAGAACTCCGATTGGTAACAGATGGTGATTTCGTTCGCTTTATAACATTTTAGCTCATGCCATAAAATAATTCCCCTCACTCACACCCGGTCCAAAACACTTTGATGACCTATACTAAAAGGACACCTCTAATCCAACTCCCAGACGACTGTAAACGCCATCCTACGTCACCGAATAGACCCGAGCAAATATGCCACACAGCAATCATATTTTCCCATTTCTCATGATCTACAACAATGAACTCCCTCCACCACCACCACCACCACCACACATATTGGGAGGCCCAGCGGATGATGTTGTTTATGTTAAAGGGTCACATTCGTGTTTGTTATATCATTTGTGGATAAGTGCACTGCGATACTTCTGGTCTCTAAAAAACCTTTTGAACTGTTACTTAGTCTTGAAAATGACCACCCACCCCCTCCTTGAAAAGGATCTAGTTTTGATTTGAAAAGAAATCTCTGGACGTGTTCACTGTAAATCGTTTTCAGCGTCGTGCTTCGTTGAATTTATTTTGTGGTAGAAACTTCGGGTGGCATTCTTACTGTAGCCTCAAGTTTTCTGAAAATCGCAACCTGACTATTGTGGCAAAATGGGTCGGATGTCCTTTAGTGTAGTGTCGAGAGACTTAATGCCTGTCACAATAATAAATTTATCCCATAAATGGTCGTTTTTTGAACAATAAAGGCCTTGGATAAATTTTTGCTTTATTCACGTAGTAGGGTGAAAAATGTTCCCCGTAGGTTTAACACTAAAAAAATATATTTCCCTAGTAGCGACGGACTTGTTGACCTCTGGCCTCTACCACATTTGTCTAGCATAACTAATAGTGCGATTGTTGATTTCTGTAATCTTTTTGAAAGTACTACACAATGCCAGTAGAAACACCACCCACTGCTCATATAATAAAGTATTTTTGCAAGTTTAGCTAAAGTTTGTAGGGGAATTATTTTTAGACAGAAATGTATTACTGCGCCTTGTTTATTTTTGCCAATTTTGCTGGTCAATCGAATTGGACCAATGTGCTACTCACTTCTCGCTGTGTTTTGTAGCGAATTATAGCACGATTTTGCCGCGACTGCCCTGTATAGCCCAAGAACATTAGGTTTCACTAGGGAAAAAAATCAGAGAAAGCTGATTTTTTTCAGGGAATGTCGAGTACATGTCACTGAACGATTAGACAAAAGTCCCCTAAAATCCCAGTTGAGCTTTTTTTTCTACAGCCTTTTTTCGAAAACGCGTTTGAAAAAAATAAAAAAAAATCGCACGAACTTTGTAACCTCGAATTGATCCAACTGTATTTTTTGTTTACGCGTATTTCGAGCTACATAATGTCTAACATACATTTACCTAGAGGAAAATGTGCATTCTGTGACAATTTCTGCGAAAAATTATTGAAAATTCACAAAAAAGTATCGGATTTACGCAAAAAATGACGATTTTCCTAACGGATTTGCCCAAAGGGTCGTAATACAGAACGGGATGTTAGTTGGACAGACGATAAAAAATCCACCACCATTTGAAGACTTTTATCATTGCTTACAAAATAGACATTATGGAAGACCCCCTCTGCTTCTGGCCGAGTTCCCCTTTTGGCATAAAATTCGTCAGCATGAGAACTCAACTATTTTCGGGCTTGGGACCGAACAGACACGTCTGTGCCTGGCAGCATTAGATCAATAAATAATAATTACAGAATGTACAAAAATCAATAAATAATATTTACAGAATGTACAAATCAATCAACATGGATTAAGTTACATTGACTATTATCAACGCTATATACAGAAATGACATGACCTATATACATATTATTCATCGAACTCAGAAATTTCCGACAGGACAGTGTTTCTGTGGTTGTTACAAGAATCCGAACTGCAATTACACAAACCTGAGCAAGAGAGTCCTGCCTTCTTACACCCACACCTTTTTGTACAAGCACTCTTGCAACCACAACTGATCAGATTCAGTAGGTTATCGGGGGCACATGGCTTTGTGGCTGCAGTCGGTACAAGAAGTCCATTGTCTAGCGACCACCCCCAATCCGTCGGAGGAAGCGAAGTGCCCAGCCATTGTTGGACCTGGAGATAACATCTGTAGACATGTTGTTGTGCAGCATCGCTGCTTGGTGGGAGTGAGGCTAGGTCGATGGGTTTATTCAGTTTAGATTTTGCTACATAACGCTTGTAAGTGACATATCTATATTGGTCGAGAGAGGAAACAGTTTTACTCCCGTATAAGATCAGGAGAAGTTGTTCCCCGGCAGCGGCTACTGCACTTGGTGTACTGTCATCCGCCAAAATTGTGTTGACATACTGTTGTGAGTCGCTAGTAACATCGGAGACAATTGTACTGAATACTTTCTTCTTACCAACTCGAAAGAGTGCAGAAGTAGTGTCACAACCACTTATAGTATGTGCTACAAGGAGGTTGCTTCTATGGTCACCCATTTTGGTTGCTATTTCACTAACTGAAACTAGTAAGTTTGGGGTAATGGAATACATCATGTGAATGTTAAATCCCGGTTGAACTCGAGAGGTAAGAATGACTAACAAGTCTGTGTCTGTTCCCACAACGACAACATTGTTGTCATCTTGAGCGATGTCAAGTGCAGTTTCGGCTATCAGTACATCAGCATCAGCCTCGGCCTGCTTGGACTGAATATTGATAGCAGATAGCTCCCGCATTAGAAGATCGATCAGTTGGGTTTTGTTCTTGGCATTTGCAAGGAAATCGGATTGGGGTGTGGTGACTGGTAACTCGGGTGAGATATTGATATCAATGGAATACCTGTCTTTAGATCTACGGGCTTGTTCCATGCCCTTTGTCGACATTGTACAAGCATAACCATCAAAAGCAACCACGACGTTCGCCCCAAAATGTCTCACTAGATAATTGGAATATGATGTACATATGTCCTTATATGACGACTGTTTAGGCCATACAACTGCCCTCAATAAAAATCCACCATCTACAATAAACAGAGAATGTTCTGGGATTTTAGTTTGCCCTGAACCGTATGTTTTGATGATCTTACCGAGCGTGCTTTTCTGTGTCTTCCTCATTCCAGCAGAATCAAACAATGCTGGTGGTTTCGGGGCGAGTTCATATTTGAGATACTCTTCCATCTCTGCTTGTGACTGAATAACACGTGATGCGGTTGAACAGAATTGTGGGGTCAATCACTACCTTACTTCCACGGACTTTGATGCTATTTGCCATCGATGCGAAAGACTTAACAGTGTCAACACGTCGTAGTTTGATGCTGTTGAACGTTTTGCTTACAACATTCGATACGCAACATTCACCAATTTTGCGAACTTGGTCACAGTTCACAGTTTCGTCGGCCACAAGCCCGGTCGCTATAGAGACTAATTGTAGTGGATCTCTATTCTGAAAGGGGGAATGCACTCTGAGCCAGTTCAATAATTTGGTGATATCATTGGCATCAGTCAATTGTGAAGTTTGACGGAGATCCCGATGTTGTTCGCCATGACCAGTGTGAACATGAACAAAATTTTCGAGAGCATTACATATCGGAAAGCAAAGAGGTAGTCCATGTACCCATTTCGCAACAGTGCTATCGGTTATTCCCCTGCCATGTGTGAGACCACCAGGGAGCTTGAACATTCTCATTAAACACTGCTCTATGGTCTGATCAGAATATATCCCGTCCCAGAATTTATCTGAGCGCCTTATGGTAAAGTAACCTTTCTCAGTGAACAACTTCAAATCATCCTGCTGCATTATTTCTGTTAGCTCATTCATCTGCTGCAAATATAGATGGGAACTTTTTGCGTATGCAAAATGACCACCTGCGTGAAATACTGGAATCATATTGCGAACACAATATGTGTGGAGTTCCCAGTCGCCTGTGCGCTCTGCTCTCAAGAACAACTGGAGAAGACCTATTTGCTCGTAGTATTGTACCCAAAGCTTTCCTGTGCGTCCTACGGACGCATTCTGGAGCAGTTCGTGTAATTTTGACAGTAGATGGTTGACACTTTCTTGATTGACAGCGTCAGCTGTTGTACAGTCACCTCTGGCAAGTCCACATAATATTTCATTGACGTCTGTGCAGTCTATGTTATCTAGTGTTCGGCTTTCTTCAAACACAAGTTTTGTAATGGCAATGTGTGTTAGCAAATGGGCACGAACTGTTTGAATTTGAGTTTAGGGGGTATGGTTAATATCTCACACGTTTCACCAGTTCATTATGGAATAAATGACTATTGTTATATATCATTATAAAGCCACTGCTTTTCTGCAATTTTTGATATATAATTTAACTCCCAAAGTAGTCGTAGATTTGATTTAATGGACGTTGTGTACCGTTGTGTGTATGAAAACAATAAATTTTGTTTCGTAATTTTGTACATTTTCGTGAATATTTCACCATTGAGTGTGATGATTGGTACAAAGTTGGCATTTTCTGTTGGGGATATGTATTCTCAATATAATTCAGCACGATATTTATGATTCTCACCCTACTAAGGCGAATAAGAATGAGAAATATGGAGCTGGGTCGAATTTTTTTAAATTTTTTTTTTTTTTCATCAAAAAAACGCTATAACTAAAAAAGCTCAACTCGGATTCGCGGGGACTTTTCACACTTCATCCCCAATGTGTGTCCCGGAAACATATAAAAAAATCAGCTTTCTCCGATTTTTTTCCTTACTTTCTCATTTTTATGTCTAATGTGCCTGGACTATGTAGAAGATTCATGGAATAAACAAAATAAACGTATAGTGTTTTCAATTTTCAAGTAAAAAAAAATATTCTACTCGTAGTATTAAGAATGAAACCGACTCACCAGAGGCTCGTCGGTTTCATTCTTAATCCTACTCGTAGAATATTTTTTTTTTTACTTGAAAACACTATACGTTTTATTCTATATTTAAACACTTTTCGAGGTCTCTTCAACGAACGACGTTGTCATGTCTTGCCCTGACTAACGCCTCGTCTCATTTCCTTTCCTCTGTTTATCGTCATATTCTTCCATCAAATGTAAATTTCTAAATTGTTGAATCAAATAAAACTGAATATGCAAGACATTGTATGAGAAGGGATACATTGAATACATTGAGGACACATTTTGATAAACCAAACGTCCTTTGTTGTTACATTGTCTTATATGGATAGAATACGGTACAGCTGTCTGTTTATCGTAAGGAAGAGCATGTTGGTGCTCGTAAATCGAGTACGGGAACTCATGAGATCCTATGGTTTAGATCTCCCAGTTGCTTTTTGTATTTGTAGAACATAGCGTTTAGCACGTTCCATCACGTATCGAATCAGTTCAGATGATATGAGTCTCCAGTGCCCCTCCCTCTCCTAAGTTGCCAGCTTCAGGATTTTTAAAATTCCCATTTGTTGGACAAGAGTTCGTAACTTTGAGTCAAAGATCACTACAATATTTATACTGACCAATAATGGTGGGTGAAAAATGTTGCCAGACATAAGTCATCAGGTAATGTATGTATTGCATTTCTTCCTTGTCCTCAATGCTTAACAAATGTCCACCATATTCATTGCATTTTTCTTCGCCAATTTTCCACGACACGGATACATTTTCTTGTAGATACTTATAACAATTTGCTTTCCATTGGTTCCAATCATCGGGGCACACTGAAAGTTAAAATGACATTAGACTGCGGTGTTTGCTTATTTAGGAACTATTGTAACGATAGCTTCATGTGTGCTGTAAACTAAGTTAACTTTCCAATCCTTAACCCTTTACCTAACATGAAAAGCAGACGACACTTGCAAAAAAAAATTCTTGAATAACTCATTTTTTTCATTTTTGTCTCAAAAACATAGGTTATGACCATTCGTTGGTACGAGCTCGACGTGGTGATCATTTGAAAACTGAATGCTTGTTAGGTAAGGTTTAGAAATACTGTTTTTGTTGGTTGAGGTACGAATTAAACGGAAACAATTGTATCCATGCTGTGGTCAGAACATCGAATGCCCACTGGTTAGGGTATCAGGGGCGATAACGGGATGCTCATACGGGTATTTGGATGACATGAGCTTCATCGTGGGGTGATAAGGCAGAGGCAAGACTGTGAATTTTACTTGTTATCTCCAATTATTGTCTTTGTTCTCCCAAGGCATCGTTTTTCTTAACATCAATCAATAGCTAGTTCACATCACAGTAACGCAAAATTGGATTTTGTTTTGGTTAAGTTCGATAACACAAACAAGTGATTTTAAGATTTCTTTGGACACCAAGAACTCTGATTTGAGGCAGGAGTTTCACACAACTGTTCTCAACATTAAGAGATTCAAAGTTGAATGCGACTATCAATGGAAGCGTGAAGGAGATACACTGCAATAAAAATTTAATTCCCAGTTTCTGAATTTGTTACATCAATCCAAGTGGGTTTTGACGAATATAAAAATTGTCGGTGCTTTGCAAAGAAATGTACACATCAAATTGGCGGATTCGTCAAACAGTGGTTGGGCGACAGTTCGTTAATATGTTTAAAATGATCTTGCGGGTGATTCCGACGGAGAGAAGAGAACTGACAGAGCCGAGAGTAGGGTGTCTCGAAAAGTTAAGCTCAGACAATCTCGCTCCGGTATATCGAAGATTGCTCCTTCAGCTACGGTTGCAAAATCTTCGACTTCTCAGCAATTTGTTCAGGACATTCCTTCTACTTTTCTACTGGTACATTTCGGAGTAGATTTCGTAAATCAGGATGTTGCACCTGCGGATCATTTTCCCACTGAGTGCCCGTTCAATAGGAACGGCAGTGAATCAGTCAAGTCTGCCAGTTTCTCAACATCTTAGTGATGAGGTTTCCACTGACGATGGGGAGTTTTTAGTTAAGTACATTTCCTCTTGTAGTTATGTTCCCTAAAGCGAATTCAGAGTTCATAGTATTAGGGATCACGGCAGTAAATATTTAGCATTTTCTTGGACTGGCGGTGGGGGTGTGCGCCATTATTATATGTTTAACGTGCTCCCTTTGGGGCTCAAAATAGCGCCCGTCGTGTTCAGTAAAGTCATCAAACAGTTGGTTAAGAATTGGAGGTCACAAGGTCTGAAGGTCTTAATGTTTTTGGATGATGGGTTAATGACAGTTCCATGTAATACTAGTCGACATGCTGAAGAATACATCAAAACTGATTTAGTGGCGAGCGGCTTTGTGCCTAATGTCGATAAGTGTCTATGAGAACCCACGATGGGACTTGATTTTTTAGGTGTTTATATTAATACAGTGTGTGGTTGCAGACACATTCAACTAATTTTTGAAGGAATTGATCAAGGTTGTTCTTTTTTTACAAAGAGTGTTGTTCCGTGAGGAAGATGGTGAATGCAGTTGGTACACTAATTTCTATGAAAATAGTTTTTGGCCAGTTTGTTTAGCCAATGATGCGGTACCTTAGTATTAATATACTACATGCGCCCACTTTGTGTACATGTATGCAATTATCCCAAGACAGTGTTGGTTGATCAGTTAAAAGTTTGGTTTGGCTCAATAACGTCGAGCAATTACAAAGCAGACCAATCGAAACTTATGTTTCGGTAGATAAAGTGGTGTTTTTCGATGTGAGTGATACTGGGTTTGGTGGTTATGGCGTGTAGGTTGCTCATTTGGTGTCAAGTCGTCAGTGGGAGAATACTAAGGAATCAAGAAATTCATGGTATCGTGAACTAGAGGCGGTGTACGTTGTTCTAAGTAGTATTATATAATGCAGTTATCTACATGTGATATTAAATGGTTTACAGATAATCAAAGTCAACTTATCCTTAATAAAGGGAGTATGCAGACCATAGCCATTGGGATTTATAACTTGTGCATTTCTTCAGATATTACCTTACAGAGTGAATGGATTCCAGGGGAATTAAATGATAAGTCAGATGTTTTAAGTCGAACAATTGACACTGATGAGTGGTGATCACATAGTGTCCTGTTCCAATTTCTGGATGTCACACGCGGTCCCCATAGCAGATATTTGTTTGCGTAATCTCATAATGCTAAACTTCTGGTATTCAATTCTCGATCCTGGAACCCAGGCCGTAGTAATGCAGATTTCTTTAAGACATTTTGGGGAACTGATGTGAATTGGATCGTTCCACTGATGTCTTAAATCGAATACTTGGCACTGATGACTGGTGATTTCATAGTGTCATGTTCCAATTTCTGGATGACAAACGCGATCCCCATAGCAGATATTTGTTTGCGTAATTTCATAATGCTAACCTTCCGGTATTCAATTCTCGATCCTGGAACCCAGGCCGTAGAAATGCAGATTCCTTCAAGACATTTTGGGGAACCGATGTGAATTGGATTGTTCCACCTATATGTCTGATTGGAAAAGTCATTAAAAAACGTCTTGAAGACCGGGCACGTGTGACACTTGTAATCCATCTCTGGGGGTCTGCGAACCTTTAGCCTTTACTCTGCCCTGCTGAAAATTGGAGAAGTAATGTGAAAGACTGGATCTATTTACCAACTTTAAAGGAATAGTATATTCCAATTCGTACTCCAGGGGATATTTTTGGGGGAACGGAAATTTAATTTTTGATATGATAGCTCTTATATTGATTCCAGGCAAGTCAATATACTTAATTAATTCGGTTCCTTTTCACAGGTTTGTTTTCATATTTCCACGGAAACGATATTGATTCCTTACCACATAATTGGAAATGTAGTATTCCCGGTGTAGCTTCTTTATTAACTGGTAGAGAGCTAAATTATTTTTGGCCATCAAATCTTGTACACATGTCATTGCCTTGTTAGAATTTATGGGAGAGTGCCTATGGGCACTCTCCCTCAAATTGTAACAGGGCACCCTTACAGACTAAATAATATCACTAATATCACTTCAAAGATATTACAAAGCACATCCACTGAATATGGGCCTTCAAGCTGTGATACCTGCACTTCAGAACAAAGCTCCAATATGGGCTTCCAGCACTCTACCAGTTAAAGGCTTCGTGGGCATTTAGTAAAGAAGCCACACCAGGAATATGTGAATATCAAATCCATCAAATACGACCTTTTGTCGTATTTGATGGATTTGATATTCACATCTTCGATGGGTGAGACGTTTCTGAAGGAAACTGAACGACCTGTTTTCAGGCTGAGAAGTATTGTACATTTCGGGCTTTCGGTGGTGGCAGAGAGGAGCTAAGGCGCATTCCATTACTTACATCTTACTTTCTAAACGGCAACAGTTCTCTGTTTATTTACTTTCACTTTGTCAAGAATCAGAAACTTCAAGTGCTGTTATTAATGCCTTTTATATCGAGAGACATATTCATCGGCTATTCGGAAAGAACAGTCCCACCGATCATTGTTTGGTAGTCAGTGTGTTGGGGGTGTCAAAAGAAGGCTTTCCAGACCTACTCGGAAGAAAAATCAGTTTACTATTGATCACCTCCGGAAACTCTTAGACTCCATTTTATATAATTTCAATTGTTTTACTCAAAAAAAATTAACAACGTGCCTTCTATCCTTTGCTGCATTGTTGCGGAATCAGGAATTGCGATATCTCAAACGATATGACATAGAGTTTTCATCCACCCATAGTTCACTTTCCACTGACAAATCTAAAACTGATATCTTTCAAGATGGAAGTAGAGTCTTTATCGACAAGACGGGCTGCTCTCTGCCCTGTGGCAGCCTTAACACAGTATCTCGACATGACGGGCATTGAGTAATCTGGTAATACTACGAAGAATATATATTTCGCAATCTTCCCAAAACTAAATCCGGGTATGCACTATGCGGTAGGAATTATCCTATGACTGATCCTCGGATTCGAGAAGCTTTTTGTGAAGCCTTCTCTCCTTTTTGTTATAAATGTAAATGCATTTGGGTTCTATAGTTTACGGGCAGGGTGTGCTACTCTAGCAGATAATAATGGTGTTACAGATCGGTTGTTTGAAACGCATGGTGAATGAAGAAGCGAAACTACCAAGGACGGTTATATTAAGGATAACCTTGACGAACGATTGGCCATGCCTTTGGCACTGGATCTTTAAACGTCTTTGTAATTATTGTAGTATCGCCAGGGAGCATAATTTGTGTGCTGTTGTCAATTGTGTGGTATGGTATAAAATCGATGTGGTGGTTGTGGGGAAATAATGTTTCCGTTGGCTGATGTACGAATTAAATGGAAACAATTTTATCCATGATGTGGTCAGCACATCGAATGTTCGCTGGTTAGGGTAATACGGGAGATAATTGGATGGTCAAACTGGAATTTGAATGATGTGAGCTTCATCTTGGGATGATACGGCTACGGCAAGTCTGTTATTATCACTTTCCGATACTAAGATATTTTCATTTTCCTATTGTAGTTATAACTTTTGCTTCTCTATTTTTTCAGATTTGGTTGAGGTATCTACAGTTAAAACTAGAAGTCCTGTCATGAATAGTGCGCTTATCTAGGTTTAATTGCGCGTTGGAATTGCGCGCAATTGCCATATCGAATGGCATCCAAAGCACGGCAGGTTCTCCTGGTTACTCATAGCAAACACATGCAATGTTTCTGCCAATGGACCTCCGGGTTACCCGGAGGTCCATTGGCTGAAACATTGCTTGTGCACAGGCCATATGTACAGAATTTGATAGCTTTACTATGGTCATAACGCGTACATTAACGCTCAGATCAACGTGCTATTTGTGCGCATTTCAGGACAGGACTTCTAGTTTTAACTGTAAAGGAAACTGAACGACCTGTTTTCAGGTTGAGAAGACTTGATAAACGGTCTTCTGCGGTGTTAGTATAATTATTTGCAAACTTAAATACCTTGTCGTATCGCCAGGTAACCTAATTTGTGTGTTGTAGTCACTTGTGTGGTACGGTATAATCGATGTGGTAGTCGGGGTTCTGAATAATTATGTGGTTTAACCCTTTACCTAACCTGAAAAGCAGACGACACTTGCAAAAATAATTCTTGAATAACCAATTTTTTTCATTTTTTGTCTCAAAAACATAGGTTATGACCCCTCGTTGGAACGAGCTCGATGAGCTCGTTCCAACGAGGGGTCATAACCTATGTTTTTTTGACAAAAAATGAAAAAATAATGAAAATTAATTTGACGATTTTTGAGAATAGCGCTGGCCGGTTTTGGCCGTTACGTTAGGTAAAGGGTTAAAAGCTGAAAACAGAATGCCAGGTTCTAAGGATTTTTGATTCACTGTTTATAAGTATTATTTACAATTCTATTGATATTTTATTTTGTGTTACTGATTGTTCCATTTTTTTGTGTTATACAAGAATTATAGTTAAAGAAGAAATGACTTACGATACTCACAGACCAAAACATGTAGTCTAGTCAATGAAATTGATTATTACTCACCATTCCCATTGTTTCTTTCTGGTTTCGTATTGAGTTGAATGTCTACGTCTTTTATCTCATACCTCGCAATAAAACCAGTGCCGGTGTAATGGTGCAATGCGCTCATGCTTATCTGTAGTGCATTCCACATTGAACGAAGAGGGCCACGTTTCTGGTGCTGTTTGCAATATTTTCCGATCAATGTTTTAGGAGACCCACCTCCACTATGGATATCATAAACAGCAAGGTAAGAAAATCTGCACTCAGAATCAGAAGGGATGTTAATCTCGGAAAATACAATGGTAACATATTGTGTTGATGATCCTGAAATGGTCCAAGTGAGTCCTGATGAAAGGGTGTACCCATAAGGATAGAATGGAGACGCCAGTATTCCATGTGGTGCTGTACAGCTAAAGTTGTAGGCTTGCGTGATAAATCCACATCCAGCAAAATCTGAAGAAAGTCAAACAGTGTAAATAATAAGAAAGAACAAAAAGAGGGCGGAGTACGGTGGACTGGAACCAACGACCCGTGTTGATGTTTTAACTCTAACAAGGGTCGTTGACTCCTGTCCCCGGTACTCTATTCGATTCAGGTTATGTATCCAACCCTTTACCCAAATGATGTAGACGATTTCAAAATTTATTATTTTAAATATCTTAAAAAATTTCGACGAAACCATAACATATTTTTTTCAGCTGCTGAATTTGCATATTACGCGGGCGGATGCGGGCGATTCGTTAGGTAAAGGGTTAAAACACGATTCGGCTTCAATTAAGAACATTTGTTCTTTTTTTACAAGAATAAATATCACATTCGGCGGTGTTTTCGTTTGTTACATTCTTGCTTTAGACCGTTTTGTGTCGAAACATTTCGTTCACGTTATACTGTTACTCAGATGCGCAACGATCAGTCCGATGCGTTCCTGTCTGAAGTTTTATATATGTTGATTGGAGTCCGCGCGTAGTATCTGTAGCAAATTTATCAATATCTGTATTGTATCGGGAAACTTTGAATACACACAGATATTGTGCTTATTTCATTATTTATTCGTGTTCATTCGCTGAACGTGTTCCAACGTACTTCCTTTTCGGAGGTTCTTGTATCTGTACTATTTCTATATTTTCTTCATTTCTCTGACTACTATTCCCACGGCTACTACAACATCTCCTCCTCCTGCTACTACTCATACTAAAACGACTCATACTTCTACTACCATACTGTGACTATCAAAAAAAACTTCTAAAATTGCACTTAGAACTCAGTTGACAATACTGCAATTAGCACTAGCAATGTCAACTCCAATAGCTACCAAAGCCACTTCTATCTACAGTTCCCATACTCGACAACACTACTACTTCTACTGCTACTATTTATCTAAAACAACAACGACCAGAGAGTCGTACTATGGCTACTACGACTACTGGAGATGATAATATTGCGACAACAGTCATCTGTTTTCATCGAAATATGTTCGTAAACGAGATATTTAATTGGCATAAAACCAAACGTGGAGTCCAAGCCTGTTCTTCATATTTTCCTAACCAACTTGTCTCAAAATCTTGGCATTGTTAATAGTGAAAACAAAAGGCTTATCCGATGAAAGGCTCCTCTATCGATATGCTCAGTTTCAATGCACATTATAAAAGAGCATACGCTGACTGAATGTTCAGTGCCGGTTTCAAACTTGTTATAAGACCTGCACGGCTTACGGCATCGAAAGCGACACTATTTGATCATATATTCGTTAACAGTAATGTAGATGAGATTTAGTACATATCGGAAATAGTAATTTTCTACGTGCGCGATTATTTTACTACTTCACACCAATCAATAGTATTGCGCAGACGCGAACTATACCAATTAAAGGATAAACAAATATATTTCTTTGTATGTAAGTTAAATGTTTTTCGATTCGTGACCAGTTGCTTCTACCCTTACTTCAAACCCAACCTGGAGGAAGGCGGGTGGGGGGGGGGGGGGTAGTTGGATGCCTCACAGATAACCAGCGAACTTCATCGGGAGTACACGGTGCTAATACCCTTAGGGTTGATGCATACAGTTGATCGATTGCCAGGCTAATATAATTACACACAAATTGGTAAAGTCGTACATAACAGATAGTAGAACAAGCGATCTGGAAAAAAGATGGCATGAGGCTTTTGACTTTCGAGACTTTGATTGGAATTCAGGCAATACATCACACAATACGGACAATAAGAACTGGCCAAAATGGCCCATAATTTATCGAAATATCTGCAGGTAGACCGAAAAATTCAATAAATAAATTGATCCAGATTTTTTCAGAAAAAACATTTTCAAAAACAATTACAGGCGCTGATGAAACAGCAGGGACGTGGCGAGATGGGGTGTGCCACCCCCATCCCCGCCCCGAATCCTGACAAAAAATTCTACAGTCGGAAATTCGGAGGGCAAGTCATGAGGAGTTGGAAATTCTATCTGTCTGGATTTTCGAGCTTCTTTGGTGTTGCTGATGTCTCCTTTACTTCCCCAAATTCCAACTCGGTTTCAAATCGGCAAAAATTCCAACTGTTACTATTTACAACTACAGTGTACGCAATATCGAAATGCACTTGAGAAAAATTACATCATGTAAAAGCCTTATCCTGAGTTAATTCTTTCATTCACATTTAAAAACTGATGAGACATCGAAAATTGATCATTTCTGCATAAAATCTTATGTAATGTTAGGATAGTGTGAATTGCACACAGTTCTCAGCTTGAGCATATGTTTAATACATATTCAATTCCCAGAAAAATAACAAATAATAATAACCTGATTATTCTATCATAAATATATCGGCAGTTCAGTTACTAGAATCAATTGTATGCCCTCTTTCATGGCTTCATTTTTAAAACGTTTCTCTGTAGTGAATTTCCAACTACGAGGAAGGGCCGTGTGGAGGGTTTCCCCTTCTCGTTCCCTCTCCCTAGTTGGAAATTCACTATCGTACACCCCCATTCAGAAACCTCTAGCCACATTCCTGTGAAACAGTTACAGCTTAAAACTATTCGTTTGCGCACAGAATGTTGAAGAGAAATTCAATTTGTCCGCCCATCAAACATGAAAGCGTTCGTCAATATTTCGGGCAATGTCTTCCCTCACAAGACACCCAACAACAAAAGTAGAATCGTAATAACGCTTCAGTTTTAAGTAATGGTAGAGAGTGAGATACATACAGATTATCGTGATAATGTGCATGTGGTGTGATTTGCATCAGATTCGAGGTGGTGTTCAGAAGGGGATCACAACGAGCCGGCTTTGCCGGCGAGTTGTGATCCCATGTTTGGACACCGCCTATAATCTGATGCAAATCACAGGACATGCACACGAACATGATAATTCATTTATCTAACGATTCAGTCACATAAACAGAGTAATTTTTCAGTTATTAATGCAGTTTTGGGACATAATGTTGGGCACGAATAAGTTTTAAAAAAACATAGTTTATTGAACTATTTTGGTGTGCACTCTACCAAACAATGAGTAACGCGGTCACCGCATTTTTCAAAGTTGGGTTGACAAATTATTCACTCTGGGTGTCACTTCCTATGATTATCCGCTTGTATTTACGAGTGTGCGACATGGTTACATCCCAGGAACTATGCAGGTAAGTATAATGTTGAATTGAGCAGTTACTTTTTATTGGGGGAGGGTGTCAGTGGCTATTAATAGTTCTGTCGCTAACTGTTAGGGATTTTGTTTTGTAACCATCAGCCGAGTCGATCACTGAAACTCACATATAATGTATTCATGCGTCTGTTATGACAGCCCATCGTGTTACTGGAAACGAGTCGTCTATATGATACGGAATCAGAATGAGTCGTCTATATGATACGGAATCTGAACACATTATGTGATACATAAATTTCTCGTGATTTCAGGCCAAAATCTATATGATTGTTAGATAAAAAACAGAATTTCAAGGATTCTAAAGGGGTCAAGAGAGACGAAGTTCAAAATGCGAGAAATAAAATAAAGGGTACCGCATGTATATTTACTTCAGCTCATTGATAAAGTCCGCGGATTAATGAATCACTTAACATGCTATCTACTGCAAATAAATTCCAACAAATGGCAAAAGAACATTGATTGATCCTCTTCGTCCATGCAGTTATCTTTTTCAATAGCAAACCATAAACATTGACGAAACATAATGGACAATTTGCAAACTAAAGTAGCGACGCAAATAACAACATGTTGTTAAGCTGGAACGATAATTACTTCATTTATTTTTAATAATCGCAAAGTGAATTTCCAGAGGTCATCGAACGAGGCACTGTCAACGCCGGAGCGCCCTACATCATGGACAATACGCGTGTGAACAAAAACCTTGTGATAAATCACTTAAACTTTTTATTCAAATATATGTGTAATATTACAGCGCTAGATGTTTTATATGGGATGTGGAGTGTTAAAAAAATGGACGGCTGTACACCCAACATTTTTAAAGTCATATCTCAGGTATCTTACGTCAACATTGTTCAACTTTGTGCTTGAAACACGAGCACAAAAATATCATTAGATTTTTTGCACGGCTCTGCTTTAATTGTCATAAAATACACGCTTTTTCTGCAAAAAAATGTGTATTATCCTTAAACAATATGGATCATGTCCGCGGACTGTTTAACACTAAAACATCATAAGATTTCAACATAACTTTTGTGCTATATTTTGTAGTTTGGTGCTCATGAAAAATAACCATTTGTCTCGGACACTCATGAAAAAACGTTCTCTATCCACTCAAAAACACTAGATCTGTTTTTTTTATTATACGCTTTTTTATAAGAATCTGATAATTTCATTCGTTTCAATCTTGAATTGATGCATGAAAGTAAACAACGCAATGAATCATTGATACGCGGAAGTGATTTTGTCGATAATCGGAATAAATAGTGTCTTGCAATCTGATTCTGCTGGCGGGATTCTAATCCAAATATGGCCTGAAAGTCCGCAATAGACGTTTTTGGTTTGGTACTTCCTTTAAATGGACGTAACAAACCCAAAACTTATAATACGGACATTCAGGCCATATTTCTTACGTCAACACTGTTCAACTTTGTATTTGAACGACGAGCACTTAAACATCATAAGATTTCAACATCGTGACGTGACGTTTAACTTTAACTCTTCCCGACACTTGATAGGCATTTACGTCACATCGTCTATATTTCTGGAAATGTGGATACAAATTGGCAATGCTTGCCTTAAATTATTCTTTTAGCGACCGTAATTTGATGTTGGGTTTTCACAGTTTTTTCAACTTAGTTTTTAAGACCACGAGTACTATTACGTCCTTTGTTCGCAACTGCGTGCACTGAAATTTAATTTTGACGTTTTCGAACCCTCTATAGGTAAGACGTCATAACATTGGGTTGTTATGGGACAATAATGATACATGAATTCAACCATTGTTGTATGCTTATGTGAAATATTATAGTGATGTCTGTAGGTTTATGGGGGTTTGCGTACCCACAGGATGGTGTAAAACGCTACAAATAGCCTTAACCTGGGCGACGAAAAAACAATCTCCATCGCTTCCGTCCAAATATTTTCGACCAATACCAGTCTAGTGACTTTGTAGAAAAGACCACGTAGTTTTAACGCGATGACATATTTGTCATACTGGACTAACTCATTCCACTTCCTAGAGGGTAATATGCGACCAGAGTGTGTTCTCTACCAGCAGTGGTTGTCAGTCCAGCACATTCATTTACATTGTGCTGATTTTAATCATGTCAGAGGGCAGTATTTCACTGCAGGATCTATAAGAGATCTTTTTACCATACGAGCTCGCACAAGATTCGCTCATATCTGGAAAAAATCAACCTTTTTAGTAAATTTTAAAAATTGTTTTTATTCTTTTAAACAAGAGTCTTCAAGACTTAAATTCAACAGGTTGATTTATAAGTTACTCATATTTCTTGTTTTCTCACTCATTACTGCTATTCGTCATACCACACAGTCTTTGTCATTTTTATTGTAGTTTGTTCGTGTTTTTATTGAATCTTCTTATTTCATTATTGACACGTTTTCTCGTTACGATATAGCCCTAGATGCTGATATTGCATTAAGCACCAATAAATAAATATACAATGAAATAGCTTTAACTCATTATTTTCCTTTTTTGAGCTACACAACATTTTTTATAAATAAATATTTTATTCGTCACGAAGTGGTTTGGTAAACAAACATACGCTATGTACAGTTTGTTCAACGTGGATTGTAACAAAAACGCCGCCGTGGTGTGTTCTTAACTGTGGAGTTCCAGTGGACCACAGTGTTTGATCAGTGGAAGACAGTAGTAGTAGATGTACGAAACGTGCCTGTTTGGCAGGACCCCGGAAGTGACATCATGTCACGTGACCTGGTATCGTCATGGTTGTTTGTCATGGTAACCCGCGTGAGCGGCCATCTTGTGACGCCATCTCCATAGTGATACGTGGTGTGAGTGCGCATGCGCAGCGAGTGTTGTTAGGGTGACACGAGTTTCCGTCCATTTTGTATACTGGAGGCCGCCATCTTGGTTTCTATGGTAGCACGTGGTCGCTATGCGATCCAAAACCTTCTGACAAGACAGGGGTATGTTCGGAGGGTGTGTTCCTTTGTAGAAGAGCAATTTCCCGATTCGTAGAATTACCCAAATAAACCCGACAATCCCTCCAAATCACCGAAATTCACTATATTTACTACGGATTCCACATTGTATCGGCTTAGTACCAAGAGACTAACGGAGGTGTGTTCCTTTGTAGAAGGGTATCTTTCCCCTGAATCCTCATTTAATTACCCAAATAAACCCCAACAAGTTGTATTATTTCGAATTATTTCAGAATTCTCTGCTTCTATTTATATACGCAATAGTTTTCGCCTATCCGACCATGTTCCTTTGTTCCGGAGTATACTCCAGTAGCGCAGAAGAGCCTATCAGTTGGTACAGCTTTGCTTATAAAAACTATATTTAGCTGTTCTGGTCTATTTTTGTTAGTTCTGACCCTATTCCAAGTACTCTTGTTGTTTCATTTATCTAGATCATTTATATAGATTATAACTAACCAATCAGATTCCTTGATTTCCCGTAATCTGTATGCAGAGTTATCTCCCTTGTGTATATCAAAAGCATTACCAAACCCAATAAGCAATCGAGCAGTTACTGATAAACCATTGCTCGAATGATTCGAATCTCATCGAGCAAATGAGCTTTAGATTAATTGCTTGATCGAGTGACTCACACATATTGCTCGAACGACTCGAATCCCATCGAGCAAATAAGCGAATGAGCAATTGCTCGTTCGAGTGACTCGCACATATTGCTCGTCGACTCATTTCAGAAAAAAGGATTCTGTAGCCACAGACGATTCCTAAAAAGGGATTCCACAAATGGGATTCCACAAAAGGGATTCCATAATAAGTGGGACTCCGTCTTACCTCGAGTGACTCGCACATATTGCTCGAACGACTCGAATCCCATCAAGCAAATTAGCCAATGAGCAATTGCTCGTTCGAGTGCTCGCACATATTGCTCGTCGACTCATTTCAGAAAAAAGGGATTCCATAGCCACAGACGATTCCTAAAAAGGGATTCCACAAATGGAATCTCTGTTTTCTGAAATGACTTTTTTTTTATTTTGGTACTATAACACTACGTGCTAAGCCGATAAAATGGGGAATCGCTAGTAAATAAAGTCAATTTCGGTGATTTGGAGGGATTGTCGGATTTATTTGGGTAATTCTACGAATCGGGAAATTACACTTCTACAAAGGAGCACACCCTCCAAACATATCCCAAACAACACGCGCTGCGCATGCGCACTCACACCACGTATCACTATGGAGATTACGTCACAACATGGCCGCTCACACGGGTTACCATGACAACCAAACATGGCGACACCAGGTCACGTGACATGACGTCACTTCCAGGGTCCTGCCAAACAGGCACTTTTCATACATCTCCCACTACTGAGATTTTTCAAAACACTGTTACCCACCGTGGTCACGAGCGTTAAGGATTAGCTTAATGACTTTTGCATGCCAGTTTCTCTTCTGATTAATAAATACTGTATTGTGACGTCAACTGGCAAGACAACTGCGTTTGTTACTGGTAGTAGATAATTTATTTTAAATTTAAATTGGAATTTAGAGGAGGCAGACGGCGACTATTGCTGTGGTTTGAAATAAATAAACCAGACTTGAGAAAAACAACTAATATTGGCGAAGTACCCAATTTCACATTTTTGTTTACAGCTGTAGGCCACCGCGCGACGAACCGTGTTTTTCTTGGGTCGGAAGTGGAGGCGAAAAAGCCTCCTACGTCACGAAAGCGCCCACGGACCACAGCTAATGATCGAAGTGATACAAGTTTACGATATTGAGTCAACTCGACCAGCCCATCCCCTTTCCCGTCTACTCTTGTCGGGCTACGCGATTAAAGTTTCGTATAAAAAAAAATATAGCAAAAAGAAAATATAGTGTGTTTGAATGGATACCAAAAAGTATCTCACTCGTGACTGAAACTAATGATTATTTCAGAAGGGGGGGGGGGGGGGGTGTGTGCGGGAGATATTTGCATACCGAAACAAATATGTTTCATCCAATTCTGTAGGGGTTTGTACATGCTTTTAAACTCTTTGCATTTGTAGATGTTTCAACGTTCCTCTACTTTGTTGTTGTTTTATCAATTGAAATAACTAAGCCTGTGTGTATGTAAAAATCCGTGCGTGAATATGAGTGAGATAACGAATTAAAATATCTGCGAATGTGCCATTCTAAGAGAGAGTACGCTTCAGTGGGAAAGAGATAGAGAGATACAGATATACGTGATCGGGGTGGGTGGGGGGGGGGGGGGGGGGGGGGGCAAGTAAGAAAAAGTGAAAGAATATTAGTACACGAAAGTATACGCAAGTGCATGTGGTCGTATGTCTACATATTACTGTGTGTGCGCAAGGGTGTGTGTGTGTGTTGGTGTGCATGCAAGTGTTTTGTTTTTTTCTGGTTTGCTTTTTTGTTTGTTTTTTTCATGTAAAAATGACCTACCTCTAATGGAAATGTGTCTCATAAGCCTTCATACTCTATGTATATTATGTATGTTTTGAAATGTGACACTTAAATAAAATATTCTATTACTACTACTGTATTAAAGTAGTCGGGATTGAAGTGATTAATTAAATATTGTAGATTAAACTGCCACTTGCACAAGGTGTGAAATAAAATTTGAGTGGCGCGACAAAGCACAGAGCTGCCCTTCAAATCAACATCTGTTTTAACACCTCTGCACATGACAAGCTTAAGAAAAAAAATGAGAGACAAATCAACATTTTCAATTACTTTTTATTAATTCAACAATCATAATTATAACCATATGCAAATAAAATCAACAGACATTTTAATTTTTTTTTATTTTTCAATAATGACATGCCGATCGACAAGCCAGACCACCACACATCACAACCCTAGCTCAAACCATGCCCCGAAATTTCGTATTTTAATTTTTTGGTTTTGTCCCCTCCCCCCACACGTATCTTGAAACCCCAAAACTAATTAAAATAGGTCTTTCAGGCCACGTTTTCCGCTGATACCCCTCCCCTTCCTGGAATACTACGAAAGCAAACCTCACAAACTTGGCTATGAAAGCAAAACCTCGCCAACTTGGCTGTGCATTGCTTAAAACGTTTATGGTTGGAGTCAAATTAGGGAGAAAAAAACTAACAAGAAAACTTTATGCATGGCATCAAAAATTCACCTTTGCATCTTTTTGTATATTTTATATTCTTTTCTCCTGTCAAGTGAGTACATGTAAGCATTTTCTGAATACAACAGAAGCAGAGGCGGAGGGGTAGGGTGGGGGTGGATGTGAGGAGAGGGACTCGAAACTTTGGGGACCACGTGCTTGCCCCAACAGTCTAGGATTCTTGTTAAAGCCCCCCCCCCCCCCCCCCCCCCCCCCGCACACACTCCCCCGTCGTATTTGAATACTAGCTGCAACTCATGGGCCCTTTTCCAACTTTAATAACTTTTGTAACCATTTTTAGAAGGGGGTCGCAAATGACCAATAGTTCAAATTTTGGAGTCCATGAAGTGATAACATTATTAAAAGCAATCTGACGTAATAAAGTTACCACGTCCAGAATTGTGCAGCCAAAAGCTAAAACAGTAGGTCACTGGATACTTATTGATGAACTTGCAAATTTGAAACATGATGCAAAAAATGCTAAAAAATGACATTTTGATGGCCATTCATTCATTCATTCATTCATTCATTCATTCATTCATAGGACGTGGGACAGTTATGGGGAGTGGACATTTTTTTTAATAGAGTTACACCGCTAGAATGATGGACAAAGCAATCGAGTGGAAAAAAGGGGGGGGGGGGGGGGCAGTTTTGATTGAAAGGAACCTCACCTGACTTTAGCAGCATGGGACGGATCACATCGTCTTCGAACACACAAATATAGAATTTTCGAAAATTGTACTTCCTCTCCAAACAACCCCAAAATAGCATACATTTTCAGCGTTGTGGCCGTTGGTTTTGTACCATATGCATTCGCACAATGGGATAATATTTAGTAAAAGTTGCCAATGATAAACGTAGAGTTGTGTAGTGGGTCTAGGCCGGTCGCACATGGTCATCATTGAGCGGGAACCCCTAGTCGAGTTGTCAGAGTTTTGCTTCGTCACAAGTACCAATTATTATTCGATCAACAAACTTTATTTGTTTGAAAGGAAAACATGTTTCTCTTGCATTAAAAAAATAACGAATATTTCAGGAATTTCTCTTTTTTATGGAGCGAGTTAAATTTTTGTTTTATTTGACCAAGTTGCGAAGTTTGAACGGATAATATTATTAGTCTATTCACCACAAAAGACACAAAATCTCCGTTCTCCGCGATAGAATTACGTTTTGTTTGCAGTCAGATAAATACTAAAAACGAATGCTTTTTACTTTTACGTTTCACTCTGAAATTGTCGCAAGTACTGGTCTCGAGGGAATAATGTATTGATATGTTCTCTGTTCTGTAATCTCAATCACTGGTCGTTGCGGTGGAGTCACTCGGCACAGTACTTGCGATTGCACACCAGTTGAACTGCTAATTAATCCTCGTTAATCCCCAAACACTTGTTGTCGCAGTGGTCAGTAATTAAGTCGAGTGGATCCACCGTGGGTTTTAATCCTCTACACTTTATGTCACCTCCACAGTGGCGGCTGTTTTTGTTACAACCCACCTTGAACGTATTATATATACCTCGCCGATACATAAAATATACATTTTTATTTTAACAACAATGGTACGTAAACAAGTGCAGAGTTCATTCTAGACACAGAGCACCCACCATCAATCATAGTTTCTGTCAAACTAACTTGTGGCATGAGTCTTGATATGACTCTTCAATCTGATGATGGGATGTAACGACTGATTGCGATAAGTTATTCTTCTTCTCGGGTAATCATTCGACTCTTATCGTTTCTTCGATATAGTTATGCACGGCTCCAAATGTGCGAATATTTTCTGATTCTGTTTTTGTTTCATTTCCTGATAAGATGATGTCAGTTTCTTCAATGTGTAACATTTACTTGGAAACATAATTTATCCGTGGGTATTATAGATTGGACAAAAAAGTAGTGCTCAGAGCCCTCGTATTCGTGATTACAAGAGCATTTCGGGTCATCGTGCATAAACTGTTCATACATGTGACCATTCGAGTCGCTAAGTCTTAATGCAGTGCAATATCTGACCTCTCGTCCCGACAACATAATAATACCCTGGAATGATAGGGTCGTTTCTTCTAAGAATGTTTCTCAGTACCTGTACAGATCCACAGCTTCTCATATGTATATCCATATAATTCCAAAGTCTTACAGCAGACGGAAAAAAATCATAAACAATTTTAATCCGATATTGTATTTCACGTAGGTTGTTTGACGAACGAAGTGGACAATTTGTATATTCCGACACTTGGGGCCCGCGAGATCATGATGCGCACTACCAGACATAATGTTAAACATAGTAAATAGTTTGTGTCTTTTTCTGCGCTCTTGTAATGTAATAAAACAAGTTTCGAGATATATACGCTCTTGACTTGTGCCCCTGGGAATACCGCATATTGTTAGAAGGGCGTCAAGTTAGAAAACTTCCAGTTCATCTAGTTTACCTTTTGGACAGTTATCCTAAATAACATCGGCGTAGTCAAACAGTGGGAGTATGAAATGAGTATACAGAATTTCCAAAGCTGACCTGGACAATTTATATTTTAAGATACGGAGGTAGTTTATCATTGGACTGACTTTATCAATAATACAATCTTCGTGATTACCCCAAGATCCCGAGTTTTGAAACGTTAGTCCTAGATGTTTGTGTTCGTTAACTTCTGTTATAAGAGAACCATTTAAGTAGAGTTGCGGTTTCGAATTTGGGTTAATTTTTCTTGTAAAGCTGAGGATTACTGTTTGGCTAAGTTTAAAAGTTACTTGCCAAGTATCTGCCCATAAACCAATCCGTTCCATGTCACCGTTCAGTATATTTGCAGCCTCATTTTCATCCTCTACAACAATAAATAGTCGTCTGCATATAATCTTATATTCGAATGGATGTCATGGCTGATATCATTTATGTATATATTGAAAAGAAGAGTTCCTAAAACAGACCTTTGGGGAATTCCAGCAAGTATTGCTTTTTTTGCGGAGCTCTATCCGTTAATGGCAACTGTTTGTGTACGATCAGTGAAATAACTTTCAAACCACGTTAAAAATCCACGCATTACCCCAATAGCATCAAGTCTGTGTAGCAGACCACCATGCCAAACTCTATCAAACGCTTTGCTTATGTCACAAAAGACAAAGCGGACTTCCGAACCTTTACCCAGCGCAGATTGTATATAATAATCTATAGAGATTAATTGAAATACCGTACTATCTCCCGGCCCAAAACCAGACCGAAGGTCAGTAAGGCGGTGATTATCAACAAGAAATCTATACACGTGATTGAAAACTATCTTTTCTAGTACCTTACTAACACAACTAGTCAACGGGAAAAATCCCAGTTGACAAAGACAGGTTAAATAATTTGGAGAGCGGAAAGGATACCTGCCTCGAGATTTGTTTCAATATTATATTGCTTATTTGATCACGCCACTAGCCTCTGTCGTATCTAATTTTGATAACAATAATTCAACCTCCACCTCGTCGGTTTCCATAGTCTCTAATTACCTCTCATGCTTATAAATGCAAGGTTATTCCCTTTCGACGATAGTATTACACTGACTTGTAAAATAATTGTTCAAGATAGTCGCGATATCTTCTGGATCGTGTATAATTTCATCATCCTCGAGCAATGGGGAAATGGCTGCGCTCATAGACTGCTGATTGGTGAATGTTTCAAACACTCCCACCACTGCTCAGAGGATAGTTTGCTTATAGATACAGACGCTTCTACACAACATACTATAATTCAGAAAAGTCGGACATACTTTATTTTTTTACGAGGTTGACGAGACCAACATAACCCCCAAATACGGATATAACCGTTGATAATAACCCAGGTAGAGATGGGTAGGCAAGACATTTTAGAGAAGTTTTTCGATATAGAGTATATTTCAGAAAATTTGAGAAGCGATGGTTCATACATGCGTTGAAATTAAAGATCAGTAAAATGCCTAAATTGGTTGCTGCTTTGGATAAATGCATAGGCTGAGAAACCCAACATAGCTGTGAGAACTAGAATTCAAGTGTGCCAAATATCTTTAGAACCGAAGAAGGGGAGAACTTTAGCAAACTGGCCGATCAAAAAAGATAAAAAAAAAACATTAAAGAGGGCTTTGCAATCGATTCTTATAGCCTACTAGGACTGCTGAACTATTGGGGAACTAGCTTACACATGTGAATTAGGTTTATACGGTTACCGGGAATACTTTTTTTTAAAACTCTTTAATGTCTCTAATACATTCAGCTTGCGACATAAATAGTGGTGGACAGACAAACTTTGATTACTAGCTGACGGCACAATAAACAACAAGTTAATGAACAAGAAAAACAATGACCGAGCCATATTGCATAAACATGTTATTGGATTGAATCCTTACCGAACCTTAAAAAAAACAAGATGAGTTCAAGGAAAAACAAAGGATAGTATATTATGCATTACGTCCAACTAGCAACACTTTCTGTCCCGCGGTACAGATAGTGGTGCATAAAAAACAATATATGTGTTCACGATGCAAAAAACAACAGAACGGTAAGTAGGATCAATAAGGATCCAACCACAAAGCAACACTGGACTTAGGAATTGAATTATCCCTTAAACTGATTCCAAATGCAAACTGAGTTTGTCAAACACCGAAGACAGTATTTTACGGGACAGAAAATGCATTGAATCCGATCAGCCCCATGGCACAATATCCGAACGAAACAAATGAGGCAGCTTACTGTCTAACGGAACTACGGGTGAGTCGGTACGTACAAAATATTAAAGCAGAGTTGTATCCTAGTGGGGTTGGAGGACTTAGCGTATACATATTAGAGGTGAAACTGTTAACCGAATAACTGATTAACCAATAATCAACTTATTGATAATTTAAAAAAAGTAATTGATCGATATCCTGTTACTTTTGAACAACTGTATTATATGGGTTAACAAAGGAACAACCTTCTTTTGAAATAGGTATACATTACCACTCTGACTCACATCAATTATATGAGACAGAGTAAAGCATGCAAGTTACGCGCTGAGATACTTGTTCACTTGCATGATTAAAATAATATGTTCCAATTACAGTAAAATCATCGCCATCTGATTGTTTGAGCGCTAGCATCGTTGTTCCTTTTATGTTTACGGCTCCAGTAGCAAATGTTACTGTTTGACGTCAATTCATCCCAACAACAATAGTATCAGTAGCTGGAAATTGTTATTCTTAACCCTTCATTCAATGCGAGTAAAAAGACGATACTTGCAAATTAAATTCTTGAATTACTGAAAATTATATATTTTTCTCTCAAAAAACATAGCTTATACCCATAATGGGACGTTCTCGTTCCAGTGGAGGGAGAAAATCTATGATTTTGGGACAAAAATTGAAAACATAATAGCATTTGAATGTAGATTATTTCTATATAGCGCTGGGCGGTTTCCCCGTTACGTAGGGTAAAGGGTTAATGTTGTAAATCGTCAGTGGTACCGCAGTTATTCGGCTTCCTATTAGGCCATATATTTAATCGGTTAACCGGGAGCGCGGTGGCTTAGTAGGTAGAGGTGCAGGCTGCAAGCCGAGAGGTCCTCGGTTCGAATCCCACCTGCGGCAACCGCGTTGTGTCCTTGGGCAAGACACTTCATCCCCATTGCCCGTGTGGGGGCACGATGACACCGTGTACTAAGGCGCACTGCACGTCGATGGTACCCATGTCTTCAACCAATCTAACCCTGCCTGTTCCGCAGTGCGGAGTTACGATGTTGGGGAGCTGGCAGCTGCTCGTCGTTGCTCGGTGGTTCTCTCCGGGTACTCCGGCTTCCTCCACCCGTCAAACTGTCACGGTCATGATTAGCCATTGTGCATAAATATGTGACCTTAAACATCAATAAATAAATATAAATAATCGGTTAACCAAGGTTAATACATCAAAAAAAAACTTTAACCGCTTTCAGCTTTAATACCTAACGTGCTCACATTCATTAGACTTAACCCTTTACCGAACGTAACGTCCAAAACCGACCAGCGCAATTCTCAAAAACCGCTAATTAATTTTCATTATCTTTTTCATGTTTTTGTCTCTAAAACATAGGTTATGATCCCCTCATTGGAACGAGCTCGTCGAGCTCGTTCTAATTAGGTATCATAACCAATGTTTTTGAGACAAAAACTGAAAATAATAGTTATTCAATTTTTTTTTTTTTTGCAAGTGTCGTCTGCTTTTCATGTTAGGTAAAGGATTAATCCTTTCAACGCCATGCAACAAATATTACAGAAAGGGAGATCTATCGTGCGGATTGCACAACAAACAAGAGGTCGGAAAGAGCAGACCCGCACTCAGTGAGGCTTAAGGTTGAACCATAGTCTGGCATGTTTACAAGTTTAAGTTGTATTCGAAAAAATGATGGATAAAGTTATGTTTATGTTTTCACAGAGCAACACATTGCTAGAGGGCGATTCACTTCCTATTGATAAAAGTGTATGTAAAGCAAACAGTTTAGTGAATACCAAATGCATGTAAGCCATCATAACCCTACCATGCAATTAGTTTTCTGTCATGTCCCATCCAACAAATGGTCATTGAGCACATGTTGTTGATGGCGTCAGCAGCTCAACTCTGTAATGCTGTGCTGAGTTTGGAATCACTAACATCATTCTTCTGATCACAGGAGTGCTGTATTGATATCAATGAAATAAAAGTCCCCCACTGCCAATTATTCACTGGAATTTTATACAGATAAGAGAAATGTTCATTATGCTTTGTGTCCATTTTGTTCTTTTTTTAGATACATCCAGTTACTATGCAAAGACTATAGATTTCCAATATCCTGCAGGGAAAGCACCATTGAATGTTTCGACCGCATGCAAAAACTTATCCTTTGAAATGTTCAGTTGGTGTAGATGCATGTCAGTGAAACGTTGTTTACCATTCGATTTGGTAGGAATACAGGCTGATCATATAGGAAGCAGTGATCAGCAGTACTCAAAATTGGTAATAAAACGTGACCATCTATAATCTTATTGCGATACTCGCCATATGAGATAATCACCCAAAACTTTCAGTTGGCGTGAGGGTGGGCGGAAGCAGGAGGTGTTAGAGATTAAAACATCCATTTGTCGTTTGGGTAAGTCAGTTTTGTTTTTCACATCCCGAACGCAGTTTCGTTTGAAAAATGGCCTGTTGATAATTGCTCAGATGTTTGTGACATGCAACAGATTCAAATTGTTTCAAGCTGTAATCAATATATGTTACCTGCTTCACTGATGTTTATTGCAAATCGACTTATGTTTGGTGTATAGACATCTTCGTACCGATGGCAAGATATCAGCTGTATGTGCAATTCGTTTGAACTGGTAAAGAGAACAGTGTTACGATGTTTTTCCTTATGCAATCGCAACTTTTCTAGTCTTGATAAATTACCAGATTCAAAAATTTCAGAAAGGATGATTTGGTCTTCACACGCTCCCTGTAAAATAAATTACATTGGAGATAACATAATAGCTAACTGAATAGTATTCTTGTAATCAGATTTTGTACGCAGAACGTCAATATGCGTGAATGTGTACGCCATTTCGGCTCGAGTTCCAGCGAGGCTCCGATGTGTCAGGACAGGACTCAGACTGAATACTATTCTCTTCCATCCCATTGTCACTAGTCAAGTTCAGCTTGTCAATGAACGTCTCGGTTGACTTCTTAGACGCTCTGGCCTCAAGTGGTGATATGTTCTCAGACCATCTTTTCACACCAGTAGGAGTAGTTTGCCTTGGTCCATTTTCTCTTGGTTTGTTGATGCTCTGGCGTCAATCTCTGTTTTGCCCCTGACTCATGTTGAACAATGGTGAATATTACTCACTACAATTCGCGTTTATATCGACTTAGCAGGAATCTTGAAAAATTAATAGAATAGCGGGTTGAAAATACTCCAACAAGCCAGCTATAAAGCCACGTAAATCATATTCTCTCCACGAAATGAACTCCAAATACACTCATTTACAATTCTAATCCATTTTGTTAATCCAGAATAAAGAAAATAAGTGGAGTTCTTTCCAAATGCAACAAAATACTGCATTTTGATTGGCTGAGAGGTACAGTGTAACTTGCAATCCATAGTAGATTTTTTTAGTTTAATCAATATTTATTCAATAATTGATAACTGCATACAACAATTGGTGAGTAACGAAAAAATATGAACAACAAAGATACAGTATTATAATGAAACAACTAAAGACAGGGAAATTTGTTACTGTTTAAGGGAGGGATTCGACAGAAAGCTTTAAGCTTATATGTACGTCGTCTCCCGAGCAGTTTATAAGATTATTCCTTCAGGTGGTACAATACAGCGGAGAAGATCGCATGTCGTCGCTTGGAGGCCGAGACCCTTCCCATTTTATATAATTTGAACTTAGTTGCTGCGATCATAGATCAAGTGGCCGTTAAGTTAAGCGACACATCAGAAAGGTTGACAACAACAACACACGCACGACCCACGACACGATATATCTCTATCTCACACGCACGACTCTCTCTCGTAGACCTCCTCTCACCATTTACTACACGCTTACCCTGACATAATCAGACTCAATCGCAAGGACGCAGCCCCCAGACCTAACACAGCACAAAGAAGCGGGAGATGTCATTTCATTCGGGCCCGACGCCAGCCGGGATGCCTGCCGGGTGGGGGGGGGGGGGGTACGCCCAATTTTGGTTCCTTTTTGCTAGAGTTTGTGTGCAAAGTGGAAGACCTTTGGTCATTTTCCCAGTATATGAACTGTTTTTACAAACGGAGATAACAGGATAACAGGCGTCACCTCCAAACAGAGTTCTTCATTTTATGCCTCAAAAACACAGCCCATGGCCCCCCATTGGAACAAGCTCAACCAGCGCATTCCAATGTAGGGTCAAAAGCTATGTCCTTAAGACAAACATATAAAAACGTACGATCGCTACGTTGGGCAAAGGATATCAAACCTAGATTTTTTTAAACCGTGGTTAACCACGGTTTAAAAACAAGAATACACAATAGCAGGGTATATGGCTAAAAAATACCCATTTTAATTACTAATTCATACCTTCTGCTCGGTCATGTTAGAACAAAAATAAAAATCCAGGAAATTTAATATATATGTGTAATACAATATTACAGATATGGATGTCGTTGGAACTGGCTCATTGAACCAGTTCCAATGACATCCATATTTGTCTGGGTTTATTAAGAAACTTACAAAGTACAAATTTTCTGTCAGTTTTCCCCACAATTGAGGTTAAAGTTTTAGGAAATAAATTCGTTATCCTTGTGTTTTTAGGGTGTATGGGAATTTGCACCGGTCTGGGAACTCATACACCCCTCGGCTTTGCCACAGGGTGCATGAGTCCCCAAACCAGTGTAAATTCCCATACACCCTGGAAAACACAAGGATAACTTATACTATTCAAAATACCAGCGAGCTCCAATTTACGTGACCATCACTGTTGCCCCCATCTTGTCTTGTGATGAGTGCATCGACGACTGTAATAAAAAACAACACTTATATTTTAACTTTTGACTCTCCCCGGCCACCTAAATCTATTAAAGTTGGTTATATGAACATCAACGTGAATTTCGATGCTTCAAATGTCAGATATAATATAATATATACATTAAATGTCAGGCCCTAATAAATTTATCATAGTTATCTATAGATTATCTGACGAGGCCCTTATGTGACTATACAGCCAAGTATGTGACATCGTCACACATCCGGCATTCATAGATTTCGACGTGCTGCTCAGAACGGAAGAGTGGCCTTTCATCATTTCTCACTCACTGCCTCGTTTTTATTTTTTGGATATCGGTATTTTACCAACGCGCAGTGATCTTCCTTTATGCTTCCCGGAGTCTAATTAAGAACTCATTTTTTCTTAACCACGAGCTAAATGTCACAAACCCTCGGCCATTGCCTCCACTACCCACGTCCCTTCTGGGAGGTGGGAATTGGAGGTGATGACCGCGCTGCAGGGGCGGTGCTTCATTCATTTGGTATGCACAAATCACGAAGCCATGAGTTTGAGGTGGTATTATTGAGCATATCTCCGTCATTGGCAAGGAAACATCCAATAATCTCCCTTTAACCGATGCATTACAAACAACACACAGTGAAGACGAAGAGAATCCAATGCACTCTATGCACCCACCATCACGCGACGCCCCAGGGCACTTAATCCTAATCTTAGCGAGTTTTGAAATTCATATGTGACACCCTCAGTCTATGTTGCCAACCAAGTAACCCACCACAAGCCATTCTCCGTTGTCATTTCAGGCCATGTCTTCCGTTCTGTGCAGTGTGGCGTTTTACAATTTGTAGCCTATCAGTACTTAAATGATTACTATTTCTGGTTTTCTCTTTTATTTTGTTTCCCTTCTTCTTCTTTTTATAATTTCAGAATTTCAGAAATGTGTTTCCAACCACTATCAAACCGTATTATTACTCAGTAAATTATTTACTGGTTTGGATTTAACATATTTTATAGCTGTTTCTCGAAGATATTAGAGGGAATTAATTAATGGTGTGGAAAAGACCTTGTACAAGCCAACGGCTTACTGTCGAATCCACAAACATCTTCACGTTGTATACTGTACTCACTGAGGTTGGAAATAAATATTGTTTAAACTAAATGTCAGAAACATGAGCGTTGACAAAATTACTGTAGGGGGTCAAACAATATGCTATAGATGCGGCCAACAATACTGGGAGCCATGTTCCAACAACTCTATAAAGTGTGTAAATTGTCATAACATCCAAGGATTGCCCTGTCTGAAAAAAGAGAAAGCCATACAAAAAGTGAAATGTTAAAAGCAAATAACTTTTAAAGAAGCCAGGGAAGGCGTAACATCAATGTGTGGTATGATAACACCATCGTCAACATACGCTACAAAATTAACACAAAAAAATACCAACACACTCAGTAGAATGCCACATTCAATACACATGGCTCAAATGATCAATTCCATCTTTATTGAAAGCATTTAATATAGAACAAACAGTACCACAATCCAATCAAACAAATTTGGCTTCACAAACAACAGATATAATAACATAATCCGGACAAAAACAAGAAGAAATAACAGATCCAACCAAATCAGCACACAAAACGTAACTACCAAAATCAGAAAAGAATAAGCCCAACAAGCCGAAACTAGAAGCTCGACACAGGTTCTAACACAATCTGAATCAGAGTGAGAGGCGGCAAGAAAAAAAAAGGAAAAGCAGAAGTTAGAATCCGACTGAATACTTAAACGCCTTCAAAAAAACTTTGTCACGAACAACATGTTTGCAGGCATCTAAGACATGTCAGTCGACGAGTGCATCGACGACACGTTTCGACAAAACTACGCCGGAACTCCTCTCAATGTAGGTCCCCACGTAAAAATTCACCGAAAAGAAATGCGAGGGCAATATCTCCCATATTATCACCGTCAAAATCACCACCCAAACATGGATAATACAGGCAAACACAACATTATATAGTGAAATTGCCGAGGTTTTAAAGCGAATTTCAATGAACTGGGCCTCTTAAGCCATAATATAATCCTGCTGCTTTTTGCCCGCAGGAAACTCTTTTAAAGCAACTAGAATCTCACGATCATTCAGGTTTTAAGCATTATACTTCGCATTGTGGCTGGGCAGATCACAATGATCTTCTCATTCGTGGAATGTCTATCTTAGTTAGACAGGATATTATTCACAGTCCTGTACCTTTAAAAAATATCACAGGCTCTAGCTGTGCGTTTAGCTTTAGATAAAGCTATTACCTTCTGTTCCATTTACGTTTCACCAAATAAAACCCTACAACTGAATGATCTTGAGCTACTAGTCCGTCAACTCCCAACTCCATATATTTTGTTGGGTGATTTTAACGCACATACCCCCATTTGGGGGTAATTCCCTCAGTCAAGAAGACGTAAAGGGTAAAACAAGTTTAACAAGACGAGTTTATTTCAAAACATGACTTGTGTTCGTTTAATGATGGTTCAGACTTATCTGCACCCCGCACCTGGTTCCTATACATCAATTGACCGTACAGTTGCTTGCCCTTCTATCTTTCACGATTTTTCGTGGAGGACAGTAGATCATTTGGGCAGGAATGGCCGCTTTCCAAATGTGTTTTTGTGTGTAGTTCCATCGTACGATGAGAGGATGCACCAGTGGAATTTAAACAAAAAAGCTGAGTGGAACACTTTCTCAACGTTTTGTTCCGACCGCCTTACACCGAAGAAGTTTGACGGAAGTCCTGACCTAATAAAAGATTTTACTACTGAGCTGCTTGACATTGCAAGCGCAGTCATTTCTAAAACCTCGGCAAATCCAAAACGTTTCCCCAAATCATGGTTTGATGATGAATGTAAACAGGCTATAAGGGTCGGAAGAAAATTGAACGTAAATTTAATAAGTCACCCCCTCTACACTTAATTGGAACAAACTGCGTACAACTCGGGCGAAAACAAGATGAATTATCAAACAAACAAAAAAAAAAATCTTGGGAAAATTATGTTTCAAAACGTAACCAGCACACATCTTTCAAAGAAATTTGGAAAATGATTAAACAAACTAAGGGTAAAGACACAAAATCAACTGTACAACACCTGGAAGGTAACAACACACTGATTACATCAAAAATGGAAATATCAAACATTTTTGCCTCAAAATGTTCTAAAAATTAGTCGTCTGAAAATGATAATCTGGAATCCGTTAAATATAAATCAACAGGAAAAACTGAAAATATTAAATTTACCTCCACGATTCAGAGGATTACAATGAATCTTTCTCTATGGAAGAGATAATAAACTCTTTGCATAGAGCAAATGATACAGTCACTGGACCCGATGAAATAAACTACATAATTCTAAAACATCTTCCACAATCAACAGTTGAAAGTTTTATTGTCAATTTTAACAACATGTGGTTTAACGACATACGTTTCCACCATTCATTCCCATATTCATTCATTGTTAATGTAGTTATACGTTTTGGGTCCAAATACTCAATTCCCGTTGGTCAGCTGGATGAAAACGTCATGACCAAATGTAATTCATTTTCCAATGAATACATTTGGTCGAACTTTGACCCGCATTTACGGTAGAGTGAAGTTCACAGAATGTAATTCGGGCGGTGTTTGGGCGGGTTTTTAACCTTTAGCGCCTCTCGCAGTGATCAACTCCGCTGCTGTTTCTTTGGTGACATTTCCCAACTGTGGCATAAAGCCCGTAACTAAAATACTGTATCCATTTCTAAAGTTGTGAAAATTAAAAATCAGAGTTGTGCGCTTTGTCTTTTGTGTGAGGGTGGTTTTTCGCCTCGTTCGTTCGTACATGTTTTATTTCGTCTTTCTGCTTTGATGTTTGGTAAAAAGTAGTTTAAACAGTTACGGAATGTAATTATAAGAATTGAATGCATTTTCTATAATCTTTATTGGAGTATGAACGTGTGGGAATGGGTACAAATTGTATGAATCCAGAGCTTAATTCAATGTCTGGTAAAGACCATAGCAACCCAAACAATTATCGATCTATTGCATTGACAAGTTGTCTTTGTAAAACCATGGAGAGGATGATCAATGATCGACTTGTCAGGTTTCTGGAATCGAACAATCTACTTGCAAATGTTCAGTGTAGTTTCAGAAGCTAGGGAAGTAATGTGGATCATTTGGTTAGACTAAAAACATTTATACGAAATGCCTTTGCCAGAAAGGAACGTGTGGTCGCCATCTTCTTTGACCTGGAAAAGGCATATGATACAACATGGATATATGAATTTTTAAAAGATCGTATTAACATGGGGTTGAGAAGGCGCATGCACCTTTCTATAGAACATTTTTTAAAAGACCGCAAATTTCAAATTCGTGATGGGTCAAAGTTATCTGATCTTCACGAATAGGAATTGTGGGTTCCCCAGGGTAGTATTTTATTAGCTATCCTTTTTGTCGGAACAAATAATAGTATTATCGACGCAATTGCGAATATGGTTTACTCTTCATTGCATGTCGATGACTTTTAATCTGCTGCAGTAGCAAAAACATGAATGCTACAGATCGCAAACGACGGCTGTGTTGAAACAGAATTCAAAAATGGGAGACAAAAAATGGTTTTAAATTTTCAAAGACAGAAACAAATTGAAGTGAAATTCTTAGATTTGTTGTTTGACAACAAACAACATTTCTCTTCTCACATCAAACAACTAAAGGTACAATGTAAACGTGCACTGAACCATCTGAAGGTAGTTGGTAGCTGTGACTGGGATGCTGAACAAACAACATTACTCCATCTGTATATATCAATTGTTAGGTCCAAATTACATTACAGTTGTGCGGCTTATAGTTCTGCGAGAAAGTCATGCCTCACACCACTTGATGCAATTCATAACAGTGGTATTAGAATTAGCTTGGGTGCGTTTAGAACATCACCAATAGATCCATTGCTTATTGAAGCGGTGGAACCTTTTCTTCAGATGTGCAGAATTAATGTTTCACTCCAATATGTTTCTAAAATACTTCCTAATCCATCAAACACTACTTATAACTGTGACTCAGAACTTCAAATTATCGAATGTTTAACCATCACCAGAAACATATCCCTCCATTGTGAATTAGAATTAAACCCCACATGGAATCCGCCAAGGTTAAACCAGATACGATGAAAGAAAACCATGAACCACATATTCCTCCTTGGCATCTTAAAAAGTCAACTGTTATTTTGGACCTAGCTTCTACCAAAAAGTCTGAAAGAGATGAGCTGCAGTTTAAGCATAAATGTGCTGCATTTAAGTCCAATTACAAGGCATATAAAATGATCTATACAGATGGGTCTAAAGATGGTGACAAAGTATCATTAGTCGTTGTCGCTGGGCGTCAGATCACAAACCTAATACCAAATAAAAACTTCTATTTTCACAGCTGAAGTTAAATCTTTACAACTTGCGCATGAACACATCGATAATGTGTAGGAAAGAAAATGGATTATATTTTCTGACACTTTTTCCTCTTTGCTTGCTTTACTCAACCCCAGGTTGAAGAACCCTCTCATTTTGAAACTTCCTGGGAGGTTGAATACTCTCGTGTCTGACCAATATGATATCGTATTTGCTAGTTACCAAGACATGCAGGTATCTCCGGAAACACCAGCATAGACAATGCAAAAAAAAAGATAAGTTAAGTTTTAACCAAGCCTCTCACAGATTTTAAAATTACATTCAGTGATTACAAGCCACATATCTGTAAATGCATCAATTTTTTGTGGCAAGAGGAATTGGATGGTGCGACAAATAACAAGCTCCATCGCTCCTGACCCCCAAAAATTTAAATCACTACCAGTCCAGTATTCTTTGTAGAAAAGATCACGTAGTTTTTACACAGTGTCATATTGGACGTATAAGACTAACTCAATCATTTTGTTAGATGGTAATCTGCGACCAGAGTGTGTTCTTTGACAGCAGATGCTGTCTCGGGAACACATTCTTTTATTTATGTTGCATTGACTTTAATCATTTCAGAGGGCAGAATTTCACAGTTGGATCCCCAAGAGATTTATTTTATCAAACGAACCCGCAAAAAATTCTCTCATTTTTGAAAGTAATGGAAATTTTTTTTAATAAATATTAAAATTGTTTTTATTTTTTTTACTTCTCTTCTATTCATATCTGTTTCACAGGTTAACTAACGCAGCATTCTTTGTACAAGTGGTCTCGTTTCCTCATCACGGTGCTCACTGCTTAGTCTTATCCCTCATATTTTATATTTCAGCGATTCGTTATTGCTTATTTCAGGATGGCTAATGGCCTATTTTCAAAGGCATATTTTTCATCGGCACAATATAGCCTTAGCTGTTGTTGAGGCTTTAAACACCAATAAATAAATTCCGAAACTAAAACGTAAATGATTCCAAGCAAAACAGTTGCACGTGTGTTATACAAAGTGTAAAGGGGTACAGGCCGCCCTTCTTTGAATCAGTACCAATATTTGTATCCCATCATAAGTTATCTCCGCCAACATGTATGGTATATGGAGATTTAATACCTGGATGTCGGTTTTTAAACACCGAGCCGCAGACATCCAAGTATTAAATCTCCATATACCATACATGATGGTAGAGATAACGTTTTTGCCCCCTTTGAAACGCAATATGAATAAATGTTTTGTTTCCATAAACGCGAAAGACAACAGGTAGAGTTATATCCCCTGGGTCTTTAAGGAAACGAGTAAACAGTATTTGATTGACATATCGTCCCCGAGTTCCAATGTGTTCTATGCGCCTAATGACACATATAACACATTGGAACTCAGGGGACGATATTTGTTATTATTTTATTTTTCTCAAGTTGTTTCATTTAATTAGTATACTATTTAATTTATATTATAACGGCAAAATATGATATAACTGTCAGAAATCTGATATATTTGTGACTATTTTCAGGTGTTTGGGTTCCATTTTTATAACGAGACGAGCGGAAGGGAAAACCTTTTATTTAAACCATATACCCTCGATGGTTCGCGTGCTCTTATACCCTGGATGTTTCACGCTCTCATATACCTTGTATGATGGGTGCACTCTTTGCCACGGCTATTTGTCCAAGGCATTCTGACCAATAAAAAGCCGGAATATATCGGGATATAGGGACAAGCCGTCTTAAACAGACAGTCACTGCTCTGAAACGTCAAAAATAGTTTGCATAACATTCACCATAGGCCTAAACTACGGATAATTTATGAATTGTTAAGATATATCTCAAGGTTGCATTGAACCTACACAAAATAAGAATAAGTATACTCGCCCCAAAAAGAAAATGTGCATTGCAAAAATTGATCAAACTCCCAAAAAATAATTTCGTAGGTGTAAAGAGTGTTAACCTGTTCATGAATAAGTTATATTGAACACAAAAACAGCTTTCCCCATTAAAATTGCATTAACGTTAAATGACGTGCTGCACGTTTGTGAAAAGACATGTTTTGCACGTTGAGAGTCTGAAAATTCATGCAGCAGTGTGAATCCTTGGGTATTTAAACACTAAAGTAAGGCCTTCCTATCGTTCACATTCGAACTTGCACTGCTGTTAAAATGATTCCACATTAGCATGCCAAGATTGACAATGAATCAACGTCTCCTTGCCCTGGGTATGATTAGAGCTGGCAGAACACACAGAGAGGTTGCCCAGCATTTGAACTACCACTGTAACACTGTAGACAGGCTAGTCCATCGACATGGACAACATGATGACGTTCGAGACCGACCCCGCTCCTGGAGACCCCGAGTTACCACCCCTGCACAAGATCGGTATATCCGTGTCGTCCATCTCCAGAACCGGCAACAAACGGCAACGACGACAGCCAGGAACATCCCTAACCTGAGACGGATACATCCACAAACAGTAATCAACCGGCTGAGAGAATACGGCTTACGTTCTCGAAGACCTGCAATTTGTCCGATTTTGACGTTACGTCATCGTCGTGCTCGACTGCAGTGGTGTAGAGTAGGGTTAGGGTTAGCCTAACCTAACCCTAACCCTACCCTAACCCTAACCCTAACCTAACCATAACCCTAAGCCTACCTAACCCTACCTAACCTAACCCTAACCCTATCCTAAGCCTACCCTAACCCACTTCCATGCTAACTTGTTCGCTTCCATGAGGCATAGATGCACAGCAGTAGTCGCCGCACACGGAGGTCATACCAGATATTGAGTGTGCGACTTTTGTGTTTGTCCCTTAGTGTATTTGACTCTCCATGGCACCAAGAGTATTCATCGTAGTGTAATGAAATTTCTCGTGTTGATCACAAATTGATTCATCTGTGATTGAATAAAATTTCCATGAATGAAAATGATATATATCTTTTTTTAGTGTTATTTTTTAGCATGCACACTTTCTATTTTGGGAGAGTATATATCAGTGACAACTCAGTGCTCCGTCATTACTGTTATGATACGATACCCGAACCGTGTTTCCCCACCATTTGCATATCGTGATGTGTGCATGCTACATTATTTATAATTAGCTAACTGGGTACGTCATCCGAACCCTGCCTTCCCCCATTTGTATATCGTGATGTGTGCATACTAAATCATTTATAATTAGCTAACTGGGTACGTCACTCGAATCCTGCTTCCCCAGCTTTTGATTATCGTGAAGTGTGCACACTACATAATTTATAATTAGCTAACTGGGTACGTCACTCCAACCCTGCTTCCCCGCTACGTATATATCGTGACGTGTGCAAAATTTATAAATAGGTAACTGGGTACGTCATCCTAAACCTGCTTAACTCAACATTTGTATATCGTGATGTGTGCGTACTACATAATTAATGGTAAGCTAACTGCGTACGTCACTCGAGCCCTGCTTCCCAAGCATTTGCATATCGTAATGTGTGCATACTACATCATTTATAATTAGCTAACGGGGTGCGTCACTCGAATCCTGCTTCCCTGACATTTGCATATCATGAAGCGTGCACACTACATAAGTTATAATTAGCTAACTAGATACATCACCTGAACCCTGCTTCCCCTCCATGTATATATCGTGATGTGTGCATGCTGCAAAATTTATAAATAGCTAACTGGGTACGTCATCCTATCCCTGCTACCTCACTATTTGTATATCGTGATGTGTGCATGCTACATGATTAGCTTGCTGGGTACGTCATACAGCATTTGCATATCGCAATGTGTGCATGCTCCATTATTTATAATTAACTGGATACGTCATCCGAATCCTGCCCTCCCCCCATTTGTATATCGTGATATGTGCATACTACATACTTTATAATTATCTAACTCGGTACGTCAATCGAACCCTGCTTCCGCAAACTTTTCATATCGTAATGTGTGCATACTACATAATTTATAATTAGCTAACTGGGTACGTCCCTCGAACTCTGCTTCCCCGCCATGTGTATATCGTGATGTGTGCATGCTATAATATTTATAAATAGCTAATAGGGTACGGCATGCGACCCTGCTTCCCCACCATTTCTATATCGTGATGGTTGCATGCTACATAATTTATAATTAGCTAACTGCGTGCGTCATCCAAACAATGCTTCCCCACCATTTATATATCGTGATGTGTGCATGCCACATGTACATAATTTATAATTAGCTAACTGGGTACGTCAGACGATACCGTGCAATTCACCTGTTAAATTTGAACTTTGTTCTCTAATCTCAGGTAAATTAACTCTTACCTTGCTAATTGCCCGAAGCTGGTCAATTAGAACATGTCTGTATCTATCCACTTAACGCGCAACCAACGACGTTAAACCGCTCTTATCACGGTGCTCTTTTTTGCAAATTCGCTCGTGACAAATAGACTGAGATCTAAAATGTCATTTTTATTGTTTTTCATCAAATAAAACGGGCTTGGATAAGTTTTTTCCACTTCGAACGATGACAGGAATGGATTTCCATAGTCAAATTCAACAACAGACGTTTATTTCCTAATTAGCGAACTGGGTACGTGATCCGCAATCACCATGGGTTTGTCTACTCCGAGCATCATCCTGCGCCTCATCCTAAAACAAAGTACTATATTTCTTTCCCAACTAGCCTCACCCCTCAACCACTCTCACGAACCGAATAATAAAATAAATAGAATGAAATCTCAATAAATAATATGTAAGTTGTTGTTTCATTAAATACGAAAATATTTATTTGATATAAAACTTCAATAAGCTTTAAACAGGAATTTAAAAAAAAAATAATCAAAGTATACAAAATAATTTCTGTTGCCGGCATTTTCTAACCTAGGATGGAAATTAAATTAAATTCAATAATCAACTAACTACAGAGGGCACACTGAAAGAAAGTAAAAAGGAAGTCTCTGGAAAACTGTTGGAGATAAGGTTTAGCGTTTGATACTTTTAGTCCATCGCCGAAAAATAATTTTGGATGTCGTACCTCGATATGTTTTGTTTACTTATGGTAAATTAATATTGCTCGTACCATGCACTATTCGTACACAACCTCGTCCATGTACACATTTGGGTGATGGCTGGGAAGCTTCATCTTTCGATCTTGAGACGTTTCAGCCTTCGAATGTTTTCGACTGTTCTCTGACTTTGGACATTCCGACCCTAGACATGTTGATGCGATTAGTGCCAGTCAAGTTATTTTCCGAAAGGTACTAAGGTCTAGATTTCACGAAACTTGTGTAGCCATTCGAAACCACATCGAGAATTAGGATGTATTTTCCCTTTAGCATACTCCAATTTGATTCCGCCGGCAGAAGTGTTTTTGTTAAATCAAAATCATTTGAAAAAATACGTTGGAATATGACATTCATTTACCCCTAAATCTTAAACTCATTGGTTTATTCGTTGATTTATGCCATTGTTCCATAAATCCACACAACCGTATTTGGACCGCATTCTTATTGAGAAATTGGCTGAAACCAGGAAATTAACGCGGAAAGTCGTGTCTTAAAAATGTTGTATTTCACAAATATTTGACAAACAAAAAAGGTTATAACAGCGTGTCGGTCACACAATGCGTCATTTATCTTGTACAACATACAACCTAAATCTTAAACATCAGTACAATAATGCTTCCATGTTATTTTGGAGCACTGGAGAAGCGAGACCGGTTCTCATTAGATCACCGAAGTTGAGCAACATCAAGCTCGGTTAATCCTTGGAAGGTTGACCACTCAGCGATTGATTCGGGTGCTTCCCGTAGTAATGGCTGGTGTGCGATCTGTGAAGTTTGAGTGAGTAACTCTGCAACGTCGATCACGTGCCAGCTGCGAACGTTGGGCATGTTCACCAGTACTACACAACTCTCACCGTACCTAGGTGTAAAATAGGGACTTGTTGAGGCGCTTGCCTGTATGCCCGTCGGTGGAGCACCTGCATTATTCTGCGTTGAGCTGAGCTGAGACTGTCATGGAATGAACAAAGGGCGGGCATGCCTATGATACGGGGTAATAATGTAAGTCGGAGAGCACTGTGGTGGGTTGTAGACGTTAACACTGCATTGCATTAGTACTTTTAACCACTCAGTATTTCCTATTGAAATAAAACTAATAAGTAAAACTAGGGCTGTCATGATTAATCGATTAATCGATTGTTGATCGGTCAGGGCGAAATCGATTAGTATTTTTCGTTGTCGAATGATCGGTAATTTATATCCCGTTTTAGACGTTTAATAATTAAAAGTAAATATGTTGAAAACACTATTGTTTCTAAAGGTAAAGAGTTAAGAACATCGCTGTTAAACCCCAAGAAGCTATTGGAAGCATTTGTCTTTCAGGTACATTCATCAAAGCTTTGATGTTCTGATCTTTTGAACCGTCAGCGTAATAATCAAGACCGGTCGGCAGTTGTGAAGTTCGCAACTGCCGACTGGTCTTGATTATTACACTGACGGTTCAAAAGTTCAGAACATCAAAGCTTTGAATGTAACTGAAAGAGGATCGTCTTCGTTGTTTACTTGAGGTAGGTCAATTGACTTCAACTTCATTTTTATCGACTTCAAAGAAAAGGAGATGGGGGTCATCTAGGTACGATCAATCGATTATCATCGATTATTTGCGACGATTAATCGATTCCTAAATTAAAAAAAATCGTGACAGCCCTACGTAAAGCACTCACATTTTGTTTCTTAACTTGTGGAGGCAGGTAAATTTCTAATACATCCAGTCGAATTGTTCTGTTTGCAGGAAATAGTACATGCCATGTACAGGTTTTGTCTTCGCCATAATACAGAGGGTACATGGGTGACGTCAGCACCCTCGGGGATTCTATAACATATCCACACGTTTCAAAATCTTGTGCATCTACAATTGGAAAATTAAATCAGAAATTTAACACCCAAAACAATACCCACGTTGGCAAAAACCGTATGTGTAAAAAATATACGCTGGCAAAAACCGTATGTGAAAAAAGTATATTTTTCTCAGCCACCCACCGTACGAACTGCATACTGTAACTTCAAAGAGATCACATCATACCCGGGCTACATTTCGTCTGTATATGAAACAAATCTGTTTTGATTATATCGCCCTGATGCCCGAGATATTTCTTGTTTTCCATATCTTCTTATTTTGACGTCCACTGCAGTGTCCTGCGTTCGAGAATTTGCTAAAAAGGGGGATCCCCATTATTTGTGAAGCATGACGAGAAGCAGCTGGTTGATTTAGTTGGTAGGTGTAAAGGGAGTCTCTTAAATTAAAATAACTAACATTTTTTGTCGAAAATGGCTCTGATTTTCTCGACCCAATGCCGGATCTACGAAGTGACGTCATAGCACTGTATTTACTAAATAGGCGAATTTCTAATTCGGCTTTCTTCACATCTTATAGAGGATTGGGGAATCCCTATGGTCTCCCTTGACTATACTCTACTAGGCGCAGGCTGGCTGTGAAATATTCAGGAATAACCGGCCCGTACCAAAATAGTACTAATCTGTTTTATCAGGGCACCTTGTTCTCTCGTGAGACGCCTTCCGAAGTCCCCAGTGGAGGAATAATGGTTTCGGCATTTTATGGGGGTATAACTCGGTATTGGATCGGTATTCGGTATCTCACTTGACTGGGATTTGGTGATAGTACCAAGGGGAAATCACATCAAGATATAATAAGTTATTCTTATATCATTCTACCACAGCTTCACAAATATCGCCGCCAATGAGCTCACATGTGTCATTCTTTCACGAACACAAGGCATATCTACGGTAATTTTGTGACTTCTAAACATACCTTAACCAGAAAAGTCCTATTTGAGGCGTTCGTAATCTTGGAGCATATGCCCTGACCATGCCATCTTCAGGAGGTCGTGCTGACAATAAACAAGTGAGCTGGGCAGTGATTTATAGTCAAGTCTTGGCTGCCTGTTAACCCTTTACCTAACATGAAAAGCAGACGACACTTGCAAAAAAAATTCTTGAATAACTAATTTTTTTCATTTTTTATCTCAAAAACATAGGTTATGACCCCTCGTTGGAACGAGCTCGACGAGCTCGTTCCAACGAGGGGTCATAACCTATGTTTTTGAGACAAAAAATGAAAATATTTTGAAAATTAATTGGCGATTTTTGAGAATAGCGCTGGCCGGTTTTGGCCGTTACGTTGGGTAAAGGGTTAAGGCAGCCAAGACTTGAGAAAAAAACACTGTTAACCCTTTACCCAACGTAACGGCCAAAACCGGCCAGCGCTATTCTCAAAAATCGCCAATTAATTTTCATTATTTTTTCATTTTTTGTCTCAAAAACATAGGTTATGACCCCTCGTTGGAACGAGCTCGTTCCAACGAGGGGTCATAACCTATGTTTTTGAGACAAAAAATGAAAAAAATTAGTTATTCAAGAATTTTTTTTGCAAGTGTCGTCTGCTTTTCATGTTAGGTAAAGGGTTAAGTAGCTGGACATGTACAAATGGTCTAGTGAGAATTCAAGACACTCGCCGGGCCCATGAGGGTTAACAAAACTGAAAATAAAATCTAGCCACTTCTTTCATGAAAACTAACCCTTAATCTGCTATCAAGCCTCAACAGCATAGCCTTATGAATAGTAAATGTCGGTATTCAACAATTGGGTTGGTTCGGGTTAGCTTTCGGTACATTGTCCATCTCTAATACAGAAGATCTAAGTGTCATACGAGGAGAGGTCAATATATCAATGATCGTGTTGTCTAGTCTTTGTCATCGTACAAACGTTTTCAAGTTGTCCACGTCAGTGGGATTTTTAGGCTACTTTGCTTCCTTCGTATTATGGATAAATGTTGCCTAGTTGAGGGGGCATATGCGAAGATAAATACGTTGATAGCCATGCCTTCTACTGACCATACTACCCCACCTTTATTTGATTAATTCGACAAATATACTCCAGATAATGGGTATGAATGGTGATCAGATCACCTCAATAAGAATACCAACTGAAAGTTTTATTTTTGCAGCTGAAGTTGAAGGTTTACGACTTGCGCTCGATCACATCGAGAATGTATTTCCCGACCCTGTTTCCTCTTTTGTATCTTCACGCAACCCAAATTTCAGGAACACTCTCATTTTGGATCTTTGTGACAAGGTGAATACTTTCTTGTCTGACCAAAATGATATCGTGTTTTACTGATTACCTACACATGTTGGTATCTTCAATAACACTTGGGCAGTAGTGATTTTAAACCACATATATCAATAAGTACATCCCTGGGGAGGGGGGGGGGTGGTCATCCCCTACTGGGTGGGTTCTCAAGTGGCGGATAGAGGACGGCCTGTTCAAGTGGGCAGCTGTGAAATATTCAAATACGCAGTTCCTGTCCAAAATGGATCTATTCTGCTTTTAACATCCATCAGGTACTTTGTTCTCCCGAGAGGTGCGTTCCGAAGGTCCATGAGGAAGGAATCCATTATTTGAGGACAAAGTGGCCCCGGTTAGACTCCATGTTGGAAATACCTGTCCAATACACAGCTTCGGGCCCAACTGTGGGAGTAGACGGATGGTCGGACTGGCCCGTTCTGGCCAATCGCGACCCCCCCCCCAAAGGGTGTGATGTCAGAAGGGATTTGGAAGTTATCCAATCAGTCATTTCTTCTAATCAAATCACACCATCGTCATTGTCCACTGACGTTTAACTTAGTTATTAAATTAACTTATGTTAGATATTCTTGCACTGCCTGGTTAGTATGCAGTGGCAACATTCATTAAAGTGTAGTATAAGGTGATTGGTGGAATGACTGCAATCTGAAGACTTATCACCCCCACACACGGTCCAATCAGTTAGTGGCATGTTTTGCATCAACACTGGCTGTGTATACTGTCCTAGTACATGGGAATACTGGCAGCTTGGTGGGTTCACTTCTTAGCAGTAACCCTACCCCTTGTTGGACTCTGTTGTGGGTGGGAGCCGCGGCAGTGAACAACTTACAAATGCCAATATGGCACAAAACACTAAATTAAAACACGGTGGTTAGATACTGATTTTAATAATGACTCTGACACAGATATTGACAACACTTCTTGTAACACAGGCACAGTAGACTGGCCAAAATGTCTTCTGGTAAACTGCGTTAAAAACACAGATATTCACAAAATAAACTTCTTCGTATTGGAAAAAAAAACAATCAAAGGAATTGCTGGAACGGTAAAATATGTTAATAACTAAGATCAGGGGGGTTGCTAATTGAATGTGCAAAAGAACAAGTTACTAAATTATTTTAAATGAAAAGAATTGCTGGTATTGAGGTGGAAGTCTGCCCTCACAAAAACCCTCACCTAAAGCTGAGGTGTCATATGAACGCGTGAGCTAGCAGATACATCAGAAACAGAGATTGATCACGAAATTAATAATCAAGGAGTAACTCGGGTGAAAAGGATAGAAATTAAGAAGAATGGCAATACTATTAACACGAATACATACAACATTACATTTGGTTCACCACATCCCCCAAATCAACGATAATTTGTTACATGAACGACAAAGGGAATTTATATATCTCAGGTTCTCTGCGATGATTTAAGTGCCACAAATGTGGTCAAAATATATGTTACAAGTGCGGCGAGACTCGCGATCAGCCATGCACATCTCAAACAAGGAAATGCACCAACTGTAAGGACAATTACTATTCATCATCAAAACCAGCAATGAAAGTGAATCACAATCAACACAAACGTCGTCAGATATCCAGCTTACAGCAAATGAAAATCCTAAAGAAAAGGAAAAAGAAAAAACGAAACCTAAACCAGAAGAGGAAATTGAAGAAAAGGCCAAACCAGCACCAAAAAATCAACCAGACAAACACAAACCCAAACGACTACCAAAGTCGAAACCAGAACAAAAAAAGACCAGCAAAATATGAGTCAGAAAACGAAAAGAAAGACAGAAAACAAATTCAGACAGAACGTCGAAAATGGTGCAGTACGTTGTTTGAAGCATTTGAATATATGGATATTGAGGATGACGTGAAAGACACAATTCTTCTCAGCGCATGCTCCCGGGGGCAATTTCCCCATGTGTGCGCCACCCACATCAATACCTAAACGTGGCTAAAAACACTTATAATTACGGTTAAAACTAGAAGTCCTGTCATGAAATGCGAACAAATAGCACGTCATCTGACCACAGTAAGGCTATCCAATTCTGTACAGATGGCCTGTGCACAAGCAATGTTTCAGCCAATGGACCTCGGGTAACCCGGAGGTCTTTTGGCAGAAACATTGCCTGTGTTTTCTATGAGTCACCAGGAGAACCAGCCGTGCTTTGGATGCCATTCGATATGGCAATTGCGCATAGTTCCTACGCGCAATTAAGCCTAGATAAGCACATAGTTCTTGACAGGACTTCTAGTTTTAACTGTATACAATCCAGTTGAATTGCTGAGGTTTTGAAGTAAATGTCACTGAATTAGGCATAATCAGCCAAAAAATATAAACCTGCTGCTTTTTGTTTGCAGGAAACACTCCCAAGACAATCTGATGTGGTCAAAATCGTTTTGCGTTCAAGCTATATATGAAGCCTGGACTTATAAATATAATCTTTATGTTCGAGGAACAACTTTCTTAGTTTGAGACTACTTTATTCAAAGTTTTCTATCTTTACAAACAGATTTACGGGATGTTGCGGTGCACCTAACATTAGACAAGACAATTACATTATGTTTAATCTCTGTTTCGTCCAAAAACAAACCCTCAGATGAAATATCGTGAACAACTGGCTCACCAGCGCCCCTCTCAATACGTTTTGATGGGTGATTTTAATGCACATAGCCTTCTTTGTGGTGATTCCTGCAGCAAAGATGACTTAAAAGGTAAAACTATAGACGATTTTATTTCGAAGTACGACTTGTGCTTGCTTACAAATGGCGCAGACACTTATTTACATCACGCATCTGTTCTTACACTTCAACTTATATTACAATTGCATGACCTTCAGTCTCCCTTAATTTTTCGTCAAAAGTTGAAGATAACTTGTGCGGCAGTGACCACTTTCCAATGGTGTTGGAAAGTGTGATTCCGACGGGTGATGAGAGAGTGCCCCAGTGAAACTTTGAAAAGGTGAACTGGGACACTTTCTCAACGCTTTGTTTCGACGGCAAGAAAACTGAACGGGCATTTAATGAGCCCCAAACCACACACAATTTGAACAAACTATGAATAAATTGGTAAAACAAGGCGATTTATAAAACAAAAAAGAAAAATGCTTGGGCAAACTTATGTCTCTAAACTTAACGAGCACATTAACAAAATTTGGAAAATGATTAAACAAATTAAAGGTAAAGGAACTAAATTAACTACACAACACGTGGAACATAATAGCATACCAATGACATCGAAAAAAGCAATTTCAAACAAATTGGCCAAATTTCCTTTAACAATCTAAAGGATTACAATGAATCTTTCTCTATGGAAGAGTTAAGTAACACATTGCTTAGAGCAAAAGATACTTCCACTGGAAAATACAACAAAAAATTAAAATATATGCCTCAATCATCTCTTGCACTTTTATTATCAATTTTCAATGAAATATGGGCGACTGACCGATTTCCACCTTTCTGGCGTAAAACAATAATAATTCCCATTCCAAAGCCTAATAAATATTACAGCAACTCAAGTAATTACAGGCCTATCGCCTTAACAATTTATCTGTGTAAAACCATGGTAAGGATGATTTGTCTGGTTTCTGGAATCGAATAATCTACTTTCAAGCGAATGTGCAGTGCGGTTTCAGGAGCGGAGAAATATTGTGGACCACTTGATTAGACTAAAAACATTTATAAGAAATGCCTTTGCCAGAAAAAAAACATGTGTTGGCCATTTTCTTTGACCTGGAAAAGGCATATGATACAAAATGGACGTATGGAAAATTAAAATATCTTTTAGAATGGGATTGAGATGGTGTATTCCACTTTTTAAAGGACCGCCAATTTCAGGTTCGTGTAGGATCAACGTTATCTGATCTTCACGAACAAGAATGTGGGATTGTTCAGGGTAGTATGTTATCTGTTACCCCTTTTTGTTGAAAATTAATGGCATCATCGACGCAAATTAGGATATGTTAGATTCTTCATTGTATGTCGATGACTTTTTAATCTGCTATAGCAGCAAATATATGAATGTATAGAAAGCAAACTTCAGCTATACTTAAAATGAATTGAAAAATGGGCCACGGCAAACGGTTTTAAGTTATCAAAGACAAAATCAAATTGTGTACATGTTTGTAAACTTCGGAAACATCACCTAGATCCGGAGTTGAAAATAGATAGGAGTACCAATACAGATGTTAAATAAGTGAAATTCTTTGCTTTTTTGACAACAAAATGAATTTCACTTCTCATATAAAACAACTAAGAGTGAAATGTAAAAAAGGTACTTGACCTGTTCACAGTGGTTGGTAGCGCTGGTCGAGGTGCTGACCAAAAACGGTTGTGCAGTTTACGGTTCTGCTAGCAAGTCGTATCTCAAACCATTTGATACAATTCATAATGGTGCTATTAGAATTAGCCTGGGACTTTTCGAACTTCACCAATATATCCAATGCTTGTTGAAGCTGAAGAGTCTCTTCTTGAGAAACGCAGAATTAAAATGGCACTCTAATATGTTTCTAAACTGTTTACTAATCTGTCAACTCCCTGCTTATAACTGTATCTCGGATCCTCAAAATGTAGAATTCTTTAACTGATACCAGAAACGTATTCCTCCATTGGGAATTGAGTCTGACATGCTAAGAGAAAACCGTGGCCCACACATTCCTCCTTGGCATCTTAAACAACCTACAATTATTTTGAACTTTTGCTTTTACCAAAAAGTCAGAAAATTCGCAGTTCAAGCAGACATATGCTGAAATAAAGTCCAAGTATAGTGCTTATACAAGGATCTATACAGATGGGTCTAACGATGGTGACAAAGTTTCATCAGCCATTGTTACTGGTGATCAGGTCAGCTCAATCAGAATACCCAATACAAGTTGTATTTTCACAGCTGAAGTTAAAGCTTTACAACTAGCGCTTGAACACATCGAGAACGTACAGGAAAGGAAATCGGTTATTTTCTCTGACTCTTTTTCCTCGTTGAAAATCCTCTTATTTTAGAACCTCAAGAGAAGGTGAGTACTCTCATGTCTGATCAATATGATATTGTTTTGTTGGTTACCTGGACATGTTCGTATATCTGGTAACATCGGAGCAGACAGTGCAGCAAATCAGACTTTAACCAAGCGTCTCACTGATTTTAAAGTTCCTGCCAGTGATTTTAAACTACATGTAAATAATTCGCGTGGCAGGCGGATTGGGATGGAGTGACAAATGACAAGCCCCGTCGCATCCGACCAAAGATCACTACTCGTCTAGTAACCTTAGTACAAAAGATCATGCAGTTTTGACATGATGTCATATTGGTCATACAGGACTTTCATATTCCCTTTTGCTAGAAGGTGATATGCATCCAGAGTGTGTTCTTTGCCAGCAAATGTTGTCAGTGGAGCACATCCCTTTACATTGTATTGAGTTTAATCATGGCAGAGGTCAATATTTCACAATTGGATCTCTAAGAGATCTATTTTATCATACAAGCCCCCACAAAGTTCTATCATTTCTGAAAGTAATCAACCTTTTTAATAAATTTTATAATTACTTTTTTATTCTTTTAAACTAGACTCTTCAGGTCTAAAAATCATCATGTTGATTTATACTTTTTCACTTTTCTCGTATCACTACTCATTCATATTCTATCCGTGCGACTTAATGAGGATTGCCTCGCTGCTCGTCGTATTTGTGGTTCTCCATACTGTGGCCATGTATTCGTAATCAACATTTTAAACAAATTTTAATGTTTTTTATTCTTTAATTCTTTTAACTGGTAGAGTGCTGGAAGCCCATATTTGGGCTTTATTCTGAAGTGCAGGTACTGCAACTTAAAGGCTTCAAATTCGGTGGCTGTGCTTCATATTATCTTTGAAGTGATATTATTTACTCTGTTAGGTTTTGCCTTGTTACAATTTATAGGAGAGTGCCCACAGGCACTCTCCTATAAATTGTAACAAGGCAAAGACATGTGAACAAATTTTGGTGGCCAAAAATAATTTAGCACTCTACCAGTTAAACCAAACTCTTCAAGTCTAAAACTCATGAGGTTGATTAATACGTTTTCACTTTTCTTTTATCCTCGCTCATTACTATTCAAACAACACTTGTCTTTGCAATATTTCTATTACGATTGTTTCATATTTGTATTCATTCCTTTTACTTCATAATTAACATTTTAGTTCATATCGTTCTCTCGCCACGATATAGCCCTAGCTGCTGATGTGGCGTTAAACACCAATAAATTAATTACTTTAAAAGTAGGTCTGTCACGATTGATCGAATAATCGATTGTTGATCGGTCACGACGAAATCGATTAGTATTTTTCGTTGTCGAATAATCGGTAAATTATATCCCGTTTTTGTCGTTTAATAATTAAAAGAAAATATGTTGAAAAAACTATTGTTTCTAAAGGTAAAGAGATAAGAACATCGATGTTAAACCCCAAGCAGCTATTGGAAGCATTTGTCTTTCAAGTACATTCATCAAAGCTTTGATGTTCTGACTTTTGAACCGTCAGTGTAATAATCAAGACCGGTCGGCAGTTGCGAAGTTCGCAACTGCCGACCGGTCTTGATTATTACACTGACGGTTCAAAAGTTCAGAACATCAAAGCTTTGAATGTAACTAAAGGAGGATCATCTTCGTTTTTACTTGAGGTAGGTCAACTGACTTCAAGTTCATTTTTATCGACTTCAAAGAGAAGGAGATGGGGGTCATCTAGGTACGATCAATCGATTATCATCGATTATTTGCGACGATTAATCGATTCCTAAATTAAAAAATCGTGACAGCCCTATTTAAAAGCTGCATATTTTCTCACAAAAGGGATATATGTGTTAGGGGGACTTTTCGTGGGAACTAGTCTGAATGCATTCAAAGAGGCACCGTGGACTAGGTCTGAACACACCTTGTTCCGATCAGATGTTGCGCTTGAAACAAAACGTTTGTATGTAGGTAGTTTCTTGCGATGAGATTTAATACGAGAGAGGGTTACTGAGTTTAGCCTGACATATGTGGCAAGGGACGAGTTAGCTTTCTTCAATATTTGCTACCATTTAATGATAAATTTTATAAAGCATTCCTGGATATGAATTTTTCCTTCGCTCGCGCAAGTAACGCATTTCAGGGAATTGTGCATGCAGCCTACATTAAATGTATTGTGGAAGCTGTTGAAGCTTAGCGGTCGCCGAACATTATAAGTCATTGTGATGAATGGACGGTAACATGGCCTGAGGTTTGGGGCTCGCAGCTTATGTTCCACCAAGCAACAAACTTCAGACTTTGTTACCGTCAACTCATCACAGTAACGTATATGTTCCAATAAGACACTACCCATAGCCCAAACCTACGTCGTGAAACACGAGAGGCTTATTTACTAAACCTGTGATCGTTAAAAGTTGCCTTGTTCAAGGAAACTTTTAACGAACACATGTTTTGTAAATAAACCTCTTGTGTACCCCACCACTGCCATGAATAAATAATCAATACACCAGGTAAATTCCATCTCAGTTCAAATCGTAAATCGGTTTGTAATTTAAACTACTCTTCATTCGGAATACCGTCTGCTGCACGTGTGAAAAATCCAGAAAAATGAAGCGGCTTGCTTGTCACCCCGTTGATGAAGCAATTACGAAACGGTCGACGTCATTTCAAATATTTCGCGTTGTGACGTCTGGCGGTAAAATTTGCTACTGGGGCAGTAAACCTGAAAGAAACGACGCCAGCTCTCATCCACTCGAAGGGTGAGGATTTTACTCTTATTGGAACATTGAAATAAATGTTTTGTGGAATCTGTTAAAGCTCATCGGTAACCGAACATTGGATCATTTCAGTGTTATGACGTACTTCTAGAGGTAGGAACCCCATACAAAAGAAGTATATTCCACTGAGGTACGGATAAAATATTTATGTGCAAATTCATTGACTAGCGTTAGATAGGCCCCAGAGTCGTTTGTGACATCAGATGTTCTAGTGGCTTGTTTGTATATGTTTTTAAGTTTTAAGTTGATGCAATACAATTGCAGTGCCATTTACATATACAGTTAAAACTAGAAGTCCTGTCCTGAAATGTGCACAAATAGCACGTCGATTTGCGCGTTAATCTACGCGTTATGGCGATGGTAAGGCTATCAAATTCTGCACATACGGCCTTTGCACAAGCAAAGTTTCAGCCAATGGACTCCGGGTAACCCGGAGGTCCATTGGCAGGAACATTGCTTGCGTTTGCTATGGGTAACAAGGAGAACCTGTCATGCTTTGGTTGCCATTCGATATGGCAATTGCGCGCAATTCCTACGCGCAATTAAGCCTAGATAAGCGCACAGCTCATGGCAGGACTTCTAGTTTCAACTGTAATATTAAAAAAAAGTCAGGAATATCCAAACTGAGGTTGATATTTTCGGGAAATGGTATGGGATTCACGTGAGTGGACACATCAGTATGTTACCAAGTTTAGTGTGCATCATGAATGTCACCGACCCACAAAAACTTCGTGCAGGTTTTTAGCACGAGCGCCTCGTTAGTGTCTGTGTGGTACGTTTTGAAATTTGTATTTGTACTGGACAGGCTGTTTCGAAGGTCTCGTCGTTTTTTTATCTTGGTATAAACTCGTTCAGCAATAGTTTTTTGTTGAAACGCACTTTTTGAGGTATGCGGAGACTGACACGTGACGAACGTTGACGTACTGTTGGCATGTTGGAAGCTGGCAACAGATAGACTGCAGTGGCTCATATTCTCAACGTTACCAATCGGTGATTAGCAGGTTGTGGTCACGCTACCGTCAGACAGGAAATGTTGATGACAGACGTCAACCAGGTCGTCCAAGGACGACAACTGCTAATCAGGATCGTTTCATCCAAACAACAGCATTAAGTAAACGTCATCAAAGTGCCTCAGAAAGTTGGACAGCAGCTGCACCGAGCGAGAGTTGTGCGAGTCAGAGGTTAGACTATCCGAAATCGACTACACAGCTGGAATTTGTATGCGCGACGACCTCGAATAATTCAACGTTTGACTGAACTTCACATCGCAGCAAGGCGAAATTGGTGTGGAGCACGACAGCGATGGGACAATCGCCGGTGAAGCAACGTCATGTTTTCCGATGAATCGAGGTTCACTCTCGACTTCCACGACAGGCGAAACAGAGTGTGGCGGCGGGGGAACGAATGATCCCATGGCGTAACCGTTAGGCAGCACGATCGTTTTTATGGTGGATCGGTTATGGTGCGGGGAGGCATAACCATGACAGGCAGAACAGCCTTACATGTCATCCAAGGGCGTGTCACTGGGCAGTACTACCATGACAGCATATTAGCAGCTCAAGTGATGCCATTTGCGCGACGTCACGGCCGTCGATTCATTTTCCAAGATGACGACGCAAGAGCACACAGGTCCCGTGTCGCTACAGAATTCCTCCGGGAGCTGCACATCACTACACTACCTTGGCCAGCAATGAGTCCAGACAGGCGCCAACGACAGCGCCAACTGCCTCCTACCAACGTCCAGGAACTCACCGCTGCACTGCAAGAAGAATGGAATAACACCCAAGCTGATATTGGACGTTTGGTGAGGAGAATGCCAAGTCGGATCCATGATAGTCTCGCGAACCGAGGAGGATTTACAGGCTATTGAGGTCTCTTGCACTGAATGTGGTAAATTCTTTGACTGTCCATGTCTTCTGCAGACCAGTGCGTGGAATGTGTGCTTGTCAGACACCCAACTATCGCTGACATCATTCACCAGATGTCAGAGTGCAATGCCTTGACTGTCTTTTTGATGACAATATATATATATATATTTCTTCATATATCTCACTTTTATCAAATATCGTCTACTTTTTGGAATAGTATATTACAGAAATAGGGCATGACCTCGTGAATCTATCAATGTCTAGATCTACCTAAGCATAAGGAAGGGATGGAACAATTTGTTTTCAGCAGCATAAATCAAGAGAATGTTCATCATCCGTCATGTGCATGTGCTAACAGTTATGATCGCTTTATCAGGTCTTATGATTAATATTCATCAGAAACTTACTGAATGAGCCTACTGCATTACGTGGGTTGCGGTCTCCAATATGCTTACATGTTCCACTAGTGGTCGGGATACGATTATACATTGCGAAGTAGAAGGTTTTACCTCACATGGAGTTGTTTTTCGAAAAAACTTCCTTTGCAGGAGGAAAAATTGATTTGAACTGAAAGTTGAGTATGGTGTTTTTGGGGGTCTGATCTTACTATTATCGTGCCATTGCATGGTCTATCATTTTGTTTTTACGGTAGGGTCCCAGAAACAACAATTGCCCACCCCCCCCCCCCACACCCCCTTTGGACTATGTTCGCATGACTTTTCGAACTTCTAGGAAGAACCCTTCGCCACCTATGTTACATAAATTATGTTGGAATGTGAAAAATGTACATGTACCTTTGTCGCACTTCGGCATGCAGAAGTATGACAGAGGTAAACCGTGTCATAAAGAAAGTATGACAGAGGTTCGATTTCGATAAAAGTCAAACATATGGGTTTTTTGTCTTTAAATGAAACAAAATACCTCAATGTATACAAGAATAATTACTTACATACTCACTAATTGCTTAGCAATCTGGACTGATACATTGCCTCAAAGATTTGTCAGCCCATCCCATTTCCCAATGTTATATTTCTGCTTCGTGCATTCATGAAACACATAGCTATATGTTAGAATTCTCCTGCAATACACCCCGACAGAGATTGTCTCGAAAAGGGGCCAATTTGAACTCTTGATCACGAAAGGCATATAACTGGATGATACACTAACTTATGCAATCGTGCACTATGTTGTAGTTATACTGTAAACTGTGTCATAAAGGCAAAATAACATTCACCCAGAGACGTGAGGATTGGGTTGGAACGTTCACTTACACAATATCCAGTCGCCATACACACGAAAGAAAAATACTCACATTTATTCTGATTTATTGTGCTGGAAGAACTAACATTAGATATGACATTTAGTATTTATGAAGCACATAGGATCCTTCTGAATGTTGACTTCAATATGATTTGTACACACGACCCTTCCGAGGATGGAGAATATGAATAACTGCTTACACATTATAAGTTATTATGATGAATTGACGGTAACGTGGTCCGAGGTTTGCGGCTCGGAACTTATGTTCAACCAGGACGCGAGGCGTCTCGGTTGAACATACGCCCGGAGCTGCAAACCTCGGACCATGCTACCGTCAATTCATCACAATAACGTATATGTTCCAATGGACACTAACCCTAGCCCAAAACCTACATCGTGAAACACAAGAGGCTTATTTACTAAACTTGTGATCGTTAAAAGTTGCCTTGTTCAAGGCAACTTTTAACAATTACAGGTCTAGTAAATAAACCTCTCCTGTATCCACGACGGCACTGGATAAATAGTCAATAAACCAGATAAACTCAATCCATCTTAGTTCAAATCGTAAATCGTTTGTAATTTAAACAACACTTCAGCCGAAACATCGTCTACTTCACAGGTGAAACATCCAGCAAAAAATGAAGCGGCTTGCTAGTCACTCCGTTGATGAAGCAGTTACAAAACGGACGACGTCATTGTAAATATTTCCCGTTGTGACGCCAGAAGGTAACATTTGCCACTTGAGCCGTAAACATTGAATATACTAAGCTAGCTTTCATCCAATCAGAGAAGGAGGATTTTAGTCTTATTGGAACATATTGTAATATAACTCTAGATGTGAACCTGTTTTGAAGTCGTGAGTTGTGTAAAGCTTAGAAAATTTAGAACTGTTTCGTAAGGATTTATACGCTAACAGTAAGAGTGAGTATAAGCCTGGGCTTTGAGTAGACAACAATCTTTCATTTTACAGCAAATGGAACCGTAACCATTGGCATGTTCAACACAAATACGCATTAAGTATACCGATGATGGTGAAATGTGAATAACCTAACAACTTGAAAATATTGCTTATTTTAAGATATCACAAACTTTTAGTTTACGGCAACTGTGACCTTGGCCAGTGAACAACTGAGCAGAAATAAATTCTAAAACTTCAGAATAATCAACGTGAGGCGTTGTTGTTGCAAACGGAAAATAAACTCATTGCACAGGACACACAATTCTGTTTATTGCGTTTGAACTGTTCATCCCAAAAACGACCCTATTCCTCGACACCATACAGGGAATCAATGAATGAAGTTGGGTGTGCAAACAGAAACTAAAATTACTCCGTGTAAAGCAACAAATATTTACTGCCTGCTGAACACATATACACATTACCGTGTCTAGGATGGTGGAGTGTGAGTAAAATAACAACTTGAAAATATTGCATATTTTTCTGATACAACTAGAAGCGAACCGATTTTGAAGTCTCGAATGATGCAAAGCTTCGCATAATCAATGCTCTTTCGCAAGAACCTGCAGGTTAAAAGCAATAGTGCATTTAAGGGCGAATTTGTAACAAGAAAATAAACTTTTAGTTCACAGCAACCACGACCGAAACCATTGACCTGCCGAATACAAATACATTCTAAATCTTCAACACTTTCATACAATCTGCGTTTGACGTTGATTCTTTTCGCAGATGGAAAATAAAGTTATTGCACGAGAAACAAAATATTGTTTATTGTAAAAATGACCTTGGAATTGGATTTATTGATCCCTAAAGCGACCCCAATCGACACCATATATTAATGAATGAAGTTGTGCGTGCAAGCAAAAATTAAAATTACTCGGCGTTTAGCAACAAATATTGACGAGAACAGTAACCTTCGCCCAAGATATCAGAAAAGCAATCCGAATAGATGGACGTCGAATGACAGAATAAACGGAAGCATGGAAAGTCGACGTTCTTACGGTGTAACATATTTGTGAAAAAGTGGGTATATTAATTATATCAGTTTGTCAAAGTTTCAATTCTATTCATGCAATAATATGCTGACTCTTGTTAATAACGCAATCACATTTCGTCAATTTACTTGGCAGAGAAAAGCCTTACTAATATGATGCGATTTTAATATTATTGAGTGTCATAATTATGAGTACTAGGTAACCCACAAATTACAATATACCACACGTTATCAAAAAAGACAACAGCGGACAACAAATGTTTGTTTCCAGATTCTTCAATCAATAATTTTCAAGCAAGTTAAACTTCCATGAACTACATGCAAATAAATGTCCGATAAAATAAATAAATTTTTTGTTCCAAAACAGATCTCATAACTATTTCTTCTGGAAAAAAATCAATTTCAAGGGAAATATGTAGACGCCTAGTGAAGGGAGTTCCTTCAAATGTAAAGACATTCCGACTAGTTACGGTGTTCCCCGTAGCTGGCCCAAAAATGAAAAGTTCAACTAACCTTTAAGACACAGTTTCTCGCCATACGTTTCGATTCGTGGTGTGACAATATGCATGAACATATAATATTGCTGAGTGTTATACACCTTGCACGTTTTTCCATTCATAGTCACCGACAAACAGTTTGATGTTTCATTTAAACACTCAGACGTACACTGGTCGAAACTGTTTGCTTTAAACTGACGTACAGGCCTCGGAATCCTGCGGTGGATGAATGTGATCTTGTTTTGTTCATTAACCCATCCAAAGTAAACACTAGACGGCTCACACTGAACATCTCTTGATACTGAAAAAAAATGTCATATGACTCGTCCGTTTTGTTCACTTTAAAACATTTGATATTTTGTTTTCATATTAATCAGTGATAAATAAAGCCTTCCGTCAATTTCAATGGCCAATTTCAAAACTGGACATTTTGATTGGCTAAACAAAATACAACTGGGTAAGATTTGCATAATTTCAGTAGGGAGAATTTACGTTGTCTGTCCTATTTAGGGTGGGTTATATATTGTATTAATCGTTTACCTACAAGAAAAACACCATTCATTTTTTTTATATTTTCACTTTTTGCTTCCAATACATAGGTTATGGCCCCTCATTGGAACGAGCTCGACGAGCTCGTTCCAATGAGGGGTCATAACCTATGTTATGGAAGCAAAAAATGAAAAAAAATAGTAATACGGGGATGTTTTTTCCAAGTGCCGTCTGCAACTCAAGTTAGGTGATGGGTTAAAAGGGTCACACTAAGTGGCTAATCTGTGCGTGTGTGTGTCATATGATAAATAGAATATGAAATGAGTGTTTTTCTCATATAATATTCATGAAACTCGTCCGAATTTTTCGTTTGGGCTCGCCAGGAGGTCGCCAAAACGGAATAATTCTTAGACTCGTTTCATAAATATTTTCTGACAAAACACTCATTCCATATCCTCCATATATTATCTCCAACAGTTAAAACTATAAATTATGTCACTGTACTATTTTGAGGTAATTGCGTGCCAAGTAAGTGCTCTTTTGTACCTGTCAAACGACACCATTAGCGTAAATTAATTCCTGTAAAAAACAATGTGCACAAATTTGGACAATTCTATACTAGTAAATACAGATCATTTACATCATTCCTAACGTCTATTGGGGTATATGTACATGTAATGGCGTCAATAGATATTATTATCAATTTTTTGTGCGTTACCAACACATTAACAGTAATTACATAGACGGTAAGACAACCCAACAGACTTATAAATAGACGTGCTGGGCGATAATGGCTATTTATAGCCATTATCGACCAGGGACCGGAGTCAAATATGACGCCATGACTTACTTCCGGAAGCGTTGTTTATGTTTACAGTTTGCAGACGACAAACGTCAATATAAGAAATAACTGCACGATAAACAAGAACAAGTGAGATTTTGTAAATTTATCTTTAATAAATGTTGCTACTGTTAATTTTCTTGTTAATATTTAACGGGTGACCCCAGCAATCCTACTGATACTACTGTGTCTGAATGAAAAGTACCGCAGAGCGGTATTGATAATAATAATAATAAGATTTTTTGGGGCGTTTGGATCCATTATCGAACCGCTATCAGCGATAGCCTCGGGCCCCTAATAACACTGGGCTGCTAATCACTGATAGCGGTCCGATAATGGAGTCCAACGTCCTCGAAACTCTTGTTATTGTACAATTATTATCACTTTTGCGGGCGTCCCTAGCACATTAACGATGCTTTACCGGGAGTTGAAACCTCGTAATGCTCAACAAGTACAAGCCGTGTGACGTGTTGGGCTGTTATTGACTATAACGGCTCGACAAGTCAATAACAGCCCAGCACGTCTAAATATAGACAATTACGTCACATCTCCCAGCCGATCAATAATATTTTTTCCCAGATTTCCATTTGGATCGAAAGTCTATTCGAATCTTTAATTTGTAAACACATTAAGGCATTTGTTTCAAATTTTTCCTTTTGTGTCGCGGGTAGATAATGTATCAAATATAGAAAGCGATACACACAAATTAAGTAATGACATCTCTGATGAATAAACTCTTTGCCTAAAGTTCGCATTTCGAAGATATATTTCATCATCTAACTTTTCAAATTTCGACGTAGACTGATCAGACGATAGTCATGTTACCCGGTCTGTTTGTCAACAAATCAGACGATAGTTTCGTTTTTTTTTTAAAAACCGAAAACGTCAAACTTCATTTATTTATCTTATTTCCCATATAATTTAATCGCAATATACCCGATGTACGAAAGTGGCAATAACAGAAATAAAATGACTTTGTCGGGCATTTCAGTGTATCAACGGCTCAACAGAAATGGTTAACAGCCCTTGAGCTTATTAATAAACTCTTGGGTTGTTAACCATTTCTGTTGAGCCGTTAATACACTGTAATGCTCTTCAAAATCATGTTATTTTTTATATTATAATTCGACTGCATATAAAGCCTGAAGAGAGTGGATACATGTAACTATTTAATCGCAGCGCCACATATTCTCCACTCGAAAAGTGTTAAGAAAAATTAATTCAGCATCATACTCAAAAACCTATCGACCACATTTCGCTAACCAATCAGTGGAGCCGATACCTAGACGCTGGGAGCATGGCCGAGAAACAAGAAAATGTTGATGCAAACATCAAGTCGCAGAGTTAGAATCTTTCAGAAGGAATCTTTCGTTTCCATATCACGAATCGTTTCATTGTATTCTCTTTTAATGATACATTAGGGTGCATAATAAGTTAAACACCGAGAATTTGAGCAGTGTTTGTTTACGTTTGTACACAAGTTATGTTTTACTGTTGCAATATGACTCGTTAATTATAGTTTGGGGTGAGTGCTCTATAGTGAGCATGAAAGGTAAGAATGGTTTGATAAACTTGATACTGCACCTGATATATAGCCACAGAGACTGAAAGCAGCTTTAAAAACCAATGAATAAATGTAAATTTGAAAATGCACAATCACCAGAAAGCACGCACCCCCCCCCCCCCCGAGTCCCCAATGCCAATGACTGAGATTTCCCCTAGCCCCTCATTTTAACCAACTGAGAGTTTTGTGATCCCGAAAAGGTGAAGGACTGTCAGACACAACCAGCAGTATAGCACGTAAGAATCAGGCCCGGTTCCCGGAACTTCGCCAGAGAAACTTGTGTTAAATTGCCATAGGAGTCGGAGATTTTGCCAGAGCAACTATTTCCAGTGCAAAACGTCGGGTCCCCTGCATCTTGATATGCAAGTGGTGTATGTGCTGCATATATAGTGTGCTAAAACTATGTAGTGATATTTGTACACACAGGGCTGAGGGTATATAGTAGGAGTATGTGATGGAATATCGAAGGGGGAAGGTAAGTTTTCATTCGAGTTTTCCCCGTGAAACTGTTGACGTTGCCATTGACGACGTAGCGTCACGATGGGCGTGCGCGACGTCATAGAAACGTTGATTTTCTGTGTTGTCCACTGTGCAATCTAACATAATGTTTGTCGAGCTTGGGGGTGTCGAGTTTCTTGAACTGGCCTGGTATGATAGTAGTGGCGAGAAAATCGACCAACGTAGAGGGTCGGAATTGGGGCGCGGGTCGAACTCAGCTCTCGGAGCTGAGAACTTTCAAAAACTCAGAAAATCATTTACTCCAACAATTTTGCAGAAACACTTCTTTCACCCCTATATGAACCGAAACCTCCATCCACGACACACAAATGATGTCTGGATAGCGGCCGAATTCAGATACAGATGCCCCAGAGTTTCGTGTCTGGCTCCGTATGCACACACACCCCTATCTACCCTGATCTGTACTACTATGTGGGGCATGCGAAATATATTTTCACCATATACCAAAGCACACTGTTTACTCGATAACCACAATGCTTCCAATACCATGAAGATATCCTCAGGTGGATGTGTGTTTGTTGGGGAAGGAGGTGTAGGGGGGGGGGGGTAGGATTGGGGGAAGGTTTTACCCTTTGAATGAAATACCCAACAGCTGTATACATGTGACTGCCCGACTTCCAATTAACGAGAGACACGCGATCTACCAGTCCGACGAGCGCTTTTCTAGGATAAAACAAAGAGCAAGGAGAAGTTATTAATTACAGTGTTGAGCGGTACTTATGCCATACATTTTAGGTTAATTGTGTTTTGAAGACACATAGCTGAACATTTTTTCCTCACTTATAATATTCCAATAAACACAACAATATTATTTACAAAACGTCTACGGTTGCATGATGAACACTCCCACCACACATCAAGCCCACGGACTAAACTTCTTCATACAGATAAGATATATATGCGAATTGATTTTGCTAGAAGTGCCATATAAAATCCTCGGTAGTGCATACTGAATTTTTTTCAGGTAGACCGCCCGGACAGGGAGGTAATATCATACTAAAATGCAACAAAAATTTCAAAATTGGTGCACACGAGTGCTCAACCAAACAAAATATCAAAAATCCCTACAAACACTCAAAACGGCTACTTCGATAGGCTGAGTGTTAAGATGTACCAATAATATTGCTACCAGTGACAAACTATAAACCTACCTATATCGGTGAAATGATAATACCTCCTCCAAATGAAAAAAAGATCCTGCGCTACTGGGCAGTCGACCGCACCTGTTTGATACTATGATAACAGTGAAATTATACAAAATCGTCAGCTACGGAATTGGGCGAGTTCCTCCGAATGAACGTGACTAGTTAACTAGACGTCGGTGGCGACATCTGATTGGTCCATGTACTTTTGAAGGCGGGAAGAAAAAAAACGGATTCTGAAAATTGAAATTTGAAGTTTGAAATTTGAAATTCGAAGTTTGAAATTTGAAGTTTGAAATTTGAAATTTGAAGTTTGAAATTTGAATGAGCCTTCTGGGCTTTCGTAAAAAAGCACCTTAAAATGTAAACGTATTGCAAGAAATGTAATTTCAAGTTCTTTAGAGATAAATATATCCTCTTCTGAATCTACAATGTTTCAATCCGACAAGTTGCGCATTTTGAAGAAAAAGGTGTTGATTAACCTCCTCGCTGCCAAGTTTTCATGATTTCTCAGAATATTTGTCATTCTTTATTCAGCTGATACAAGTGACAGGATATGTTCACACACCACCCATAGATACATCAGATTTGTTCATCTCCGTAGTTTCTACAACATAGGGCCTCATAACCAAAACTGACCCAAATATGCATATCATTTCTAAGTTTCTTTCGAAAAAATCCATAATAATGGAGAACACACGTTTTGTGATATGATTTCGTGCTACTTGAATCAGGAGATCCTTATAGTTCATCATTACACACTCAGAAATCATGTGGTATGACGAAATTCGAACTGACTTGAAATGTGATCCTGGAGTGAGATGGGAGGGATAACATGCTTGGGAAGAGGACCACTGTTTACGATAATATGCATAAGACCTTTTTCAAGAGGTACCTGTTCCGCGAAGTGAGATTCTTGGAAGGTTCAGGAAAAGTAAGCCCGAAAAAGTGGACAATGTTCTCCAATTAAACACATTCTGATACAGATGCGTATACACAGAATAGGGCATGGAGTGGGAGCAAAGGAATTGTTTTTTTGACGGAGACTCTTTGGCGCGTTTGGAAAATTTCGAGGCCTTTTGTTAGTAAGGGGTTGCGAATCTGAAGGACAATTATTAATGTTTTGGCTACAATAACGTGCGTAGACTGAATTTCCAATAACTAACCCGTTTTACGAAACGGTTAAAATTCCGTTTTTCCAACTCTGAACAACTGAGGAAATATTTTAGTAACCAACCAGAAAATGTTCAACGTAGTTAGTATAAGGGGAGCGATAAAACGTGACAGATAGGATGGACGTAGTGGTGGACCTAGGAAGTGGCATCACAGTCACGTGGCCAAGTGATGTCATGTGTGGATGTCATGGTAGTCCGTGTGAGCGACCAAGTTGCGACGCCAGTCCCATGGTGAGGCCAGTGCAATGCTTTGCGTGTTTTTGTGGTCCCTTTTTATTTACTAGCCATCCTGGTTTCTACGGTGACACTATGAGCCTGGACGTCTTCTAATAGGGCGGGAGGTACGTTCGGAGAATGCGTTCGATTCGATATAAGTAAGTGGCCTCGACAATGGACCAAATCACCCCAAAGTACAGACAGCCACCAAAGCGGACTTATTTTGTTCGGATAACTCCTCCTCATAAGATGAAAACCTTTCGGTGATTTTGGGTGATTTTTGATTAGTTGGGGGACGTTGTTTGGTCCGTTTGTGTAATTATATTTACTCTCTTCGAATCGAAAGCACCCTGCAAACAACAGACCACCGTCCTATTACAAGACTTTCAGGCTCCGAACAACCGCGTGCGGCTATAGGAACCAAAATGGTAGCCTCCAGTAAACAAAATGGACCGCCGAAACAGTACGAGGTCACAAAGCACTTGACTATAACACAACTGAGCTGCTTTTTGAGACCTCTGGGAGCAGTATAACCCAGCAGTCTTGGAAAGCTTTTATTGTGTATGGGGGTGGAGGTGGAGGTCTGCTACGTTAGTTGTAAAAACAAGCATAAAGAGCTGGTTGCACCATCTGCAGCGCTCACAATTTAACCCTTTACCCAACGTAACGGCCAAAACCGGCCAGCGCTATTCTCAAAAATCGCCAATTAATTTTCAAAATATTTTCATTTTTTGTCTCAAAAACATAGGTTATGACCCCTCGTTGGAACGAGCTCGTCGAGCTCGTTCCAACGAGGGGTCATAACCTATGTTTTTGAGACAAAAAATGAAAAAAAATAGTTATTCAAGAATTTTTTTTGCAAGTGTCGTCTGCTTTTCATTTTAGGTAAAGGGTTAATTACACTGCTGATCATGACCGCAACTGTTTATTTGACAAATGGGTGACACAAGCAAACCGTTCATACTATAGGAAACACCTTCATCAAGTTATGAAAAACTCAGCTCAATCACTCATACGCGAGCATATCGAATATCGTTAAAGAAAATTAAATTATTAACGAATGAGGTTCCTCACCTTGTCTAGGACAGCCGAGCAACTCCAGATTCAAGCAAGGATTTGTTCCGTATTCCAAGAGACGAATCATCACAAACGTCGCTAATAGTTCATTGGAAAGCCAGATAGGTGTGAAATGTGTTGTCGTGGCATGGACACTGAAAATCTGAAAACACAGTATGTAACGCGCGTAAACTGAGTAAACTGAGGCGTGCGTCCGCAATAAGAAAATGTATGCAGTAAACATATGATTAGTTTTAGCATATGATGACATAATGCACTTCCGAAACCTGTTTAAGGTATACCGCCTGCATCGCGTATCGAGATTCATCAACCACAAAAGGAAGGAAAGTAATAATATCGGAAACGTGCTATTGGCTGGGCAGGCTGTTTATTATACCCACACTTTCGAAGAAAATGGGGCGGGGGGGGGGGGGGGTATACTGGATTACATGTGTCCGTCCGTCGGTGCGTCCGTCTGTGTCCAAGAACATTCATAACTTTCATAACTTAAGTAAATTATTATGGAACTTGGTATCTAATTAAATTGTAACATTTCCCAATACTAGAATGATTTTCGGTGTTGTCAGATTATTTTTTTTATTACTTGTTGATTTAGGCTTCATTGGTCCAGAACTGCAGTGGGGTTATAATTGCCTTCAGCAATAGCTCTTGTTTGTTCAGACCAATGAACTGTGCTGCATGTTTTGTGATTCTAGTAATGTAGGGCTGCGCTCTCCCTTCTTATATATCTTAGATACCTCTTGCCTGCTTTATCATCGTTAAGTCGAATGTTGAAAGGACAGCTGCCAAGCTAGTTTATCCTCAGTTTGAACAATTTGTGTTATGCCTGTCGACCAATTTGCGCATTTGTTTCAAGTACGGTGTTATATATGGAGCAATTCTTTTAAACTACATAAGTAGTCTTTCATAATAAAGAAAAGAAAGAAGTCCCTCAATTCTTGTACCCTGATTAAATTTCCTCTGCATAAAAATGGGCCAGTCAAAATGCCGTTTCAGACGTTGACCACCTTGCCCTCCTCTGTCCGAAGTCCCCAGATCTCGTGAGTGATATGATGGAACACCCCAATGACGATATTAAGCGTGAGTTAGGGTACCCACTCACTTTGTAGATCACGGAACTCCAGAGCGAGACGCTGGACTGATCCAGTTAAAAAATCGCCAAAAAGTGTAAAATGTCTAAGGTTATCTCCGCATATTGTATTAATAATAACCTCGGATGATTAAGAAAATACAGATAGATATTTACTGAATGTTCGTTTAGTGATCTTCTGCTATATCAGCTTAGATAACGAAAATTCCAAGAAGGCAGAAATTAACCAAGTTGCTTCGTAAATCCAGTGGGTGTATGGCATCATTTACCCATACCCTATTAGGTATATATATATAAGCAGCCCAGGACCAAAAATGATACTAATCTGTTTCGCCCAGTCAGTTTGTTCTACCACGAGGTGGAATCAGAAGGCTGTAAAACAGGGCGAGGTTATGGTAGGATGCGGACAGGGTGGTACCGGTTGGTCAATCCTCATTTGTTGGGAATATTGGCCAATAAATTACCTTAGGACCTTATTTGATGGTAGTCAGATAATTGGATAAGCACGGTCTCGGTTTGATCAATCGAGAGTCTCGTCGGGACATTTAATGGTCTCTAATATGGCCGCTCTGTTGTATTTCCCAACTATATTTTATACTTTTGTAATCTGTAAAATTAATTCTTCACTTTTGATTTCAGTCATGTCAAGTGCATTGTCCCTCAGATACCATGTTTGTGCAACAATAATTAGAGTACGTCGCGGACATTTTATCGACCACCTTATGATGACGTAGCTGAAGTGGGTCAAATGGAATGGCTGAGCATCAACGCTGGGCGCTGATATTACGTTTAAGAATAGTATTGGTGGCATTCTCTGGACAGCCGGCATTCTCTGGACAGCCGTGACATACCCCTAACTAGGCTGGACTCAGAGTAGGGGGTGTAATGCACGGGTAATGAAACTTTATCCCATAAATGTATGTTTATTCGAACAATAAATGCCCTGGATAATTTTTTGCTTTATTCGCCTAGTAGGGTGATAAATTTTCCCCATTGGTTTAGCACTGAAAGAATTTATTCCTAAAGTAGAGACGGACTTGTTGACCTCTGGCCTCTACCGCATTCGTGTAGTATAATTAACAGTTCAATTTCTTTAAATCTTTTTGAAAGTATTACACAATGTCAGTAGAAAACACCATCCACTGCTCATATAATAAAGTATTTTTGCAAGTTTAGCTCAAGTTTGTAGGGGAATTATTTTTAGACAGAAATGTATTAATGCGCCTTGTTTATTTTTGCCAATTCTGCTGGTCAAGTGAATTGAACCAATGTGCTCCTCACTTCTCGCTGTGTTTTGTAGCAAATTACAGCACGGTTTTGCCGCGACAGCCCAGTAGAAAATTTATGGGATAAACAAAATAAGCGTATAGTGTTTTCAAGTAAAAAATGTATTCTACAAGTAGAATTAAGAATGAAACCGACTCGCCAGATGCTCGTCGGTTTCATTCTTAATCCTACTCATAGAATAAATTTTTGACTTGGAAACGCTATACGTTTATTCTATATGTATACAAAACCATGGCAGCCAAATCCACAACCAATAAGCGACCGCGTGTCAAGTATTGCAATATTAACTCCGACTAAGATAATGACAGTTCTTGTGAAACATGCGTGAAACACTCGCCAAAACATATAGTTATTTCTCAAAATATGAACACGAAAAGAAAGGCCACAGGTGTAAATTCCTCTGTTTTAGAAAAAGCAAGAGAATGTTTATCAGAGGTAAACAATTAATATCGGAAGTATTTTGATTGAATGCACGAACGCCAACACATCCACGCTTTTATTTATTTACTTATTAGTGCTTTACACCACAGCAGCAAATAAGGTTATATCGCGGCGATGAATCGTGTGTTTCATAAAATAGCTCTTTATCTTCCATAAAATAACTAAAACCGAGTTGATGAAAAATGAGGAATAAAACTAATGGGTGAACACAGTAATGAGAACATGAGACCAGTTGTTCAAAGAATGGTGTACAAATCAACCTGTCAAATAGATATGAATAGATGAGAACTTAAAAGAATAAAAACAATTTAAAAATTATTAAAAAGGTTGATTTCCTTTAGGAGCACAAGAATGTTATTACAACTTGTGATGGAGAATAGAAATCGAAGAGACGCAACATTATAATACTGCCGTCAGATAAGATTCAAATATGTACAGTACAAACTAATGTGCAACACTGTCAACCCCAGCTAACAAAGGACAGATTGGGGTCGCACATTACCCTGTAACAAAAAGGGATGTGTAAGTCATTTATGACTAATATGTCATCGTTTCAGGATAATCTGATCTTTTCTAGAAAGGTTATTAGGCGCGTAATGATCAAAAAATATTTGGCCGGAAGCGATGGAGCTTCTTATTTGTCGGTCCATGGCAATCCGCCTGCCGTACATATTTGATGTATGTATTGATATGTAGTTTAAAATCACTGAATGGAATATTAAAATCAGTGAGAGTCTAAAGCCTGGTTTGCTGAACTGCCAACCCTGGAGTTTTCAGAGATACCAACATGTCCAGGTAACAAGCAAAACACGATAGTTCACGAAGTTCCAGAATGAGAGGGTTCTTTAACTTGGGGTTGAGTAAACCTAGTAAAGAGAAAAGAGAGTCGAAAAAGATAATCAACTTCCTTTCCTGTATATTCTCGTCGTGTTCGAGTGCTAGTTGCAAAGCTTTAACTTCAGCTGTGAAAACAAAACTTTTATTAGGTATTTTGAGGTGATCGGATTACGAGTAAAAACGAATGATGATATGTCATCATTTTTAGACCCATGTGTGTTATTATTATTATTATTTATTGGTGTTTAAGGTCACATACTTATGCACAATGGCTAATCGTGACCGTGGCAGTTTTACGGGTGGAGGAAGCCGGAGTACCCGGAGAGAACCACCGAGCAACGACGAGCAGCTGTCAGCTCTCCAAGACCCATGTGTGTAGATCCGTATATATGCACTATACATGGAATGTATTTCAGGATATTTCTGCTAAAACTGCAAAGAATTTGTTTCAAATTTTTGGTAGAAGCGAGATCGACAAAATAACTGTAGGTTTCTTAAGATGCCAAGGAGGACTATGTGGGTCACGGTACTCTTTTACCATATCAGATTCAAATGTGGCGGACAACTCACGGGGTTTAATTCGAATTCCCAATGGAGGAATATGTTTCTAATGTCCGTTCAAAAATCAATATTTTGAGGGTATGAGAAGTAATTATAAGCAGGGTTTGATGGATTAGCAAGCAGTTTTCAAACTTATTGGAGTGTAAGTTTAATTCTGCGTTTCTCGGAGAAGGTTTCTTTCTCTCCTTCATCAAGCATAAAATCCATTTGTGATGTTCTAAAAGCATCCAAGCTAATTCTAACACCACAATTTTGAATTACACCAAGTGGTTTGAGGTACAACTTTCTCGTAGAACAGTCAATCACACAGACGTAATCTAATTTGGAACTAACAAGTGATCTCTACTGCTGGGTTATTTTTGTTGGCAGCACCCTAGTCAGTGTTACCAATCACCTTGATGGGATTCAGTGCCTATTTACATTTCACGCTCAGTTGTTTTAAATGAGAAGTCACATAATAAGGCAAATAATTTCATTCCCTTAACCTTTTACCTAAGATGAAAGGCAGACGACACTTGCAAAAACAATTCTTGAATAACTATTTGTTTATATTGTTTGTCTGAAAAACATAGGTTATGACCCCTCATTGGAACGAGCTCGGCGAGCTCGTTCCAATGAGGAGTCATAACCTATATTTTTAAGACAAAAATGAACAAAATAATGAAAATTAATTTGCGATTTTTGAGAATAGCGCTGGCCAGTTTGGGCCGTTACGTTGGGTAAAGGGTTAACAAATGTAATGGTAGTCCCAACCATTTTCAACTCTGGATGGGCGTGTTGCTTCGGAAGCTTACAAAAATGTACACAAATTGTATTGGTCTTTGAAACCTTAAAACCATTTTCCCTGGCCCATTGTTTAATTCTATTTAAACACAACTAAAGATGTCACTCAATGGCATTCATATTTTTACAACTATCGCAGATTGAAAGTCATCAACATACAATGAAGAATCCATCATATTTTTAAATGTGTCAATGATGCTATTGATTTCCAAGAAGAAATGGGTATCAGGTAAAATATCGCCCCAAGGAACCCCCAATTCGTGCTCATGAGGATCAGACAGTGCAGACCCAACACGATTTCAAACTGACTGTCTTTTAAACAGTTTTCAATAAAAAGAGGCGGACGCAACCTCAACCCCATATTAAAAATATCTTTTGAAATCCCATATTAACACATTATATCACATGCTTTTTCCAGGTCAAATAATTTTCACCTGGCAAAGCCTAAACAAATAACCCACATTACGTGTCCGGCTTCAGAAACCACACTGAGCATTCACACGTTGATTTTTTGACTCCAGAAATCAGACCAGTCGATCTTTGATCATCCATTGTTTTGCAAAGACAACTTTTAAACGCAACAGGTCTGTAATTACATGGATTGCAGTGGTCTTTATCGGGCGTTGGAACAGGAACTATTGTTGATTTTCACCAGGAAAATTGGAACTGACCACTCATATGTTATCACAAATGACAGCAAAAGTTCAAATGAAGTTTGAGGCAGATATTTTAGAAGTTAAGAATGTATTTCATCGGATCCAATGGCAGTATGTTTTGCTTTATAAAGAGTTATTTGACTCATCCCTAAAGAACGATTCGTTCTAAATTGTCAGCGACAAACTTGATCTTTTGTTTTTCCTGTTGTTTTTTTTTTATTTGCACGAATTCCCGATTACAATTTTCAGGCGACGACTGTCTTGAAATAAATGAGTCCAATTTGTTTGATATTTTTTGATGCATTTATTGTGTTTTATTACTTTCCAAAGTGCGATTTACTGGGATTTCCGGGTTTGATTATAAACTATAACTTCACAAGTGAATTATGCAATCAACAATTGTGTCATGTATCCGTGCGCGGAAACGAAAACGCTTTGCCGTGGGTGTAATGGGGACTTCATTGTTTTTTTTTTGTTTGTTTTTTTTTTTTTTTTTGCTTTCTTAACCCTTTACCTAACATGAAAAACAGACGACACTTGCAAAAAAAAAATATTGAATAACTATTATTTTCATGTTTTGTCTAAAAAATATAGGTTTTGACCCCTCATTGGAACGAGCTCAATGAGCTCGTTCCAATGGGTGTCATAACCTATGTTTTAGAAACAAAAAAAATGAAAAAAATAATGAAAATTAATTGGCGATTTTTGAGAATAGCGCTGGCCGGTTTTGGACGTTACGTTAGGTAAAGGGTTAAATAATATAATTATTGTTAATAATGAAAAGTAATAAACAGAGTAATCGCTTGACTGGACTGGTTACGTGAAATAATTCATTCGAGGCGAGGAACAATATTGTAAAACACTCGTGCGCATTCGCGCACTCGTGTTTGTACAACGTCCCTCGCCTCTCATGAATATTTCACGTAACTAGTCAAGTTAAGCGATTATTCTCTATTTATTTCACTCATCCCAAAAAAAATATTCGTTCTAAATTGTCAGGGACAAACTTGATCTTTTGTTTTTTTTTTATTTGCACGAATTACGGACTACAATTTTCAGGCGAGGACTGTTCCGAAATACCAATTTGTTTGATATTTCGTTTTTTGATGAAATTGTTGTGTTGTTATATTCTAGGTGTTAATTTAGCACAGTGACTCTGCAGTTACGGCATTGAACTTCAAACCGTAATGTCTACCGTTCGATCCCCGCCAATGGTAACTGTGTTGTGTCCTTGGCCAAGGCACTCCACCCCAAGTGGGGCACGGACGTTAATTCATATAATCCCGCATCTCTGCAATTGTTTAAAAGATGAAAACTATTTGTAAAATTCCTAATTTCTACCCATTTTCGGAACCGGCAACGATTGGGCAAAGATGAAAAAGATGGCTGAATTCATTTGAGTTGTTTGCCGATGGAAAAGGACTCATATTACCCGCTTCAGATGAGGATGTTTCCGACACACAGCTTAGAGACATTTGTTGAAACCACAACGACGAAGAGCTTTATTACTTCATCACGCAAGGCTCCAAGTACAAGACATTTTCCAGACTCTTGAAAGCACCGGTGATCGACAAGATTACACCTCAGCGGTCACCGCACTCAATCAGTACTTATTCCAAAAACTAATAAAACACATGCTAGACAAATTTTTAATGAATTAACATACAAGCCCGGCGAAACCACGCAACAATTTGCATTCAGACTTCGCGAGAAAGCAATTGACAGTGGCTGCGGAGCCGATACAGACAAACATATTCGTGACGCGATTATTTGGCGTTGTAAATCATCCTACGTTAAACGAAGGCTTCTAGAAGAGGGTGACTCTCTAACTTTAATTCAAACACTTGCTCTAGCAACTCAGTGTGAACGTGTGGAAACTCAAAAGAACAATAGTGCAGCTGAGAGTGGCACTGTACACAGAGTTTCAAACAAAAAAAAACAATGCGCATAACTGGCAAAAAAGCCCCAAAGGGTCAGACCGTCAGAAAACGTCAACAGACAAAAGAGTGTGTTATCAGTAAAAGACGCATGTCACCGTTGTGGTGGTAAAAAATCATTATGGGCGTGACCCAAATTGTCAGGCAAGGGGAAAACAATGCAGAAAATGTGGGGAATTCGACCATTTCAAAGAAGTTTGTAGATCAAAAAACATTAATGCGGTCATTGTAAGTGAACCTGAGGAGCATCTTCATTGACAAAATGATTATGCTTTCAGATTGTTTTTAAATGATAACTCCTTGTATTACACAGATGAAGATTGTGTTCTTGAAATAGCTGTAGGTGGTGTGAAAATAAAAGCACTCATAGACACTGGTGCGAAGAGCAACATTGTTAACGAACAAACTTGGGAAAGTCTAAAATCTCAAAATATATCTTGTACTTCTAGTGCTAGTGCACCGAAGAAAAAAACTATACCCGTATACATCTAATAAAACAATACCCGTGGAAGGAACATTTACGTGTAATGTTAATATAGGAAACAAAAAAATCACCCGCCGAATTCTTGGTCGTTCGAGGCAAGGGAATTCCACTTCTTGGCAAACAGACAGCTACGGAACTAGGTGTTTTGAAAGTTGGGCCAGACGTGGCCACAGTGACTACAGACACTGTGAATAACATACATATGCAATAACCTGAAGTTTTCACTGGTGTGGGCAAACTTAAAAACTCCGAAATAAAACTGCATATTGACCCGAACATTTCACCAGTCGTACAACCGCTGAAGCGTACACCGTTTCAACTTCGTGAGCGCGTTGAAAGGAAAGTCCGAGAACTGATCGGCATGGACATTATCGAGCCAGTAGAGGGCTCCCACGCTTCGACATGTGCAAACAGTATATGCCGATAGCGGGAGAATTGTGTGTGGTCGGTCAGATAGTCTTAAGAGGGACACGTATTATATTACCTTCAAAGTTACGACCAATGGCGTTAGAGTTAGATCACGAAGGACACCTAGGCATTGTCGGAACAAAACAAGCTTTGAGAACCAAAGTCTGATGGTCAGGTATGGACAAAGCAGCGGAGACTTATTGTATACAGTGTCATGGCTGCCAACTTGTGGCCAAACAAGACCCCCCCCCCCCCCCCAGAACCACTTCGACCAACACAACTTCCTGATGAACCATGGATGGACTTGGCAAAGAAATGCAGCTTATTCACAAGTTGACATTGGAGACACAGTTTTAGCAAAACAAGATGAGACAAACAAACTCACAACAAACTTTAGTGATGTTCCATTCACCGTTGTTAATAAAAAGGGGAACAGTGCCACAATTGAGAACCCCACAAGTGTTCAGTACTCGAGAAATTCACCTCATGTGAAACAATATATTTCTCCAGATGAACAGAAAGAACATCCACCTGATATCGAAGAGAGTGCCAGCTCCACTAATGTTACATTAGTTCAGAGAAGTGAAAACACTGAAAATCCACAAGTTCAGTCAACAGACCCCCCAATTGTTGACAAACTCACACAAACTGAAACTACTAAAAATGAATCAGTGTGTAAAACCCCGGTAAAAGTTAGACCCCAAAGACATGCACAGATACCCAAACTGTACACCGAGAGATTTGTGCCCAAATAGGCACATTCAGTATATCTTTTCATATTTTCTCATTTTAAGTGTATCAGATGTCAAAACTAATGTGCTGTTTTGACTGAGTTTTATTTTGTAATGTGGCTCTTGTCAAGACAGAAGTATGTTTGACAGGTTTCTTTCAAAAAAACAAAAAAAAACAAAACAGATTTCCTTTTCATAAAATAATTTCAAACGTTGATTCATTTTATTCCAAAAAGGGGAGAGGTGTCGTATCGTAAGCGTACGAACTGTCCGGTATTCTAGGACTGAATAGAGTCGCCTAAAAAGGTTCCGGAAAAAGCACCGGTTATGTGTTTCGTGTAAACAAGCAACGTGAATAAATCAACGCAGTTTTGTCCGAGTTAAATCTGTTAAATCATAACCTTTGAGGTGGCATCGAAAACCCAACACTAGTGGGTATTACTGTTAAAGTATTTCAATTAAGAATCACTAGTTCTATAGCTACGTAGAACTAAATGTTAAGAATGGGGCTGTATCGCGAATGGAGCTCTGCACTTGACCAAAGGTTGCAATTTTGGAGTGCATGAATGTTTCTTGAAGTGGTCACTCTATTAAATCAATATGACGTAGTAAAGGTATCACTTAAATAATTGTGCAGGCAAAAGCCTTTACTCTTGGTCACTGTATACCCATTGATGAATTTGCAAATTTGAAACATGCTGCTAAAAAACGGCATTTTGACGGCCAAAGAGTACGCCGTTTTCATCTGAAAAACCACCAGACGCCACTATTCAATAACTGATTTCAGACTTTGCGTGGAAAGAGAACACACCCCCACCCACCCCAGGCATGCCTGTATCCCACGTGCCTTCGGTACTGGCGGCTGATTCTTCGGCATCTGCACCAGTGTCCCGACACTTTCGAAAGAGGGCACGTCACAGAATTAACCAAGATGCCCGAATTTCCTCTCCCCGGCCCTGTGAGTTTGAAGCTCTGACCTGTAAAATTCTTGATACAGAACTCGAGCTTTTCACGAGAATCACACAGATAAAGTAGCAGATTGACTTCATTACGATTAGGTGTGAGGGGTGGAGAACAAGCCAGATGTTTTCCACATAACAGCAAAATACGATCCTCATGACCAAAATCGGAAGCTGTTACCGCGTAAGGGTGTCTACATCAACGAGAAAGTACATTCCTGGAAGAGATACGCCGCATTGCTTCCAACAAGCTCTTGAGTGAACATACTAATATGTTTGGAACAACTCCGGGTGTCATAACAGAAAGGATTACTATGATCTCCTCTACCTACACATACACATCGATCTGTTCGCGGATGTCTTCAAAACATTTCGGAAGATTTGTCGACAACAGTGCAGCCAAGGCCGGCACATAGCGACACAAGCCCAGGCTTCAGCTGATATGCTGGTATCCCAGGAGGTTTTTTGTGCACTGCGGCTCGATCAGACCTCATGGATAGAGCCCTAGATCGGGGGAATGGGGAGTTTCGCATTGTGAAAGGCATGTGCAAGCTGGCGGCTTTTTGAAAGACCATGGGAATCTTTGCAGTGGCGTGGGCGTCAATCTGGCGCGCCAGTATAAAGAAAATAGGTTCGACGCTTGATAGCCTGTCCAGCATTTGTCTGATGTAAAATATTCAATCACAACTTAAGCACCCAGTACATGTAGAACAGTTAACTGGTGCTGAGTCGACCTGTATACGGATAGATGGGCATTCGTGATCTGTCTCAGCATATCTGAATCCGGTGCCACTTCCCAACTTTAGGGATCTGATTCTAGATTTGTAATCCTTTATCAATACCGCATCATCCACGACGCACGGTATGGTGTAGAGACGCACGGCATGGTGTAGAGGCTCGCTTGGGCAATGGTATTGTATTCGAAACCATGGGTATTTGCAGTGACTCGAGAGTTCTCTGTTATATCCAAAAATCATCTTCGGTTGCCGTCATACACAAAGTCGTGGGTGACCATGAACAATGAACTAACCTACATGTCGCTTTGGTCACACGGTTTGAATATCTGATTTTAGTCACGACAGCCCCCCCCCCCCCCCCCCCCCTTATCCCTAGAGAATGCCACATAAGATTCGTGCTGCAACAGAAGACAAGCCTATAATACTGAAATAAAAAACAAATTGCAGCTTCCACCCTACTCATCGAAACGCAATCGTTCAGCAGCTAACACATACGTTTGTTCCAGGTGTGTCATTGTATATCTGTAATTTGTCACTAGAAACACCATGGTAGATGCTGAATAAAAACATGGAATTGGCATTAACTGCTTTTATCTTCAGTCCTTGTACAACCATCGGAATTATTAGATCAACCTACAAAACGATAAAATATGAGCACGCTACGCATGATTATCAAAAAAAAAAAAACAGATTGCATTCGTAATTATCCAGATGTGTTTCATTGCTTCATTGCTTAGTATTTCAGTATTAAAATTCAATGGACAGCAATAATCAGAGAAGCAGATAGGTTGTAAATATTGCATTAATCTACGTACAAATTACAAACAAGCTGTTATGTAATCATGTCCCAATGTTTTGTAAAAGTTGTGGACCGAACATGAATTATGGAACACATGGTAATTATTTGACAGAAAATAGTCCCTCTTCTTAAATGTTCTCATGAGTTTTCCGGATTTCTTTTTTTTTTATCGAGGGACTACTTTTCTCCCAGCCTGTCTAGGGATGTCGACCGCGGAGAACAAATGTTTAAACAACAATAACTTCCACAGTACTTCTAGTATGATCAAGGTTTCGTTTGTGTGATATTCGTATTCTGACACAAAAAATAACTCCAAGCTCTAACCTTAATACCATTTATAAACAGGTCTCATTTGTGCATATTTATGGTACCATGAAAGGAATGGAAGTAAGATGCACCCCAAATCCCCCAACAATTATTCTTAATTAACACATTATAATTATATCGCGAATACTATACCATCATTTACATGCTTTTCACAGTCAACCTATTACGTTTATATGTAAGTATGGAAGCGAGACATAATCAATTTTGAACCTACCATTGCCACGAGCTGACCCAGCCACCGAAAAAGAACAAATGGACATTGTCAGGCGTAGGGCTGTCACGATTAATCGATTAATCGATTGTTGATCGGTCACTGCGAAATCGATTAGTATTTTTCGTTGTCGAATAATCGGTAAATTATATCCCGTTTTAGACGTGTAATAATTAAGAGAAAATATGTTGGAAAAAACTATTGTTTCTAAAGGTAAAGAGTTAAGAACATCGATGTTAAACCCCAATAAGCTATTGGAAGCATTTGTCTTTCAGGTACATTCATCAAAGCTTTGATGTTCTGAACTTTTGAACCGTCAGTGTAATAATCAAGACCGATCTGCAGTTGCGAAAGCTTTGATGTTCTGAACTTTTGAACCGTCAGTGTAATAATCAAGACCGATCGGCAGTTGCGAACTTCGCAACTGCCGACCGGTCTTGATTATTACACTGACGGTTCAAAAGTTCAGAACATCAAAGCTTTGAATGTAACTAAAAGAGGATCGTCTTCGTTGTTTACTTGAGGTAGGGAAACTGACTTCAACTTCATTTTTATCATCTTCAAAGAGAAGGAGATGGGGGTCATCTAGGTACGATCAATCGATTATCATCGATTATTTGCGACGATTAATCGATTCCTAAATTAAAAAATCCTGACAGCCCTAGTCAGGCGGTGAGGTAATTTATGGAAGCTCGTGTCCAACGAGACAAAGACCAGATCTTAGTGGTTAAGGACAGAAGTATCCTGATCGTGCATACCGTTCACTCATTACCCTAATTTTCACGTTTTGCTGGTTTGTTACTCGGTCAACCAGTTGATGTTACTCGGGAACCCACAAATGAATGTCAGAAAATATCCCTTTAATTCGAATTATATATCATCATTAGGGCTGTCGCGATTATTCGATTAGTCGACTAACCGTCGACTATTGAAGTAGTCGACGTTTTTTATTTTTAATCGATCGTCGTTCATTTTCAAGGTGGTACACGTCTACTACACGTCGGGGCTAAATTGCATTGTTTTGTGAGGTGAATGATCAATGAAGGTGAATAACTTTAAATATCTAACCATAGTTAACATTCATATCAGGAAGACTGTACGACTGTCACTGACTGTGTAAGAAAGAACACTCACAGTTACTCGAGAAGAATAGATTCTTCTGAATTTCTCCAGTCTTGTCACACGAATGCACCCATTGGAAAACCCAAAGCGCGGAAGTGACAAAATTATGACGAAAGTCAGAACGTCAGATCACTTCTCAAAGTTCGGAACTTCAGAGTAAGATCCAATTTTAACAACTGACGAGGGAATGCACAGATCTCAATGTTCAAAATTTCGAGAAACTTATTGCAGAAAGGAAACATATGCAGGAACGTTCTTTGGTAAATTAATTTTAATTCATCGGCTTCAATCTAGTTCAAACTTGGACCCGCAGACAGTAATATTATTTTTGGGGTTGGTACGTCCTACAGGACGTACCAACCCCGAAAATTATATTACGGACCGTGGGTCCAAGATTGGACTACATATAGCTTCAGTCAGGACCGATTTGTTGTTCCCACAACCCCACTTCGTCTGAACACACTGGTGCCATTGTCATTTTCAGAGTTTTACGAACAGAAGAATGATTTGCTAAAAAATCATGGGAAGCGACTATTAATCGACTAACCGTCGATTACTGGTCACGATTAGTCGATTACAAAAAATGATAGTCGCGACAGCCCTAATCATCATGATTCTAATTTAAAATATGTTTTTTTCAATTATGAATGGAGTTTGTCAGGTAATGCCTACTATACATCAATGTTGCTTCCAACGTTGTTTGAGAAGTATAAGAGAGTTAATACTGCCCAACTGAATCCAGTGAGGGATACTACTGCATTTATACAATAGAAGATTGGCGTTACTGGGACGGCAGCTGTTGTTGATGTCCTCTGTAGTTCGGATCAGTGTCTGCTATGGACCTTCAACGATTTTGCCGTTACATCCACCTCAAACCTCTTCTATAAATAATTGGCTATGTCTGATTACTCCTAACTATAAACGACCCTGTCCCGACGTCTGCACCCCCCCCCCCCCACCCCCCGCACAAATGTCAATATGCATTACCTGTATCTGCTTATAGTGCGTCTTGTCTAAGGGAGGCGTGGCTTGTTATTTCACTTTTCACCATAAAAGGTTACGGGGGCCACGAGGAATTTCTGCAATTGACTTCTCTAATCAATGAATGGGTAACATATATACATATAACTTTCATATGTCTCGCAATTGTCACATCAAGGTTGACAAAACAGCTAGTTAGAAAAATATCACACCAATATCGCATGCCTATGTACACGGTGTTATTGTCTAGGTTTCATCTTCCTGGACATTTCTTTTAGAGTGAAAGTAAACAAGCCCATCTTTAATTTGGATGAATGTGAGAAATGTTAAAAGAAGGTTCTGAATAATTGTTTATTTCATGAGAAACGTACGTTAAATAACAAAATAAAGTTAAAAAGAATATTCATATTCGATCTAAGAAATAAAAAAAAAATCGATTTTAGAAGATTAGCTAAAAAACTAGACATCAGAAGTACATCTATGCTCAAAAAAAAAATAATTTGATAGTCTTATTGAAAGTAAGATAGTCGGAGAATTAAGAAAGAGTTCCTGTCCGGATGGTCACAAAAAACGTTTCCTGTTTGAAAAACGAAGAATGGCAAAAACAGGACGGAAGATGAATATTTCTTCCTCTCCTTCTTTGACAAAAAAAAAATGGAAACTACAGAAGACGATAGCGATCCCGGAAAACTGAGGATTTGATGACAAGTGGGAAACTTCATGTTCTTTATGATCACTGGAAACACAATGATATCTACCGCCTCGTTATGGAAGACATGGAATATATCAAGAACCCAAATGCATTTTTTTTCTCCATTTGAACTAGGGCTGTCACGATTTTTTAATTTAGTAATCGATTAATCGTCGCAAATAATCGATGATAATCGATTGATCGTACCTAGATGACCCCCATCTCCTTCTCTTTGAAGTCGATAAAAATGAACTTGAAGTCAGTTGACCTACCTCAAGTAAAAACGAAGACGATCCTCTTTTAGTTACATTCAAAGCTTTGATGTTCTGAACTTTTGAACCGTCAGTGTAATAATCAAGACCGGTCGGCAGTTGCGAACTTCGCAACTGCCGACCGGTCTTGATTATTACACTGACGGTTCAAAAGTCAGAACATCAAAGCTTTGATGAATGCACTTGAAAGACAAATGCTTCCAATAGCTGCTTGGGGTTTAACATCGATGTTCTTATCTCTTTATCTTTAGAAACAATAGTTTTTTCAACATATTTTCTTTTAATTATTAAACGTCAAAAACGGGATATAATTTACCGATTATTCGACAACGAAAAATACTAATCGATTTCGCCGTGACCGATCAACAATCGATTATTCGATCAATCGTGACAGACCTAATTTGAACATTCCGTGTTTTTGTATTTATTGGTCCTTAACGCTAAATCAACAGAAGATATTATATCGTGACGATGGATAGTAAACACACCATTAGGAAATATTTGGGCACCTAGCACATGGAATGTCATGCGTTTCTTTTGATGAAAAGATGTCGAATCCGACGTCCCTAAATTATTGAAAGAATACGCAAAAAGAGGTGTGGAGATTAAATAGGTTCTGATATGGGAGATGGTAAGCGCGGATATCAAGACCATGGGCATCCGGAGTCAGATCGTTTACCTCTATTCCAAATTACAAACGGTCTCTTGCGCATCCAACATTTCCGAGTTGTATGAATCCGTGACGGAAACTATACTCGAAAACAGTTCTAAAGTGGGGAAAGTGACTGCGTTTTGACATAGATGAACTATTGGAGATTGCGATCCCCTCCCTGCTAAGGGAACGCACGCACCACTCCCCAATCATTTGCCGGTAAACACACAATACTTAACGTGAGCAGATTGTTTGAAGGGGAAACATGACTGCGGTTGCAAATTCAGTGGAACAAGATGCAAAAAGTGTGATGAAATATGTTGAAACCAGTAAAATTTTCGACTGAAGAGGCATTTCCTTTCCCATGTTGTTAAACGCACGTAACAGAACAATTCGAAAAGCAAAACCCAACGACCTCCATCGGCGAGTTTGGCTACATCTTCTGCAAAGCTTGCATCATTAGCATAAGCTCTCATAACAACGAGTTCGAAAGAAACCCTGAATTTGCTTCTCATTTCACAAGTCGCGAATCAATGCACTGTTGATGGATCAAGAACATCAGTCGACCATTATGGAGTTCTATCATCTAGCACAATGACAAATGCACATTGACCTATAACGTGTTAGTTCATTCTGGAAGGAAGACTCTTTTACTGATCACAAGAAATACTGCACCCGTCACCATGCGGCGAGAGTAGAGATGCTAAGCTCAAGGATCTTCATAAAAATCGCGAACCACAAAAGACATTTGGGAGATATATTCCTTGTCCATAGTTGAAACTAGAAGACCTGTCTCATTTAGCACTTACAAGTTACAATGCTCGTTAGCTAATGCACTCTTTACTGCAGAAGAATTAAGTAGTTTGAAATACACAAGAGTGCATGTTTTGTGCAATGAAAAACCTAATGCGTATTTGGCGAGGTCGATGGTGAAATCACGGACTGAATCGATCAAACATTAAGAAAATAGTGAGAATGCAGTATGAGGAGGGTAGATTACTTCTAAATCGATGTGGGATATATTTTTCACTCAGTCAGTATTTACAATTCCTGAAGACAAAACACAAGAAGCACTTGCCAACGTCCATCACGTGGACCACTGGGTGCAAGTGATGGTCCATGTGACGAAAGTTTGTGAGTATTTCCTGTAAAGTTATGGACAATTATAAATACGTTTCGAGTGGAAAATATAAGGCGCTGCAATTAAGTAGTATCCACTCTTTTCATTCTGTACATGCTGCCGAACTTTAATATCTGTGTACGTCATGACACGTACAGTACAGCCTACAAAACAGTGGAATCCTGGAGGCGCTAAAAACGCACTATTTGGGTGATATCTGCGTCACATCCGTATCGGAATATCGCGATATGTTTATAGCAATAACGTGTCAGCTGGTCGTAATTTGCCGGCCGAACGCCCTCAGATGACGAAATCAAAAACCATATATACTTGCTATCAACAGCGTGTCCCATGTGTTCATGTTTGTGTTGCTAGAAAGCACCTCCATCCCCCCACACACATACAGTTTCGTTGAAAGAAAAACGTGCACAGTAGCTTTTTTCATTAACAAGTAAAAATCCCCGTGTCGTACGCTTTTCATACAATGTTGCTTTCAAACAAAAAAGGAACGCTTCTACAATCGCACAAATCCTTGATAATTTTGATACGGCGAATCGCTTTTATGAGTTGGTAGGGGTGATAACGTCCTGGGACTAGTGCATAACAATTTGAAGGTTTTGGTGAATTGATGCGGTGAACAAATATTCCATCTGTTGAACGTGTGTGTTTCTGAAGGCTGCGTGCCGTCTAGATAGCACTCAGCAAAGGACTTGAGGTCGGATGTCAAAAGTAAAAAGTGAGTAATATATTTCTTTCATTACATATATTGCAGGTTCGGCACGCCCAGACCAGTACCAGTTAAATCACTGGCAGTGTCGAACTGTAGGGTAAACATTTCATTTAAGTTGCAGGCCCCCTGGGCCCGAACAACAGTGTTGCAACAGGCCTCACTGCCATCCGCGACCCCTAATCTCGCTATTGGGACTTGGTTGGGACAATCATGGCCCTAACTCCCGACCGGCGGACCCCTGATGTCGTATGCTGGCTGTGGCCGCCATTCCTCCCCTCCTCCAACTTGTATCCTTTGCGGGTGTCTCTCGGTGCCTTTATGGTCCGTCTGGCTTCTGTACTTCCGACGGTTTGGTGGCGCTCTCCCTTGGCTTGTTCGACCTGGACCATGGCCTACCAATTCAGTAAATACCGTAAATGATGGGTGTAATGGGTTTAAAGCCCCAATATACATATGCTACCCGGCACGCTAAAACCTTTGGCTTCCCCGTGCAGCCCCTTCCCCTCCCACGCTATTTTGCACATCCAAAATCAGCGATCAGTCTGATCCGATGTAGTTTAAGAGTGGGTTTCTGGGTTTTTTTTTAACCCTTTCCCTAACACGAAAAGCAGACGACACTTGCAAATAACATTCTTGAATAACTAATGTATTTCATTTTTTTCGTCAAAACATAGCTTGGTTACCCAACGTAACGATCACAACCGGCCAGCGCTATTCTCAAAAATCGCCAATCAATTTTTATTATTTTTTTTTCATTTTTTTTGTCTCAAAAACAACGTTATGACCCCTCGTTGGAACGAGCTCGACGAGCTCGTTCCAACGAGGGGTCATAACCTATATTTGTGAGATATAAAATGAAAAAAATTAGTTATTCAAGAATTATTTTTTTGCAAGTCTCGTCTGCTTTTCATGTTAAGTGAAGGGTTAATTGGTTGAGTTCTTCCTTTCACTACCTACCTGGATAATAGCGCATTACATTTTGCACAAACGCTCTTGTGCATTTCAGACTACTTCATTCTTCGGCAGTAAGTGTCGCTTTAACTAACGACCATTTTCTGAACTAATTGTGACAGGACTTCTAGTTTCAGCTGTGGAGCGACGCGACACATTGTGTGCCACAATATTATACATGTATTTTAAAGGTACAAGTTAACTTTCAACTAACCTGAACGTATAGCCCATTATCGTTCGACTTAAGACATATTTTTTGGATGGGATTCGATACAGACTGTTCAGTTGATGATGAAATCTGATAACCTTGTATCGCACCCGAAACAATACCCATCTGTTTGCCGCAAGACTTATCTGAAAGAGAAACAGTCAAGAGGATAATTAGCACACGAAATGTTACAGAAACATATGATTTTATTTAGAAAATTGTCGAGTTCATTCCAAGGGCAGCATTAGCAAATGACTGATCAGAAAATAAAACATAAATAAGGTAGACAACATTTCTTATCTCTGTTTCTCTATATTGGACTTCGTCTTGTCGTCTTCCCGCACACGGAGATCTGCCTTAACCAACTTTGAGGTGTGGAACTAAAAAAGACAACCGCACAATCTAGGGCCAGGCCTTTCTCTACTCTTCCATATGCCGCTACTTGCGTGTTACCTGGGACGCCTTTTTCTGTCCCAGCTATACGATTCGTCATAATTCCTTTACGTACGATGCCGGCGTTATGAGTATATGGGGAGAACAATCAATATTTTCAACGTTCAGCACCAAAGCTGTGTGTTGAACATATTCATTTATATCCCTCCAAATAATAAGTACCTGTCTCTTCCGATTGCTGCTATGGAACTGACGTGGAAGATAACAATAGGTTCAACTGGCTGAAACCTGACTTGTCCAGCTGTGCATTCAAAGACTTCCACTAAAGTTCTGCCCTACAATGCATAAACTGACACAGCCTCGCTGACGTGACGTGAAACCGTATCCATCCAGTCAATGAAACTGAGAATACAACGATCTAATATCAGAACCTTAAAATCCGACTGCAGGAAGCCTCAAGCCCAAATCATTCAATTCCTGAATGTTTTGTAAACTACTCGCTGGGTAGACATGCGAGATATACATGTAGTAATATTGTAAAAAGTGGAAAGTGCAGTCGATTCGTTTAGAACTTTTTGACAGATTTAAAATCGATGTTTTAATCACGCCATATTAATGTAAAATACGTAGTCTCCACTGTTCTGCCTGTATGATAAACATGAAGTTGTATCGCACATGTCGTGATATAATACACGTTCGATTTCGTTTCCAACGTAAACAGAGGAGGAACCCGCATAAATAAATCACGTCATCATTGGTCGTATCCACCGGAGTCGAAATCCATTGGAAATTCCAAGGTCCTCACTTAGATTTGCTTACCCGGATATTTAAAGAATCTGATTCGAGAAAAACATTACAAACAAAAAATAACTTTCTGACTGCTTGTTCCTTAACAAATACTTTCCACAACTTAAAACAAATGTGTTATTCCTCGCAGTTTAGTCAATATTTGAAGTTCGGCCATCGTGACCGTGACACTGATCGTAGTTAATTGGTTTGGACCAACTGAGTGCCATAAAAATTAAAAAGCAAATTAGGGCTGGTACTCCGCCCATTAACAGTGATGTCTTCTTGGCATCGAAGGAAAAGCAGTAATTATCAACTGAGAAAGTGCTTTTTGTTCAATTTCCGTATAGACTGGTTGTTACATGGGAGGTGTGTGATAAATACAGAACCGCACATACGTTTGAGTGGGTTAAGAATTATCGCAAGAGATTGCGTTGGCCCTGGATATTACGAGAGCCGAAGCTCGTGATATCTTGGACCAAAACAATATCATGCGATAATTCTTAACCAAGTTAATGTTATGTGCGGTTCTGTATATGTATCGAGCAAAATTAGTAATTTGTCAGTCTTCATAACGAAGGCGCTACTTGGGTAATGATGTGAAAAAACATTCGCTATCCTCTCGCCCGCAACATGAAAAATGTTGTGTACGGGGAAGATTATTCACGAACATGGTTTTCATTACGATTGCAACAGGGATATACATTGTGCCATTCGTCATGCTGACTTGAACACATTTGAAGCGTCCGAGAAATGTTGTAGTTTAGATAATTTATGTTTGCGGGAAAATATGTTTAGTCGCCCCAAAAACTGATCTGCCACTGAAAATGTACATACCTTCAACTATCAAATCTATCTCTTCAATTCGCAAAGATCTTCTGCTGCTGTAAATAGTAACGTACTGGACATCAATTTGATGACGGCAATACGACACTCTTCGCCATTTCCCAGCCATTGTACACGCGAAGCTCCCGCTGTGCATGAAATCCCACTGATATCGGCTCACTAAAATATGCCACAGACGTCGAAAAGATGCTGAAAAATTTAAATTTAAACACTCTGATTCTATATACATTCTAAACTCCATGCACAAATGAATCGAGGCCAGTGTCACCACAGTGCCAAACCATTTAAAAACTTTAATACTGTTTTAAACATACACTGCCTGAGTGGATTTTTGTTCCTGTTAAGATGCACCCCAACACCCCCCCCCCCCCCCCCCAAAAAAAAAACCAAAAAAAAAAAAACCACTACGAATCTCAAATGTTGCATTTTATGGTGGCGGATCTGGTTTTCGTGTTTTGGAATAACGTTTCCCGATTATGCAAAATTTCATTGTTTGAAATATTTTACCATATCATGTAAATGTTTTCATTCAATCGATCCATAGTTATCGGTTTGGTGGTTTATTTTGTTGTAGGATTGTTATTTTGTTTTTCTTCTGTAAGCTGCTATATCAGCTCTTTATCAATTATACTGGAAATTGTGAGCAATCCGTGCTCCGATAGGATTGCTTTTTATTACTATGCCAATGGAGTTTAGTTTAGGAATAATGTCATTTAATGCGGCTCTGTTTTGCGTTTATTTATTTATTTATTGGTATTTTAATGTCACATATTTATGCACAATGGCTAATCAGGACCGTGACAGTTTTACGGGTGGAGGAAGCCGGAGTACCCGGAGAGAACCACCGAGCAACAGCGAGCAACTGCCAGCTCCCCAACATACTAATTCCACACAAGCAGGGTTAGCATTGGTTGACGACAAGTGCACCATTGACGTGCAGTACGCCTTAGTACACAACGCTACCGTGCCCCCACGCGGGCAATGGAAATGAAGTGTCTTGTCCAAGGACACAACGCGGCAGCCGCAGGTGGGATTCGAACCGAGGACCTCTCGGCGTGCAGCCTGCACCTCTACCTACTGAGCTATCGCGCTCCCTCTGTTTTGCGTACACAATTTTATTGGCTGGGCACTTTATTAAAAGCTGTGTCGCATCCTGTCTAAATCACGTAGTTTATGACTCAAGAACCTCCAGGTTCGAACTAATTCCTAATGATTTTAGTCCTTTTCCTTTCGGTATTTTGTGTGTTGTGTGGATTTCATAATAGATTTCTTCTTTTTTATATTGGTTTTTCTGAATAAAATTGTTATGTTGGATCTTCCTACTTATGCCTTAAGTCAACTTTTTATACGTTTAAACTTACGTTACCTTGTAGATGTACAACACAATGTCCAGAGCCCTAAATGAAAATTAAATAATATTGAATTTTGGGTAAGGCTTGAGATCCACTTTGCATATTGGTTCAGACATCTGTCAGTCTGTTTAGACAGCCGTCCCGTGGACTGGTCGTCTGTCTGTCCATCGTCTGTTCAGAAGTTACCTATGTACGAGCCGTATTTCAGTTACCTGCGAACTTCTTCCGTAGTTTTGCAGAGGAAAAGTCACGTACTGAAGCGCGTAGTGACCGAGGTGATTTGGCACAGGGGGGTTATATCAAATCACCAAAGAAGTCTATCATACTACTCTATACGAGGTCTTGGATTCAAATTTGTAATTTATTATAGTATCACCCTCATGTCTCTGTTGTATTTTTTATTGCTTCACTTTTCACGTGGTCATAGTTCATAAAAACTGGCACTTGAGTGGGTTAACCGACGGTAAAGATAGTTTGGGAGTTTCAGTCTGACTTTTAGCCTACCCTGTGCTATTTTCGTTTACATTTTTGGCGCTATGAACAGGGTTCTTGAATAGAAACCATGGCTATTGTGGAGGATATCCAACTATACCTAAAAGTGTAGGCTGAAACATGAATGTAAAGACTCCAGAAAGTGGAGCAAGATTAGAAGGGAAATGTGTAGACTTTGAAAGAGAAGAAAATGAAAAACAATTACATCAAGAATATGATAGGCAGATTATCTGACTCTCAAAAATAATATAGACAAGAAACTGCCGAAACTGACAAGTAGTTTTAGGCAGGATACTTTAAAGTTGCAAAGTCATCATAATTCACCCATGAGGTTTGTGACTTCATGGAGGGATCATCCTGTTAGAATAGAGAAGAGCCTGTCAAATTTGACGGCAAAAGTACAGAACAATAATAGTTGATTGTGCGATTTGAGCAGCTTTCTGATTGTAATAAATGGAATTACAGGGAGAAGAACCAACAGTTGATAATGTGTTTAAGGAGAGACGCTCGAAAACTATTGGGAAATTCATCAGACGGGTAGGGGAAGGATTACGATACGTTGAAATTATTCTTCGATTTACGGTTTAGTCCACAAGAGCAGCTTATATAGCTAATATATGTAAATGCCGTTCCAGGATACATTAAAAATAAATTGGGTCTTCTGCTGATTATAGATATGCAGTATGCAGGTTAGGATGCCTTGCTGTTCCTGATATGACATATGCCGATTTGGAAATCAATGCAAAATTTAGATGAAGTGATTTTTCTTGCAACTGAATTTAAAGCTAAACATGTTCGACAGTATGTGTTAAATAAGCCAAGACATGATATGATTTAAGATTTGGCGGGTAAAGTGACATAAGTGGACAAGGGAGCCTGCTGAAAGCTAAAATAAAGGTTCAGAAGCGCAAACAATCCTCGTGAGCATCATTAAAGATTAAGTCGATCAAATGGTTAAATTTAATAGATAAAAAAGAGGCACCTAAACACTATGTCATTTATCATATAACTGTCCAAATAAATCTAAAGCAGTCTTCCCAATTAATGATCAACAGCAGATTAAGAAAACTAAAATGGGTTACACCAGGGACCTTAAGCGTGACCCAAACAGAAACTTTAAAGGCTGAGTCGGCTGTTAAGATGAATATATACTACTCAAAGTTTGCTAAGCACCAACTATTTGACACATTAATGTGAAATTGTCTTGTGACACATTTGCGATATTTTTGGTGGATATGATTGAGGAATGTATTGAGATGGTCACCCGTGTTTACATTAGCTCTCTTGACAGGCAGACTTTTCGTGACAGTCATGGAAAGCATGTCCCCTTGATTTCCATGATGTTTTCGTGTACTGTCCACATGTGCATGAGATGTGTAGGGTATTCAGTCTTCATTTCAACACAAACCCTTGTGATTTAATGATTGAATATGGCGAATGTAAATGTAAGAAGATATTGGTCTGAAGCAAAAATGTGGTGAGCTGTATGGCTGGTGGAATAAGGGGCTACCCATCGCCAGGGTGGCGAAGCCCTTGATGTGCGCCATACGGTGATCACCAGAGCCTTGGCAAGATTTCAGCAGTATGCCACACCAGACAGACGACATGGTGGTGGCAGAGACAGGCAACATCTGCAGCTGTAGACCGGTTTTTGATCATTCAGTACCGTAGAAACCGCTTTGACACAGCAACCCAGCTTTGCAGTGAACTTCAGAATGCATCCGGGGTAAATGTTTCGACGCAGACTATCCAGGCAAGGGTGTACGACGGTGGTATCTGACCGGGAAGATCATGTATTCACATTCAGCTGTCCCAGAACCACCGCTAGGCACGATATGAATGGGCCATGGATCACGTTGGATAGACCAGAGAAGATTGACGACCTGTCCTTTTTTACAGATGAGTCAAGGTACAGCCTAGACAACACAGATAGGCGTTCTAGGGTATGGGGAAGACCAGGATAGCGATCCCATGCAGCCAACATTGCTGAGCATGACCGCTATGGTGGCGGTCATGCTCAGAGGCAAATTTAGACACCAATACATGCCATGCATTCTACCTGACGTCACATGCTGTCAACAAAAGCTAACATGGCCTTCGGAACAAAATGGCGCCATACACGCTAACCACGCCCAGCATGACTCTCATTACGTGCACAGCATACAAAATGGTGGGGTTGCAATATCTTGTAAAAAATGGCATTGGATTTCGACAGAGACCTGATCTCAAATCACCACGCATCAAGTGTCTATGGGCAGAGGTGTTCACTAAATGGGGTAGATCGCCGCTACTGTTAGGAGGATTCTACCCCCCACCCCTCCAAAAAATAAAAAAAAGTCCTCCAGAGTTATGTAATACTTCTCTGATCTGATCATTACTGCTGAATTCAACGAAAATCAATCCTGTGGTACCGGGTCGAGGCGGGGGGGGGGGGGGGGGGGGGACACTTGTAGATGTTAATGCAATATTATGTTTTAAGATAGCTTGTGAATGATCCAACCTGCTATATCGAATCCTCTGCTTAAATTATATATTGACATTTTTGCTGTAAGTAAAACAACCAACGTAAAGGCATGCGAGGTCTTAGATGCATCTGTACGCAACATGATCCGCCTTTACTGTTCAATTTCCCTTGAAGTTGAAGTTGCAAAGCCATCTTCCTTCTGTTTCAAAAGGCGCACATGGAAGTATTCTCAAGGTAATTATGAAACTTTAGATGCAGCTATTGCCTCTGAAACTTGGAACACTTTTCTCGATGGTTTGTGTTTGGATACGATCATCTCAGATTTCACTAACAAGCGTCTTGATATTGCTTCCCGTTTTATACCTAACAAAATAATTACTGCAAGACTAACCCAACCACAATGGGATGCTCAATGAGATACGGCTACTGTTAAGGCAAAGGGAAAGGTTATATCCTATTCCGCATGCGTGGGTGAAATATAAACAAAAGAGAAGCGAAGTAGTATCAGTAGTTAGGAAGCCGAATACTACGTATATATCCCCAAAATGTAATCCACATTCAATAGTCGCGAATCATCACCAACGCAATGGTGGGAAACCCTTAAATCACAGATTGGCAGTAATGCAGTAGGAATCCCATCAATTACCCATCAAAATAAAACATATTCTGCAAATAAGGAGAAAGCAGACGTATTCAGTGACTACTTCAGCTCTATCGTAACTGTGGACGACTCCCTACCAACTCTTGTCTCGAGTGTGGCACATGTAATCGAAATCATAACTATTCACTGTTGTGACGTTAACGAAGCGCTGAAATCTCTTAATATCTCCAAGACAGCTTGTCCTGCCTCGTTTGCCCACGTCTACTCAAAAAATGTAAATCTTCGTTATCTGAAACATTTTCCATGCAATTCAATTATCTGAGTAGTTACCACTTTCCGCCCCCTTGGAATAAAGCTAATGTGTCGCCAGTTCTCAACCCCCCCCCCCCCACCCCAAATGGTGTTACCAACTATCGTCCGATATCACCTATCAGATGTGAGATATTTGACTTGTCTGTCTTCACACAATTGTGGAAATTCCTAATCAATAACAATGTTTTGATTTAATTACAGTCAGGATTCACGACGGTGACTCGACTGTACTCTGACTGATCTGCACGAGGAATTCTGCCGAGCCCTAGATGAAAGTAAGGAGGTAAGGGTACTTGTTTCTGACGTCAGCAACGCTTTTGACACGGTATGGCACGCTGCTCTTATTCACATGCTAGAGAAGATAGGTGTGTCCAGCGACCTTCTTACGTTTCTAACATCACACCTTTCCAACATGGACCAACGGGATGTTATAGCTTCTGAGCTATCACCATGGAAACCCATTTACCCTGGAATCCCCCAAGGGCCGATCCGTTGGCCCCTTCTGTTCCTTCTATATATGAACGACATTACAAAAAAACAATAAGCAGTAAACAAATCTTTACGAATGACACATCATTATATCTAGTTGTCGAAAACCCCAAGCCGCAGCTATAATCAATAAAGACTCAACCACAATTGAACATTGGGGTAAAACTTGTTTGGATTGAGTTCAACCCTAAAAGACAGAAACCATGTTTTTCGTCCCCTGAGTTCCAATGTGTTCTATGTGCCTACTGGCACATAGAGCACATTGGAACTCAGGGGACATTTTGTCACGTACAATTACACCACTCCAACGCCCACCGTTATTCTTTGGTAGAACATAAAGTTCTGAAGTTAAGAGCCATAAACCATAAACAATACTTGTGAACGAAATGACAATATTGCCAATATCTGCTCGATGGCCTGGAGAGGCACAAATTGGTCCTTGATGGTAATGCGCTGGAAAAAAAAAAATATTTTATTAATCCTCTCCTGGAATATGGTAATACGGTTTGTGACAATTGTACGGCGACGAAGGCTGTAGATCTGGAGAAAATTCAGATCGCAGCGGCCAGGATAGTTTCTGGTGCCACTGTAAGTGTCGGTAAGACTTTTTTGTATACCGAAACCTGTTGCGTTGGGACTCTATTGAAGGAAGTCGTCGTAGACACATATTGAAACAATTCTTCAAAATGTACCATCGTTTGCCGTCTCAATACATTGCTAACAAAGTTCCACCAACAGTTTCGTTAACCGGTCAAGGTCATAATATACGTTCCCATCAGAATCACCGAGTTCCCTTTGTAACTCACAACTATACCAATCTTCGTTTATCCCAAATACGACTAGTCAGTGGAATAACTGACCGTCATATGTCAGAGAAAACTCATCCCTCAGTAATTTGACGACCTTCTTAAATGATGGCAATCTACGACCACCGACATTTTAAGGTGGAGCTAAATCGCGGGCTTGTCTGATTTACCACTGTGGGTTACGTTTGCGCTGCAGCAAGCTTAACGCACATTTATACAATAACCACCTATCAACTTCCCCCTTCTGTGTTTGTGGTGAATGCAAGACAGTCGGGCATGTCCTATTATATTGTCCAATACATGAACATGCGCGCAGTACAACAAATAAATTATTCCCATGTACTCTTGATCCAAGTACTCTTCTATGTAGTTCGGAATTCCTTGATATATCTGGCAAAAACTGGAAGTTTCAGCTGATGGACAAGTACTAAGCAAGCCCTTTCTAAGTATATTTATTCTTCACTGATATTTACGTATTAGTCACATCAGCAGCTAAGGATATATCTTGGCGGGATAACGGCGGATAGTAAAAACTGTCATTGTCTGTTACTATGTAAAAGGACGGATTAAAATTAGGAAATAATTATAATAAAATCTGCAAGACCGGATAAGTTTTAGTAGTAACAAGAGATGATGCTAGTACAGTTTAAAACTTATAATCAACCTGATGATTCGAAACTTTTATATTTTAAAAGAGAAAAAAAAAGACATTTTTAAATTTATTAAAGAGTTGTTTTTAATTACTCATTTATTGGTGCGTAACAAACGTCACACCAGCAGTTAAGGATATAGCGTGGCGAGAAAAGGTTTAAAACAAAACATGTCAATAATGAAGTACAAAAGATTGAATAAAAACATGAAATAATTACAATCAAAATGACAGCGTAGTATGAGCAGTAGCAATAATAAGTGATGAAACCAGAAATGTGAATACCTGATAAATCAACCTGTTGAATTTGAGACCTGAAGAGTCTAGTTTAAAAAAAAATAAAAACGATTTAAAATTTACTACAAAGGTAGATTGCTTTCAGAAATGAGAGAACTCTATACGGACTCGTATGATAAACTGGTCTGTTAGAGATCCAGATGTGAGATACTGCCCACTGAGATGATTAACATTAGTGCAATATAAAGGAATATGCTCCGCAGATAGCACCTGTTGGCAAGGAACACACTCTGGTCGCAGAGTACCAACTAACAAAAAGGAAGTTTTGTGTAACCGATATGACATCGTGTCAAAACTGCATGATCTTTTCGACAAAGTCACTAGTGATCAAAGATATTGTTATTCGTCGACCCTTCCCAATCCACCTGTCACACAGATTTGATGTAATTATTAACATGTGGTTTTAAATCGCTGAAATGAATTTTAAAATGAGATGCTTGGTTAAACCCTGTTTTGCTGCACTATCTGCTTTGGAGTTACCGGAAATCCAAACATGTACAGGTAACCAGGAAAATACGATGCCATATTGGTCAGGCATGAGAGTACTCAACTGCTCTCGAAGTTCCAAACTGATAGGGTTCTTCAACGTGGGGTTGAGTAAAGCAATGAACGAGGAAAGACAGTGGGAAAATATAATCGACTTCATTTCCTATACATTCTCGATGTGTTCAAGCGCCAGTTGAAAGGCTTTAATTTCAGTTGTGAAAACAGAACTTGTATTGGGTATTCTGTTTGAGATGGATTGCTCACGACTGACAACAGCTAATGATATTTTGTCACCATCTTTTGATCCATCTGTATAGATCCTTATTTTTGCACTATATATGGACTTTATCTCAGCATATTTTTGTTTAAATCCCAACCGATTTCTCTCGGACTTTGTAGAAGAAGCAAGGTCTGAAATAACTGTAGGTTTCCCAAGATGCTAAAGAGGAATGTGTGGTTCGTGGTCTTTTTTTATCGAATCAGATTCAAGCACGGTGGACTACATGTGGGATTGAATACTAATACCCAATGGGGGAATATGTTTCTGGTGCCGGTTAAAAAAATCAACATTTTAAGGATCTGAGACACAGTTATAAGCAGGTTTTGGTGTGTTAGCAAACAGTTTATAAACAAACATACTGGAGTGGCTGTTTAATTCTCGAGAGAGGGGTTATCTGCTTAACTATTGGATTTATTTGTGGCGTTCTATATGCACTATATGCTGAATCTAATACCACAGTTATGAATGGCATCAAGTGGTTTGAGATATGACTTTCTTACAGAACCATAAACCACACAACTGTAATCTAGTTTAGATCTATTAAGTGATCTATACAGAGTTGGTCTAGTGCTTTTTAATCTCACGCTTAGTTGTTTTAAATGAGAATGAAATTCAGTTTGTTGTCAAACAACAAATCTAAAAATTCACTTCCTGAACAACTTTAATGGTACTCCCATCCATTTTCTCTTCCAGATTAAGGTGGTGTTTTCGAAGTTACAAAAGTGTATACATTAAAATATAGTCTCCGAGAACTGAAAACCATTTTATGTGGCCCATTTTTTGCATTCTATTTAGTCACAGCTGAAGTTTGCGCTCTATAGCATTCACGCTTTTGCCGCTAAAGTATATCAAAATACATCGCTGTTAACAGCATTTTAAAAAGTCATCTACATTCAGTAAAGAGGCTACCATATTCTCAACTGCATCAATAATGTTTTTGGTTTTCATCGGAAAAAGGGTAACTGATAAAATACCACTATAAGGGATCCCCAATTCCTGTTCGTGCGGATAAGATAACGTTGACCCATCGCAAACCTGAAATTGGCGGTCCTTTAAACACTTGTATATAAAAGTAGGCATACGCACTCTCAACAACATGTTAAAAAGATATTTTAAAATTCCATACTTCCACGTTGTATCGTATGCTTTTTCTAGGTCAAAGAAGATGGCGACCACATGTTCTTTTCTAGCGAACGCATTTCGTATAAACGTTGTGAAACTGACCAAATGATCCACATTACCTCTCTGGCACCTGACACCACACTGGATATTCGCAAGTAAAGTTAAAACTAGAAGTCCTGTCATGAAATGCGCACAAATAGCACGTTGATCTGCGCGTTAATGTACGCGTTATGGCCATAATAAAGCTATCAAATTCTGTTCATATGGCCTGTGCACAAGCAATGTTTCAGCCAATGGACCTCCGGGTAACCCGGAGGTCCATTGGCAGAAACATTGCATGTGTTTGCTATGAGTAACCAGGAGAAACTGCCGTGCTTTGGATGCCATTCGATATAGCAATTGCGCGCAATTCCAACGCGCAATTAAGCATAGATAAGCGCACTATTCGTGACAGGACTTCTAGTTTTAACTGTAGCTTGTTTGATTTCAGAAACCAGACATGTCGATCACTAATCATCATTTCCATGGTTTTACAGACAATTAGTTAATGCAAAAGGTTAGTAATTACTCAGATTGCTGACATTTTTATCAGGTTTTGGAATGGGAATGAGTGTTGCTTCGCGCCAAGAAGATGGAAACTGGAGAGTCACCCATAATTATGTCGTTAAAAATTGATGACAAAAATTCAGGTAATGATTGTGGTTATGTTTTAAAATTGTGTAGTGTATTTCGTCCTTTCCAGTAGTAGTGAATTTTGCTCTATGTAAAGAGGTACTTACATTGAACTCTTCTATAGAGAAAGATTCATTATAATCCTCTAAATTATTGGAGGTAAATTTGATCTAGTGTCCCATATTGGGGGGGGGGGGGGTGGAGGGGGAGGCGGCGTTGTGGATCAGTAGGTAGAGATGCAGGCTGCAAGCCGAGAGGTTCTTCGTTCAAATCCCACCTGTGGCAACCTCGGTGTATCCTTAGGCAAGACACTTAATCTCAATTGCCCACTTGTGAGCACGGTGGCGTTGTGTACTAAGGCGTTGTGTACGTCGATGGGGCACTTATCTTCAACCAAGCCTGCTTGTGTGTAGTTAGTACGTTGGAAAGTCTGACAGTTGCAAGCCGTTTATCAGTGGTTTTCTCCGTGTACTCCGGCTTCCTCCACCAGTAAACTGGCCGACACGAGGTGATTGTGGCTGTAGAAAAAAAAACAATATAATAAATAAATATATAACTTTTTCATCGAGAAAGGTTCATTGTTATGTTCTAAATGGTAAGAGGTAAATTTATTATTTTTTTTTTTTTCTGTTCGTTTATTTTTTAATTTTGGATTATAATTTTAGGACGACGACTGTTTAAAATATACGGAGGCCAATTTCTGGAATATTTCTTTTTTCGGTGTAATTAAGGGATTGATGTCTTCCCGGTGTTGTGAAGCTGATTTTGTTTCTTTACCGTTAATTTGTTTAATATTTATTTATTTATTGGTGTTTAAGATCACATATTTCTGCACAATGGCTAATCATGACCATGACGGTTGTACGGGTGGTTGAAGCCGGAGTACCCGGAGAGAACCACCGAGCAACGGCGAGCAACTGTCAGCTCCCCAACATACCAACTCCACACAAGCAGGGTTAGCATTGGTTGAAGACAGGTGCACCATCGACGTGCAGTACGCCGTAGTACACAGCGTCACCGTGCCCCCACGTGGGCAATGGGGGTGAAGTGTCTTGCCCAAGGACACAACGCGGTCGCTGCAGGTGGGATTCGAACCGAGGACCTCTCGGCTTGCAGCCTAATTTGTTTAATAATTTTCCAAATTTTATTGATGCGTGTATTTTGGTTTAATGTAGAAATATGCATTCCCTAAGAAATGTTCGTGTTGTAAGTCGCCTGGCATTTGCCCGATTAATGTGTAGTTTGTCTATTCATCTTTTGTTGGTGACTTATTAAATTCCCGTCCCGTCCGGTCTTCCAACGATCCTTTATAGCCTGCTTGCATTCTTCATCGAACCGTAGTATTGTAAAACGTTTTGGATTTGCATAGGTTTTAGGGATGACTGTGTTTGCAATGTCCAGTAATTCCTTTGAGAAATATTCTTCTTGGTCGGCACTTTGCACAAATATCTCCCGTGTGCATCGTTCAGAACAAAGCGATGAGAAAGTGTCCCGGTTGGACTTTTTAATATTCCACTGGAGCATCCACTCATCGTCCGCCGTAACCACTGTCTCCGTCATAATTAGAAAGTGGTGATTCTCGCTCACGCCATCTACTTCCTCTCAACAAAAAATCGAGGGGGATAGAATGGAATGCAATGAAGATCATTTGATGTGTACGAACCAGATGCGAGGCGTTAATAAATGCCCGACCCATCACTATACAAACGGAAGTCACACTTTGTAATAAGAGTTTCCACGGCCTTAGCCTTTAAACCTTTCTGGTAGAATGATTGCTTTCTGGTGTTTGGAAACGCGAATTTATTGGGTTGGATTGTTCTGTTGTAAATGCTTTCACTAAGGATGGAATTGATGCTCCCAGTCATTTGTATTGCGTGTCGCATTTTGCTGACTGTGTTGTCACTTTTTGTGTTAATTGTGTGGCATATGTGTAAAAAAAAGATTTGATTCTCAATTATGCTCAACCAACCTGCTAAGTGTTCTAATGCAACAAAACCATATCCAACGAGTACATTCTATTATTATCTTAATACGTTATTACAATTGACTAATGACCTTTTTTACACTTTGCTCGGTAATATTTCTGCTGCTTGTAGGCTGAATTCCGTAACACTACATCGTGTCGAGAAAAAGGAAGTGTAAACAATTTAATTTTCAGATATTACCTACTTTGATCGATTAAATACAGGAAACAGAGACAACAGAACGACAAAACATGACTAGAGATACGCTTAAGAACGCCAGCGAATCTCCAGATGCCACCTGATTTTTTGTCACTTCGAGCAGAAGGTCACCGACTCTCACATAAAAATCGAAATTGACGTAAAAACGTAGAAAATGACGGTGAATATAAAAACAATGAAAAACAGCTGTCAGCTATTTGTTTTTTAGCTCAACAACATACCAACATTTCGTATTTCTATTTTTGACACATTGACCTCCAATGACGTCACGGTAAGATAGGACTCAAGCTGATAATTTCCAGGACAACGAAACATTCAGAAATGATGTCACTGAGGATTACATTGCCACAGTTTCAGGGGGATAAGCTTAAAAGAACCCATAAAGAATCAATATCTGATATGGGAGCCAAACTACATTAGTTTGGGCAACGAAAGATGTCCTAAAAGTTGAGGGTAAAGGAAAAAGAAACCACAAAAAACTAGATGATTTTGAAATTGCAAAGCAACATTCCAGAATCATTCAACAAAACACGGTGAATGCTGTTTGAGCCTTTAACGAACCGAACCGCACAATAACGCGTACGTCATCTCTCGTTTCCAAGGTAACACAATTATTGTAGACGATGAAGAGACGTAAAAACGTTAAAAATAGCGATAAATCGGAAAACGAAAATAGCTACATGTAATATCCTATTTTTTTAGCTCTACAGCATTAAAATTTCAGGAGAAAAGGATACAATTTGACTTTGTATGTTGACATCAATAACGTCAACCTCATATTCGGTCATAGCCGTTAGAAATTCTCTTGGTCAAAACCTATTTTTAGATATGTTTTTTTTTTGTTGGAGATCATACAGCTAAACTTTAAAACAAGAGAGGCTTGACAGAGGTGGTGATATTAAATGGGTAAGAAAACCGCTAAAACTACGCTTTTTGAATATAGGCTGAAGTTTGAAAATATTAAAATGGCGTACACTAGTTCTTCCAAGCTTCAGTGTGGTTACAAATGTTTATATCTGTAGATGCAGTAATCAGATAGCTATCCGTGCCGCCGTTTTAGCGTTTTAGGGTTTAAAGCGTAAAATCTCATGAAACTGCAATTGACGTAAAAACATTAACCCTTTACCCAACGTAACGGCCAAAACCGGCCAGCTCCATTCACAAAAATTACCATCGAATTTTCAATTTTTTTTATTTTTTTTGTGTCAAAAACATAGTTTATGACCCCTCATGGAAACGAGTTCGTTGCGCTAGTTCCAACGAGGGGTCATAAGCTATGTTTTTGACACAAAAAAATGAAATACATTAGTTATTCAAGAATTTTATTTGCAAGTGTCGTCTTCTTATCGTGTTAGGTAAAGAATAAACAACGGAGATGAATCGAAAAAACATCTATATCATAATTATTTGAGCTCTACAACATACTAAAATTTCATGCAAGTTTTATGACGTTGATGTCAATAGCGTCGCCATTAAATTCGGCTATAACCGTTCGGGATTCTCCTGGTTGGAACCTAAATTTTAGATATGCTCTTGTGGAAATTATATTCCAAAGAGTCGAAAGCTCAAGGTTCAAAATGTGGTTATAACTAGAAAGTATAAAAAACGTAAAATTGACGTCGCTCGCATCTACATGTAGGGCCGAAATTTGGAAAAAATAAAAAAATGCCTAGAACTCTTCAGGTTTTGTACAAGTGAGCCAAACGTTTGGACCGAAGCTGAAAAGGAAATGGTAAAAAAATGTTAAACTTAAAAAACCAACAGAAAAAAACGTGGTCTACTTAAGAATTAAGATCGCGAGCTAAACATGTAGATACCATCCAATGGAGCACGGCCATCACCTATCATTGTCACTCCTGTAGATACCATCCAATGGAGCACGGCCATCACCTATCATTGTCACTCCTGTAGATACCATCCAATGGAGCACGGTCATCACCTATCATTGTCACTCCTGTAGATACCACCCAATGGAGCACGGCCATCACCTATCATTGTCACTCCTGTAGATACCATCCAATGGAGCACGGCCATCGCCTATCATTGTCACTCCTGTAGATACCATCCAACGGAGCACGGCCATCACCTATCATTGTCTCTCCTGTAGATACCATCCAATGGAGCACGGCCATCGCCTATCATTGTCACTCCTGTAGATACCATCCAATGGAGCACGGCCATCACCTATCATTGTCTCTCCTGTAGATACCATCCAATGGAGCACGGCCATCACCTATCATTGTCACTACTGTAGATACCATCCAATGTAGCACGGCCATCACCTATCATTGTCACTCCAAACAACCTTCACAAAATAAGCTATCTAGATCATGTGTTCTACTATTCTGTCGTTATGTCGCCAATTGTCCCACACAACTGCGTCATTGGGTCAAGGAGAAGCGTTAACCCTTTACCTAACGTAACGGCCAAAACCGGCCAGCGCTATTCTCAAAATTCGCCAATTAATTTTCATTATTTTTTGTCTAAAAAACATATGTTATGACTCTTCGTTGGAACGAGCTCGTGGAGCTCGTTCCAACGAGGGGTCATAACCTATGTTTTTGAGACAAAAAAATGAAAAAAATTAGTTATTCAAGAGTTATTTTTGCCAGTGTCGTCTGCTTTCATGTTAGGTAAAGAGTTAATATAAGTTGCATAACTTGTTCGCTATTCCTTACAAAACAAATAAGATTAAATAATATTGCCGACTCGAACTACCATAAAACCGAAATTGACACCGAAATGATAAAAATGGCCGTAAATTGAAAAATTGAAGATTTTTTTGAAGCTCTATAATAGGCAAACATCTCGTAAAAACCGGATGCATTTTAATTTTTACTTTTACCCCCTCTGTTGTTACAGGAGTTGGTATTCAAGGGATGAGAGTTATCTAGTACAGCAACGCACTTTAGGCATGTTTTTATGGAAGATTATATTCCTAAATTTCATAACAATGCGCCTGACAAAAAAGCACAAAAACGGAAAGTTAAGAAAAAATGTAAAACTCGCATAGCCCGCATTGTTTTTCGAAAGTGCAAAATATAAAGATTCTGTTGATAATTTCAAAAGGCCAAACAACAGCATGTGAATGACATATTTTCAGCAGAGTAGCAAAGTAAACGATACAAATCCTCTACTCCCAGTGTTCGGAAGAAAATGCAATTAAGCACTATCTGACATAAATGTTACTGACGTGGATATTAATGTCTGCCGCGATGATATAAGATACAGACTTCTAATAAAGATAACAGACTATAATCACGCGTTCTTTCACACCTTCTTTCTCTTGTATACACAATAACTCAACAACTCTGTTTTCCCAAATGAATGAAAATTGGCGGATATTATTATTCTTCATATTTATAAGGATCATTTGGATGCAAACAACTACTGACCAATATCTCTTCTCTGCTGTTTTGGTATGATCATGGAAAGAGCCATTTTCTAATATGTTCATAATTTCTTTGATGGGAATAATCTATTCTGAAAATTTCAATGTGGTCTTCTCCCCAATGACAGTCTACAAACGTTTAGGAATTTATTATAGCCTATATCATGTTGTTAGCAGTAAACAATATATGTGCATTATTTGTTGTGATATCGTATAAAGTACCCCTATTCAAAATCAAGCAATGCGGCATAACTGGCTTCTCCTTTAATGGATCTATACTACTTAACAAACAGAACGCAACGTGTTACAGTGAATGGTTGATTTTTTTGGAATATATAGAAATTGTAGCTGGTGTTCCACAGGTATAAGTATTAGCTCCATTTTTATTATGAGTCGATATTAATGATATTAGTGAAAAACTGAATCTATCACTTGGTTATTTGCTTACGACAAATTTGTTTGACAAACAGCCACGCGGTACGCGGTACTTTGGCGGTACAACGACTTGTTATATTCATCTGTAAGAAAACACAGGTGACTCTATTTCTTATTTCCCAAAATATCCAGTATCCAGATATAACTTTTAGGAAGGCACACTTAAACTTTGTAGAAGATCACAACCATCTTGGTTTTGTTGCACATGCAAAACCGTCCTGGGGAAAAACGCGTTGATAATATATCAAAACGGGAAACTTACATATACCCTAAATCGAGTTACATATAGAAATATTCATTGTACCGAACTTGATGTACGCTCTCCTCGTATGGCGTGGTACCTGTCAAACTCTACTGAAGCGAATATGTGATACACACTGTGATGCTGCTCGTATTGTTACTGATTGGACAAGGTATGTTCCTAGGCATCATCTCCTATTGGGTTGGGTTGGCATCTCCTATGGAAGAGGTCAGTTTTACACATTACGTTTATAAACAGGTTAGCATCGCACTATCTTGTGGCACTGCTTCCCCGTCGATTTAGCAAACACTCGCGGTAAAATCTATGAAACTCCTCAAACTCTCAGCACTATAACCTCGGAAATGAGACGATGAAGCGATCGTTCTTTCTTTACCGAATCGAAGCTTGAAACTCTTCCGATGTTTCAGTCAAAAATGTATCCGCGGTAGCAAAATTTAAGAAACTCATATCTGAGTTAGACCTTAAAAATAATGTATAAACCCCCTCAAGATGAAAACGGCTTTGTTAAAAAATAGTCGGATGATAACAGTTAGGAAAACAAGAATGATATGGAAACAGCTACTCTAGCAAACAAAGTCTTTCCTACCTGTAATGTTGACGGATATAACTTTATGGAGGTACTGCATGTCTATTTGTATCCAAGCAGGTCTTACAGTTGAGTAAAAATAACTACGAACACCTCCTGTAATTGGACAACAAAAAAAACGTCATTTTTAGTTTTTTGTATTCAATGAAAAAACGTGCATGTTCGTTTTGGAATCGCTGTAATCACAAATACAACATGAGAAGGATTGTGCTATATGGTCCAATTGAACTAACTACGTGTGTTTTTCAGTATTTCTGGCGTGACTGGTATGGGTTGCAGAGTTCAATAATAAATAGATAGGTGATTGTGCGTTATATACCTCAGTCTTTATTGTGACAGAAATATTCAATTTCTATATCTTTGATATTGACTCTTGAAAACTGCCGAATTGAAGGCCATTTTCTGTAACTGTACACACCAATTGAACAGATGCTTAATGCTGACAATATGCAATTGCACTCGAGCAAGTACATCCTCACAGATAGGGTTAATCCCGAGAAATGTAAATCCCCGAGTTCCCAATACCGAAAGCCTGTTACTATACCCTGGAAATCTCTAGCACGGAATCTGAATCAAGTGTGGCACTGTTTGTGTGTTGAACAGTAGTTTTTTCAATTGAAAATCTGCCCCAACCTAACTTTGTAATATTTTATAAGCCCCATCCACGCCAGTGCCTTTTGCTACCTGGATTCCTGTCGAACCTTTCTTACCAAAGCATTGTTGGTGTTAACCATTTTCGGAGCACTCCCCTGCTCAATAATACTATCCTCAACCGTTTCAGTGTTCAAACTCGTCTTCATTTTCAGAATTGCTTGTATCACTATTGTTTACCTCCTTCAACATCAGCGTCCTCTTCTAACCGTTACCAATCTTCTCTACTTCAGGCAGATGGAGCTAGTGATTGCAGGGAAGAGGGAATTGATGTTGGAGGAGGTAGTGGTGATAATACTAGTAATTCTGAAAATGAAGACAAGTTTGAAACGAGTTTGGGTGTCCACACTTCTCTTTGGTAGCGAACATTCCAGTTTTTTGTTACTCTCGTAAATTTGCTTGATATTACCCGGGAAATTCATTGGTTCCCGGTTCTGAGCATAATTTAATTCCCGTTCCTGGTTAGTAGAAAACCGGGAATATATTAAACCCTATTCGCAGATCAACCTTTAATTGGGATTTCAGTGTTAAAACTGCAATCACAAACTACATGAACAGTAATATGTACCAGCTTCTTTGAATGCTGATAATCATCATTTCCATATCAGAACAAAACGTTCTTGTAGATAATTAATGCAAATAACTTTCAGGAATTGTCAATTCTCTGGGTGGTTTCTGAATGCGAACTAAATTACTGGCTGATAATTTTTTTCTGACCATTGGTTGGAGCTGTGCGTTACGTTGATCCACGAGGGTGCATACACAGCCATAGATAAACAACCTGTGATGACAGGCTAGAGCTCCATCAAATTAGGGGCGTGTTTTGTGAAGCAAAATACTGTTGCAATAGTATATAAGGCGCTACAGGGCGAAGTTTTAGAATATAAGGGACGATTCGTGCCTTATTACCCGCAGGTTTGGAGAAACAGCTAGTGTTAAATTCCCATAGAAACCCGAACTTTGGGGGAGTAAATGTTTCCTGTGTAAAATTTCGGCTCCATCCAGCTAGATCAAGCAAGTGATGTACGAACTATATAAATAGTATGCTATGGTATTTATAGTGATAAACGTACACACTGAGCTCTGGGTATATATAGTACTGTTGTGTGATGGAATACTGATGAGAAAGGTGTGTGTGAATCCCTACAACACACACTTACGTGGACACCACAATTATACGCACACACATACCTTCATACACACAACTTAGACTCCGCCTCCTATCCGCAGTAATAAAGCGTCTGTCTACAAAAGACACACACACACTTACACCCCAATTAGAAGCGCACACATACCTACACACACACAACTGTGGTTCTGGTGCTATTCGCAATAATAAAGCAATCGACTATTCAAGTTCTACTAATACAAATTTCCTCTGGTGGGAAAGTGTATAGTGTAAATCCCCTCACACCTATAACCCCATATCTGAAGCAATTTAACTTGTTTTAACTACTACCCTTTCATTAAACGCCTCCAACCCCCACCCCAGGAGCTTCCTACCCAGCCGTAGATCCTTCATCGTATTTTTACAGAATAGAAAATTTGAGCACCTCGTAGGTGGTAAACACGGGTACATCATTTGTAGCGCATATCGATTCACTATGACGGCGGCAGCTTCGGTTGATAGAGGTAAAAGGGGCACTATAGACTCATTTTTGAATTTCGCTTCATTAGGTCCATCATCTATGTTAGGGCTCCCGCCAATGGGATGCCGTTGTGGCCCCATAAGCCACACCACTTGACCTTTGGTCACGTGATACTTTGGCACATCTGACCTTTCCGATGACGTCATTAACTACGTCCCAGTAACCATTGGCCTGCTTCTGGACATTCCACTTAGGCCCTATGCCTTTGGGCGTGTGCCTTTCAAAGCAAATGTTGATAATGCAAAGCGGAGGAGGAGTGGGGAGGAGGTGGAGGCAGTGGTGGGTAAGTCCATAAGATGACAAGCGTAATTACAAAGTATCAATTATTTCAAACATACTCATTCACGTACTTGGAGTTTTTTTCGAAATGTTGCCAGTAGCGTGTACAGTCTATAGTCGTGACTACCCACTCCAGGATAATTTGAAAAGGCACACGAGAACAGTACATAGGAGTTGTCATCCATATCAACGGTGTGGAGGATACTCTCAAACGTTGCCAATATAATCAATCTCAGTCTCTGCTCTGCCACCTCGGGAGAACCAGCAAAACCAGAATTCTACTTTGAACATTTACTCTGGTAGCATCTGGACCAACAATGAGCAGTAGGACAACATGGGTCAAGCAACTTCTTCAAAACAGAATTATTCTCATCCATCCTTCTCCAACCGGAATAATATAGATATACAAAAGATGGCAGCCTAAATACGATGAATTGAAATTAACCATGCATAAGCCCCAAAATAGGTCATGGACCTAATGGCGCGAAATTCAAAAATGAGTGACCTTCTTACTACTGTTGATAAACCCTGAAGCGCAATGAGAAGCTGCGGTATTAAGTAACATTATTTTTATCCACATGAGTCTTAAGATAGACATATATAATTCCCTGGGAATGGCGGACAATCGAAAACGCAAAACACGTATTCTCTGACCTGAGATTGAAGCTGTGCCATACTGTATTCAAGAGACACACTTTACTTATGATGCCAAGCCTAATGTAAGGAATGAGTGGCGCGGTCGGTGTATCGTTAATTCATACTACTTTTCCGAGAAAGGGTTATCCTTTTTATTTAGTAATAACATCGAATATATACATCATGATTCAAAAAATCTTGGTGACGGCCAGTGTGTAGTATTTGATATTACCATCGAAGGTTTTACGACTGACACTGGTTGGTATCTATGGCCCAAATTTAGATTGCCCTAACGTCTTTAAAGGCATTTGGGAGCAGGTAGCCACTAGCCAGCTTTGGGCATTACTACTTCTGTGTGGTGACTGGAATTTAACACTCAATCATAAACTTGACACAAACAATTATGTCCGCGAATATAATTTAAATGTGAAACAAACCGTGATATTAACCATATCCAAAAAATGGCTTCTTTGGCGCCTGGTGAAATCACTATGGAGAAAAGGAAACGCCTACATGTTGGCCCCGTAACAAAAAATATAGTACTCGCACCTCTACTTCTTTGTCATCTCGATTAACTTAAGTCACTTTATACACCAAATTGAAGTACATGGGAAATGACGGATCACTGTTTGGTTCAACTGGACCTCAAATTCACAAACAAATGTCAGGGGTTACTGATACTGTTACAAAGAACTCTTGAAAGATAAAGTGTATATTCAAGGTTTGAAGGGCAAAATTGAAGAAATGATTACCCAATACACTGATCCAAATTAACAAACATCATTAACTGACACCAGTAACACACTATAGATCCACAATTATTTTTGGTGGTTCTGCTCATAGAATTAAGGGGTTTCACAATTTCACACACATCACATATCAAAAAGAGACAAAACGACGAGAAAAAAATGGAAAATTAACTTGGAGCAATTGTATTATGCTCAGGACACAGGCTGAGGCAACGAAATTGATGAAATCTATAGGACACTTAGTATAAATAAAGAAAATCAGAGGAATGAAACACTATAAATCATCGGGGATTGACGGGTTTACGGTTGAATTTATTTAACGTTGCTGGTCCGATGTAAAACTACCTGTTTTAAATACAATTTATTATGCATGCAATAAGGGGAAAAGGTCAATTACGCAACGACAAGGCATTGTCAAATGCATTCTTAAAACAGATAAAAATAAAACTTTACTAACCAATCAACATGCTCACATTTCTGAGCACAACAAACAAAATGACTACAACTGCATTAGCAAATCGTATAATAACCCTCATCCCTATACTTGGTAGAAGCGATCACACTGAATTCATCAAAGGTAGGTGCATTGCAGAAAATATGCGCTTAAGGAAAGAAATGATTGATTATACAGAATCATTTGATTTTGAAAAAGGTCTTTGATACGATAGAATGGAATTTTATATCGAAAACCTGATTTTGCTTTAATTTTGGAAATTCGTTCGAGATATTGATCGGCCGGAGATCCTTAATCGCCGTACTTGTTTTTCTTGGGCGCAGAAATACTGACTCATCGTATTAAACAAAACATCGACATAACAGGCCTCAAGATAGCAGCCGAGGACTTTAAACTCCCAGAAAATACAGACGACACATGTTTATTACTGGACGGCTCGACAGCATCAATTGCAGCGGATATGATAGCCTTAGATAACTGTTCAATAATATCTGGTCTCAAAATTAACCATAAAAAAACTAAATCAGTTTGGATAGGTGCAATTAGAGGCAGAGCCGAAGTCCCCTTTGGGTACCCCGATACAGAAGTCGTCTCTTAGTTCACACTTATTGAGTTTACTATGGCAGACAGTTGATCCTGTTGAGTAAAACCACAACGAGAAACTAATCACAATAACACAAAGTATTAACTCATGGAGCAAAAGACGAATAACACAACTGGGAAAGAATACTATAGTGAATACTTTTCAAGTTCCGTAAATAATCCACTTACTGTTACCCATTACACACCCCACCCCAGCAATTATAATATAAGTAACCCTTTACCTAACATGAGAAACAGATGACACTTGCAAAAATAATTCTCAAAAACATAGGTTATGACCCATCATTGGAACGAGCTCGTCGATGGGTCATAACCTATGTTTTTGAGACAAAAAATGAAGAAAATAATGAAAATTAATTGGCGATTTTTGAGAATAGCGCTGTCCGTTTTTGCCGTTACTTTGGGTAAAGGGTTAAACAAGCCTTTCTATTATTTTATATGAGGGAGCGCGATCGATAAAATAAATCGGCGGCGTCTTGTGTCGAAGTATGCATAGCGTGGGGGGGGGGGGGGGGGCTAAATATAGTAGACATGGAAATACACTTTCACTGCATGAAAGGCCCCTGGGTAAAAATGACCCTCACGGAGGATAACTTTACATCACTTAGATCTCAGTAAAATATGTAAATATTCCCCGAAAATGTCAGCGAACAAAAATATATTGAAAAACTCAAAAAACATACCACGAGCTACTCTTTTTGGCACCAAGTCCCGCATTCGTGGCAACAGTACATAGAAATAACTCAAAGAATACCTGCGGATTTCATCGAATCGCCTTTAGGTTCAAGGAAGGAACCAACTAATACCGATAAACATATCAGCGCGGGAGAGTGAAAGAAAACTGGACTCAGATCCGTACAAGATCTCTTCAACTCAGACGGACGATATCTTTCATATTAAGATTTAAAAAAAAATATGAATGGAATGTTTGGAACTTCATTAGTTTTTTCTAGTATGATAACGGCCATTAAAATCAAATAATAAGTCTAAAAATAACAGAACAAACAACAGCATCTATCAGGCAACCAATAATCCCCACAGGTTTCTAAAATATGCTGTTTGAAAAAGGACACAGATTGCTGAAAACCAACAGAAAAAGTGTAAATCACAGGTAAAATGGGAACAGGAATTTGAAACCGAAATAAACTGGAACGCAATATACAAAAAACCGTTGAACCGTGGCCTGTAGGACCGCAAATTCAAATATTTTCAGTATAAATTAATTAACTCTTTCAACACCAGAAACCGGTTTTCCGGTCCAGGTACACAATACGTAAGATGGCTACTAAGTTAACGTGTGTGGTAGAACAATTAATATTTTCAACGTTGAAAAGATTAATTGCTGTTCCCCCAAATAATGGATAGGACTCTTCCAATCTTTGTCATTTAACTGGCGTGGAAGATGCCGCCAGTGTTCAAATGGTTAACTGAATTTTCGGATTAAATAAATTTGTCTCCAAATTCTTCACAAACCAATCCCTGGCATGCAGTTTTTGTGAAAAAGAAGAGGAAACCATAGGCCATTTATTTATTACTTGTGATGCCACAAAATGATTGGAGGAAAACCGCAACAGTCTCGTGGATACATAGTCAACAGACGCTGCTCTTCCCAAAGGAAATCATGAATCCCATACACAGCTGTGCAGCACTGAACAGACTTGATGCTTCGGGTCACGCACCATGTCATTGGGGAATGGGCGTGCTGCTTAAATATCGTTGCATTATCCTCAGATATGGGGGGGGGGGGGGGGGTATGTTGCGTTTGCTGGTGCAAGGAGTGTGGTTGTGGGTATCTGATTTGTTCTCTTCTCTAGCAATTGCCTCATATCATCGCAATCTCAAATTCCTCAAAATAATTCTCCCACACCACGGCTGAACCGATTTGTTCAGTATTTCCTCAGCATAACCTGACTGGATTTGTTCGGCCTGTGCTTTATCTGAAGAGATTGTCAAATTGGACCATGTATACACCAGAGCTGCCATAAACCAGATTCAATGAGAATTGATTTCTACGACATTACCAGTAACAACCCACATTCTTTCAAAATTCAAAGAATCAATTTCTTCCTGTGCTCAGAATGTCATAACATACCTCAACTGAATAGTGCATTTTCAATACATCTTGATATTATACAACCCGGAAGTAATTGAAGGATTCTTTAATCTTTTGTTCTCTCGAGTTTTCGTTTTTCGTAATGACACCGACCCAAATAAACATCCCATATAGATTATTTTCCAATTGAAATAGAGATATTAGAAATTAAAATGTTGTGCATAACTTTTTAGAACAGAATAAACGCTATTACCCTCTAGCCACATGGGAATGTGTAGAGATCTGCAAACTGGTGGCACATAAATATTACAATAAACACTTGGAAAAAACTTTCTGTCTCTGCAATATCCAATGCCGACATTAAAGCTGCGCAAAGATCTGACGCGGATATCAACGTCTTTGTTGAATATTTGGAAGACCGAAGGCTACCAGAAGGTAACAGGGACGCTAGAAGAATCAAACTGGAGACAAATGATTATCGTTGACAGCTCTCCAACATTGTAACTCTGAACTCTGCACCGCAGCACAAGCAGGGTTGGATTGGTTGAAGACAAGCGCACCATCGACGTGCAGTACGCCATAGTACACGGCACCATCGTACCCCCATGAAGGCAATTGGGGTTAAGCGTCTTCCCCGAGGACACAGCGCGGGAGCGCGACTCAGGCTGTCCGCACGATAACTCGAAAACGAATTGTCCTACCTCGTTGATTTTTGGCATACTGACAAAGAGTCGCAAGTTCTCGCCACGTAATGTTTTGCAGATTCCCGGGTCTTTAGGAGTGCCCGCGAGGGTGTTTTGATAGTGGGTCACGCCCATATCTCAGGCGTGTTATGACCGTGTTATGAGACGAACAAGGCAGCGCGGTGGCTCAGTAGGTAGAGGTGCAGGCTACAAGCCGAGAGGTCCTCGGTTCGAATCCCACCTGCGGCAACGGCGTTGTGTCCATGGGCAAGACACTTCATCTCCATTGCCCGCGTGGGGGCACGATGACGCCGTGTACTAAGGCGTACTGCACGTCGATGGTACGCATGTCTTCAACCAGTCTAACCCTGCCTGTGCTGCAGTGCGGAGTTACGATGTTGGGGAGCTGGCAGCTGATCGTCGTTGCTCGGTGTTTCTCTCTGGGTACACCGTCTTCCTCCACCTGTAAAACTGTCACGGTCATGATTAGCCATTGTGCATAAATATGTGACCTTGAACATCAATAAATAAATAAATAAATAAATAAATGGGACGAACACCAAATGAGTCGACATTCGATGGGGGTTCATAATATGGGACAAGGTCACTGAGATCACCTAGGGGTCACTGAGTGCATTGTTTTCAGAATTGCAGGAAATCACATTTTTGGATCCCCTAATGCATTCCCAAAGTCCATACATATATTTAAACGTAACAACAGTGGTTGTGGCCAAACTTTTTGAAAGTTGATTACGCTCATATCTAAAGCATGGCATGACGAATGGACCTGCGACTAACACCAAATGAGTCGACACTGATGAAGGTTCAAAATATTGTTCTAGGTCACTGTGGTCACCTAGGGGTCATTGAGTGCATTTATCAGAATCGCTGAAAATCACATTTTTGAACCTCCTAATGCATTACCAAAGTCCGAAATGCATTTTTATGTAAAAAAAGTTGGTATGGCAAAAAATTATGAACGTGGGTCATGCTCATATCACAATCATGGTATGACGAATGGATCTGGGACACAACAAATCAGTCGGCACTCATTTGGGGCCAAAATATGGGTCAAGACCACTGAAGTCACCTAAGGGTAATTGAGCGCATTTTTCAGAATAGCTGTAAATCATATTTTGGGGCCCCCTAATGTATTTCCGAAATTCATACATGCATTTCTGCACGAAAAAAATGGGCGTGGTCATTTTTTTTTTTTTGAAAGGGGGTCACACGCTCATATCTCAAGCATGGTACAGACCTTGGATCAACACCAAATGAGTCTACTCGATAGAGGTTTAAAATGTGTATCAAGGTCACTGTGGTCACCTTGGGGTCATTGAGCGAATTTTTCAGAATTGCTGGAAATCACATTTTCGGACCCCATTATGGGTCACGCTCATATCTCAAGCATGGTATGACGAATGGACCTGGGACTGACACCAAATGAGTCGACACTCGACGGAGGTTCAAATAGGGGTCAAGGTCACTCGTCAACCAGGGGGCATTGAATGCACGTTTTCAGAATTGCTAAAAATCACATTTTTGAACCTCAAATGAATTCCCTTGATCAAACCTTTGAACGTTGTGGATATATATGCATGTTTTCTTGGAAAAATTGATCCGCTTCGTAAATGAATATCCTTCTGTGCCCATCTGAGGAGCACCGGCAGTATGCTCCGTTGAGTTGAGCTGAGAATGTCATAGAATGAACAAAGGGTGCGAACTTCTGTGATATGGGGTAATCATGTAAGTAACAGAGCACTGCTGTGGATTCTAGATGTTAACATTGCATTATTATTATTATTATTATTATATCTTTAAATACTGAAAACGAAAACCTATTTCTGATTTCTTTAAAACTATTTTATCCCCGAAAATAAGCCTCCAAAGTATTCCAATTACATTCATGGAAGGGGCGTCGTGGCTCAGAAGGTAGGGGTGACGGCTGCAATCCGATAAGTCCTCGGTTCGAATCCCAGTTGCGACAATCGTGTTGTGTCCTTGGACGTGACACTTCATTCCCATTTAACACGTGGGGACACGGTGGCATTGCACACTAACGCATACTGCACATCGATGGTGTACTTGTCTTCAACCCTGCTTGGGTGGAGTCAGTGTGTAGGGAGACAGACAGTTGCTCGGTTGTTCTCCCAGGATACTCCGGCTCCGTCCACCAGTAAAAATGTCCGACACAAGGTGACAGTAGCTGTCAAACGTGTCGTTAAGCCCAATAAATAAATAACAGTCATAGAAGGCATGCCTCGATGATGTCGTTGTACTATTTATGTCCTCTATGCATTGTTTGTCAACATGATAACCCGAATACAATCAATCCTATCCTAATATTTTTGTTGTACTGATAGACTGTACTGGCAAATGTGTTCACTGAAGCAATAGCCTTTATTTGAAACTTTAGAGAATCTATCATAAACTAAGAGGACAGAAAGAAAGCTGTAACTGTTACATAGAATCGCATTGTATATTTATTATCATGTTACAAAATTAATTCTGAGACCATACTGAATAAAGAACCCTTCACATTTCAAAGCGTTTTCAAAATGCATTTATTCTCAATCATAACTCAGGAGCGACAAGTTTCGGGATGGAGTGGTGTGTGGCTTTCTCGAAATACCTATCACAATTATGAAGTAATGAAATGGAATATTTGAATGGTCTGTATTAACCCTTTTAATACTTCAGTGAGAGTACAAACACTTTTCATATAACTCATGGCTACATACTTTTTACGCCTTCCTTTCTGTAACATTTAATTTCAGGTGTACCTTCCAAAGTAAGGCATTCTTAACCCGTTATCCAACATAACGTCGGAAACCAACCAGCGTTATTCACATAAATTTCCATTCTATTTCCATTATTTTTTCATTCTTGTTTAAAAAAAATGCTTATGACCTCTCATTTGAATGGGTTCGTTTTTAAAGGGTTAAATTGGAGTATTTAAATGAATTATTTTAACCATCTAAATATCTTAAGAGAGGTCCCCCAACTTCTACTTTTGCAATGCAAGAATAACGACAACACTTTCTGTTCTCACAATATTGCTCTAAACGCGCATGGGCATCGCTTGGACCTAGGTATTTTGTCAATGCCAATAAAACTTCAGATAAGCCCTTCGGAGCCTTTAATGCATTTTTACGTCTATATTCCAACATTACTGAACTCTTTTACTCGCAATATATTTCCAGAGATACCATGTACCTTAATATTTTCTACTTAATATGAATATTTGCTATCATCTACAAATATGGCAGATTCGGAGTTGGTCGAGCCAATATTTGTAAAGGGGTTTACGCTCATACTTCAGGCTTGGCATGACCTATAGACATGGGACCCACACCGAATGAGTTGAAACCTGCTGGAGGTTCAATTTGCGGTCCACCTTAATGTGGTCAATGGAGGTTATTAAGTGCATATTTTTCGGAACTATCAGGAATTGCATTTTATAACACCTAATGCAATTCTGAAGATTATCCGTGTATCTCATCATTCAAATAATTGGCAGAGCTAGTAATGTCAATTTTTGATTCCTTGATCGAATAATATAAATGCTGTGCAAATATATGCCTTTTCAGATTTCTTATAAAAATGTTCTGATTCCTGTCAGAATCTTTGTAAACACTGCTAACGAAATTCCATTTCCGATTTGTTTAAAAAATATTTTACTCCCGAAAATAAGCTTCCATAAGTTCTCTTGCTTTAAAGTTTTTTCCTGATACTTTAACCCTTTTCACACAGAATTAAATTTACTGGATACAGTAAATTTCGTTTCTTTAGTTCTATTTCATTTTACATCACACCAATTCGTGCTTCATATCGTCGTTATCGAGTCGAAAGAAAGGAAGACTCCCTCCTCCCCCTTTGATATTAATGATCGAGAGCTTTATACTTATAAAAGCTTAAACTGAAATTAATTAAGGATATTATCGAGGACTCTCATGAAGCTGGGTTCGCCAAGGGAAATCCGAGCTTTAATTGCATCGAAATGAATGAATGCATCGACTACATCAATTCATTTATCATCAAAAGCTTCGCATGTCTAAATCGTCCATAAAGTTGTAAGTTTTTGCTCATCTTCTTTTCATACAAAAAATACGAACGGCTGTTATGAAAATATCGCGACAAGCACGCGTTTGTCTTGCGATATTTGCCACAACACGTTGAATATATCTCGTTCACAAAATGGGAATATCGCCACAATAAGAGGCTTATATGGCTTCATTAACCAAATAATATCGCCAAATGGTTTTACGCTGTACTGTAAAAGACCACCGTGAATCACATTGTCCTCCATGGTGGCTTAAAAAACGTACTATTATTGTGGACCTCGCCTCTACCAAAAATGTACGGTACAATCTCTTTGAAGTTAAACAAAAATATGCTGAAGTAAAGTGCACGTAGAGTGCATATATAAGGATATGTACAGATGGATGTAAAGGTGGTGACAAAGTATCATCAGTTGTTACCAAACAAGAGTTATATTTTCACTGCAGAAGTTAAAGCTTTAATAACTAGAGCTTGAACACATATAAAATGTATCGTAAAGGAAGTTGATCATATTTTCCGACTCTCCTTCCTCTTTGCTTGCTTTACTCAATCCCAGGTTGAAAAACCCTCCGATTTTGAAACTTCGTGAGAAGTTGAATACTCTTGTGTCTGACCAATATGATATCGTGTTTTGCTGTTACATAGACATTTCTGTATCTCCGGTAACGCCAATGTACACAGTACTGTAAAACAGGCTATAAACGAACCTATCACTAATTTCAAGATTCCATTCAGTGATTAAGAGCCACATATCAGTTAATACATCAAATCTGTGTTTTAGACGGAATGTAATGGGGCGACAAATAACAAGCTCCATCCCTTCCGACCAAATATTTGTTATCACTACTCGTCTAATAACCTTTGTAGAACAGATCATGCAGTTTTGACACGATGTCATATTAATCATACAAGACTTGCACATTGCTTTTTGTTTGAGGGTGGTATTCGATCAGAGTGGTTTGACAGTGAAACATATTATCCTACACTGCACTGATTTTGTTCATGTCAGAGCGCAGTATTTCAATGTGTGATCTCTAGAAGTTTTTTTTTATATCATACAGTTGAAACTAGAAGTCCTGTCACGAATAGTGCGCTAATCTTGGCTTAATTGCGCGTTGGAATTGCGCGCAATTGCCATATCGAATGGCATCCAAAGCACGGAAGGTTCTCTTGGTTACTCATAGCAAACACATGCAATGTTTCTGCCAATGGACCTCCGGGTTACCCGGAGCTCCATTGGCTGAAACATTGCTTGTGCACAGGCCATATGTACAGAATTTGATAGCTTTACTTGGGCCATAACGCGTACATTAACGCGCAAATCAACGTGCTATTTGTGCGCATTTCATAACAGGACTTCTAGTTTTAACTGTACGAGCCCGCACAAAATTCTCTCATTTCCGAAAGCAGGCACAGTTTTAGAAAATGTTAAAATTGTTTTATTTTTTTAAGTTATACTCTTCAAGTCTACACATCACCAGTTTGATTTATAAGCATGCACTTTTCTGGTATCACCATTCATTACTGTCCAGACAACTCTTGTCTTTGACATTTCTATTGCAATTATTTCATATTTTTATTCAATCTGTTCACTTCATAATTGGCGTTTGTAATTTCTATCGTTTTCCCTCTACGATATATCCTTAACTGCTTATGTCGCGTTGAACTCCAATAAATAATAATAAATAATTATAATTTGTTAGCTGCAAACTACCCAGTGGACATTATCCCAAAATTAGACGTGGTGATCCTAATACATTACTTTGTGTAGCGCAAGTGGCGAATGACCATCAACTGATCCGTTTTTGTTTCATTAAGATCGAGAAAGACACACAATATGGAAACAATTAATAAAGAAGGGAATCAAAATGAAAGTTGCACAGTTTTCTTAATTTTAACATTCGATCAACATATTTTACGAATATAATGGCCCGGTTATGGATAAGACGATTACATTATTGTTTGTGAGTTATGGAAAATGGAAGTGATATATTCTTGTTTGAAAATGTTGTTTGAAATCGAACTTAAAATACATGTACAGTACGTGGAAGGGGTATTATCATTAAACGACCCGCGGAGTGGAGATTCCACCCACGCAACAATTGCAAATGTGTTGCAAATCATAACAAGCACAAGCAAAGTTTCAGTCAATGGACCTCCGGGTTAAACCCGGAGGTCCATTGGCTGAAACATTGCTTGTGTTTTTAGTCGATATACACAAAATTTGAAATTTATAGTTCGGGTGATAACTCCACTCCGCGGGTGATTTAGTTACAATCCACTCTTCGCGTACTGTAAGCATGTTGTGTTTGGATTGTCTTTCGTACATTAATTTGTGTTAATGTGCCAAATAGAAACTGCTATTTTTTTAAATCCATGCAAGTGGAGTTTCAATGAGTCAAAACAGTACTTACGGATGGCCACAGTATATATTAATATTTAAAATGTATTTATTTATTTATTTGCTAGGATGTAACGACACGTTCAGCAGCCAAGGTCATATCGTGTTGGAAGTTATTGTGGATGGAGAAGCTGATGTACCATGAGAGAACCATGAAACAGCAATGACTTACTGTCCTGCACTCCGACTTTCTGACTCAGCAGGGTTCGCATAATATTTGTTGAATAAGTTGTATGATAAACTCGTCAATAGTTTTTTCCTTCTTGTACTGATGAGATCTTACTGGAAATACCAACTTCACTCAGTGCGCTATCCACACCCGCTTCGAGGAAACCTCCCCCTGAATTTAGTTTTTGCAATGTGTGACAAAGAATCTACAACTGTGCATTTATCCTTAGTTTTAGGTGTGGATGGGAAGGCAGTAGTTTTCTTAATCGGATGGTGCCAAAACTGAATTGGCAACACACGCATGTTTCCAAGTATATTATCATCAGGACATTTTCAAACTAACTATGTACTGTACATATTACATATAGATTATCGACAAAATCCAACAGTATGTTAGGTAGAACTTTTGAATGACTTTTGAGAGTGGAACGAACATTGTCATTACATATCCTGTTCGTGCAATAATAGTGGAGCCAATGACTCTAAAAATAAAAACAATGTTGCTTCGGGACATTCCATTCAAGTTGCAAAGTACAAGGGACATGTTAACCTTTGATACTCCCAGTTTGAGTATAATTTAATAAGATAAAGCATCAATGTAGTTTTGCCAACATAAAAACAAGAGATTTATGTGCTTACCCTTTGCACCGTCATATGCTTGTTTGGCAGAAAAAACATCAAAGGTTGGAGCAGAAGATCGCATAGGTTTTTCTTTTGCCAGGATGCGTTGTCCAGAGGAAATGTCTGCAATTTGACAGAAAATAGTGCATTGTATATATGAAAATATTGCACAGCATATAATTTGTCGCCACAGAAAATACAATATCAACGTCCTCTGAAAAAGTACAAAAAGGGTTTATACAAGTTACATGACTGTTGTATGGAACATGAAGGAACACTCACAACTGAAGACCACATGTGACCCGTAAGGGACGGTATTAAAGAGGTAACACCTTTGGATCGTTGATAAAAATATAATGTACACAATAAAAATATGTCAATAATAAGATGCATTTTTTTATCATCGTGCGCTTATACCCCCCGTCATTAGGATTCATTATTTATCAGCATGCCCTTATGTCCCAGTCTTTTGGATAGCTTATTTGTCCATGTGCCCTTATGTTCCAACCATTACCATTCATCATTTATCACTGTGCCCTTGTGTCCCAGTTATTTGAGTGCATTATTTGTCCACATGCCCTTATGCTATAGAATGCGAACTGAGAATGTCTTTTTCATGCAGTTTAGGAAATATGATTGTGAATATCGCTCATTATTCGATTGCGCCATCCCGCCAGGTTTGGGCTACGCGTGCCTAGACATAATGGTGATAGGATGGCTTGCTGTCCAAGTTTTACTAATAATAATTCAAATGGCCTCGATTGAGATGTTGGAAGGGGGCTCATTCGTGAATGTCCTCGCCGTCAGAGTGTCAAATAACCTCTTCTCAACTAAGTTGTTGATAAGGAGAGCCAGCCAGGATAGCGTCATATAAGAACTATAGGCTGCCCAAGCCAATGGTTTCCAAAAAAAGGACTGAACCATCAAGATGTAAGGTGCAATTAACGAGTTTCCTTAGGTAGTCGATGCTGGACGACCACAGCAAAACACTTGACACCCACAGCCAGAGCCTAAAGTTTCACATTCCGAGTATAAAATCACTGAGATTACATTTTCCATCCTTGGAATGGCCGTACGCTCCCGTTGCCGAAACAACTGTACAACCTGAGTAATAAGTTGTCAGTTTAAATAGTTTGACTTTTTCTGAAAACACATCTCATATGGGCATTCCAGGGGAGCTATGCTGTTCAATGCTAAATATCGGACACTGTGATTGGTGGCAGAAAACCCTTGGTTCTCTAGTCTTTACCATGAATAACACCGCACGATAATCACTCGAGCTCTAGTGATGCGTCTAAGACACTGTGCGACGAAGGTTTTTGCAAATGATCTTAGTGGGGCAGGGCAGAGAGGCGCAGCTAATCGACTGATATGTGTTGGCTGTTGGAATATGTCCGCGATTGAGGCTGACCTTCACTTTTATACTAAAGCTCTAAGGACTACAGAAAATGAATTTTTTTCGTCGATATACTATCTGAAGCCGCCTCTGCGCCTGAAAATTTACAAATTCCTGCTTAAAATTCAATTCCTGTGGAACATCTATACGCCAACTCATCGTCACACCCCAAGGACAAAATGAAATATCTCTCCTCCAAACGAGGTCCATCAAGCTGAATTCCTATTCGTACCTGGTGATCGGAATGTCTCCAAGAGTTCTCTAAAAATAGTCGTTATGCTCGGCAGATGCAAGTCCAACAAGTCTCTGGCCTCAGATGCCTCAGCTGGGATATGTTGTTCCCTATCGAGCATTAACACGAGCAATCGCGGTGCGTCGCTGGGATGGCCAATAGTCCCCAAATCAGACAGGATACCAGTGGGCCTCCAAAAATATTCAGACCCGCGCATGGGTTGACTTTGCTAGGTAGTTTCTAATCGTAGGATCGGCCACATCATACTTTGTTTTGATCATAGGTCACAACTAGCGGGACGCGGTTGCGTTCAGATGCCCATGACAGATATTCGCGTGTATATGAAAGAACAATACTACATCTTTACATTAGGAGTAAATATTTAGAGGAGGGGTGCTTCCTCGCATTTTGTAGAGAGATAATTGGCCAATTCAGTGAATGACTGTCAACGTTGGTCACGTGAGTGATTTTTGATCAATGTGTTGTCGCCTAAGCCTACGTTCAGTTTACTAGTACTCTCATTGCACAACACATTTCTCCCACCAGTACACTGTACACACTGTCCGTCTGCAGATGGGTTCCGACTACCTCAGTAGATATTATGTGACCTTATAAAATACAAATCGTCAGGTTAATATTGAACCCTCCTGTTTATACTGGAATATGTACCACACGGCTTGCAAATGCGTATCGAAAATTGCATCGCATTACACACTGTTGGTATTAGGAAGCAATTTGTTGTCTGTTCGTTGTTAAGTCATGCATTTGTTTCGCCATCGATTTCTCTGTCGAGTCCGGCATTGTTTTGCAAAAATGACTCTTGGCATCTAGTCTTAAACCTGACAAGGCTACTCTATAAAAGGTCTCTCTGCCGCTATCTCTGATTAGATGAGGTAATGACTATTCTTTAAAATGTATTCTTGTCACTTTTCTGAATAATTAAGGCAAGGTGGGTGGGTGCATGATATTGCAACTAAATCCCCATCCGCCACGTTCATTATGTTGACTCCATCTCGTATATAAGGTTCACCAGACCCGGAATAGCTATGTGTTGTCCTGACTGCAGAAGGCGTATTTCCAGTACTTTCTCTAGCATGGTCATAATTCCATTACCTTTAGTCAATGTGAGTGAAATGGGTTGTATGTGTGGTGTTTGTGGTGTAGACTTGTTCATACGGTCCCTTTAGAGTAACAAAGCACTATCGGCTATGCTTTAGAGGCATGGTTGCACTGACTGGAGGTCAATACCATCAAAGAAAGAATATTACGCTAGCGTATTCCTATTTCGCCATTGGAAGGATTAAAGGGGATGACACGGTATATTTGTAATCCCCGTATATTTAGAGGCTATTAATTGGTTAGTTTGATAATTCCAGGACCTTTGCAGTCAATGTGAGTTAAATGGATTGTATGTGTGGTGTTCGTAGTGTAAAATTGTTCATATTGTCCCTTGGGAGTAACAAATCACTATATACTGTGCTTCAGAGGCATGTTGCACTGACGGGAGGTCAGGACCATCAAAGAAAAAATGTTACGCTAGCGTATTCCTATTTCGCCATTGGAAGGATTAAAGGGAACGACACAGTATATTTGTAATCCCCGTATATTTAGAGGCCATTAATTGTTTAGTTTGATATTTGTCGAGATATCAGCCCGAGGTAGCCTGAAACCCAAAGTCAAAGACTGATGTGATGTCACCGGCGGGCTGATATCTCGGGCGATATGAAGCTAGCCAAGTAACTACCTCTGCATTTACTAAATCAAAACAAATGAGGGCAAACATTTATGTTACAGTGTGTTATTATTTCTCATTCTTTTCCCCAAATCCTATGTTTCCTACTCCTAGGTCAGCTATGCGAACGTCTAGGCTTTCCCACCGGGGAAGCCGCAAAGTATGAATAGCTAAACAACCTTTTCTCCAACTTCCAGGAATCTCCGCTTACGACTGTGAATTTTAGTTTGCGCTGACTTTTACCTACAACTATCTGCTTCTGCGTTATCAACAGGTTTTTCTTCTATCCAATCACCACCCATTGCCATAATAAGTTCATCGTTATTCGAAAACTCCACTTCAAACCACGAACTTTTATAACACTCGTGTTCCAGATTGCGTTCTGCGACTTACGTATCCGATGCAAACATTTCGTTGTGCCTAGCAACAACCCATCAAGGGGAACAACTCCGCTTGGGACTCTGAAATTGATTCCCTGTTTCGATGCATTTTCCGCACACTGTTCTTCTCACATCCAATTCTCACCCATTTCTATAATTAACCCATCGTTATTCAAAACTATAACACCAGTTTTCCAGATGCGTTCTTCCGCAAACCGATTCGATGTTAACATTTTGTTGCGCCCTTCAACAGCGCACCAAGGGGAACAACACTGACTTGATTCACATCGGCCGAGATCAGGGTCACATCCGCCGATTTGTCAAGTCCTATCAGACGAGTCTGGTGAGTGCCAATTCTGGGAATGAAAACGTTAATTATCACTCTAACCCCTTACATAACGAATCGCCCGCATCCGCCCGCGTAATATGCAAATTGAGTAGTTGAAAAAAATTTTTAAAAATGATATTTAAAATAATAAATTTTGATATCGAATGCGTTGGGTAAAAGGTTAACCCTTTACCTAACATGAAAAGCAGACGACACTTGCAAAAAAATTCTTGAATAACTAATTTTTTTCATTTTTTGTCTCAAAAACATAGGTTATGACCCCTCGTTGGAACGAGCTCGACGAGCTCGTTCCAACGAGGGGTCATAACCTATGTTTTTGAGACAAAAAATGAAAATATTTTGAAAATTAATTGGCGATTTTTGAGAATAGCGCTGGCCGGTTTTGGCCGTTACGTTGGGTAAAGGGTTAATCAACAATTTAATAATAAAATATCTCTGTAACTGGGATCAAGACGAGTAAAGTATATTTTGAACCAGTTGAAGTCCGTGTATACTGGATACCTTATTTTCCCATGAGATTAGAGCAGAATTTCGCAGTGGACGGGATAATGAATGGTCGGGACAACAGTGCCCCACTGCGGTAACCCACACTTTTTAGAATGCTATATTTTCTCTTGTGGCATTACTTAATGGAAGCCAGATTATCGATTGGCTCCGTTCGATTATTCGGTAGACACACAAATGTTACGACGGGCATTTAATGGTCGCTAAACGAGTCAATTCTACTTTGCCAATGTACTTTGTAAAAAAATATAATTGTGTTATTTCCGTTCCACCGTGTTCGCTGCATTCCCAGTTTCTATTACAAAACTATTTCAGGTAAGATGAGATCACTTCAACCGCTATTATATACATATATTATGGCGCGACAGAAACAATTCAAACGGGACAGTGGTGAACAAGTACATCAATCCTAGCAAATTATGCTTTCCAAGTACTTTCGATGTTGTTGCCAGCTCGTATTGGCATGGGACAGATTTGGCGGAGAGTGAGGATATGATGGTAATATTAAGAACAATATTTAAGGAATAGTGCATGGCTTGGAGTTGACTACGTCCATATAGTGCCCAGTGAGGTGGAGTAGTTCCCGCCGCGAAGTGGAGGGAACTACACCACCTCATTGGGCACTATATGGGCGTAGTCAACGACAAGACATGCACTAATCCTTATATTATATCGAATACCCATCAAGAAAAACATCTGTCCAATTTGTTAATCTATTACCAAGGTAGCAGCCCTACCAATCAGCGTTATATAGAAAAAATACCTTTTAGTTTTCAAAAAACATTTTCTTTTTCCAAAACACGGCTGATTGATATGAGGAGAAGACAAATTTTGAATCGGTCGGCAAGGGTAAACAAAACATTTCCCGCAAACGGAACTGTGTATTCTATAATCGCGCAACTCGCGAATGAAAGCTAAACTTTTCGAAATTTGACAACGCAGTTTGATAATTTCCACACATTTGTCACACATATACATTATCGAATGGGTCAGTACGGGGATACAAACCTCCGAAGATTCAAATGAATTCCATTATTTATTCGTTTACTGCCCAAAACATACAATTAAATAGTGAAATAATATGAGCAGCGAAACAAACGAGTGTTCATACCGGACGCGTTCTCGTGAATGTTGTACCCAGGTATGGATCAATCTCTTCGAAACAAGATATGGATCATCTTCTCAAGGAATAAAATGAACGCCTCGGAAAATGTGACTTCAACAATGGAAAAGCGATACATTTTTCCACAATGATATCTTTTCGGGTCGTTTTGTGGATGTTGTGCCTCTGTGAATCGATATTTAAATTTAGCCTGATTAGTTTTATTCGCCCAGTATGAAAAGAAAGCTGATATAGTAGTGTGCTAAAAATAGAAAACGTGTAGTGTCTGGGTATAGTGCCTGGTCAGTTCTGTGGATGCAAACTACACGAAACAGGGGTGCAGCATTCGTCCAATCAGGAGCCTAGAAGGTCATGTGAGATATAATATATAAACATTATGGATATACATGTTCCACGCAAAAACATAGATCAGACCGATAAGTAATGAATAATCACTCTGAGTCTCATAGGGATCAAGAAACCACATACATTTCAAAATGCATCTTTATTCAATTAGCAGATTAAATGAAAATAAAAGTGAACCTTTAACTCTTTACCTCACACGAAAAGCAGACGACTTGAAAAATTAAACATTTTCAGCGTTTGCATCAAAACGAATGCCTATAACCCATCATTGGAACAAGCTCCTTGTGCTCGTTCAAATGCGGGGTGACAAACTATGTTTTGAGACCTGTTGAGACAGGAAATAAATAGATAATGAAAATTGAATGTTTATGTTTGTGAATAGCGCTGGCAGGTTTTGACGGTATGCTGTGCAAAGGGTTAAAAAGAACAAAAACAAAGATCAGCAGAAATGTTAATTGAATGTAGAATAACATTTTTGGGGTTATACATTTATTACAAAAGTATTACTTCTTGAGAAATATGCCTTTCCTTACAGGCATCTTAACAGCAGTAAGTAAATGAGCAATAAGTGCCAATGATAATTGGAGCACTTTCACCCTCTTTCCAACGCACAGGATATCAAAATATTTTAATTACACCCCACATATAAATCGAAAGCTGACACGCCTTCACGAAACGTGCTCATAAATGGAAGGAGATAAAAAGAGTGGGTTCTGAAAATGCAGAAAAATCACGTAAATCCCTAGGGATTTACATCGAGGTTAACCTATCCTACAAATGCCATGTATCCCATTGTTGCACCAAAATAGCCCACGCCAACTTTGCCCTTAATAAAGTAAAGACCATACTCCAGCTTGTTGCGATAAAAACTCTGTATTTCTCTTTAATTCATGCCCATCTAACATATCGAATAAACATATGGGGAAACGCCAGAACCGCAAATAATGTAATGATGTTTCAGAAACGCTCTGTGCGCATTATAAATAACAAATGATTTAACAGGCACACAAAATCCCTTTTTCTAAAATAATATAATACTTAAAGTATACGACCTTTTTAAACAAAACACTTGCTTATTTGTATTTGATTGGTATCTTGAAAACTTGCCCGCTTCATTGAACAATTACTTTGAGCTAACTGATAATCCTTCCCAAGGTCGAGCAGAAGAAGTGGCCCCCTTCATATAAAAAACACACCAAATCATTGGATAATTTACTGACAAATATGTACCCTAAAATCTGAAACGAAGTGTATAGGAATATCAGAAATATAACCGAGAGAAATATGTTAAAAAACAGCTAATGTTAAAATTACATTCTTCATGCCCAGGCAATGTTTACTGTAATAACCCATATTGTCCCGATTGGAACCCCAGAATCTGATGGGGCACATTGTACTCTTCACGCCATAACAAATCAGGCCAACTTATCCACATCTGGTTTTACAGCACTTACCGATTACGAAACTCTGAATGGAAATCCCCCGATATTGCTATTGACGTTGATGTTAATATTGTATTGATGTTGATATTAATATTAATATTAATATCAATATTAGTGTTAATGTCATTGCGCCACCAACGTATCCCAAGCATTGGTTTGGACGCCACGTCAAGTCCACCTGGCTCCGAGAAATCACAGAAATGTAACTCATTTTAATCTTACTAGACGCAATGGACTGTCGGCGTCAGGATGTGAGATGTTTCGCAGCGAGCTATCAGGTGATATCAAGCCACGACTGCTATGTGATGTCAAACTAGACAAGACTTGGAGATGTATTAGATGAAATGTTATCTGGCATTCTGGTTTAAAAAGTTGCACAATGTAATCAAAACATATTTTTTTTAATTATTTTTTCACTTTTTCGAAAAAATTCAACAAAACCAAAGATAGGTCATTAATACGTTTGTGTAGAAAATTTGGAAAAAAATATTATAAGTTATCTCCGCCAACATGTATGGTATATGGAGGTTTATTACCTGGATGCCGGTTTTTAAGCACCGAGCCGCAGGCGAGGTGTTTGAATGAGACATCCAGGTATTAAATCTCCATTACCAGACATGTTGGCGGAGATAACGTTTTTGTCCCGTTTGAAACACAATACAAGCATGGTGGAAATAAATTTGTGAACACATTTCTCAGCTCCACAATCATTTGAACCATATTCGTGATAATAATTTTCTTTTTTATAATCGCAGAAGACAACAAATAGAGTTACATCCGTTCGGTCGTTAAGAAAACGAGTAAACAGTATTTTGTTGATATATCGTCCCGTGAGTTCAAATGTGTTCTATGTGCCTACTGGCACATAGAACACATTGGTACTCAAGGGACGAATTATTTGCTCTTATTTTTTTTTTGTAATTGTGTTGTCGGAAATCTGATGATATTTGTGACTATTTTCGGGTTTTTTGGTTCGAGATTTATAATGAGGCGAGCGGAAGCAAAAAGCTTTCATTGAATCCATGTACCCCCGATGTTTCGCGTGCGCTTATACCCTGGATGTTGCACGCTCTCATATACCTTGGATGTTGGGGGCACCCTTTGCCATGGTTATTTGTCCAAGGCATTCTGACCAATCAAAGGACAGAATTTATCGGGATATAGGGGCAATTGTTTTTATCTACTTAGTTTGTAAATTACGCGGGAGGAAGCGGCCGATTCGTTAGGTAAATGATTAACACTGTATTTAATGGCAAAGTGCGAACTTGAAAAAAAAAACAATTAGTAAAACAACATGGTGTCATTGAAATGAAAAGAACGGGAATCGAAAACGAAGGTACACTTATTAAAACTAATACACGTGTTCTAACAATTGAGTTACCATGGTCATCCAAATCTCTTAAACACCAAAGAGCATTTGTATATTCCAAATCCAATTCGATGGTTCAAACGTCAAAAATGCGATCATGGGAAAACCTGCTGTATAGCAATACGCTGTAGGCATGGCAACAACATCAATCTCCGCATACCAATCCAAGTCATGTTTAAATTGTCGGGGTAACTCGTGTCATTTTTAAAAAGATTGGGAAAAAAAAGACAAAAACAAGGCAGAAAAATATTAAATGCAAAAGACAAATTATTTTCGTTGAAGTCTGAAATAAAATCGGTAATGCCACCATGTGCTGTAACATTAAAACATAAAAAAAAGATAACTTCAACTTCCAAGAGACACTTGAATGTCAGACCAAATTGATTTCTCTAATAAGGCAATTCCCAATTTGCTTCACCTCTGCAACATAGAATAAATCAATCAAATTGAACCAAGGCCAACACAAACACAATGTAAAAAGGGTAAAACAAGGAAAACCTAAAACAGAACAATGAAAATGAAAGACTCACACACAACTCAACAGACGAAAAAGCTAATCCAGAACAGAGAAGGCAAACCCAAAATCAACCCCAATACCAAAACTTAAACCAAATAGAAAAACAAAAGAACACATCTAAGTCAGAAGCAGGGAAAGAAAAACATGAAATAAAAAGGCAGAGTGGAATATCAGACAGAACTACATGAATGTTTCAAAATTTTGTTTTGGGATTTAGATAATAGTATTGGTGGCGCACCCTCTATCAACTTTGCACGCTTTCGTCCCAGCACAGGTCAATGGATAAGAAATCACCAAGCACAGTTTCTGCCATACAGTTAAAACCAGAAGACCTGTCCTGAAATGCGCGCAAAATAGCACGTCGATTTGCGCGTTAATCTACGCGTTATGATGATGGTAAGGCTATCAACTTCTGCACATACGGCCTGTGCACAAGTAACGTTTCAGCCAATGGACCTCCGGCTAATCCGGAGGTCCATTGGCAGGAACATTGCTTGTGTTTGCTATGGGTAACAAGGAGAACCTGCCATGCTTTGGGTGCCATTCGATATGGCAATTCCTAAGCGCAATTAAGCCTAGATAAGCGCACAGTTCGTGACAGGACGTCTAGTTTTAACTATATATGCATTACTTAAATCACGAACTAGATATGGAAAGGAACTCTAACGAAACAATTAGAGGATATCACTCGGTGAGTTTTATATCGGCCGAGATGTCAGCCTTAGTTAAGTTCATATCGGCCTGAGATTAAAGGATATGAAGTTACCGTGTTGAGGAAAGTCTCGGCCGATATGAAACCAACCAAGTAATAACCTCGTTATTTATTAATCAGAAACAAATAAAAACAAAATAAAATACAAACTTTGTTGTCACTGCCAAACTACGCCCGTATGCGTGTGGAAAAAACTGTCCATTAAACACTTAGCCTTTCTTGGTGAACAAGTACATCAATCTTAGCAAATTATGCTTTCCAAGTACTTTCGATGTTGTTGCCAGCTCGCATTGGCATGGGACATATTTGGCGGAGAGTGAGGATATGATGGTAATATTAAGAACAACATTTAAGGAATAGTGCATGGCTTGGAGTTGACTACGTCCATATAGTGCCCAGTGAGGTGGAGTAGTTCCCGCCGCGAAGTGGAGGGAACTACACCACCTCATTGAGCACTATATGGGCGTAGTCAACGACAAGACATGCACTAATCCTTATATTATATCGAATACCCATCAAGAAAAACATCTGTCCAATTTCTTAATCTATTACCAAGGTAGCAGCCCTATCAACCAGCGTTAATAAATTAATTTAATATCAATATTAGTGTTAATGTCATTGCGCCACCAACGTATCCCAAGCATTGGTTTGGACGCCACGTCAAGTCCACCTGGCTCCGAGAAATCACAGAAATGTAACTCATTTTAATCTTACTAGATGCAATGGACTGTCGGCGTCAGGATGTGAGATGTTTCGCAGCGAGCTATCAGGTGATATCAAGCCACGACTGCTATGTGATGTCACATTTATCCTCCAGTCAAACTAGACAAGACTTGGAAATGTATTAGATGAAATGTTATCTGGCATTCTGGTTTAAAAAGTTGCACAATGTAATCAAAACATATTTTTTTAATTATTTTTTTCACTTTTTCGAAAAATGTCAACAAAACCAAAGATAGGTCATTAATATGTTTGTGTAGAAAATTTGGAAAAAAATATTACAAGTTATCTCCGCCAACATGTATGGTATATGGAGGTTTATTACCTGGATGCCGGTTTTTAAACACCGAGCCGCAGGCGAGGTGTTTGAATGAGACATCCAGGTATTAAATCTCCACTACCAGACATGTTGGCGGAGATAACGTTTTTGTCCCGTTTGAAACACAATACAAGCATGGTGGAAATAAATTTGTGAACACATTTCTCAGCTCCACAATCATTTGAACCATATTCGTGATAATAATTTTCATTTTATAATCGCAGAAGACAACAAATAGAGTTACATCCGTTCGGTCGTTAAGAAAACGAGTAAACAGTATTTTGTTGATATATCGTCCCGTGAGTTCAAATGTGTTCTATGTGCCTACTGGCACATAGAACACATTGGTACTCAAGGGACGAATTATTTGCTCTTATTTTTTTTTTGTAATTGTGTTGTCGGAAATCTGATGATATTTGTGACTATTTTCGGGTTTTTTGGTTCGAGATTTATAATGAGGCGAGCGGAAGCAAAAAGCTTTCATTGAATCCATGTACCCCCGATGTTTCGCGTGCGCTTATACCCTGGATGTTGCACGCTCTCATATACCTTGGATGTTGGGCGCACCCTTTGCCATGGTTATTTGTCCAAGGCATTCTGACCAATCAAAGGACAGAATTTATCGGGATATAGGGGAAATTGTTTTTATCTACTTAGTTAGTAAATTACGCGGGAGGAAGCGGCCGATTCGTTAGGTAAATGATTAACACTGTATTTAATGGCAAAGTGCGAACTTGAAAAAAAAACAATTAGTAAAACAACATGGTGTCATTGAAATGAAAAGAACGGGAATCGAAAACGAAGGTACACTTATTAAAACTAATACACGTGTTCTAACAATTGAGTCACCATGGTCATCCAAATCTCTTAAACACCAAAGAGCATTTGTATATTCCAAATCCAATTCGATGGTTCAAACGTCAAAAATGCGATCATGGGAAAACCTGTTGTATAGCAATACGCTGTAGGCATGGCAACAACATCAATCTCCGCATACCAATCCAAGTCATGTTTAAATTGTCGGGGTAACTCGTGTCATTTTTAAAAAGATTGGGGAAAAAAAGACAAAAACAAGGCAGAAAAATATTAAATGCAAAAGACAAATTATTTTCGTTGAAGTCTGAAATAAAATCGGTAATGCCACCATGTGCTGTAACATTAAAACATAAAAAAAATAACTTCAACTTCCAAGAGACACTTGAATGTCAGACCAAATTGATTTCTCTAATAAGGCAATTCCCAATTTGCTTCACCTCTGCAACGTAGAATAAATCAATCAAATTGAACCAAGGCCAACACAAACACAAGGAAAACCTAAAACAGAACAATGAAAATGAAAGACTCACACACAACTCAACAGACGAAAAAGCTAATCCAGAACAGAGAAGGCAAACCCAAAATCAACCCCAATACCAAAACTTAAACCAAATAGAAAAACAAAAGAACACATCTAAGTCAGAAGCAGGGAAAGAAAAACATGAAATAAAAAGGCAGAGTGGAATATCAGACAGAACTACATGAATGTTTCAAAATTTTGTTTTGGGATTTAGATAATAGGATTGGTGGCGCACCCTCTATCAACTTTGCACGCATTCGTCCCAGCACAGGTCAATGGATAAGAAATCACCAAGCACAATTTCTGCCATACAGTTAAAACTAGAAGCCCTGTCCTGAAATGCGCGCAAAATAGCACGTCGATTTGCGCGTTAATCTACGCGTTATGATGATGGTAAGGCTATCAACTTCTGCACATACGGCCTGTGCACAAGCAAAGTTTCAGCCAATGGACCTCCGGCTAATCCGGAGGTCCATTGGCAGGAACATTGCTTGTGTTTGCTATGGGTAACAAGGAGAACCTGCCATGCTTTGGGTGCCATTCGATATGGCAATTCCTAAGCGCAATTAAGCCTAGATAAGCGCACAGTTCGTGACAGGACGTCTAGTTTTAACTATATATGCATTACTTAAATCACGAACTAGATATGGAAAGGAACTCTAACGAAACAATTAGAGGATATTACTCGGTGAGTTTTATATCGGCCGAGATGTCAGCCTTAGTTAAGTTCATATCGGCCTGAGATTAAAGGATATGAAGTTACCGTGTTGAGGAAAGTCTCGGCCGATATGAAACCAACCAAGTAATAACCTCGTTATTTATTAATCAGAAACAAATAAAAACAAAATAAAATACAAACTTTGTTGCCACTACCAAACTACGTCCGTATGCGTGTGGAATAAACTGTCCATTAAACACTTAGCCTTTCTTTAGCTAACTAACATTTCACCCTCGTCACTTTAACATTGGCATCTCACACATTTTTTTTGTTTATTCAGGAATGGAGAGTGTATCCTGCGTATGACACCAATTCTTACCAATGGACCAACAATTTTGTTATTTATCTGCCTATATCAGTATCCATTAGTTCATCTGCAGTGTTAAGACAAGGTGTAACAAAAGTTGCGGATTTTCAGATGTGGACATCCAAGTATTGTTCAGATAAAATGGCATGTCTGAAAGGACTCCTGTCACTCAAATATGAAAAACTGTGGTTTAAACATTTGTTACTTTTGTACGTCTTATGACGTACGAAAGCAAACAGCGCGTTGAAACTTTGTGGTCATTTGTTTTGTTATTTTTTGATTTTTTGAAATTCCCATTTTCTCCCAAATAGTGACAGCCGTTGAGTCAAATGTCATCGCAGCTTTAAAATACTAATATAATCCTGCTGTCAAGACTTCTTAACTGGTTGAGTTTTAGAAGCCACTATCAGGGCTTTCAAAAAACGAGGATACCAGAGCAAAAGCAAACACTTTCCTTGCTTATGTTTCATATTCAGTCAAACACAAATAATATTTTGTTTATATAAATTTGTTTTATTACATATTATTGGAGAGTGCCCTCAATAAACAAATTTTGAATAACAAATTCAGACAACCAAAAATAACGTAACCCTCAACCAGTTGATCACTAACGTGAAAAATATCTTGTAATTTGTATTTTCCGACGTTTGACGTTACATTTTGAAAAACGTTGAAGAAGCTGAATTCCCAGTGACGTTTGAACGTCAGGATAATTAAAGTCTCAAAGGGTTAACCATTTGAACCTGGTGGTACCTTCCACGCCAGTTCAGTGTCATCAATTGAAAGACTCTATATTCGTTCCTTGGGGGCTGCACGTTGAAAATATTCATCGAGCAACTATCTACTTAATGAAGCCAGGTTATATCACGATCCGGGACAATACAAGCGCTCCTTTGAGTTCAAATGGTTAAAATATTTTGCAAAAAGACTGCATTTGAAAAGAAACGCATCAATGCGTTAGAAATTTAAATTACCACTCTCTTTTGATAATGCCATAAGCGCGATTGAATGAATGAATGAATGAATGAATCTTTATTTAGCAGTATACAACAGAAAGCAGAAAATTATACATGCATCATTATAGAACAAAAATATACATACAGAATTATAGACAAAAATAATCTAATAAACCTGTATACCGCAGGGAGACGGCATAGCCAGATTGGCTGTCTACCTGTCGTCTCCCGGGGATTATATAATGCAACATTGGAATCGGACTGTCAAACGATCGTTCATCTTTACTTTGTCTTGGTCACTGGTGGCAAGTGTAACTCACACAATTTAGTTAAGATACGAGCATTGAGTTAACCCTTTACCCAACATAAAAAGCAGATGACACTTGCAAAAAAAAAAAAAAAAAAAACAAAAAACAAAAAAAAACAAAAAAAAAACGTTTGAATCACTATATTCTTTCATTCCCAAAAACACAGGTCACGAACCCCCACCGGAACGAGCTCGACGAACACGCCCCAATGAGGGGCCATAACCCATGCTCCTGAGACAAAAAACAAAAAAAAAAAGAAAACTGATTGACAATTTTTGAGAATAGCGCTGGCCTGCTCCGGCCGCCACGTTGGGCAAAGGGTCAAGAGACGAGAATTTGTCCAGTCGTATACAATACCAGCAGAAATGTGTCAACAGTAACTACTTCTCCCTCTTTGACAACTCCAAACCCCGACGCCTCTCTGTGGGGTGCTCTCAGAGAGAGACTCCCGCGGACCGACGGCGAGAGTTGGAGTCCTCAACAGGAGTAGACCAGGTACAAAATTCCCCTATTGTTATTTCACTGCCCACGTCTGTCGGCTCTGCACTTGGAAAGCTTTAGATTTGTGTTATCTTGGAAATGCATAAAAATGAAAATGAAAAATGCATACCCACTCGGTTTATTCTGAAAATATTCTACCTATTGTTAAAAACACAGTCAGTACAGTAAGGATTGTTACAGTCGATGTTGTCGGAGTATTGGGACAATAATTTTGTGATTAATTGTTTTTTAAAAATGTTTCTGTTGTTTATATTACGTAAATCAAGGTCTAAATCGTTCCAGAGTTTGGGGTACATGTGTGTTGGAAAATTCTCAGGAGACCTTGTCCTTGTTCTAACAATTTGGAGAGTATCTCTCCTTCTACTAGCTCTACCCGTAGTATTGACTACTGGGTGTAAATAATGTCTAAAGGATACTGGCAGGTTATCGTGATACCAGTCAAAAACGACCAGGCACGCGTGGAGTTTGAAGAGATCATTTACTTTAAGAATATTATTTTCCCGAAAGAGGGGATCAGTGTGTGCATTATATTTATTATTGTTTATTATACGGATGGGGCGTTTCTGAAGAAGCAGTATCTTTTTGGTCGTTCTAGCATTACCCCATACATTTATCCCATACACTAAATGTGTGTGTATCAGGGCATAATAAAGTGTTTTCAGAGCTTCACGGGGAAGTGTGGTCTTCACTCTATTTAGTGCGAAGTTTGCCCGAGCAATCTTTGAAGAGAGTTGAGATAGATGATGTTTGTAACATAAACTATCATCAATATGTATTCCTAGGAATTTAAGAGATTTTTCTGCATTATTTGAACCTACTCTACTTATGATTTGGCCATTTAATAATATATTTTGGTGAATTGTTGTTTTATTTTTGGCGGAAGGGTTGATTAAAATATATTTAGTTTTTGTTGCAGTGAGTGCAAGTTGATTAGCACAACACCATTCAAACACTTTTTCAAGCTCTTTATGAGTTGGACCAATTGATTTGGGTCCTGACCCGAAGAAAGCCCAGTTGTGTCGTCAGCAAAAGATAGGAGATTTAGGCATGTAGCATGATAGATATCATTGACATATATCAGGAACAGTGTTGGGCCGAGTATCGAGCCTTGTGGAACTCCGTGTGATATTTTTGCTCTGTCAGCTGTATGGTCGCCGTATGTGACACACTGTAACCTATCAGATAAATAGCTTTTAAACCAGTCATTACCCAAACCTCTAATACCATATCTATATAGTTTATTTATTAAAATGTCATGGTTTATTGTATCAAATGTTTTTGAAAGATCTAAAAATAATGCAAGTGTGCTGTTTTTGCTTCTTTTATCATTTTCTTCTGATATAGTTTTCAACAATTGCATGACAGGATGCACCGTACTATGATTTTTCCTAAAACCGTACTGATTTGGATGTTGGATACTAAAACGATTTAAGTATTTTAAAAGTCTTACTGACATAAGTTTTTCTAACACTTTTGAGAATGTCGGAAAAATGCTAATGGGTCTGTAATTTGTAAAGTTATGTTGGTCGCCTGCTTTAAATATTGGAATAACTTTTGCGATTTTCATTTTGTCTGGAACAGTGCCACATGAAAACGAACAATTGAAGATGTGTGTTAAAGGGTTAACGATGGGGTCAATGGTTTGCTTAAGTAGATTTGAACTAATATCATCACAATCTTTGGTTCCTTTTGACTTTAGAGATTTTACGATATTCATAATTTCAAGATCACATGTAGGGCTTAAGTAAAAAGTGTTAGTAGAGTTTGCCTCCATGAAGTCGTGAAATGACTTGTTAGTACCAGGTATTTTATCACTTGTTCGTTTACCTATATTCGCAAAGTAAGTATTGAATTCTCTAGTTATTTCTGTCGGGTCACTTATTTCTTTATCATTATGTATAAAAATTTGAGGTAAGTTGGTTGTTCCGTTGAACTTATTAATGGCGTCATTTAGTATTTGCCATGTTTTACGCATGTTAAATTTGTGCTCGTTTAGAATACTTTTAAAATAACTTGCTTTGCATTGCTTTTTCACTTTATTAAATATTTTACAGTAGTTTTTGTAGTTTTTTATATTAAGTTCAGTGGGTTTTTTTAACTTTTTATTATAAAATTTGCTTTTATTATTAGATGAGACAACTAACCCTCTTGTCATCCAAGGTTGCCTCTTTATGAATTTTTGATGCATACAGACGCGTATTCGGGGGAAAGCCGCATCAAATATTCCTAGATATATATGTAAAAAATTGTTATAAGCCGTGTTTGGGTTTGGGTTATCTGAACACATAACAGGGGAAAAATCACATTGTGATAGAAGTAGTTTGAAGTTTGCAATAGTTTCAGCATTTACCTTTCGAGTCCATGAATATGATTCTTTCTTTGTTTTGAGGGGCACAGTTTCTACGTGAAAGGTACCAAAGTGGTCGGAGACGTCAGTTATTATTATCCCCGATACTGCAGTGGATAAACTATTGTTAGTAAATATGTGGTCGATGAGTGTGGCTGAATGTGTAGTTAAGCGGGTGGGTTTAGTAATGACAGGTAAAAATCCCTGGCTGAACATTTGGTTGATATAATTATCTGTTTTGGTGTTGGAGTCATATTTAAGTAGATCAATATTAACATCGCCCATTATATAGGAAGATACATTTTCCTGATTTAATTTGTCAGTTATTTCGTTTAGTTTGTTTAAGAAGATATCAATGTCCGCTTTCGGTGGTGTGTTGGGTCTGTAAATTACCCCAATGATTCTCCGAGATTTATTAACATTAATTTCGATAAAAAGAGTTTCTATGATATGAGGGATGAAGGTCGACAGGTCATGACGAATTTTAATATCAATATTCTCTTTAATAAGGAACCTGACTCCTCCTCTAGCGTCATCACCTTCAGGGCGGTTGCGTTTTATAAGATTATGATAGCCGTCAAGGCAGTATGATATATTAGAGGGGACATTGAAGATTTCTGTTAGGCCAATGATGTCAAACTTATTTTCTGTTCCTTGCAGGTTGAACAGAAGATCATGTAAAGATTCCCAGTGGGCATAAATACTTTGACAGTTAATATGAAAAAGCGAGAAAGATTGGGTTTCATTATTGATAAACGATCGAAACTTTTCTGTCAAATAATACTTACATTCGGGCTTATGACTATGGAATGCAGAATTCTCACCATCGTCGGGAGAGGGGGATGTATTGTTATATTGGGCTATGAAGTCGTATTCCGAGCCAGTCTGGACCTCGTCTAAAGTTATGTTACCCGCCATATCGATTGACAGCACCATTGTCACCAGCTTCAGCATGTGTGCTAAATAGGAGCGTTGAGCTATTTGAAATGTGTTTGACAGCCCGATTCCATGTGCTCATATAGAGTTGGATGGAAGAAAAGGGAATTATGTACAAAGAAGAAGTGAATGAAATAAATGTGACAGAGACAAATAATTTAATTTTTGTGTGTTTCAAAATGAATGAGGATGAGCTCACGAGTTGTGCTGCAAGAAGTGAGTGGATGAGTGGAACAGATTAATCAATAAACAGATTGGTGGAAATATGAATTGAATGAGCCATTATATGTATACGTCACAGAATAAATGAATGAATGCACGAACTGAAAAATACAAAATATCACGTTGGAATATACACTAAACTTGTAGAAGAGGGTATAAGTTGGGCCTGGAGATATGCAGGCAGGTAGGACGAAAGGACGCATGTAATGGACAGACTGACAAATTTAGAGATGGACAGAGGGTCAGGCGGAGGAATGGATAGACACGGACAAACAAGACGGTCGGACATCTGACAAACAGATAAAATGGTCATGACAATGTATCGATTTTCCAGCAGATTGTGCCTCCTTACCTCCCATTGTAATGCACTATATACCTAAAATGACAATATGTAATGTCAAAGTGAGGGTGCTATGAAATATGTCACTTTTTTCACTGCATTGTGGCCCACTTAAATGAATACCTCCTAATTTAATAACCTTATCAAGAGAGTGCAACTTCCAAAAAGAAAAAAAAATTGTAATATGTCGAGAAACTATCTTGACAAATCACGTAATGTATGCACATAGTAATCGAGAAAGGTAAACTGAAGGTAAATAAATTGAAGGAATGGGACCTACAGATATGCAAGTAAGCAGACAAACAAACAAAACAGACAAAATAGCTCAGCAGACAAACAAACAGATAGACAGACATGCATACATAAAGACAATAAAAATAAAAAAATAAAAAAAAAATAAAAAACACAGACAGGGAAGATAGACATTTGGATAATTAACACGCATTTTTCACGAAATATCGCGTTGGTATATACACTATACTTGCCGAAGAGGGCAGAAGTTAGGCCTGGAGATATGGAGACAGGTTGAACGGACGGACGAGTGTAACAGACAGACCGACAAATTTAAAATCTGACAGAAGGTAAGGCAGACGGACAGATAGACACGAACATATAATACTGTCAGGCGGTTGACAAACACACAAAATATTCCTGACAATATATCCATTTTCCTACCGATTACGCCTCATTACCTCGCATTGTAATGCACAATATAAATAGACAATGTGCAGTGTCAAAGTGAATGTAATATGAAATGTGAAATATGTCACTTTCTTCTTTTTTTCACAGCCCAGGAGCCCACTTCAGTGGATATCTTCTAACTGAATCACACCATCAACTGAGTACAACTTCCAAACGCAAGACCAATTACTATACCTTCAGTATAAAATTTATCTGTTAATTTTTTGTCAGTTATAGAGTGGACTCATGTTAATTGAGCAAATTTCACTTAATTGAGCCCACGTAAATTACTAGCTCTTAATTGAAAAACAAGATACAATGTAACAGGTGCTCATTTAATTTCAAGAATACAGGAAAGTGACCAAATTTCTGTTAGCCGAATAAAGCAATTTGTCCACTGTGTCCCGTAACAAATGGTCGGTTTATCTCCAGAAGACAGGAAAGTGACCAACTTCATCTTAATCGAATAATCCGGATAACTGAATAATTTTCTCTTAGTGAAGCCCACTTAAATGATTACCTTTTAATTGAATAACTCCGTCAACTGAAAACAACTTCCAAACACAAAATTGTTTACCAAGCCTTCAGTTGAGAGTATATCTGTTAATTACTTATGAGTTACAGAGTAATAAGTCGAACATTATCGTGACAAACACCGATTTCTCAATGGTTTTGGACTGTTTTTCCTCAGTTTATCCAGGACAGGCATTTAGATCATTATATCCTGTCTGTCAGAGCTTTATGAGCTCTGTGAAACAAAATAAAATATAAAAAAATGCTCTGCTTATCTCCAGAATGCAGGAACGTGATCGGATTCATGTTAATCGAATAATCCTGATAACTGAATAATTTTCACTTATTGAATAGCTTTTAATGGAATAACCCCGTCAACTACATACAACTTCCAACAAAAAAAACTATTTACCATACCATATGTAGAGATGAATCTGTTAATCCCATATCAGTTACAGAATGGACTCATATTAATGGAATTGAAAATATTGTAATATGACGATAAACTATCATGACACACACCAACTGTCCAATGTTTATGGACTATTTTTCCTCAGTTTGTCCAGGACAGGCACTTGATCCATTATGTCCAGCTTGACACAGCTCTATGCGCTTTGTCAAGCAAGATACAATATAACAAATGCTCATTTTATCTCAATAATACAAGAAACTGACCAAATTCCTGTTGATCGAATAAGGCATTTAGTCCACTATATCCCGTAATAAATACTCAGTTTATCTCCAGAATATAGGAAAGTGACCAGATTAATGTTAATCAAGCCCACTTAAATGAATAGCTTTTAATATAATAACTCCGTCAACTGCATACAGTTTCCAAGCACAAAACAATCTACCTTGCATTCAGTGCAAAATTTATCTGTTAATTACTTATCAGTTACAGAGTAAACCCACGATACTGGAATAAAGAATATTGTAATATATCTAGAACCATTCGTTACAAACACCAATTTCCCAGTGTTTATGGACTATTTTTTCCTCGGTTATCCAGTACAGACTTTTAATCCATTATATTCTGTCTAACTCATGTTAATGGAATAAAAATATTGTAATATGTCGAGAAACTATCATGACAAACACCAATTTCTCAATTTTTATGGACTACTATCCAGTGCAGGCATTTAATCCGTTATACCCTGCTTCACAGAGCTCTATGAGCTTAATGAATAGCTTTTAATGGAATAACCCCGTCAACCACATACAACTTTCAAACACAAAACCATGTACCATACCATCAGCAGAAATGTATCAGTTAATTACATATCAGTTACAGAGTAAACTCATGTTAATGAAATTGAAAATATTGTAATATGTTGGGGAACTATCGAGCCAAACACCAATTGCCCAATGTTTACGGACTATTTTCCCCCATTTTATCCAGGACAGGCATTTGAACCATTATATCCTGTCTGTCAGAGCTCAATGAGCTCTGTCATGCAAGATACAATATAACAAATGTTTATTTTACCTCAATAATACAGAAAAGTGACTAAATTCCTGTTGATCCAATAAGGCATTTAGTCCACTATATCTCGTAACAAATGCTCAGTTTACCCCCAGAACACTGGAAAGTGACTCGATTAATGTTAATCGAATAAACCTGATAACTGAATGGTTTTCACTTAAAGGAGCCCACTTATGAACAGCTTTTAATGAAATAACCCCGTCAGCTACATACAATTTCCAAACACAAAACCACTTACCATACCATCAGTAGAAAATTATATGTTAATTACATATCAGATACTGAGTAAACTCATGTAATTTATTATTATTTATTCCACAATTGGGAATCGTTCAAAGCATAGTAGTTTCAACTTCAAATAAAACCACAAAATAGCAAAATCTAATTTGAATAAATATGATGGTGGCGAAAACTCTATCCGACCTTAACAATTAAGCTTTGCCCCTTGAGCCGGTTCCTTCCCACTAGACCAGTTCCCTTTACACCAATTCCCACGAGGTCAATTCCCAAAAAACCAATTCCCCTTAGACCAACTGATGTGTTCTACTTTTAAAATAATTTTATATCAATAATTTGATATATTTATAAATATTTATAAATGTATTTAAAGTTATTGATATTCAAGTCTGAAAATAAACAGCCTGTCATTTGCAGAATGAGGTTCCCAGAGGGTGAATTTGCTGATGCTATCCCATACCATACCGTGGCCCAGTTTATCCTCTGGGTACCTCTTTCTGTTTATGTTTTAGACACTGATTCAGATGGAGGTTCACAAAGGGTAAATTTAGTGATGCCACCCTGCTGTGCAGGGTAGCATCACCAAATTCACCCTACGGGGACCTCATTTTTCAGATGATACACTGCTTATTTTCAGGCTTGTTGGTATTTTATAGATATTGGGCAGATTTTTCATACCAATTGTTATAGTAATCACACACTTTCCAAGGCTGTGATTCTTTTTATTGTTTTGTGGTAAACAGATGTTCAGCTGATTTCCATAACAAAACAAACACAATCCTTTGTGTGGATTGATGTTATAAATCTATATTTTTTTGTAAAATGTTATATGTACTGAGCTGTGCTGAAATGTTATTATTTGTTATAAACCACTATTTTTTGTATATGTTATGCATGTAAATATAGTTTTATCAAATAAAGTGCTTATCAGTAAATAAATGCTTTCTTAATTATCCTTAATCAAACCGTAATGAATAACAGTATGTAATTGGTCTTTTGGGAAATGGTCTAAAGGGAATTGGTCTAAAAGGAATTGGTCTAGTGGGAAGACACCCCTTGAGCCAACACACTCTATATCGCAATTTGCTATTTTAATTATTTTTTTCCAAATTTTTCAAGAGACTCAACATAGCCATGTCAGGTGACCCCTCCCCCCCCCCTCACTCGAAACTGCTGGATGAACTCATGGAGGTGGGGGGGGGGGGGGGGAATGACCCAATTTCGTTGAAATATTTGGAAAATAATTGCATTGCAACTGATTAATTTGTAAATTACGATAGCGAATCAGGTCGAGTGCCTTGCCCAAGGACACAACGCGGGAGTCTGAATCGATCACTCAGACGGCCACCCATCCGAGGACTAGCCGGGCTCGACGTTGCTTAACTTCGGTGATCTGACGGTCGATTCGTAAGGTAAAAGGCTAAACAGATTTGGGGACCATGCGCTTCCTAACTGAACTCTGCGTCTTGTATTAAAGTAGATTTTCAGAGTTAATAATAAAACTACACATAGGAAAACTGAAAACTTACTTCTGTTTGGCTGATTCTTCCATGAACTATTTTCTGAAAAAAAATATTAGATTATAGTATGATGTATTTATCTCAAAAGTAAAGAAATTCGATGAATTTCAGTAGATTATTAGCAATCAAATCTGCTTCCGATGATAATAATGATTTTTTTATTCAAACGTTTGAAATCATTTTAGTTCAAAAACGACAAATTATAACCAGAGCTATTATTGAACGGTGATTATTACCTCCACTCGCGCTTTCCAGAATGCACATCTAAAAGTGGCACGTCAGCATCAGTTGTAAGTTCAAGGGTTATACCTTGGTTAATATTGCCGAAGATTGGAAATTCAGGGCTATGCGCATCTTCACTTGTTGCTAGTCATGTATGATGAGTTTCATTTCAATTCAATTCACAATGTAACAGTAGTTGTAAGAAGACAAGTATGTCCTATACAAATCTATATTAAATGGTTGAGTGATAGAAGCACAGCTTGGTGTAGGGGCCACAACTTAAATGCTTCATTTTCTGCAGATGTGCATCATGTTATCTGTGAAGTGAAAGTGTGCTGTACACACGAAATTGTCATGTTAGCCTGTAAGCACTCTCCTATAAACGACAACAAGGCAAATATATGTGAACAACTGTTGATGGCAAAAATATAATTAATTCAGCACTCTACCAGTTAAACATCCTAAGCTGAAGGATAGGTGAACTGGTTGAAAATACCGCAGATTCAACTTATGGAAATATGTGCCTGTTCCCAAGTTGGTGTCATGCAGGGCGAGATGTACACTGTAATCTCAATAGGACAACCATGATAAATTTGAGTTTATGGGTATATAACTGCTGGATAAAAAAAAACATTTGCGCAAGCGAAAATAACCATTTGTCTCGGTCACAAGTGAGATAATTTTCGGTATCCATTCAAAAACACTAGAACTAGACAAGAATCTGAAAATTCTACTCGTTTCAGCCTTGAATTGATGCACGAAAGTAAACAGCGCATTGAATCATTGAAACGTGGAAGTGATTTGATCGATACTCGGAACAGATATCGTCTTGCAATCTGATTCAGTTGGCGGTTTTCTAGTCCAAACATGGACTGAACAATTGTATTACGCACTTTCAGGCCATGTTTGGTCTAGCGTGTTTCGTGCAGCAATTCAAGGTGAATATGTGTTGAATTATTGCAGGAAATTATCAGTATCCACTCAAAAACACTAGATTCACTTTTCATTATACGTTTTTAGAACACATTGATCATTTCCAGTGATAATTTGACTCGTATTCACCTTGATGTGATGCTTTAAAAGCCGCCATTTTGATTAACCCTTTACCCAACGTAACGGCCAAAACCGGCCAGCGCTATTCTCAAAAATCGCCAATTAATTTTCATTATTTTTTCATTTTTTGTCTCAAAAACATAGGTTATGACCCCTCGTTGGAACGAGCTCGCCGAGCCCGTTCCAACGAGGGGTCATAACCTATGTTTTTGAGACAAAAAATGAAAAAAATTAGTTATTCAAGAATTTCTTTTCCAAGTGTCGTCTGCTTTTCATGTTAGGTAAAGGGTTAAAACCGTGAAAGTGACAATGTCTATATCTTCACAGTGGGGGATACGATTTCTGTCTTTCCGCAATTTCTTCGATAATCTATCGTTTAGCGTATAATAAAAAAATCATCGCAGATCGAATATTTTGGAATGCCAACAAGTCCAGGTGCTAGTTGTAATGTATGAGAAGTTCCATCAAAATCGGTTGATAAATGTTGGAGATTCTTGTATAAAAATGTCCAAGTTGCGGGGGGGGGGGGGGGGGGGCATGGATAAAATTGTTTGAGATTGAAAATTTGAACATGCGTTATATGCTCGCTTGTTGGTGGACATGTTAGATGAGGTTTGTCAAATTAGTTTTGTTTCATTTTCAAATGTCTATTAAATCTTCTATGTTGAATAAGGGATAACAACAGGGATATATCCGTGTGTTTTCTGTTCGGTTCTTTTGGAGAGTTTTATCGGCCCCTAATGTAAAAAGTGTTGGAAATAAATTTTAAATCTAAGCTGAAGAGAAATAATCTTGTAAACAATATTGCAGATCAATAACTTTGGAATATATGAATATCCACTTGTTGGACGTACGATCAGATGCATGTATGGATGGACGAACAAAGCAACGACACGAAATTCCCCACTTCTTCGACGTGTATAAAATTGCATAAAAATGCAACACGACAACAACCAGATAGACAATTCTACTTAAGCACTAGTCCTCGAGCTCGTTCCAACAAGGGATCACATGATATGGTTTTGTTGAATGTTTTTAAAAAATAATATTTTTTTCAAGTGCTGAATTTGCATATTACGCGGGCGAATGCGGCCGATTAAATTAATACGGTTCAAGCAGGTTAGTGTTTAAAACAGTTTGTTTTGGACAGATGTGTTGCAATGTTCACGTTTTTAAATGATAAAATCCACCGGCCCATTGAGGCAACACTTGAAAATACTCACGCTGTCGGGTGCCAATGGTGTCAATTGCACTGTTTACTGCATTACTGCATTTGGCAACAAAAATATACTTTTGGTAGGTCTCAAAGACTTTTTGATTTATTATCTCAGTGCTTCGTATTCGTCAAAATCACTGCCTGGCGGCAAGGGGAAGCATGCCAAGAACTCTATAGATAACAGTCAGGCATAATCATTGTTCTTAGTTTGTTAACAGTTTATCGATTTTATCTGTTTGTTATAAAACATATCTGTGTTTTTTATTTTTTTATCAAGCCTAATCTTTTATAATCTTTCTGGAAGATGATAAATTAATAGCTACTTGTTCATTTGGAGTGAATAAATAGAGAGTAATCGTTTGACTAAACTGGTTACGTGAAATAATTCATGAGAGGCCAGGGACGTTGCACAAATACGAGTACGCGAATACGCACGATTGTTTTACAATATAGTCCCTCGCCTCGAATGAATTATTTCACGTAACCAATCCAGTCAAGCGATTACTCTGTTTATTACGTTTCATTATTAACGATAATCATATTATTTATATTATTTAACTCTTTGCCTAACGTAACGGCCAAAAACGGCCAGCGCTATTCTCAAAAATCGCCAATTAATTTTCACTATTTTTTTTCATTTTTTATCTCTAAAACATAAGCTATGACCCCTCATCGAGGGGTCATAACCTATGTTTTTGAGACAAAAAATGAAAATAATAGTTATTGAAGAATTTTTTTGCAAGTGTCGTCTGCTTTTCATGGTAGGTAAAGGATTAAAAAACAAAAAGCAATGAAGTCCCCATTACACCCACGGTAAAGCGTCTTCATTTGCGCGCACGGATACATGACCCAACTGTTGATTGCATAATTCATTTGTTAAGTTATCGTTTATAAACAAACCGGGAAATCCCAGTAAATCACACTTTGGAAAGAAATAAATTATTTTATAGACAAGGCCACAGAAGTGGCTACATTTTGCAGTAATTCTTGTTATATAGACAAAATATTAATTAACATTTTTGTTAAAACAATCTGAGCAGAAAATAAATACGAAAGTCCTACATATTGATACATAAGTGAACAACGGTGAGATTATAATCTTACCGGGTGGCGTGTAGTAGCAGTATGTCATCCCTACGCATTTTGTGCTGTTTTGACTCTTATTGATAGACAGTTCTGGATACACACCCGAGTGATTCCATTGAGTGTCACCTGATGTAAAATTGAAGACTTCAGTGTACCTGAGCATCCCTTTCTGTGACGGACACGGTCCTTCGCTCTGATAATGAATGAAAATAAATTAACAAGATTATTTTGAAATTACAAATCGAATTATCAGAAGGTGAACGGCTTTTTGAGGATATGGACGTGTCAAATCCGGAGTGTATGTCAGTGCTTGAGGATCAAACAGTTTGTTATCCATTGCAAGAACATTGGATTGTTTAATAAATATGCGAAGAACGGTGAAACTCCAACGTGACGTAAACACTTCAAAAATGTAGAGAAATGAGAAAAGTAACATATGGTTTCTATTTTTTGAGTCCTACAGAATACTAAAGTTTAAAAAAAACCGACGCAGTTTATTTTTTTATCCCATAAATGAACATTAAAGGCCTTGCTTTATTCACCTAGTAGGGTGATAAATTTTCCCCGTAGTTTTAACACTGAAGTAATTTATTCCCCAAGAAGAGACTGACTTGTTGACCTCTGGCCTTACCACTTTTGTCTGGCATAAAATATCTTTCGATTGTTGATTTTTTTAGATCTGTTTGAACGTATTACACAATGTCAGTAGAAAACACCACCACTGCTCATAAAATAAAGTAGTTTTGAAAGTTTAGCTCAAGTTTGTAGGGGAATTATTTTTAGACAGAAGTTTAGACAGAAATGTATTCGATCGACCAGCAAAATTGGCAAAAATAAACAAGGCGCCTTGGACCAATGTGCACCTCACGTCTTGCTGTGTTTCGTAGCGAATTATAGCACGATTTTGCCGCGACTGCCCTGCAGAAGATTTATGGGATCAGCAAAATAAACGTATAGTGTTTTCAAGTAAACATATTATTCTACTCGTAGAATTAAGAATGAGACCGACTCGCCAGAGGATCGTCGGTTTCATTCTTAATCCAACTCGTAGAATAAATTTTTTTACTTGAAAACACTATACGTTTATTCTATATTGAAACCATGCCCTCATGAAGTCACCACAGTGTTTGGGCATAACGGCTGGAAATTTTGTAAGATGGCAACATAATGTTTAGATATAACTGTTTGTAGAGATTATATTCCCTTCATTTTGAAAGGCTGGGGATATTAAAGAAGGTTGAAAATAAAAGGTAACGAGAAGACCGTGAAATCAGCTTCGTTCGCATCGAAGGTCTAAATGAGAAATGAAAGCATAGAGGTGCACAACTTCAAATGCGCAGAAATATGTGTGTGATGTTTCGAAACTATATCCTCATGGGGCTATTGGACTCATTACTTTAAATGATGAATGGTAAAAATAGGTTAACCCTTTACCCAACGCAGACGATATAAAAATTTATTATTTTAAATATCATTTTTTCAAATTTTTCAAAACATTTCAACAAAACCATATCATGTGACCCCTCATTGGAACGAGCTCGTTCCAACAAGGGATCACATGATATGGTTTTGTTGAATTTTTTTAAAAAATAATATTTTTTTCAAGTGCTGAATTTGCATATTACGCGGGCGGATGCGGCCGATTCGTTGGGTAAAGGGTTAAACACCGAAGTGACGTAAAAACGTCAAAATGGCGAAAAAACTCAAAACATTTGTCTTCTAATTTGTTGAGCTCTAAAAATACTAACATGTCATGAGAATCGGACACACCTCAAGTCCTGTTCACGTTGATTCCTCTACGACGCCACTACAATGTTCGGCAAGAAGGGTTGTGAATTTTTCCAGATCTGCAACACATGTTCAGATATGTTTTTTGTAGAGATTTTTTTTTTTGTTTTTGTTTTTTTTTTTTTGTTGTTTATTTTTTGTTGGGGGGGGGGAGGGGGGTCATTTGGAATTCCCGAAGGACAACCAGATACCTCATAATCACATACGGCATCCTATCTCCCAGAGAGCTTGATGGATGACTCCCGGTTTTTCAAAACTAAACTGTTGGAGCTTTCTCCACTCCTCTTTTGTAACCACTCTGGTCATGTACCGGGGCCGCTACACAACCGGCGTTGCTGTTTGGTTTTCTTTTCTCTTCTTCCCTTAAATTTGCCATCGCACAACATTATATTCTGGCTGGCCGCCATGGTGGGACTCAAACCTCTACCATCGCCAAGCTAGAACCGAATGGAGCCCACTCTCAAATAGTCTTAATGGCGTCGAGGGATTGATTATTGGCAATCTATCACTCCAACGTATACTTCCGGGAATTCTAACCGAGTGCATGCAAACTCAGACCCCATTTGAGGCAATAGGAAAGCTAGGCCTGTGTGATCAAAGTGAAATAAAATAAGGTGAACCGGGTCGCAAGGGATTTGTAAATCCCACATCGTCCCTGCGCGCTAAAACCTTTCATTCATATATTCTGGCTCGCCACCATGGTGGGACGCAAACCTCTACCATCGCCGAGATGGAACCGAATAGAGCCCCTCTCTAGTAGTCTTAATGGCGCTGAGGGATTGAGTATTGACAATCTATCACTCCAACGTAAACTGCCGGGAATTCTAACCGCGTGCATACCCCCTCAGACCACATTTAAGGCAATAGGAAAGCTAGGCCTGTGTGATGCAAGTGAAATAAAATAAGGTTAACGGGGTCGCAAGGGATTTGTAATTGCCCATGTATTGGGTCTGAAAACCACTATAACAACATCTGAGCTTTCCTAGTCCTTGTTTCAATTGAACGGTTAATTTACCTTCAGTAGAAAGAAAGGCCAGCCTTCCCAAAAGCTTGTCAGGTTTCTATCCGTGTTGTTGTTGTTGTTGTTCCTACAGCAATAATAAAGTGTTAGTTCTGTTAGAAGTGCTTCATCGTCTCTTATCAAAGAATAATCGGGAAGCCATCCACTTATGCTAGACAGTGGCAACTGATAGCCAGTCAGCGTGACAGAGCCAGAATCAAAACCTGAAAAGTAAGTAAAAATAATAAAACCATCCATTAGATCATCGTTAGTAGTATGTCTCGGGCTTTTGAGGGGCAGGTTGGGGGACCCCGGTGGGGGACCCCGGAAGTGACGTCATAGTCACGTGACCTAGTGCCGCCTTGTTGTGTTGTCATGGTAACCCGCGTAAGCGGCCATGTTGTGACGTCATCTCCATAGTGATACGTGGTGTGAGTGCGCATGCGCAGCGCGTGTTGTTAGGGTGATACGTGTTTCTGTCGTCTATTTTGTATACTGGAGGCCGCCATCTTGGTTTCTATGGTAACACGTGATTGCTATGTTACCCAATTGTTCTGCAATAAGACGGGGTATGTTTTGAGGGTATGTTCGATTGTAGAAGAGTAAATCTAATTACCACAGACAACCCGACAATCCCTCCAAATCACCAAAATCCATCCTAAATCACCGAAATTGACTTTATTTCCCCAATTGATCGGCTTAGCACGTAGTGCTATAGTACCGAGAGGGCGCAAGGGGTGCATTCGACTGAAGTGGAGTAATTTTCTGGTTCGGATTTTCCCAGAATCCTCATTTAATTACCCAAATAAACCCGTCAAGTTGTATTATTTCGAATTCTTTAAGAATCCTGTTTTTTGGATCCCATGACGTTTTTTTCCCTATTAAGAGTAGCACGTAATACCGAGGGGGTGTGTTCGTTTGAAGTGGAGTAATGTTCCCATTTTTTTGGATCCCATGATGTTTTATTTCCCTATTAAGAGTAGCACATAGTGCTATAGGACAAATTTACCCAGAATCCATTATTTAAATTACAAGTAGGACCCATATGTGTGCATGAAGGCCATGAAGCTAAGTTCCACCGTATACTCATAAGAGGATCTACCCAACAGATGTATCGTACGAGGTCTAATTTACTATCCCTCATTGTGATTTTTCTTTGTACTTCGATGGAAAGTTTAAAAAAATAACAACACTAAATATAAATTTAAATTTATTTTATTCAACAACAAAAATACATCTTTTTATGGTATGTACATTGTCAGATATTCATAAACAGTCTTTCTGCAGATTGGACATCTTCTGAGTGGTTTACAGCAGTCTTTGCACAGGCACAAATGGTTACATGGTCGCGGAGCGACATTGGCTTCAGCTAATAAACACACACTACATTTTGTCCTCCGTGAATCTTCTTCTTCTTGAAATGATGTGTCCATCTCTTCTTCTTCTCTGATGGTCATTTCTTCTTCTTTTTCAACGTCCATGAATTCAGGTGGTAAATTATGAATGTAATAACAGTCTGGAGAATATTTTCTGTGTTCTTCTATAACATCATCTTCTGTTTCCCAGAAACGAACAATAATACCACAATGAAAACATTGAGTTCTGTCTCCTGTCCCCAAATAAAAGAATCCAGCTTTTGTCAGTTCTTTCGGGGTTTTCACACTTTCACTTTGTAACATGAATTGAAATGTCTTGAGACGATTTTCCTCCAATGCATACTTGATGTGTTTTGGTGGTCTTTGTTCTGGTGTCTTTCTTATTTTTTCTTCTCCACGTAATAACTGCTCCAGTACTGGTGGCGGAACATCACGAAAATACGTTTCGAATGAAACGCTCATTCTCTCTACAAAGTCTCTTGGATTTCTTGTTTCTTGGTTTCTTGATTGATAATCATTCAGTGCCACCCTGATCAAACATGGAATAGTGAACATTCTTCAATCCTTTTTATCTTCATTCTTCTTTGGTTTTCTTTCTCTTTTTTGGTTTGGGTTCTCCTATTTCAAGACTTCTCTTCTTTGCAATATCCACTGCTTTGGTCACTTGTTCCCAATCTCTGGTGGTAAACTGGAACCCAACGTCGTTCTTGAATAGTTGAATCTGTAAATCGTTGTTAAGTTTGAAGACGGTCACATTAGTAGACATCCTTGTTCTTTGGCTGTCGAAACACAAATGAGCTGAACACCAAGTGCACCAGTTTTTATAGTTGTCCTTCAATGCAGCGACATCTAGTGGCTGGTTTCCTTTATGACGTCATTAACCAACACATCATTATCCATTAGATCAGTGGTAAACATGTTGGATATGGTTTCCATCGGTACAGCGCGACAGCGATGTTTCAAGTAAAATAGACAGTATTGTCCACACACTGGTAATGGTCCTTGAAGGCGTTTTGTATTATACTTCCAATATCTGGAATTCTTCTTCAGGAAATTCTCGAATGGTCTGTGTTGTGGTGGTAATTCATAGGAATCAAAATATTCTGCGTTGTGGTGACTCACAAAGAGAGCCACACAATGTTCTCCTTTTCTGTGGTCTGGATCCGTGTTGGCTATCAAAGCCACTGGTCTGTGATCTGGTAATCTTCTTGGTAATTTGTTTCTTGAAAATACACCCAAACATATTCTCTTCAAACAACTATCTGATCGAAGTGCATTCTCTAACTGCAACGTGTTCATGTTGAGTAACCGAAGATTACTTGTCTATTCTTATCCACTTCTATGATGTTCTGGAATTCTGCATAAACCAGTACGTTGATTGTGGTTGGTAATGGATTTTCGAAATGGACTTCTAGTCTCAAGTTTCCTCTCTTCACCAGATCGAAGTGTTGTCCATGTGATAGATCTGGAGCCAGGTCGAATACGAATAGGGTGTATCCATTTATGTACTCTTCTCGGCTGATGTGGTTTCCTTCGTTCTCATACATTTGTCCAGTTCCTTGGAACAGAGTTGCATAACATCTGGCCACTTCTTGTTGTTCGAATCTAGGTTGTAATGGTTTGGCTGGAATCTGCTGCCCATCCACGTACAATGCCAAGTAATTGATTTTGTAGTTCTTGAAATTATATGGATTCTTTGAAAAGTTTTGAAAGCATCGTTGTCTACACATCCCACTACGATGCGTTTAGGTAGTTGGCCTAAAAATAAGTTTTCTTGTGTAATGCTCAGATTTCCTTTCGGCACTGAAAACACCTTGGTTTCCACACGATCGATAGGATATTTTGCAGTTGCTTTTGTTAGTGCTTTCTCGTGAGCCATTCTCACGAATGATTGGAGTCTCTCTTTGCGTACAAACATGGATACATCTAGAATTTTGATCTTGTATGTAGCGGTATCGGCCATCAATGCGAAAGCATCTTTGGCTCTATTTATTTTAACATGAACATTAACTCCATTCAGCAAGTAACGAGTTTGGAAAAACATGTCCAAATGTAATCTTCCAGTCATGTCCACGATTTTACTTTTCTCTGTAAATTTCTTTCGAAGAAGAAATCCCTTGTTATCATCTGTCAAATCTTCCATGTGTCCGGCCGTATCCTTGTACCATAATGCATTAGTCAGTTGTGACTTCTTGGCAGCTGGTCCATAACTCAACAAAGTTTCTATGAAAGCTCTGTAATGATAAGTGTTGTTGGAAGGAGATACCAGTTTTTCTTTCAAGCTGATATCGATTTGATTAAATAAGGAATGCATCCATAAATTGACTGGGCCCACTTTGGCATCGGGTGCAATTGATGCCCCATTGGAATCTACAACCGTTGCTTTAACATACAAGTATGTCTGTGTCAAATTCAAATAATCATCTCCTAATCCTGCAATGTGGAATTCTATTGGACCACTGTTTCCTATAGTCGCCAAAGGCCTGTGTTCTACCCATTGCCCATGTTCCACACCAGTCTGTGTTGGTGGTATGGAAAACAAGTCGAGTTCGCTGTTGACACACTCACAAGATTTTTCATTAATGAGAGACATCATGCACCGAGATGGTCTTGGGTCTGAACAGTTCTCCTTCTTTTTGTTGATTTGCTAGTTTTGCGTGGTGCGGGCCTTTTTATACTTTTCCTACCGGGTGGTTTTGAACCACCAACCACTTCATTCCAAGCTCCTGCACCAGCCTCATTGACTCTTTTGATTGCTGCCTTTTTTACATTTTTCCCTTCAATGACATCTTCGGCAAAGGCTGCTCCTTTTCTCGATAACTGTTGTCCCACGGTCCTGGCTGTAGTTTTTAATAAAGGTAACACCATATTCTTCAGTCCTCCCAATATACTTCCCAAACCATATCCTCTCTGTATTTGAGCTCCAGAAAAAGCCGGTAGACCATTCCAAGCTTGTTTCGTGTAATATTCTTCGTATAATTTGGACTTACAACAGTAAGTCATGTTTATGTGAAATGAAGAGATCTACGATTTCTGAAATGACGTGTCACTGTCACTTTCCCGAACTCGAATGGTGCTATGGCTCCAGTGTCACCCCTTATATACACCTGGACGGTACTGAATTTTTTCGTTCTACTGGTACATAATACACATTCTCAAATGTTTTAGAGATGATATCCCCATATTTCCCACGCACGGGTACGATACGAAGAAGTGGTATTCTTGTATCTCCTACGACTTGGTCACGAACCAAGTCACAATATACATAGAGTGAATAAAATCCTTGGTTGACATCGGCAACTCTGGAAGAATTGTAAGTTCCTGATTTAAAAACACACTCATTAAATCCCAAAATATTTTGAAGAGTAGGGCTCAATGTGACCACGACTCCATCACGTACCGTGATACGAACTTTACCAGTCACTCTATCCAGTTCAAAAGCTACCTTATCGTGACGAGGCAAGAGTAATTCTTTAACACCATTGACAGCTCGTATCACATCAATGGGATCCGAATAACGACCTTCCTTGAGAGTAAGTCGGTAGTTCTTTTTCGAAGACCAGAACACTGTAACGAAAGCTTCTTCTGCACGAATATTGAATCAAGTATTTAGATACTGAATCTCTGCCAGACCTACTTACCATTCTTCCGTGAGATTCACTGGTTGTGATAACTGAGTGGTGTATGTAGTCAACGTGTTTTCTGGAAACACGTTCATAGAACTATTACTTGGTAGAGTCAAATAAAACATTACTTTTTCTTAATGGTTGGATTTGGTAACAAATATCCTATGCTACTACTCAAGAGAGCAGTCCACAACTTGCTGTCTGTGTTTTCGAGAGTGAGATTAACGACACTGGTAATGATGATGATATACAAAATGGTTGTTTGTGAAAAATAAGTGATCTCGCTCCTTGGAATTATTTTACCAAACAGAGGCCAAGAACCGTTCGATCCTTCTTCCATTTTGAAGAAACTTCAGAGGTTCACTTCCTTTTATAGGTGAGCTGACCCTGTTTGATCCACGAATTGAACGAAGTTGGGTATCCCAACCACTTTACGAACAATTCCCTTTTCTTACCTCGACCACGTTTCTTGAGTACGTGTTCGATTTTGTAAATAGTTTTATGTGAAACTCGCTGAAGCTCTTCAGTGTAGAATGACCCTTTCAATATTTCTCCATTATCATCTTGTAACATGTATGTGACTGGATGTCCCTTCTTGATGGCTACTACTGTGAATAACTCTTCGGTCCAATTGGGCAAATAGCCTTTCTCAAAAGTTTTCTTAACTTTATTGATTCTCACTCTGTCTCCTACTTTGTACTTTGGTGTCTTGTGTTTTATGGGTTGCCCATACAACCTTTGCCAAACCTCTTCTTGATTTTCAAAGTTCACGGCAATGGGGGCCATACCTATACTGCGATGATGAGAATGATTATATGATTTCACCAAGTTTTGAAGTGGAAAATTTATTGTATTGTTCTTGATAAACTATTTCCACATTTTGGTTTTCAAAGTTCTATTGAATATTTCTACTATGGAACATTTTGTTTCCACATTTTGTGTTGTGAAAAAGTCGACTTTGTGATCGTAGAGAAAATTCTGAAATTTTCCGTTTAGAAATTCTTTGTCTTGATCAGTTTGTAATTTTTCTGGTTTACGACCTTGTTTGAAAATTTTACTAAAAGCTTTCACGATGGAATCACCAAGTTTGTTTTGTAATGGTATCACCCAAGCATATTTACTAAACACATCTATACATGTCAACAAAAAAAATATGTATTTGTTGAATTTACTTATGTTTGAAACATCTACCAAGTCAGCTTGCCATTGTGCATCTATACCTCTAACTATTACTTTTCTTCTAGGAAATGTACGACGAACAGGTTTGTGAAGAGTGTATGTGTCTTGAGTCTCTAACCATTTTATAACTTGTTTGGTTTTTTTTTTGACGTTCTACGAAGAGCGTCTACACCACCCAAACTACCAGGCACTTCAGAATCATAGTACAATGCTTCCATGACTGCCTTGTTCAAGTGTCAACTCTATTTATACCTTTTTTTGGGTCCACTTTGGCGTTTGTGTTTTCTTTGGTTGTTTTGGTTCCGGCTTTATCGGTGCCTGTTTCATAAAATCCCAACGTTCTTTATGACCAATTAATTATTGGGGTATGTTACTATCTCTCAAAGCTTCGGCCAACATTTCCCATCCCTTTGGTTGGAAAGATTTTCGTCTTCTAAGTAAATCGTTTAGAAGATCTGTTACATTCGACCCTACCACTGTTTGATCTTTGTAGACTAATTCACCCTTCTCATTCCAAGATATATTTGGGTCACTTCTAATACGATTCAACAACAACTTTCCCTTTCTCTTCATTGTCATAGGTACAGAATCGAGAATGTCTTCGTCTTTATTATCTTTCTCGAATTCGACTTTAATTGGTCGAGGAGCCATTACCTTTTGTTGAAATGTCAAGTATCTTTGTAAAATTTGATTATATTGAGTCATCTTTTCATCATCCGAAAGAAAAGGTGCATCGAGAATATCTCTCATTTCTCTATCCAGTGATGAAACAGCCAGTTCATTCGGTTGTCTTGGAGTCTCTTGTAGACGTTCCAATAACCTTGGTTCTACCAAAGCCATCTTCTTTGCATATTCCATCATCCAAATATACCTTTAACAGCACCCAATAGAACGGGAGATAGCAATGCCCCAAGAATCCCCCTTTCTGCAAGATTTGTCTTCTCTTTTTGTCAGAGGTACATTTGTTTGCCACTGCCCTCACTAGTTGTTTCTGACGAACGAGTTTGGTTCTCTGAGCTTTGGTCAGAGGAACTGCTCCCTTCAGTATATTCGAGGCACAGTCACACAAACAAGTTATCAATTCTTTGTCTGCATGTTTTAGTATGGATTTGACGAGTGCGGGTTTCGATTTAATAAGAACCTTGAGAAGAACGATGTTGCGCTTGAGACGGTCAGACATGCTTCTGACTCGAGTCAGACTTGTTGCTCCCCTTTTATACTTTTCGGAGGTACACATATTGGGTTTCCCCTGGGAAAATTTGACTTCTTAATCTCATGTGTTCAGGAGTATCTTGTTTGAGATCTATTAAAAGGTAACCATATGGTGTCGAAGTGGCATCTTCGAAAACTTCTCAGAAACTTGGAATGACCAGGATACATCTGTGCTGTCAAGTGTGAGATCTGAGAACGATCCCTAGGATTTTTAAACAAGATCATGTAATGACTATTGAGAGCTACAGTCCTATGGACTTTATTTTTATCGAATAAATTTTGAACAATGTAGATCACACTAATGTTACGGTGATGACTACCTTTAGAAAATAATCTAGACACTCGAACATCTGCATCGAGCATCAGATCATCCAATATGACTAAACTATCAGATTTTAATTCTTGAGGGAGACCCTCTACGAATTCTACTTGGGGTAAAGTATTGTATAATGGTTGCCATTCACTATAACACCAAATGATGTGACTTGGGACAGGTGATATAATATTTTGAATGTTTTGAATAACCCGATTTACAAAGGATGATTTACCACTACCCGTGGGACCACACAATAAACAAGTGAATGGATGCTTCCAACGAGGATCCATCTTTGTTGTTCTATGTGGGTACTACTTCCCTTTTATACCTTTTGGGGAGGTGGCCCCCACTGAACGTGGGGACTACTCCCCCTTTTATACCTTTTGGAGGGGTGGTCAATATGAACAGTCATCCAAAAAATATTTAAAATTGGTGGCCCTCTGACTTACTGGCTGGGGACAGTTTAAGTTTGTTTGATATTTGTCAAGAAGATAAACATCAAATAACTTAAGCGTCATTACCACCTTTTTTTTCTTGTTTCTTCATTTTATACTTTTTTTCTTCTTTTTTTATTTTTTTATAAAAAAATCATCTATTTACAACATCTATTTACATCTTCAATTAGAATCCAATTGTAACAGGTTTCTTGATGGTCATAAATTTAATCACCAAATCCATAATACAACGTCTCTGTTCATTTGTGAGAGGTTTCACGAACATATCTTCATATTCTTTCTGTACTGGTGGTGGATTCATTCCAGAAGTATTATGGTGTCACAGTAGATGAACATCATTCTTGTTAACTCTTTCAAGTGCGTCATTAAAACATGTTATAATCTTCTCTTCTTCAGACATCATTAGGCATACATTATGCTGAATCTGACTTGGGTGATCGACTGTACATCCATAGCATTTTTCTTTCATTACAGCGTCAATGTTCTCTTCGACATAATGAGCATATGCCAAGCAAAGTTCATGCTGCAAGCGAACTTGCCTGAGTTCACTATCAATTTCATCAACGATCAATGGTCGTGGTTGGGTTATTCTCACTGTGATCTTCTTCTTCTTCTTCAAAGGTGGTTCTTGATTTGGTTTTTTGAAGTCTTCATGGTTAGTAGGTTTAGTGTCTTCAGTTAAAGTTGTTTGTTGGGTTTTGATGGATGCATCTACTTCTTCTATTTGAGATTTCAAGGCATTCCATTCTTCTAAAGATAGAGCAATACCAGTCTTCGTAGGATAAGGTTTCTGGTCTTTTCCCTCAAAGTATCTTCTGAGATGAATCTTCAGTTCACCCTGGTACTGGGTGACGTTAGCATAAGTCTGCTTGGTGCCAATTCGGAACATCATCTCTGGTCAATGGTTCGATCGTGAATGATGCCAAGTCCATGCTTTGCCTAATCTTATATATCTTTGACGGACGTGATTGAAAACATCACCCCAGTTGAACAAATTTTGATTGAGTTTTTGATTCTTGGTTGGGATTTGTGTTTGTTTCCTATAGGATTATAGGTTAAAGTTGGAAAACTTAGAAAATTAGTATAGAAAGTAATGGGAAAGAAACACAATGAGAATACAGAAATTTGATTGGTTGATTAACTTCGATCTGATTGGTCAGTTTGGCGATCAAACTGCAATCTTGATCCTTAAACTGTAGGATATGGCCCTTTGCATTTTATACTGGCTTGGGACAGGTCAAGCTACAAACCTCTGTCCAATGGAGATAAGTCAAATAGCTCGAGTGCATTCCCACCCCCTACAGTTCGTATCCTCTTTGAGGGAATTTTTTTTTGTTCATCAAAAAAAGAAAAACGAAAACAACATGTCCAACTTAGCAATTTAGTTTTTCTATCATAAAAATTTCTCATTTCTTTTAAATATTCACAACAGAGAATTTCTTAGTAATGATGATGATGATGATTTATTCCTTTGGTTATACAATAGGAGTAGCCTAAAAGACACCAGGAATCAACTTTAAACAAAAAATGAAATGAAACTAAAAAGTAAAGAAGTATCATCTGGTTCCAATAGGTGTAACCTAAAAGATACCATGAATCAACATGTTTTAAAAATGAATGGAACTAAAAAGTTTTGGATGAAACTAAAAAGTTTTGAATGAAACTGAAAAGTAAAGAAGTATCATCTGGTTCCAATAGGTGTAACCTAAAAGATACCATGAATCAACATTTTTTAAAAATAAATGGAACTAAAAAGTTTTGAATGAAACTAAATTTTGAATAAAGACGTACCGTCTGGTTCCAATAGGTGTAACCTAAAAGATACCATGAATCAACATTTTTTAAAAAATAAATGGAACTAAAAAGTTTTGAATGAAAGTAAGTTTTGAATGAAACTAAAGAAGTATCCTCCACTTCCAATAGGGTTAGCCTAAAGTATATCAGGAACATGATGATGATGATGATGATAATGATGAAAAAACTCTCTGTATTAGAATAAATAAAAAAAATTGAAAAATCTTTACACTAGAAAAAATGTATTGCCTTGTAAGACTTGCCATTTAGAATTTTTTTTTTTGAAGACTGCCATATAGGACTTTATGAGGACGCCATAAAGGACTTTGGAGAATGCCATATAGGACTTTTTACTTTGAGAAAAAACTTGCCATATAGGACTTTATGAGGACTGCCATAAAGGACTTTAGAGAATGCCATATAGGACTTTTTACTTTGAGAAAAAACTTGCCATATAGGACTTTATGAGGACTGCCATAAAGGACTTTAGAGAAAAACTGCCATAAAGGACTTTATGAGGACTGCCATAAAGGACTTTAGAGAATGCCATAAAGGACTATAAAAATTTGATGAGCCTAATATGATTGAGTAGAACCATTTCGGTTTTTAGGACTTTTTCGGTCAACTAAATAGAACTTTTTTGTAGGCAAAATCTAGACTTGGTTCAGGTTGTAAAAAAATATGACACTCACTCAATTGTTTCTTCTTTAAATCTCTAGTGGTATGGTACTAACTCCATCTTCTAAAACTCTTCGTTTAGGGTAGAAATATGATAGTCCATCTCTGCTCTGCTGGTAGGTATACATAGTGTTGTCATTCATCACAAATCCTCGGTTGATGCCAGATCCACTTTGTTGAGTCTTCAAAACTTGCAAATATCTGTCTTTCGTCAAATCATTGTGGCGTTTGCTGATTCCCTTACAACTGAATTTATTGGTGGCTCCGAAACAAAAATATGTTTTACTACACAGTCCAACAATGCCGGTTCCTTACCATTCTACCTTAAACAAGCCTGGAGTTCTCCTGTCAGAACGCTTTCTTTCTTGGCAGCATGAGGGTGACAGCCATTCTTTGCCTTCTAATTTGATTTTCACATAATCATCTCTGTGGAAATCACAACACTCTGATGGAAACCACTTGTGATTCTCTTTGTAAAATTCTACTCTCTTCTCTGGTTTCACTAATTCATCTATGGATGGTGACGAAGTACATATATATGCTGAATCTGTGTCCATTTCAGCATATTCGAAATCTTGGCGGTTGATAAAAGTATCGATGACATCATAATAGAACTGAAGCATCCGGAGTTTCGCATACTGGTAAACAAAGAATCGTGGCAGATCCAACTTGATGGTCTTCTTGTTGAGTTCGACTTCATATAATGTTTCAACTAATGGATTCAATGCTCTGAAGGACATGTTATTTATAGGAACCCCAAGCGGGCCGTAGGCCCGCAAAGAGTTCCACATACCCAGTCAGATAAATGTGTTCCAGAACAGAATTCTCTATAGCCGTCAATGTGATTTTTGAAGTGGACAGTAAATTTCAGTGAAAAAACTACGTAACTTCCGCTGTCGAATTGCCCATACAATTGCAATTGGCCTGCCCCCCTCTAGGAATCAAATGTACTCTGTGGCAACTTTATTCGCCTCAAAGCTTTGCGTGATACATTGGCCGACATATCTACACTTCAGGGGTTGCCAGGCCTTCTCACTCGAGAACCGCGACAAATCAGCGGCCGGCCAAAGTGTTATTATTATTACTCGAGTTCTGTCCTTCTGGAGGTTTGTCAATATGCTCAGCTGATGATCTCGTCATTTCAGATCGAACTCTCAGTCCTGATTTCGTTGCAGCTTGTCTGCCAGTGACAACCTCAATCGAAAAAACGTACATATAACCGATAATATAAGTTTATAACGGATAAATGTTGTTATATTGGTGCTATTGTATACAGACATGCATTGACATGTATCTCGTGAAATATCAAGATGAACAGAAACTCAGTTTTTGAATTAACCAAATGTGAAGGTGTTGTAAAGGAAAAGTTTGCTTGAAAAAAGGGTATACGGACGTTTCGTCCCCAAGCCGAGTCGTCCGCTTGTCATAATTTCAAGGAAAATATTGTCTGCACATTTTTTACATTTCGAACAAGACACCCACCCCCTACTAACGTGTGGCATTTCCCCAACATATAAAGTCTCCTGATGTTGTATTTATGTTAAGAGTGTGATGTACATCATCTTTAAGGTTTGAAACACAAATGATGTCGTATATTGGCTGATATAATGATATGTTTTTAAAAAATGCAAAAAATTGCACAAGTTGGAAATGCACATTTTTGGTGCACTCAAGAGACTCACCCACCCCCACATCACGTCTTGCAAATTTTTGGTGCCCCCAGGATCCCCCTCCCCCTGGAATAATTGCAAAATTATAAGATTATGTTACAGAACTTAATATAACAAGTTTTGATGCATTTCTTAATATAATTATAACACGTTTTGATGCGTTTCTTAATATTATTAATTCCTATAATACATTTGCTAATAATTTTGTGATTATTCATTGTAAAGTGCCGGTGCTCTTCCAAGAATAATTGCAAAATTATAAGATTATGTTGCAGAATTTAATAAACCATAAATTTTGATGCGTTTCTTAATATAATTAGGTCCATTGGCTGAAACATTGCTGGTGTTTTTAGTCAATATATACAAAAAAATGAAAGTTATAGTTTGGGTGATAACTCCACTCCGCGGGTGATTTAGTTACAATCCACTTTCCACGTACTGTACTTCTACTAATAATTTTGCAGTCATTCACTGTAAGGTGCCGCTGAAGCTCTTCAATGAAAAATTGCAAAATTATAAGATTATGTTGTGGAACTTAATATAACGTACATATACTTTAAGAACTTTTACTGTAATAATATAATTATTATAGGTAATCCATTGAATAAGCAGTAATTAAAATTTATTTAATGGCTGGATAGTTTATTTTGTTCTGACATTTCTGTTTTCAGAATTTCACATGTATATGAAATTTAATGCAAGGAGGTACATTAAGATATATTACAATGGAGGTACATTAAGATATATTACAATAGGTAATATACAATAAAGTATAAAATAAAATTATTATATAAATAAATAAAAAATGATTCAAAATACAATACATGAATACTTTCCCCCAGCGAACGAGTTTCGGACGTGTTGGGTATAATTGTAGAGGACAACTTGGTTAAAATTGTAGCGGACGATTTGGTTAGCAGACGAAATGGGTGTAATTCGAAAAAGTGATACTGACAGGTTGCTTTCAGTCCCGTTAGAAACCAAAACAAAGTAATAATGTGTTACTTTTTGGTGCATCTGTATTTCTGAACAGTGCTTCGTAGTTTCAAACACTAAAAAATGGAAAATAATAACCCTTTTGGATATTTACCGCCATTGAAAATGGCATGTCATCTTTTTTCGGGAACTGGGGGAATCTTCGGCCTGGGGAGAACTAGGCCCAAGGAAGATTCGTCCAAAAGAAAAGCAGTACACATCTGTTAGGATATTTTAGATACGCTACGATATTCGTTTTAACTCCTGAAAATAATTCTTAAAAAAAATATTAATAGATTGTTCAATATTTATTGAAAAATATTAATACAATGTATATCGTTGAGCAATTATCTCTGCAGTAAATTCACATTCAATGTGTTCTGTAATAATTAAGCCTTTTATTAAGGTCTCTCATCTGTTAGAATGGTATCAAATCACTTCGTCTCCAAGTCGTTTCATCCTCTGGTCAATTCGACCTCAAAGTCATCTCTGCCCTAGTCCCTTCGGTCCCTTGGTCATTTCGGCACCATTTTAAGTGTAGAGATCTACATGTATACAGATCAGTGCATAGTTCATGTTTAGAAATAATGGGTAATTACCTTTATTAAGTAATGTTCAGTTATTTATATTTACACAGTGTACAGAAAAGTTATACACAAAATTAAAAATTATCCATGTGTTCAATTTTACATACATTTAAGATGCTATCTGTATAAGTAAGAGAAATTATTTTACTTTGAAATTTTGCAAAGTATATGCAGTCATTCATTCATATTGTTATGCACAATTCCTAGTCACCTTCCAGTTTGAGGTTCACAGGGTTTCTTTTTCTTTTCTTTTTTCTGAAACAACCACCAAACTGCGATTTTGATACTACCATAAATATGTCCACATTTTCTAAAACACAGAGCAGAATCCTTGTAGTTATGCGCAATTCCTAGTCCCCTTCCAGTTCGCTGTCCACGGGGGTCTGACCCCAGTACCCCACTTCCAAGGCATACACTCAAACCAAATAACATTACTGACCCTCGCTTCCGGCTGTCGTAGATTCATAAGCAAATACAATTATTCAGGTCGCAAGGGATTTCAAATCCCACATAGTCCATGTGCACCTTCGACGTGCTGAAACTTTTCTTTTATTTATTCATCATGAAAGAAAATCTACTAGACATATATCATATGTATACCTGAATATCTAATTGAGAGATATAAATGTTGAAAAAAAATTAAATAGAAAAATGTTAAAATTCAAACAATATTTGAAAATATTTAAAGAGGCCGAAATGACCTGGTATATTGGGGCTGAATTGACCTGCGGCCGTAATGACTGGGACCGAAATGACTTGGGGCCAAAGTGACTGGAATTCATGAGAATTGTATCCAAACTGTCCTCCAACAATTTGACCCAAACTGGATACTAATCTAACCCAAACCATCCTTTGGCAATTTGCCCCGAACTGTTCTCCAGAATAGGGACACATGATTCTTATTGATTTATTTATTGGGGTTTAATGACACTTTGATAGCCAGGGTCACTTCATGTCGGACAGTTTTACAGATGGGAAAAGCCAGAGAGAACCATTGAGCAATTACAAACATCTAACGTACAAACAGCACACAAGCTGGGTTAGCATTGGTTGAAGACAAGTGTACGATTGACATGCAGTATGCCTTGGTACGCAATGGCACTGCGTGGGCAATGGGAATGAAGTGTATTGCCCAAGGAAACAAAGTGGTTGCCGCAGGTGGGATTTGATAGAGGACCCTTTGGCTTGCAGCCTACACCTCTAACTACTGAGCCCTTTAACCTTCAAAACTGTATAGTACCAGCTAAAACATGTTGTAGAATGACCACATGGAAATTTCACAAGTACATAGTTTCATTATTAGTTTGTGATATTTGTTTTTGCTCAGTTTGCTGTACAGTGGAACCCTGTTAATAGAAGAGCCACTTTGCCAATAACATTATTCAATTAGCAGGAGTATTCAATTAACAGGGATTGTGTCACTTTCCTGTATTCCAGAGATAAACTTAGCATTTATTCTATTATATTTTGTTTGACAGAGCTCCATGAGCTCTGTCAAACAAGATATAATAGATTAAATGCCTGTATTGAATGTACTGAGGCCAAATTGGTCTATAACAAAGGAAAGCTGGGAAGAGTCAGGGCAATTTCTCAACATGTTACAAGATTTTTTATTCAATTAACAGGAGATTACTCTATAACCTATATTCAATTACCAGGTCAAATTTGTACTGGAGGCATGGTAAATGGTTTTGTGTTGGGAAATTACATTCTATTAACAGGGATATGCAATTAAGATATATCCAATTAAGTGGGCACCACTGTATAACCACCCCCCCATGCCCCCCCCCCCCACACCCCAATCAAAACCATCATTCAAAGGTCTTGGATTCAGCAAATTTGATTTCTTTATTTATTGGGTTTAACAACAGTTTTTACAGCCAGGGCCACCCAACAGTTTTATTGGGGGAGGAACCCAGCCAGAGCACCCGGAGAGAACCACTGAGCAACAGTGACAAGCAACTGTCAGGCTTCTCAACATTGTTACTCCAAGCAAGCAGGGTTAGCATTGGTTGAAGACAAGTGCATCATCGATGTGCAGTACACCTTATTTCAGTTGCCACAATTGGGATTCGAGCTGAGAACCTCTCAGCTTGTTTTGGGAAGGTTTTTTTTTAGGGTCCTGCGAATATTCAAGATTCGATTCGATATCGATACCATACGTATGCTTCGAGATCGATCCCGAATCAGTCTCAGGATTCGATTTTTTCGAATCTCTCATACTAACTTCAATTTGTTACATTTCCAACAAAAATAGGATAAAACTGTCATTAGAAAATTCATTCATGTAGGCTCAATTCCTATTTATTTGAGTAATTGACAATGTTTAATTGTTAGATAAGGTGTGAATTTGGCCCAGAACATTACCCATAGTTTTGGTTTTTGAAGGCTTAACTTGTTACTATTCACGTTCTTAAGAACGTGAATAGTAACAAGTCAGGCCTTCAAAAACTAAAACTATGGACATAAAACTATGGACAACATGCCTAGCTGTTTCAGCGACGGTGCTACAGAGAATATTTAGTTATTGGTGTTTAAGGTGTTCACTCCGTCGCATAAGGGTCATCACAGTGTTCCGTAACTTCCGTTTGATGCAGTATGAAATAACTTGTCTTTTAAGATTCGATTTGGGATTCAATCCGATGTCGATATCAGAGACATGATTCGATTCGAGATTCAATTCGAAAAGAAATTTGTGATTCGCAGATCCCTATTTTGTTTTTAGTTCCAGCTTCATTAAGGTTTGTCTCATATCCCACTTGTAATTTTGTCATAATTAGTAATCATAAATCCTTAAAATAAAACAATAGAAAAAATGCATAGAATATTTAAAAAAAAAATTCTGTGAGGATTTGACCGCAGAGGTGATGACATGCGACCACGACTGAGACCGAATATTCTCAGAAAAAGTATGAGGGCTGAATCTTTCTGTGACTGAATCTTCATGAACCCCTTTTTTCAAACTAAATTGCCCATTACTTATAAAGCACCATAACTAAGGCAAAAACAATACTATGAAATTTCCAAGTCTGAAATTCTATAAATTGCAAATAAATTTACACAAATTATATAGCAAAATAAAGAATGTGGTGTATAGAACCCCAAAAGTATGTGTGCACCTCACACACTGACACACAGTCGCTATCAGACATCAACGGTTCCTGAAAGTGTGCTATCGGTACCATATTGGTACCATAACTGATAATAATAAAATAATATTTCATAAGAACAACAAACACAGGAATTCAAAATGCAGCCTCAGGGCAGCATGGTGGTGAATGCCAATGCTGTCAGACTGTCCTTGAAAGGGGGAGTCCTTTAAAAATAGTTTTTTGTTTTGTGATACTCTGGATACTCCCCATTTTTAGCTCAGCTTTGACATAGTCATATTTAAGGTTATGTCATAGCCCATTGTCCGTCTGTTTGGGAACAACAATTCAATACGGCTCGGGCTAGAGACTTTATTTATGAACCGATCTTTACGGAACTTCTTGTGTACCTTTGTTATCACCGTGGGACGAGTGTTTTTGGGGGCGGTCCAAAATGCAAGATGGCCTCCAGCAGCCATTTTGTACAGAAATTAGTGCAATCAGTTTTTTGTTCAGAACTTATGTATGAAAGTTCTGATTTGAATAAATTTTTGTATGAATGTTTAGTAACATGGAGTACATCACATATAATAAAGGGTTTTTTCTCATGCTGAAATTATGGAAATTAGATGAACTTTAATTTATTCAGTGCTACTTACTTGTATACCCAGTAAGTGCACATGCCAATACGGCTCGGCTAGGCTGTATTTATGAACTGATCTTCATGAATCTTCTTGAGTACCTTTGTTATCACCTTGGGATGAGAATGAGTGTTTTTGGGTGCAGCCCAAAATTCAAGATGGCTACCAGTGGCCATTTTGTACTGAAATTAGGTACAATCAGTTTTTTGTACAGAACTTCTATACAACTTGGGCTAGAGGCCGTATTTATGTACCGATTTTACAAAATTTCTTGGATACCTTTGTTATCACCATGGGGTTAGAATGAGTGTTTTGGGGGGGGGAGTCCAAAATTATCGATGGTCGCCGGCAGCTATTTTGTACTGAAATTACAGCAATCAGTTTTTTGTACAGAACTTCTGTATGAAAGTTCTGATTTGAATAAATTTGTGTATGATTGTTTAGTAACATGGAATACATCACAAAAATACAGGATTTTTTCTTGTACAGAAATTATGCAAATTAGACGAACTTTGATTTATTCAGTGCTACTTATACACAGTAAGTTCACATGTCAATACGGCTCAGGCTAGGGGCTGTATTTATGAACCGATCTTCACCAAGCTTCTTGGGTACCTTTGTTATCACCTAGGGACGAGAACGAGTGTTTTGGGGTGCGATCCAAAATTCAAGATGGCTGCCAGTGGCCATTTTGTACCAAAATTAGGTACAATTAGTTTTTTGTACACAACTTCCATGCGGCTCAGGCTAGAGGCCGTATTTATGAACCGATCTTTACGAAACGTCTTGGGTACCTTTGTTATCACCGTGGGATGAGAGCGAGTGTTTTTGGGTGCAGTTCGAAATTCAAGATGGCCACTAGCAACCATTTTGTACCAAAATTAGTGCAATCAGTTTTTTGTACAGAACTTCTGCATGAAAGTTCTGATTTGAATAAATTTTTGTATGAATGTTTAGTAACATGGAATACATCACAAAAAATACGGTATAATACAGGTTTTTGTCTCTTGCAGAAATTATGCAAATTAGATGACCTTTGATTTATTCAGTGCTACTTATACACTGTAAGTGCACATGTCAATATGCTAAGGCTGGAGGCTGTATTTATGAACCAATCTTCATGAAACTTCTTGGGTACCTTTGTTATCACCTTGGGATGAGAACAAGTGTTTTTGGGTGCGGTCCGATATTAAAGATGGCTGCCGGCTTTCACACTGTTGCTTACTGAGGTGAAGTCACTTTACCATTACCAAGCTACCTACTAAATACCAAAGGGAAGATTTTTCAGCGCACTCTTATTACTTCAGCACCCACAATTCTCAAATATGGCATTACAATCAATCACATACTAGTACTGCTTAAATCTATTTACATAATCAGAATACACCATCAGGGATGCATTAGCTCAGTAGGTAGAGGTGCAGACTGCAAGCCGAGAGATCCTCGGTTCGAATCTCACCTGCGGCAACAGCTTTGTGTCCTTGGGCAAGACACTTCACCCCCACTACCCATGTGGGGGCAAAGTATGCTGTGTACTAAGGCATACTGCATGTTCTTGGTGCACCTGTCTTCGAACAAGGCTATCCGTGCTTGTGTAGTATGTTGGGGAGCTCACAGTTGCTTGCCATTGCTCAGTGGTTCTCCTGGGGTACTCTAGTTTCCTCCATCCATAAAACTGCCATGGTCACAATAAGCTGTTGTGCAGATAAATGTGACCTTAAACAACAATAAATAAATAAAAAGTACACACCACCTCATACCCGTTTCTCTCCTGTTTTTATTCACCTTGGTATTCCTCGGTTTGCCTCGGTGTTTAGTATGCCTGCCAGAAAAGGAGTGATTTCTTTTTCTAAAAGAGCAAAACTAGAAGTAATTTTTAACAGGTAGTAACGAAATAATTTTCATGAAGCGCACAATTTTATGTTAGTTAATAGCTGATAAAACGCAGGGTGATATTTGCAAATCTTATTTTATTACTGGCAGCAGGTACTGGTAATGAAAATTGTTGTTTGTCATCAATACTTGATCAAGTTTCTGACAAAGCACATTATACTATTCCAATATGTCAGCTACTGGACATAAGCACACAATTTGATGTTGGTTTACCATTATACTGGTGCTTAGCCAGGATATCTAAGTTACATGTAGGGGCAAGAGTAATATCTAGTGGGAGTGTGGCCGGGTAATAAAGAATATGATGCACAGAATCACCTGAGCCACATAGCAGTGAGATAGGGGTGAGGACAAGAGGGTGTGTGACCCTCTCATCAGTGGAGGGGTCGGGTGCACCTCTCCCCCCCCAAAAAAAAAATAAAAATAAAAAAAATTCAAGACAGTAAAACACAATTACCTTGTATCTGTGTCCATTTGTGTCCATAATAAGTTGCAAACAAGCATAAATATCTAGATATTAAAATGTCTTTTGGGATGTTCATTATATGGGTTAATAGGAGAGAGGGGTGGCGGCATGAATGAAATTGGGGACCGAATATTCTCTGAAAAAGTATGAGGGCTGAATCTTCATGAACCCCTTTTTTTCAAACTAAATTGCCCATTACATATAAAGCACCATAACTAAGGCAAAAACAGTACTATGAAATTTACAAGTCTGAAATTCTATAAATTCCAAATAAATTTATACAAATTATATTGCAAAATGAAGGATGTGGTGTATAGAACCCCAAAAGTATGTGTGCACCTCACGCACTGACACACAGTCGCCATCAGACATCAGCGGTTCCTGAAAGTGTGCTCTCGGTACCGTATTTGTACCATAACTGATAATAATAAAATAATATTTCATAAGAACAACAACCACAGGAATTCAAAATGCACCCTCAAGGCAGCATGGTGGTGAATGCCAACGCTGCCCCATTGTCCTTGAAAGGGGGAGTCCTTTACAAATAGGTTTTTGTTTTGTGATACTCTGGATACTCCCCATTTTTAGCTCAACTTTGACAAAGTCAAATTTAAGGTTATGTCATGGCCCATTGTCCGCCTGTTCGAGAACAGCAATTCAATACGGTTCGGGCTAGAGGGTGTATTGGTGAACCGATCTTTACGAAACTTCTTGAGTACCTTTGTTATCACGTGGGGCGAGAACAAGTGTTTTTGGGTGCGGTCCAAAATTCAAGATGGCCTCCAGCAGCCATTTTGTACAGAAATTAGTGCAATCGCCATTTTTGTACAGAACTTCTGTATGAAAGTTCTGATTTGAATAATTTTTTCTATGAATGTTTAGTTACATGGAGTACATCACATATAATACTGTTTTTTTTCTCGTGCTGAAATTATGCAAATTAGATGAACTTTAATTTATTCAGTGCTACTTACATGTATACCCAGTAAGTGCACATGTCAATACGGCTTGGGCTAGGCTGTATTTATGAACTGATCTTCATGAAACTTCTAGGGTACCTTTGTTATCACCTTGGGATGAGAATGAGTGTTTTTGGGTGCAGTCCAAAATTCAAGATGGCTACCAGTGGCCATTTTGTACTGAAATTAGGTACAATCAGTTTTTTGTACAGAACTTCTATACAACTTGGGCTAGAGGCCATATTTATGAATCAATCTTTACGAAATTTCTTGGGTACCTTTGTTATCACCATGGGGTGAGAATGAGTGTTTTTGGGGAGGGGTCGAAAATTCTAGATGGCCGCCGGCAACTATTTTGTACTGAAATTACAGCAATCAGTTTTTTGTACAGAACTTCTGTATGAAAGTTCTGATTTGAATAAATTTGTGTATGATTGTTTAGTAACATGGAATACATTACATAAAATACAGGTTTTTTTATTGTACAGAAATTATGCAAATTAGATGAACTTTGATTTATTCAGTGCTACATATACACTGTAAGTGCACATGTCAATATGCTAAAGCTGGAGGCTGTACATTATTTATGAACCAATCTTCATGAAACTTCTTGGGTACCTTTGTTGTCACCTTGGGATGAGAACGAGTGTTTTTAGGTTCGGCCCGATATTAAAGATGGCTGCCAGCTTTCACACTGTTGCTTACTGAGGTGAAGTCACTTTACCATTACCAAGCTACCTACTAAATACCAAAGGGAAGATTTTTCAGCGCACTCTTATTACTTCAGCACCCATAATTCTCAAATATGGCATTAAAACCAATCACATACTAGCTAGTACTGCTTAAATCTATTTACATAATCAGAATACACCATCAGGGGTGCATTAGTTCAGTAGGTAGAGGTGCAGACTGCAAGCTGAGAAATCCTCGGTTCGATTCCCACCTGCGTCATCAGCTTTGTGTCCTTGGGCAAGACACTTCACCCCCACTACCCATGTGGGGGCAAGGTATGCTGTGTACTAAGGCATACTGCATGTTCTTCGAACAAGGCTAACCGTGCTTGTGTAGTATGCTCAGTGGTTCTCCTGGGGTACTCTAGTTTCCTCCATCCATAAACTGCCATGGTCACAATAAGCTGTTGTGCAGATAAATGTGACTTTAAACACCAATAAATAAATAATAAAAAGAACACACCACCTCATACCCGTTTCTCTCCTGTTTTCATTTTCCTTGGTATCCCTCAGTTTACCTCGGTGTTTAGTGTGCCTGCCAGAAAAGGAGTGATTTCTTTTTCCAAAAGAGCAAAACAAGAAACAGTAATTTTTAACAGGTAGTAACAAAATAATTTTCATGATGCGCACAATTTTATGTTAGCTAATAGCTGAAAAAACCTGGTGCCTGTAATAAACAGTGTAAAAATTTGTGGAATTTTTACACTATTTATTACTGGCACCAGGATAAGATAAGATAAATTGTTGTTTGTCATCAATACTTGATCAAGTTTCTGACAAAGCACATTATACTATTCCAATATGTTAGCTACTGTACATGTACATAAGCACACAATTTGATGTTAGTTTACCATTATACTGGTGCTTAGCCAGGATATCTAAGTTACATGTAGGGGCAAGAGTAATACATGTATCTAGTGGGAGTCATAAAGAATATGATGCACAGAATCACCTGAGCCACATAGCAGTGAGATAGGAGTGAGGACAAGAGGGTGTGTGACCCTCTCATCAGTGGAGGGGGTCTGGTGCACCCCCCCTTCCCCCCAAAAAAAAACAAAAAAAAAAAAACAAACAAAATTTGAAATTAAAGACAGTAAAACACAATTACCTTGACTCTGTGCTGCCTTGGACTGGTCACTTTCCGTGGATGGGCAATATTTCTGCGGATGCAATGATATTAGTTTTCAAACATTGTTTACAGCAATAATCAGCAAAAATTTAATTAATGAACCACAGGATACAATTCAGTGCTTCATTAATTAAAATTTTATTGATAATGATTTTCTATTACCTGGAAAAAACATGCATGGACATCATGCACTGCCCATGCAAGGATTATGACCAGCAACTGTACTGTATGTCTATGTTACTGCTATGAGCAGGGACTAATCTAAATGGGTGGGTGTGTTTACAAATATTAATATTTTTTAACACCTGATAACAAAGTAATATAAGTTTATAAACAACCACACAATTGACTTTTAATTACAATACTCCTAATTCCTATTAAACATATAGGAATGTTTATTAATTTTGTGGAATTTTTACACTGTGTATGGACCGTATTTGGGCCTGTATGTTTGTTAAAATTGCCCTTCCACTACGGAGGACTTTTTGAAATCAGTCTACACTGGATTGTGTGGTATTCCTTTGTGTAAGACAGCGCATTCATTATAATAATATTCATGCATAAGTTCATGTTTTTGGTTTGTTTTAGGCCTGATAATCTACAGAATAGCATGGGTGGCGGTGTATTCGGAGTATTCCATCACTTGAGTGCAAGAAGGCTTTGCAATGCTATATATAGCATAAACCTTGTTGCACTCCAGTGACAAATTTATCAATTTTAATAACGTGGGTAAAATATCGGACACGAACCATTTAATTTTTTTTTTTTCAACTCACTTCGACAAAGTCAAGCAGGGCATATCTAATCACTCTCCGTCCATTGTCCATCCGTCTGTCATCCATCAACACCATGTTTTGGTCAATTCAAGTTAAAGTTTGAGTGAGTAATGGTACCAAAGGGGTATTTCATTTTTGTAATACATGCCCAGCCCCATAGGGACGGGGTGGGGTAAAATGCTCCCAAAATATTTTTAAAATCTTATGAACCAGTGGGTACAGTGACTTGATATTCGTTATGGAACTGCCTTTTGAGATGTAGAATCACGTGTGTTCAAATGTACTTTGTGAAGCATTATTTGGCTTTATAATGGCAGTGGTTAGATTTTTGGTACTACCCAAAATTTCCATTTTCCGAACCGATGGTCCGATTTGAATGAAATTCAGTATGTGGTAATATTGGGTCATAAATACTTGCCTCATGCAAAAAAAACCCCAGCATCCCCATGGGAACCCCAGGAGTGAAAAATAGAAATGTTTTCAAACTCCCATGTTTCCCAAACCACTTGGAACAGAGAACTGTTATGGTATGAAGCATCCTTAGGACCAGCAGAATTGAATGGTAAAAAAATGCCCTCTGTTGTTGTTAGAGAGTTCTGCAGAGGGCATCAGAATAATGTTGGCACAGCATTTTTGCAAACATTTTAGAAAATCTTTTCTCAAGAACCAGTGTTCAGAATCTTTTGATATTTGGTGTACAGCATCCATAGAGGGGTCAGATACAAGTTTGTTAAAATGAAGCCCATTCATTCATATTTGGACTCAATGCAGGAGCCCAAATTTTATGGGGAATTTTCTTTAAAAATCTTCTTCAGAACCATGAGTCAGAATTTTGTTTAGGTTTGGTACCCTCATTGTTATGATGGTCAGATTCAAGATTGTTCAAACCAAGTCCATATGTTAATATTTGGGCTTCCTTTGGTAGTCCAAATTTTAACTTAGGGCTATATGGGGAAGTTTTTTTAAAAATCTTTTTCTCCAGATCCACCAGTCAGAATGGTTTCGTATTTGGTATACAACATCTCTAAGGGGGGAGGGGGGGGGGGAGATTTACATTTTGGGCTTGCTATGGTAGCCCAAATTTGAACTCAGTGCAATACATGTATGAGGAAATTTCTTTAAAATTTTGTTCTTCAGATCCACCAGTCAGAATGCTTTCATATTTGGTATACAGCATCTCTAAGGAGATCAGATTCAACTTTGTTCAAATCGAGTGCCTGGGTTGATATTTGAGCTCCCTATAGGAGCCAGAATTGGCCAAGTAGCTGAAGAATTAGACAATTTTTATTCAGTACCCTCTAGAGGTGAAGAGTAATCTACATAGGTTGTATCAAGGGGCTTGAGAGGGGAGCTCCACATTTTACATCATGATCAACTAAAGAAAAGGCATGATGCTTGGACTGTTTTTGTCACTCCTGAGGGGCTCAAAGATATGCAGTGTATCCTATGGAGATGGATTGCTTAATGTAGATTCATTCTTGGACTCTTATATCGTGTTCTGTTCTCTGTTTTTATCATGTTCTGTTCAAGGTGAGCACTTCAGGCCCTGTGGGGCCTCTTGTTTATTTATTTATTGGGTTTTAACAACACTTTCGAAAGCCAGCAGCTACAAGTTTCTTCTCTCCTTGAACCAAGCGTCTCGCCCAACTGCAGCACTCATGGTCCACTGAGTTTTTAGCTCACCTGACTTTCAGTCAGGGTGAGGTGTACTGATCACTCGCCGTCCGTCGTCCGTGAACTTGGTGCTTGCGTCTTCTCCAAAACTGCTGAACCGATTAATCATTAGGTGAAATTTGAGATGCTTGTTTGTTATGACATTGCATTTTGATTTTGTTTAAATCAAGTTGCCCTGGCCCTCAGTAGGGCCATGCCCAAAAATTTTGCCTAAATCTTAAAAAATCTTCTCGTGAACCAGGAGTAGCAGAGATTTGATATGTGGTGTGCTGCTTCCTTTTGAGGTGTAGACTCAGTTGTGTTCAAGAGAAGTTTGTAGGTCTTTATTTGCCTTCATTATTGGAGGTCAAGTATTTTCGCCCCGCCCAAAATTTCTGTTTTTCAAACCAAGAGGCTGATTTGAACCAAATTTAATTTGTGGGTTTATTTGATCATAAGTAATTAATTTATGCCCCAAAATATTTTCCCATCCCCCCATGGGAACCGCAGGAGCTAAAAATAGAACAAAATTAAAAATGCACATATCTCCAAAACTACATGGCACTGAGAATTCTTATTTGGTGCGAAGCTTCCTTGGGACCAACAGAATGGAATGGTCTAAGCAAATTTCTGTCAGGTCTGTCATGGGGTATTTTTTCGGGACTTTGAAAAAATGCTTAGTCAGCATTCTGTAACACTGTGGGTAATTGAGAAAGCATTTAAGACTCTTCTTCACCCAATTCACTCCTCCAAAACCTTTCAAATTTCACATATACCATCTTTGGAAGATTTTTTTACATGTTTATTGAAATCAGATCCCTGGGTCCATATTTGGGCTCTCTATGGGAGTCCAAATGTTGAAATTAGTGCAGTATGAGGAATATTCTTTAAAAATCTTTTTCTTCAGACCCACCAATCAGAATCTTTTGATATTTGCTATGCACCATCATTAGGCGGGTGAGATTTAAGTTTCTTCAAGCCAAGCCTATATTTTTGCTCACCAGTGTTTCGCAAATTGCGAGGACGGTTATTTCATTCCTGTGATGTTCTTGCAAATGCTTGTTAAGAAGATCCATATTTACCATTCCCCCCAAAATATAAGCATTTTTTCATCAGATAAAATTTAATAAAATTAAATTAATTTTAGAGCTGAAACGATTAAAGGGTTTTCGTGATTGATTAATCGCATGGGTTAACCATGGTTAACTGATTAATCACTTGCCCCAATAGGTAGCTGAATAATTGCTGTACCATTGACCATTTATATAATTAAAACTTTACTCAGCATAATGGACAAAACCGGGCAGCGCCATATACAAACATGTCCATTCAAATTTTATATTTTCAATTTTTGTCTTAAAACATATTTTATGACCCCTCATTGGAACAAGCTCATTGAGCTTGTTCCAATAAGGAGGGGGGGGGGGGTGTGATCATAAGCTATGTTTTTGAGACAAACATTGAAAATCTTTAGTAATTCAAGAATTTCTTGTGCAAGTATCGTCTGCTACCTGCATTTGGTGATGGGTTGAGAATGACCGTTTTTAGCTGATACAGTATAATCATCATGCAAGTGAACAAGTATTTTGGCACATAACTGGCATGCATTTCTCTGTCTCATGCAATTGATGTGAGCCAGTGTAACAATGTTTGCCTGTTTTGGAGCAAGTTTGTTCCATAGTTAACCCATACAGGGTATTTTTTGTTTTTAAAAATTTGATTAGCAGTTTCCATCTTGGTTTCAAAAAGTGATGATAAATAGTGAATTTTAGCTTACCCAATATGAAAGAAAAATGGTTAGCAATTGGACATTTTTGTATAGCATTTTGCGATGTGAATCCAGCCATCAAATACCCTGCCATATAGTACCGTACTTCAAAAGTAACGGTTAACTGATCAATTACTTTTTATGTGTACCCGTACTATGTATGGTACACAGAATGCCGGCATCCGGGGTGACCATCCGTCATTCGTCCATCCTTTGTCCGTCCGTCCGTCTCTCCGTTCATCCGCACTCATAAATGACTACTTAGGGGGGCTAATTTTCGGTATAAACGGGGGTTAGGTGACTACCGCGATTTAGGTGGCCAGTCCCACAAGTAAATCCCAATTTTCTAGGGTGGGGTTTAGAGTTGGGGTGGGGTGGGGTTAGGGTCAGTAAAGGGTAGGGTTAGGGTTTGCCACTACCCCAAAAAATTTTTTCCCAAAAAGTTGTTTTAATAGAATGGACATGCATTTTATGATAATGTACCCTAAAAAAATAGCCATTTTCATTAGTCTAGGGTGGGGTTTAGAATAGAGGGTGGGGTGTGTAGGGTTAGGGTCAGTAAAGGGTAGGGTCAGGGTTTGCTACCACCCCAAAAATTTTTCCCAAAATCACTTGTTTTAGTATAATGGACATGCATTTTATTGTAGTCCCGTAAAAATAGTCACCTAAGTACCCATTTATTAGAATGTCCGTCCGTCTGTCCATCCGGCGTCCGTATCCATTTCTTTGGCATTCGATAACTTGAAAAATATTGCTTGGATTGTCAAGTTACTTTATATTTGTGTTCAGGTTACTGATGTGCCGAGCTGTATAGTTTTTGGTGTAAATCGGATAATTTGATCCAGAGATATTAACCCATTATCCTTCAAATTGAAAATTCTTCCAATCCCTTTGGCATTCGATAACTTGAAAATTATTGCTTGGATTGTCTAGTTACTTTATATTTGTGTTCAGGTTACTGATGTACCGAGCTGTATAGTTTTTGGTGTAAATCGGATAATTTGATCCTGAGATATTAACCCTTTATCCTTCAAATTGGAAATTCCTCCAATCCCTTTGGCATTCGATAACTTGAAAATTATTGCTTGGATTGTCTTGTTACTATCCTTCAAATTGAAAATTCCTCCAATCCCTTTGGCATTCGATAACTTGAAAAATATTGCTTGGATTGTCAAGTTACTTTATATTTGTGTTCAGGTTACTGATGTACCGAGCTGTCTAGTTTTTAGTGTTAATCTGTTATTTTAATCCTGAGATATTAACCCTTTATCCTTCAAATTGAAAATTCCTCCAATCCCTTTGGGATTTGATAACTTGAAAAATATTGCTTAGATTGTCAAGTTACTTTACAATTGTGTTCAGGTTACTGATGTGCTGAGCTGTATAGTTTTTGGTGTTAATCTGATAATTTGATCCCAAGATATTAACCCTTTATCCTTCAAATTGAAAATTCCTCCAATCCCTTTGGCATTCGATAACTTGAAAAATATTGCTTGGATTGTCAAGTTACTTTATATTTTTGTTCAGGTTACTGATGTGCCGAGCTGTATAGTTTTTGGTGTAAATCTGATAATTTAATCCTGAGATATTAACCCTTTATCCTTCAAATTGAAAATTCCTCCAATCCCTTTGGCATTCGATAACTTGAAAAATATTGCTTGGATTGTCAAGTTACTTTATATTTTTGTTCTGGTTACTGATGTGCCGAGCTGTATAGTTTTTGGTGTAAATCTGATAATTTAATCATGAGATATTAACCCTTTATCCTTCAAATTGAAAATTCCTCCAATCCCTTTGGCATTCGATAACTTGAAAAATATTGCTTGGATTGTCAAGTTACTTTATATTTGTGTTCAGGTTACTGATGTACCGAGCTGTATTGTTTTTAGTGTTAATCTGATAATTTGATCCCTAGATATTAACCCTTTATCCTTCAAATTGAAAATTCCTCCAATCCCTTTGGCATTCGATAACTTGAAAAATATTGCTTGGATTGTCAAGTTACTTTATATTTTTGTTCAGGTTACTGATGTGCTGAACTGTATAGTTTTTGGTGTAAATCTGATAATTTAATCCTGAGATATTAACCCTGTATCCTTCAAATTGAAAATTCCTCCAATCCCTTTGGCATGAGATAACTCAAAAAATGTCAATCCGATTGTCATGTTACTTTATATATTTATTCAGGTTACTGGTGTGCTGTGCTGTATAGTTTTTTATGTAAATCTGATAATTTGATCCGGAGATATTAACTCTTTATCCGTCAAATTAGACACTCCTCCAATCCATTTCTATATGTACCCATACCTTGTATGGTGTACATAATGTCGGCATCCGTGGTGGCCCTCCATCATACAGCTTTCTACTGGTTGCGCGTATGGGTACACATCTGACGATTTCATCGGCCTATTTGTTTTTATCATTCAAGATATTAATCATTGGTTAGTCGATTAATTGGTTAACCGTATCAGATCTAATTAATTTCTATAAACATGATTACTGCAATAGCCTTTGATGTGGTGGTTCAACAATCTATGTATTTGAAGATAAATAAGCATAATTCATGTGATTAAGACACATGTTGGAAATGGATCCCACAAAAATATATTTGTGAAACCTTGACTCACTGTGGGAGCCTGAATTATAATTTAGTTCAAAATGAGGAATTTGCTTTAAAAGACTTTTTCAGATCCAGTAGTCGGACTGTTTTGATGTTTGGTGTGCAGCATCCTTACAGGGGGAGGGGTGGGGGGGGATTCAAATTTGTTTACGCCAAGTCCCTGGGTTCATAATTGGGCTCACTGTGGGAGCCTGAATTATAACTTAGTTCAAAATGAGGAATATTCTTCAAAAGTATTCTTCACATTCAGCAGTCAGAATATTTTGATATATACAGTATCCTTAGGGAGGTGAGATATAAGTTTATTAAAGCCAAGTCCCAGGGTTCATATTTGGGCTTCCTGTAGGAGCCCGAATTGTACCAAAATTTCTATTTTCCAAATTGAGAGGCTGATTTGAAGCAAATTTGATATGATGGGCTTATTGGGTTGTACATGTAAGTACCTAATTTATGCCAAAACATTTTCCGGTTGCCCTTGTGGGAACTGCAGGATCTAAATATAGAAAACATTTAAAACGTCCATGTCTTAAAAACTACACGGCACTGAGAATTTTTATTTTGTGTGAAGCTTCCTTACGAACAGCCGAAAAGAATGGTAAAAAAAAATTGCCATCAGTTTTATCATAGGGAAGTTTTCCAGGACTTATGCAGAGTCATCATTTTAGTAATGGGAAAAACATTAAAGAATCTTCTTCTCCCATACCACTGCTCCAAAGGCTTTCATATTTTGCATATAACATCTTTGGAAGATTTATTCTCATGTTTGTTGAAATCAAATCCCTGGGTCCATATTTGGACTCTCTATGATTAGATTAGTGCAATATGAGGAATATTTTTTAAAAATCTTCTTTTGATCCACTCTTTAGAATATTTTGATATTTGGGATGCTGCATCCTTAGAGGGGAGAGATTCAAGTTTGTTCGAGCCAAGTCCCCAGCTTCATATTTGGGCTCCCTGTGGGAGTCCAAATTACAACTTAGTTCAATAAGAGGAATATTCTTTAAAATCCAGTAGTCAGAATCTTTTGATATTGGTATATAGTAGCATCCGTAAGGATGTGAGATTCAAATTTGTTCAAGCCAAGTCCTTGGGTTCATATTTGGGCTCTCTGTGGGAGCCTGAATTATAACTTACTTCAGTATGAGGAATATTCTTTAAAAATCCTTTTTTTTTGAGATCCACCGGTCAGAATCTTTTGATATTTTGTATAAGCTTTTCTTATGAGGGGCAGATGCAACTAAATGTTCAAATAAATTCCCTGGGTTGATATTTAGGCTACCATGTCAGGTGAATGCCATCAGGCCCTCTGGGGGCTCTTGTTTGTTTTTTGTTTGACAACATTGCCCTGGCTCTTCTATCTATATTTTATTCATTTTAAGTTAGTCACTACTTTTATGTAGGCTTTGTTACTGCATGTCTGTCTGTCCTTCAGATGAAATGTTTTTTTGCCCCCCCCCCCCCCCCCCCCCCCCCACACACACACACACTCACAAATCTGGGCTGGCAAGTATTGAGTATTTTATCAAAAAAGTGGTACTCGAGTACTACAAGTACTGAGTACTTTGGACCCAGCCTATCACAAATATATTAAACATCAAAGAGTATATTATATACTTGAAACAAATACAGTACAGTGGCAGTGTACTGCTCACTTTCCATGGATGGGCAATATTTCCACGGATACAATAATATTTGATGCCAAACACTAACTATAGGTATAATCATCATAAATTTAATAAATAATGAAGCACCAGGTACAACCCCGTGCTTCAATTAAAATTTTATAGATGATGATTGTTATTGACTGGTAAACGCACGAGTGGACATCACTGTCCACGCGTGTATTACAACCCGTCCACAGCGACTGTACTGCAACTTGTCCTCTTTGTGAACATATTTTCTACAATTTCACTCCCTTTGACAGAATGCATGCCTGTGTTGATTAAAACCAAAATAGTGAAAGTGCACTTGTGGATATTTGCAGCACAAGCACAGCACTAATGAATCAATATTTGGTGATTTTAGGAATTTTAACAGTGTCATGAGACACCACAGTTGCAGGTACTGATCATTCTGTTGGAAAAATTCACTGTTTTATGACTTGAGGTGCCTTAACTGAGAAAACTTAGGCTTTTTCTTACAAAGATTGCAAAATATCAAACACAATGTGAAATGTGTTCAGAAGAAAGAATGTGATTAAAAAATAATGGGAAATTCATGTCACCATCAATTTATTAAAAAATTAATATAGTTTTTTAGCTCACCTGAGCGAAGCTCAGTGGGAGCTTTACTGATCACATTCTGTCCGCCGTCCGTCCGGTGTTAACTTTACATTATTCAAATGTTGGGTAAATGTTTATTACCTAATGCCAATTCAGATTTGTTCAAATGAAGTTGCCCCCTTCTCCTGGGTGGTGCCATGCCCCCAAGGGGCACCAAAATCTTCTTCTCTTCAACCAGTAGTAGCAGAGACTTGATACATGGTATGCAGCTTCCTTTTAAGGTGTAGACTTGGATTTCTTTAAGAGAAGTTTGATGGGCTAAATTTGGCGTTGTTATGGGAGGGACAAAATTGTTGGCCCGCCAAAAATTTCTATTTTCCGAACCGAGAGGCTGGTTTGAATCAAATTTTATGTGAGGGCTTATTGGGTCATAAGTACCTAATTTATGCCGAATTTTCTTTTTCTGTAGCCCTGTGGGAACTGCAGGAGCTAAAAATAGAAAAAAAGTAAAACGCCATATCTCCAAAACTGCACGGTACTGAGAATTTTTATTTGGTGTGAAGCTTCCTTAGGACCAACAGAAAGGATTGGTCCAAAAAAATTGCTATCGGTTTTATCATAGGGTACAGTTTCGGGACTTTGAAAACACTTTTTAACACTGTAGGCAATGGGAAAAACATTAAAAAATCTTCTTCTCTAGATTCAGCAGGCAGAATCTTTTGATATTTGGTATGCAACATTGTAGGGTGGATCTGATTCGAGTTTGTTCAAATCCGCCCCCTGGGTTTATATTTGGGCTCAGTATAGGAGCCCGAATTCAAACTTAGTGCATTTTAGGCAAATTTCTTAAAAAATCTTCTTCACCAGATTCAGCTGGCAGAATCTTTTGATATTTGGTATGCAACATTGTAGGGTGGATCTGATTCAAATTTGTTCAAATCGGCCCCCCTGGATTCATATTTGGGCTCACTATAGAAGCATTTCAGGCAAATTTCTTTAAAAATCTTCTTCTCCAGATCCAGCAGGCAGAATCTTTTGATATTTGATATGCAACATTGTGGGGTGGATCTGATTCAAGTTTGTTCAAATCGGTCCACTGGGTTCATATTTGGGCTCAGTATAGGAGCCCAAATTTGAACTTAGTGCATTTCAGGCAAATGTCTTTGAAAATCTTCTTCTCAAGATCCAGCAGCAGAATCTTTTGATATTGGGTATGCAGCATGCTTAGGGGGGTGAGATTCAAGTTGTTCAAGCCAAGTCCTCGGGTTCATATTTGGGCTCACTGTGGTAACCCGAATTATAACTTAGTTCAAAATGAGGAATTTTCTTTAAAAATCTTCTTCAGATCCAGCAGCCGGAATGTTTCGATATTTGGTATGCAGCATCCTTAGGGGGTGAGATTCAAGTTTGTTCAAGCCATGTCCCTAGGTCCATATTTGGGCTCACTGTGGGAGCTCGAATGATAACTTAGTTCAAAATGACGAATTTTCTTTAAAAATCTTCTTCAGATCCAACAGTCAGAATGTTTTGATATTTGGTGTGCAGCATCCTTAGGGGGGTGAGATTCAAGTTTGTTCAAGTTATGTCCCTAGGTCCATATTTGGGCTCACTGTGGGAGCTTGAATTGTAACTTAGTTCGAAATGAGGAATTTTCTTAAAAAATCTTCTTCAGATCCAGCAGATGAATGCTTTTGATATTTTTTATGCAGCATCCTTAGGAAGCAAGATTCAAGTTTGTTCAAGCCATGTCCCTAGGTCCATGTTTGGGCTCACTGTGGGAGCTCAAATTGTAACTTAGTTCAAAATGAGGAATTTTCTTTAAAAATCTTCTTCTTCAGATTGTTTTGATATTTGGTGTGCGGCATCCTTAAGGGGATGAGATTCAAGTTTGTTAAAGCCAAGTCCCTGGGTTCATATATGGGCTCCCTGTGGGTGCCCGAATTATAACTCAGTTCAGTATGAGGAATATTCTTTAAAAATCATTTTTTTTAGATCCACTTGTCAGAATCTTTGGATATTTGGTATCAGCTTTTCTTAGGAGGAGTAGATGCAACTTGTTGAAATCAATTCTCTGGGTTGATATTTAGGCTACCATGTCATGTGGGCACCCTCAGGCCCCCTGGGACCTCTTTTTTTAAGAAAAACTGCATACAGGGAGGTTTTGGGGGGGCACATCCAGGGCTATAATTTATCCCATCACTAGGTAAAAGAATATTTGACATCAGTTTGTTGAGATGAAATGGCACTTTCTATTGATATTGATGAATTATATAGCCTCAGCCAGGGCTTATAAGAATCTGAGAATCGATTCCCGTAGAGATCCGTGCAACAAAACCAGTTAGAAACCATGTAGCTTCTCGTAACATTGCAGCTAGGATTCACATGAAAAGAACTGAGTCAGTTTAACCCTTTACCTAACACCAAGGTAGCAAATTAACCAATACAACACTAACGTGACCTGGCAATAAAATTTGTACAAATATGGCTGTCATTGGAACCAGCTCTCATCAGCCAGTTCCAGTAACATCCATAATTATTACGCTTGATGAATATTGTTTATTTTTAGCTCACCTGACTGTAAGTCAGGGGGCGCTTAAATGATGACTTTCTGTCAGTCGACCATCCGTCCGTCCTGTCCGGCATGAACTTTACATTATCAACCTCTCCTCATAAACAACTGAGCCGAATTGAACCAAATTTGATATTCATGTTCCTTATATATGAATTCCAGTTTGTTCAAATAACGTTGCCACACCCACAGGGGGTCCCAAGCATTTCTATGATAGCACGCATAAATTGTTTTCCAAAATTGAAAAAAATCTTCTCCAGAACCATGTATAAGAATCTTTTGATACTTGGTATAAAGCATCTCTAGGGGTGGGGGAGGGGGGGGATGGGTTCAGGTTTGTTCAAATCGAGCCCCTGAGTTAATATTTGGGCTCCCTATGGGCACCCAAATATCAACAGTGCAACATGAGGAAATTTCTTTGAAAACCTTCTTCAGATCCACCAGTCAGAATGCTTTCATATTTGGAATGCAACATCTCTAGTGGGGGGAGGGGGGGGGGGGGGTAGATTGAAGTTTCTTTGAATCGGGTATCTGGCTTAATATTTGGTCTATCTATTGAAGCCCAAAGTTTAACTTAGTGCAGTATGAGGAAATTTCTTTAAAACTCTATTTTTTCAGATCCACCTGTCAGAATCCTTTCGTATTTGGCTTACAACATCTCTAAGGGGGTCAGATTCATGTTTGTTCAAGCCAAATCTATGGGTTAATATTTGGGCTCATTATGGGAGTGCAAATTAACTCAAAGCAACATGAGAAAATTTCTTTAAAAATCTTTTTCCTCAGACCCACTAGTTTAATGCTTTAATATTTGGTGTACAACATCTCTGGGGAGGTCAGATGTAAATTTATTCCAGTTTGGTTCCTGCCAGACAGAAGCCTTTCATATTTGGTACTGCAGGAATGGGAGGGGGGGGGGGGTGCAGATTTGAGTTTTGTCCATTTCAGGTCTGTGGCTTAATATTTGGGCAAGGGTGGGTTAGGTTCGAGGTTGTTCATAAATGTTCAAACCCATTCCTTAGAGCTTTTCCATAAAATTTGCCTTTCAGGCTGCAGTGACACAACAACCCATGGAAGTTTGGCAGTACTTGTCTACAGCTGTCAGAATTGGAAGCAATCAGGAAGACCTATGCTAATAATCATCTGACATGGACACTAGAATTATGAATAATTTCATAACATTATTCCTATGTAGTGTCCATGAACCTTGACTAACTGAATCTAACCCAAAATACTTCTCTGAACCACCTTGTCAGGTGAGCGATTAAGGCCCCTGGGGGGAGGGGGTGGGGGTGCGAGTAAAAATCAGTAGTTGGTGTTGTAAAAATTAAAAAGCTGCATTGGGTAAAGGGTTAACATGTATTATCAGTATGCAACAGGGGTTCAATCATACTGACCTAATAGGATCCTGGCCCATAGCAGGTCTGAATTCTGGGATCTATTTCTGCAAGAATGCAAATGGATTCTCCCAAATTTAGAGGAACTATAAGCCCTGCACAACCCCAATTTTGAAACAAAATTGACATATTGTTTCATGGTGGTGGGACACCATTTATCTTGCTGAATGATTAATTAAAACAGATTTTGTGAAAAGGTTTTGTGTGCTGATGCTGATTTTAGTTTTATTTTGGGATTTGGGTAGTTTCAAAGAAAGCTGTGAATTCTTATCCCTCCTAACTTATTAGGTAACAGAGTAGAAATTCTGTCGGAGGCAATAACAGTTTTTAAGCCTATTTGACACAGATTGGACAGTTCTCTTCAAAAGAACAAATTTCCCACGTTTTTTACTTGACAGAAGCCAAAAGCTGAATTCTATTGCAGAAATGACTCTTTCATCACATGAAAGAGGTAAATGTATCTTTGGTAGGGTTGGGTTTGCTCATAGGTATAACTGTTGTAAATATTTTAATTAGATTTACCTGCCTCTAAAAGTTGCGCTCGAAAATTATGTAATTCCCAAAACTAAGCAGTCTTGGGAAAATATATTGTTTCAATAAACATTTGAAGAAGTCTACTGACATTTTGCATTGCTGTTGAATGTTCCAGATGAACAAAGAGGATGATTTGAGGACTTTTAGAACCTAAAAATTTGTTTGACTATTGGTGTGTTTTGTTTGGGAATTCCCTGAGAAATATGAACATGTGACCAGCACTTCCCTTTCTGTTGGTTTTTCTTTTATTTGTTGCATGACCCATGTTTAAAAATCAGAAAAAGGTTGTGGATGCTTCTCTTTGTTGTTGACGGATTTGCCATATCCAGAATTTCCCAACAGCTTCATGGTGTCGGCAACGATCGACTTGTCGGGGTCAACATCTCCTTGTCTTCTTGCTTCAGATACTTCATCTCAAAATTTTTCAAAACATCTTCTTGGTTTATATTGGATAACTTGATAGACGTGATCAACTTCAATACCATGCTGGAGGTACCACTGCAGTAAAGGGGTTGCAAACAACATTTTTTCCGCTCCATAGCTTCCGATCAAACTTCTACGGGGTTTCTTCATGATTCCATTCTTCTCGGCAAAGGCCTTCATGTGTTGACCAATATCATCTATGGAAATATCTGCATTCTTGAAGATAGGTGTCATCTCTTCAAAGTACTCTTTCAGGTGATCTGGTACATGTATATCACATTCGACTAAACCAAACAGTTCACCGGACTTCACTTTGTTCAGTATTTCTTCCTCTGTCATCGCACCATCTATTTTGTCTGAAAAGTTCTCTTTCAGGAAGGCTTTGAGTGTGGCATCGGTCTTCTTCATCTCTCTCCACTCACACTCCCAGATTTCAATAAGTTTATAGCCCAAATCGGTGATGTACTTTTCATTGGTACGGGTGTCTTGTAGCAGTTCTTTCATCGGTTTATCTCTGACTTCATTATGGATGATAGGAAGGCCATTCTTATCTTTCATGCAGGTATGTCCGTGCACCAATCATCAACAGGCAACTGTCTTCGACCAATCATTTTTTCAGCTCCGTTAAACTGATGTCTGACGTGGATATCATCTCTCATGGATAAAAACTCTAACCATTGTTCAGCCATTTTACCATACTTCATTGGATGTTCTGGTTTAAACTGGTTTTCTTCACGACGTCTAATACTCCAACCCGTTGGCATCTCTTGCATTAGGCACCAAAGATATAATGCGTTCGCATCAAACCCTATAATACTTCCACATGGTTTTGCTTCTTTGCCACATTTTGTTTCTCTGATTCTGGTAACATCTTTCTCGTGGTATCGGTTGAAGATAATTGAAGGTCCACCAACGATATTATTTTTCACCAAGTGATGCAGGTCTTTGTTTTTCTGGTTAAATAATGTGAAGTAAGTGTCATCATTCATGGTCTGGAACAGGTATTTCAACGTGAGGCCCGGAACACTGATACCATCTTTAAACATGTCGATGTGGCGTTCTTGGTAGAAAGCAAACTGCTTGTCAACTGCTTCAAGGAATGGTTTTACATCTCGGTTATTATACCAGATCAGAAAATCACGGAAAGTTGTCATCTCCAGGTCGTTCCATACATGCTGGCAGTACTGGTATTCTTCATTGGATATATTTTCTTTCTTGAGAGAACTGTAGTTGCAAATATCAACAAACTTGAAAGATTCTGTCGAGACGCACATGTAGTTATTCGATTTCTTCACTGCAAACTTGAGTGGATTCTGTCTCTTCAGGTATGTCATCAGTTCACGCTTGACTACATTCATATCATATTTTCCAGAGTTGAATCCGATGACGGGCATCTCTTGCAGGTAATCTTGAAATTTTATCTCCAATTTTTGTAAAGGGTGCATCTTGGATGTATCTTCTCCAGTAGCTCTGGCTTCCGCTTCCAGCGTTTCATCAATTTTCTGTCTGAGTTGAAACAAGGTCCAAGCATGATAGGTCTGCATCAGTTGGCGGCAATGAGATGAAATAGCTGTGAGGTATGTCATCATTTCTTCAACAAGTTCTTGAGAATTTCCATTTGTAATAAAACATTTCGGTTCTTGGTATTCTGGAACATTACTACATATGCTAACACTCAATGGTCTGTGTTCTGCTTCCCATATCAGTTTATCACTGTCAGCAGGTAGACTGGATTTGACAAAGTAACTTTCAAAATCAAACGTTGCACGGTATGGATAAAACTTCTTCTCTTCAGATACTTCTATACCTTCATCTTCTAACAGATCAAATATGGACTGGGATGGATGGTATACACCGCCAACATACTGGTAATTTACTTCATGTGTACAGGTTTTTTCGTGACGATTGAGTCTGTAAACCTTTTTCCATAATTTGCCGCATTTGCGGCATTCAAAGGATTTGCAGTATTGGTCTATATCGATGATGTAGCTAAAATGGTTCTTGTACACGTTCACATACACGGTATCTTCATACTTTCTGTGAGATCTCTGTACTAATTTGGCAACAATTTGGTCATCAACATTCTTGACAAGTTCATATACTTGGATATTTACTTCAAAACATTTCTCCAAGTCAGGTAATTCGGCTAAAGTTACTCCACGGAATTCATTCTTTGGCTTCTCTGTATACTTGTTATACATGGCACCTGTTGTGTAGTTGAGGTTGTCTGTTATGGAACCACTCCATAAAGCTAAACAGCGGAAAATACACAGGTTGTCTTCATAGGTAAAATGGCGATGTTTGTCTTTCACCAAATCATTTACTGCTGCTTTGTTATGGAGTATGTAGTCAGGAAGATCTTCTGCCATTCCATTTGGGTGGTCTTTCAGCTTGTTCACATAAAATGTGACGTTGGTAACTCTCTCCACAAGCCATTTGGTGTTGGGTCGTTTTAATTTGGCCCATTCCAGGATATCTTCTTCCATGACATCATCAAGGAATTCTTCAAAGTCTTCTTGGCAGCATACAAGTTGTGGAACATCAAGTACCCGGGCGTTGTTTTGTGATGGATGGTAATACTTCAGTTCATTCGTTTCGTTGTGTCGCAGGATAAAACCAAAACTCAGATTAATTTTAAATCTTAGCTGTTGTGGCAGAAATATGGTAGTCATCAATTCATCAGTCATCATCTTCAGGTTCACATCGTTGATCCGGTAGTTATATTGGTCCTGGACTCTTCTGTTCATCATGTGGCGAGTTCTAATAGAACTCCAGTTATCTTAGTACACGGTCAATATCTCATCTGGCTCTTCTTCAGACATCATATTCTTTTCAAACTCCATTGGGTCAACATCATAATGGGTGGTCGTCGTGGTCCGTGGTTGTTTAGGTGGTCCTCTCTTCGGTCCATCAGTCTTCATTTTAGATGGTACAGGAACTGGTCGGTGGGCAACGCTCTTGTGTCGATTAAAATGGAGTAGTTGGTTGAACTCCTGGCCGCATTCCATACATGTATATGTCTCCAAACATTTCATCAGGTGTTGATCCAGCTTCTCTTTCCTCGTAAAGGTCTTGTTGCAGTTGGTACAATCGTGGGTCTTCTTCTCTTCGGCGGCGTGCTGGGTGCGTACATGGCGATTCCGGTTCCGGCGGTCCGTAAAGGTCTTTCCACACTCTTCACAGGCGTAGACATCAGTTCTGGTAACGGCAGTAGCAGCTTCAGACATCTTCATAAATTTTTGCAAAGGCAAAATTGCTATAGAAAACTCTCTAGCGATGTGTTCAGTTCGAAGGATCGAAACAGAATGACGCGATGTTATTCTTCTCCGGAATTTATTTAGACGTGACGGACGTTTTGGAAAACGTCACGACGTCACAACGTTTTTTCATCGATATTTTCATTCTCGATGGGTGTCTGTGTTTGTTTCCTATAGGATTATAGGTTAAAGTTGGGAAATTTAGAAAATTAGTATAGAAAGTAATGGGAAAGATACAAAATGGGAATCCAGAAATCTGATTGGTGGATTAACTTCGCTCTGATTGGTTAGTGTAAAAACATCTTGATCCTCATTAATTTTATTATTTAAAATCATGTAGTTAGGGGGGTCATTTAAAGAAATTGCTAAATATAGACACTAACAATTAGTTAGGGGGTCAGTTAAGGATGTTACTAAAAATAGAGCGTAGGAAATTATAAAAAAAATAGTTCCAAGTAGAAGCAGAGGATTTCTGGGTAAATTTGTCCTATAGCACTACGTGCTACTCTTAATAGGGAAATAAAACTTCATGGGATCCAAAGAAATGGGAACATTACTCCACTTCAAACGAACACACCCCCTCGGTATTACGTGCTACTCTTAATAGGGAAAAACGCGTTGGGATCCAAAAAAAGGATTCTTAAAGAATTCGAAATAATACAACTTGACGGGTTTATTTGGGTAATTAAATGAGGATTCTGGGAAAATCCGAACCAGAAAATTACTCCACTTCAGTCGAATGCAACCCTTGCACCATCTCGGTACTATAGCACTACGTGCTAAACCGATAAAATGGGGAAATAAAGTCGATTTCGGTGATTTTGGTGGATTTTGGTGATTTGGAAGGATTGTCGGGTTGTTTGTGGTAATTAGATTTACTCTTCTACAAAGGAACATACCCTCAAAACATACCCCATCTTATTGCAGAAAAATTGGGTAACATAGCAACTACGTGCTACCATAGAAGCCAAGATGGCGGCCTCCAGTACACAAAATGGACGACGGAAACACGTGTCACCCTAACAACACGCGCTGCGCATGCGCACTCACACCACGTATCACTATGGAGATGACGTCACAAGATGGCCGCTCACGCGGGTTACCATGACAACACAACATGGCGCCACTACGTCACGTGACATGACGTCACTTCCGGGGTCCCCCACCGGGGTCCCCCAACCTGCCTCTCAAAAGCCCGAGACATACTACTATCGTTATCACGCTGTTTACATGGGATGTTGCGTTACTTTTGCTAAAAATTAACAGTAATATTTTAGTTGGCTTTTCCTCAGGAAAGGCATTTGTTTTCCTACGGATTATTTGGCTTTTACTCAGGAAAAAACATTTTTTACGGACTATTATTGTTTGCCTTTCCCTGAGAGGAAAAGACATTTGTTATTGTACGGGAAAACAAGAATATTATTTCCCCCCCCCCCCCCCCCCCCTTTTCTTTCTTTTTTCCAGGCCTGTCATTCTTAAAAATGCAGGAGGGCTAAAATCGCTCCCTTCGCCTGGCCTAGGGGGCGATTTACTCTCATAAAGCTTACAAAAGCTCAAAGTGGCAAAATAAAGTTTTACTTTTAATGAATTCTGCCTAGTGGGCTTTGTACATTTTATATGGTGTTGCTAACAAGGTAGTCTATGTGAGATGGCTACACTGCCCCTCCCACACCTCCGGGACTCTGCACTAACATAGCAGAGATCTGTTTACGGAATATGCTGTTATTTATCATTATTTTCTAACGTCGGGAGAGCTAGTTTTCGCCCTCCTTATTTTTTTAATGCGAGCAGTAGGCGAGCGAATAAATCGCTCTCCCGAAAATGCCAGGCCCGTTTTTCTAGGTAACCGGTAAAAAAGACAATGGCAAAAAAGACAACGGTAAAAAGATAAGGTAAAAAAAGCACTGGAAAAAAAGACAATGGTAAAAGAGACAATGGTAAAAAATACTATGATTTTTTGATAAATAGGTAAAAAAAGGCAAATTATATTTTTTATATTATTCCATGCTTCACTAATATTGTTTGTACGTGTATTACCCTCTCTGGTTGAGTTGTGCACATTCCACAATGCTGGACGAAACTGAGGTGGACACCTTCTCCGTCGAACTGTATTATTTTCCTCACGAGCTCTCCTATACGTCCCAGACAGATAAGTGCTATTAAAGTAATCTACAAGATCTGAAGCCTCTGGTGAAGAAATGCTTCTCTCCTTCTTTAATTAAAATAACAACAAATCTTGTCATTGAAAACTTCATTGCTTTCCCAGCAACTGAAACAGGCTTGTCCCATGTTGGAATAGCAAACTCTTGAACTGTCTGATTGTTGTTTCAGTAATTGAAATAGTAGCCCAAGAACATTAGGTTTCACTAGGGAAAAAAAATCGGAGAAAGCTGATTTTTTTCAGGGAATGTCGAGTACATGTCACTGAACGATTAGACAAAAGTCCCCTAAAATCCCAGTTGAGCTTTTTTTTCTACAGCCTTTTTTCGAAAACGCGTTTGAAAAAAATAAAAAAAAATCGCACGAACTTTGTAACCTCGAATTGATCCAACTGTATTTTTTGTTTACGCGCATTTCGAGCTACATAATGTCTAATATACATTTACCTAGAGGAAAATGTGCATTCTGTGACAATTTCTGCGAAAAATTATTGAAAATTCACAAAAAAGTATCGGATTTACTCAAAAAATGACGATTTTCCTAACGGATTTGCCCAAAGGGTCGTAGTACAGAACGGGATGTTAGTTGGACAGACGATAAAAAATCCACCACCATTTGAAGACTTTTATCATTGCTTACAAAATAGACATTATGGAAGAACCCCTCTGCTTCTGGCCGAGTTCCCCTTTTGGCATAAAATTCGTCAGCATGAGAACTCAACTATTTTCGGGCTTGGGACCGAACAGACACGTCTGTGTCTGGCAGCATTAGATCAATAAATAATATTTACAGAATGTACAAAAATCAATAAATAATATTTACAGAATATACAAATCAATCAACATGGATTAAGTTACATTGACTATTATCAACGCTATATACAGAAATGACATGACCTATATACATATTATTCATCGAACTCAGAAATTGCCGACAGGACAGTGTTTCTGTGGTTGTTACAAGAATCCGAACTGCAATTACACAAACCTGAGCAAGAGAGTCCTGCTTCTTACACCCACACCTTTTTGTACAAGCACTCTTGCAACCACAACTGATCAGATTCAGTAGGTTATCGGGGGCACATGGCTTTGTGGCTGCAGTCGGTACAAGAAGTCCATTGTCTAGCGACCACCCCCAATCCGTCGGAGGAAGCGAAGTGTCCAGCCATTGTTGGACCTGGAGATAACAGCTGTAGACATGTTGTTGTGCAGCATCGCTGCTTGGTGGGAGTGAGGCTAGGTCGATGGGTTTATTCAGTTTAGATTTTGCTACATAACGCTTGTAAGTGACATATCTATATTGGTCGAGAGAGGAAACAGTTTTACTCCCGTATAAGATCAGGAGAAGTTGTTCCCCGGCAGCGGCTACTGCACTTGGTGTACTGTCATCCGCCAAAATTGTGTTGACATGCTGTTGTGAGTCGCTAGTGACATCGGAGACAATTGTACTGAATACTTTCTTCTTACCAACTCGAAAGAGTGCAGAAGTAGTGTCACAACCACTTGTAGAATGTGCTACAAGGAGGTTGCTTCTATGGTCACCCATTTTGGTTGCTATTTCACTAACTGAAACTAGTAAGTTTGGGGTAATGGAATACATCATGTGAATATTACATCCCGGTTGAACTCGAGAGGTAAGAATGACTAACAAGTCTGTGTCTGTTCCCACAACGACAACATTGTTGTCATCTTGAGCGATGTCAAGTGCAGTTTCGGCTATCAGTACATCAGCATCAGCCTCGGCCTGCTTGGACTGAATATTGATAGCAGATAGCTCCTGCATTAGAAGATCGATCAGTTGGGCTTTGTTCTTGGCATTTGCAAGGAAATCGGATTGGGGTGTGGTGGCTGGTAACTCGGGTGAGATATTGATATCAATGGAATACCTGTCTTTAGATCTACGGGCTTGTTCCGTGCCCTTTGTCGACATTGTACAAGCATAACCATCAAAAACAACCACGACGTTCGCCCCAAAATGTCTCACTAGATAATTGGAATATGATGTACATACGTCCTTATATGGCGACTGTTTAGGCCATACAACTGCCCTCAATAAAAATCCACCATCTACAACAAACAGAGAATGTTCTGGGATTTTAGTTTGCTCGGAACCGTATGTTTTGAGGATCTTACCGAGCGTGCTTTTCTGTGTCTTCCTCATTCCAGCAGAATCAAACAATGCTGGTGGTTTCGGGGCGAGTTCATATGTGAGATACTCTTCCATCTCTGCTTGTGACTGAATAACACATGTGATGCAGTTGAACAGAATTGTGGGGTCAATCACTACCTTACTTCCACGGACTTTGATGCTATTTGCCATCGATGCGAAAGACTTCACAGTGTCAACACGTCGTAGTTTGATGCTGTTGAACGTTTTGCTTACAACATTCGATACGCAACATTCACCAATTTTGCGAACTTGGTCACAGTTCACAGTTTCGTCGGCCACAAGCCCGGTCGCTATAGAGACTAATTGTAGTGGATCTCTATTCTGAAAGAGGGAATGCACTCTGAGCCAGTTCAATAATTTGGTGATATCATTGGCATCAGTCAATTGTGAACTTTGACGGAGATCCCGATGTTGTTCGCCATGACCAGTGTGAACATGAACAAAATTTTCGAGAGCATTACATATCGGAAGGCAAAGAGGTAGTCCATGTACCCATTTCGCAACAGTGCTATCGGTTATTCCCCTGCCATGTGTGAGACCACCAGGGAGCTTGAACATTCTCATTAAACACTGCTCTATGGTCTGATCAGAATATATCCCGTCCCAGAATTTATCTGAGCGCCTTATGGTAAAGTAACCTTTCTCAGTGAACAACTTCAAATCATCCTGTTGCATTATTTCTGTTAGCTCATTCATCTGCTGCAAATAGAGATGAAAACTTTTTTGCGTATGCAAAATGACCACCTGCGTGAAATACTGGAATCATATTGCGAACACAATATGTGTGGAGTTCCCAGTCGCCTGTGCGCTCTGCTCTCAAGAACAACTGGAGAAGACCTATTTGCTCGTAGTATTGTACCCAAAGCTTTCCTGTGCGCCCTACGGACGCATTCTGGAGCAGTTCGTGTAATGTTGACAGTAGATGGTTGACACTTTCTTGATTGACAGCGTCAGCTGTTGTACAGTCACCTCTGGCAAGTCCACAGAATATTTCATTGACTTCTGTGCAGTCTATGTTATCTAGTGTTCGGCTTTCTTCAAACACAAGTTTTGTAATGGCAATTTGTGTTAGCAAATGGGCACGAACTGCTCTTGAATATGCATGACCACTGATCAAATGATGGACTGACCCACCAGCATAAACAGTCCCCCAAAGTTCATCCAAGCCGCTAGCAGCCATGATCGAACCAATTCCCCCTAAATATGACATAATCATATGGAAGCCGCCGAGTCTAACGAAAACTTTTGTCAACTTATCTGACGAAGACGTGCACACATTACATGCCAATGCATCTTGAGTGTAGGCGAACACCACATTATGTGATTTAATCGAACATGGAAATTGAAACAATGATGCTATAATACGGTATTTGAATGAAAAAAGTCGATGCCGTTTGAATTTGAGTTTAGGGGGTATGGTTAATATTTCACACGTTTCACCAGTTCATTATGGAATAAATGACTATTGTTATATATCATTATAAAGCCACTGCTTTTCTGCAATTTTTGATATATAATTTAACTCCAAAAGAAGTCGTAGATTTGATTTAATGGACGTTGTGTACCGTTGTGTGTATGAAAACAATAATTTTTTTTTCGTAATTTTGTACATTTTCGTGAATATTTCACCATTGAGTGCGAGGATTGGTACAAAGTTGGCATTTTCTGTTGGGGATATGTATTCTCAATATAATTCAGCACGATAGTTATGATTCTCACCCTACTAAGGCGAATAAGAATGAGAAATATGGAACTGGGTCGAATTTTTTTAATTTTTTTTTTTTCATAAAAAAAAACGCTATAACTAAAAAAGCTCAACTCGGATTCGCGGGGACTTTTCACACTTTATCCGCAATGTGTGTCCCGGAAACATATAAAAAAATCAGCTTTCTCCGATTTTTGTCCTTACTTTCTCATTTTTATGTCTAATGTGCCTGGACTATAGGCTTGTCACTCTTGTACAAAATAAATAAATTTTTCACACTTAAAGTAATTTAAAAATCCTATATATGAATATATAAAAATATAGAACAAATGTATATACAAGATTGCTATTTTTACTCTCGATAGTATTTTTTAAATAACCAATATATTTATAAAATTATTTTTGTTGTTGTCTTTTTTACCTATTTATCAAAAAATCATTGTCTTTTTTACCATTGTCTTTTTTCCGTTGTCTTTTTTCCATTGCCTTTTTTACCCTGTCTTTTTTAGCTAGGCAGGTAGGTAGTCCATTACCCCCACAAGTGCTTTGTGTTGTTGAGAAAGTGTTTCTGCTTCAGATTCCCGATTGTACCAAATTTGATACTTTTATCAAAATTGTTTTGTTACAGTTTATTGGAGTGTACCTAAGAACAATCTAAACTAATCTGTAACAAAGCATAATGATGAACAAAACTTCATCCTCAAAATAAATTCAGCACTCTAGTGAGTCTGTCAGCTAATAAGTGATCCACAGACATCTACACTGATAAAATCATGTAATCCACTGGGTTAATACAATCATGTTGCTACTTGCAGACTGGAGTTCTATTTACCACATGTATTTTCAAATCACAATGACGATGTCATGTCAAGACTGTCAGTCTGTCACAGGGGCTACGAGTCTACAGGATACATTGCATGTATACCATATGATTGAACATTTATATGGTGTATATGCAATTTATCATTTAGGTGAGCCCCAATGGCCCAACTTGTACCCCAGAACAGGACTTTATATATGGATTGCTAAAAGTGTTCCAGAAGGTTAAGACGCTGAACGATATTATCGAATATTGTGATATTTTTAAAAATATCAACGATATTTCAAAATCCAAATATTTTCCAGCCCTATTTCCGGTAACGGATGAAAAAAAACAGGGGCGGGGGAGGGCGTTTTTATATATATTTTTGGATACACCGGGACAGGCAGTCCGTTTTTTTCTATTGTGTAAATGATTCGTTGTATACATGTACTAAATCTCAAATGACAGAAATTTTGTTAATACAAGGGCATTGATATTACGTAAGCAACAACAGATCTGGTTTGTATATTCGGTCGAGCAGGAAATGACAACATATAATGGTGATATTTGTTTCTTCTTTTTGTGGGCCGAAATCAATAAAATACATGTATTTTTCATCGGCACCGCCGGGGCAAGCGCGTGGTTACATGCGTCTCCTCTCTTCACAAAGCTTTTCACGTGCTTCACCTTGATTTTTATAACTTTAGGAAGCGTATTATGTCAATCAAAGGCTCGACAATAGTTAATCATGTCGCATTTACATTTAAACTCGGAAACCTACACAGGTAAACAAGTTGGCCGAGAAGGTATTAAAAATCAATATCACCGACATGGACAACTCCCAGATTAGTGAGGTCTCGTGAAAATAGACTATAACGTATTGCAAACATACAGATATCGAGATGTTGCGCGGAAGTTTGTTCGTGTGGTTCATCTTTTTATGTGGAGTTACGTGAGTTGGATGGATTTTTCATTTAACGTTGTGTTAACATTTCAACCAGGACAAAACCGGTATGCACATCTACATGTTCAGAGATATGAGGCTGAAGATTTGTACACAAGGGGTAAATTTTAGGACTAACAAGGCGGGAAAGTTTTAGGTACAAAGTTGTCGTAACCCTCCATTCATCAACCCTTCGTACAACGCCGCCCTGCACTGAAGCATTTACAGATATCAAGCTGAAATGTGTCACCTGAGGTAATTTTACCAGAAAAGGGATATGGGATAAGTCCCGATTGTGAATTATGCTGCCGCACTGGTAAAACCTTCAACCACAGAAACTCTGGGAGCCTGGACCGCCGGTGAAATACGCGTGCGTAGCACGGTGACCTCTGCTAATTGTAAATAAGTGTGAGTTTAACAAAATTTTGTTGATATTTAAATACGGCGAATGAAGGGTTACGACAACTTTGTACCTAAAACTCTCCCGCCATGTTAGTCCTAAAAAATACCCCTTGTGTACAAATCTTCAGCCTCATATCTCCTAGAAAAAACGCCCAAGAAAAAAATTACTTTGCCTTCATCAGGCCATTACTCGAATATGCGGATGTTGCCTGTGACAACTGTTCAGCAACCGAAGCTGAACAATTAGAGAAAATACAGATTGCAGCAACGAGAATCATAACCGGGGCAACAGTTAGTTGCAGTAGGCGTCTACTTGATACTGAAACACGCTGGGACTCTTTACAAGAAAGACGTCGCAAACACAAATTGTTACAATATTTAAAAATGTACCATCGAATGTCGCCCTCGTATATTGCCAATAAGGTCCCTCCAGTCATCTCATCATCAAATTTATCGCAAAATCTCCGGTCATGTAACAACCGCAGAATTCCTTTCTGTCGGACACAATTATATCAGTCTTCCTTCATCCCCAGCGTTACGAAGCAATGGAACAGCCTGCCCATGTCTGTGCGTGAAAACTCGTCATTGCCCAACTTCAAGATATTTTTAAGTGCTGGGAACCAACGGCCTCGGTGCAAAGTCCCGCAAAGTTCAAACTTACCACACCAGGTTACGTCTGGGTTGCAGTAGCCTCAGTTCCCATCTATATTCAAATCACCTGTCGCCTACCTCTTTATGCCTGTGTGGGGTGTGTGAGACCGTGAAACACTATCTTCTCCACTGCCCAGTCTTCACAAATGCCCGTGATAATTCCATTAAGCTACTACCATTCCCAATTGACGTACCAACGCTTCTTTTTTGATCTGAATTTTTGAATAACCAGGAGAACCAGCTTGTTTTTGAAGTGGTTCATGTTCATGACTTTATTTTATCAAGTGGACGTTTTCGCTAACTGTGAAAATCGCATTTCTTCAAAGATGAATCTTTCTCTGCTCTCTTTTAAATCATTCTCTGCGTAGATCACACTATAAAAAAAACACATCTACCCCGCCCCATCTCCAAGTAAGGTGCTTAGGCTGCATGTAATAATAGCTGTTACGAATATATAGGCAACATACATTGTCTTCAAGCTGGTTTTTCTGTCCTTTCTTGCCTCACTTCCCTTTATTCTTTTTCCATCTTTCTTACTTTTCTCACATTCATGGTTTCAGCAATATCAGGTAAAGTCGCCTTATGTTCTGACAACTCACCTTTAATTCCCCATGCTTCAAGCTATTAACCTTGCACTGGCCGGGGAATCGCACTCATACACTATTGTGTTCATGGATGCGATGCCGCACCCAGTTAGCTGGGCATCTGCTCAGACTATATTATAATTTTGAATATGGGTTATGACCTTAGGTAGCTTCGGACAAGTTTAAGTAGTGGTTTTTACCACCTCAGATAATTGACATATTTCATGGTTTAGGGAGATGAAGCACATAAGCTTTCAGCTTTTTGTCAAATCCCTCTAGTATTCTGTTACTCTACATTGTTGAACAAATGTTATATAAGATATCTCATCCTATTTCGTTACTTTTTGTAAACATTGTGTTACATATGGCATTCTTAAAGAATAAAATATTGTTTAAACCAAATAACAAGAATCTCTGTGTTCAGAAAAAAGGGTTTGCACTCAGTCAACTAAAATATGGCTTGCTTCAAACTGTTTTGTTTTGCTTTTGGGAACCATGGCAGCGTGAAAACCAGATTTTAGTTGAAAGAGTGACAAACTTTTCTACCCAGTTATTAATTATGCCTGTCAAGTCAAAGGCTATCGCACACAAGGTGTGATACGAGCATTACAGATAAGTCATATTTGCAAGCCCCCATCCCCACCCCCATCCCCACATGACCCCCTTGACCATGGGTTGGTGCGAGGGTATACTTTTGTGATGTTTTCTGTTTAAAAAATAAGTTATGAAGACTTTTGAAGGATTTTATGGAAATAGAAGAAAATTTCCACTTGAGCTTTATGCCCCTGGTTGGGGTGAACATCAATTTGGGTGACGTTGTTCTGCCTTAAAATGAGTTTTGAAGGGTTTCGAGTGAATTACATTCAACGTTGTGTTAACACTTGAACCAATACTGCACCGGTATGCACACCAATATGTTCAGAGCTGAAATTTGGTAACTAGGGGCATTTTTATGAGGACTAACGTGGCGAAGAAATGTTAGGTACGTAGTTATTTTAACTCTACAAGTAATCAAACTTTCATACAACGTCAGGCTGCACTCCTACATTTACAGATATCGAGCTGAAATGAGTCACCTGTGATAATTTTAGCAGGAAAGGGACATGTGATTGGTTTCGATTGCGTTTGATGTTATCTTATTGGTAAAACCTCTAACCACAAAAAATCTGGAGGTCCGAAGAGCTAGTGGAATAATAGTGAACAATACGGGGATCTCGTGTAGTTGTAAATAAGTGTGTGTTTGACATAAGTCTTGTTCGCATTGTTTGGGGACCTTGACACCAATTTTTCAAGAAAATCGACTTTAAGTTGAATACAGGTGTAACTGGATTATAACCAACGGATAGACAACTTCCAAACTGTGTTTGTTTTGTTATCCATTTGCTGCTGTATGGTTATTGTCAAGGAGACACCCAACGGGAATGTCATAGATAAGCATTGTTTATTTTATTGGACGCAGAGTTTACGGGAGGAGTTGGGGGGGGGGGGGGGTAACTTTGTAAGAGCAAGGCCGCAAGGTTACTGATAAATAAGTCTTAACCCATTTGGGTTTGGTTAAAGAGTATTACCTCTAATAGGAGAGTGGTGGGCGAGGTTCCGGAATCAATACCCGGTCGGAGAAAATTCTCTAGGTGTCCCAATACTCTCTGTTAGGATCAAGTGTGGGGATAATGCTGACACAGCGTACCGTCCTATCGGGTGGAATTGTAAAATGACTGTCCTCTGTGCAGACTAATGACTTCTTCGTAGTATTCGAGAATAACGAGACCACGAAGTTGCCTCTATGAACGTCATTCCACACACCTGAGCCAGTGAGCCAAGGAGAGGCGATACTATAAGTTGTTTGCCAATACTTCTTAATCAAATAAGATTAAATAAGTAAATAAAATAAATGAATAAAGAGTGACACCTCTTAAAAGCTTAATGTTCTCGTTTTCTGTGGATTTTTCCAAACGCCTCCTTCAGATTTTCAAGAAAAATTGGCCATTGGCAGGCCTTGGTGTGGCATGCATGTGGCATAAGCGTTTGTTAACCCTCCACTGGCTTCTAAACACAAACAAATTGATTCAATGGGCTGCTTTCGAGCACCAACTGCACACTATGGGTGTATCACAGATAAGCATAACTTCCTTTATCGGACGCAGAATTCATGAGAGATCATCAGGTAGTCAGGGTATTAAAAAAACATAGCTTAACCCATTTTCGGCTGGTTAAACAGCGATACCCCTTAAAAACTTGGAATTCACCTTCTTCCGTGGATTTCTCCAAACACCTCATGCAAATTTCAAGAAAAATTGGCCAAAAATTAGGAGGTCTTGGTGTGACATTACATGTTGCATGGACAAAATAGTCAGGTAATCGTTTGTAAACACACACTGTTGCTATACGTCTGTATGTTGGTAAAATGGAGTGTTTGTGGTCACCAACAGCACCCAATAGGTATGTCAGAGATAAACGTGTCTTATTTTGCCAGACGCAGAAATTATGTGGGATTATATATGTTACTATTAAGTTAGTAGTAGAGGCAATCAAAAACACACGTCTTAACCCGTTTTAGGTTGGTTAAAAAGAGAACTCCTTAAAAGCTTTAAAATCACATTTTGCGTGCATTTCTCGAGACGCCTCTTGCAGATTCTCAAGAAATATTGACCACTTGTATTACATGTTACCAGGACAAAATATTCCGGTAAGCGTTTGCTAACCTCCGTAAGTCTGCCATACTATAACATTTTGTTAAACTTGGCCGTTGCCATGCACCCACAACACCCAGTGCGTAAACGACTGGAAATGCATTGAGGATCAATTATTCAAGTAATAATGGTATTAAAAAAAGGTTAACCCATTTTGGGAGGTTAAATAAATACACCCCTTGAAATCTTAAAATTCCACGTTTTCTGTGGATTTCTTCGAATGCCTCGCGCAGATTTAAAAACAAAATTACATCGACAGTTGCTAGTAAGACAGTACATTCTACATGGAAAAACTATTCCGTCAAGAGTTCGTAAACCTTCCACAGGCTGCTAAACTTCGAAGCTTTGATAAAATGGGCTGTTTACAAGTAGCCACGCCACCCAAAGGATATGCGGCAGACAAACATAACTTCTTTTGGCAGATGCCGAATTCATGTCGAATCAATTTTGAAAGTAGTAAGAATATTAAAAGCCAAGATTAAACCCTGTTTTGAGAGGTAAAGAGAGAGACCACTTAAAAGGTTTAAAATTCACGTTTTCAGTGAATTCCTCCAAACGCCTCTTGTAGACTATCAAGACAAACTGGTCATTTTCAGATCTTAGACAGACAAAAAGTACTGCGTGGGGGAAATATTCCGGTAAGCATTCGTTAATCCCCCACAGGGTAGGAAACGTCACAATGTTTCTAAAACTGTCTATTTCCTGGTAGACACAGCACACAAAGGCTATGTGATAGATAGACATAATTTATTCTATCAGACATAGAATTAAAAGGATCAATTTTGTAAGCAGTAAGTTCTTCAAAAAACAAACCTTACTCCTGTTTTGACAGATTAAAGCGAAACGGCCCTTAACCCTTTACCCAAACGAATCGCCCGCATCCGCCCACGTGATATGCAAATTCAGCAGCTGAAAATATATTATTTTTCGAAAAATTTCAACAAAACCATATCATGTGACCCCTTCTTGGAACGAGCTGGTCGAAAAAAAAATTGAATTGGAAAAATAATCTTTTATTTTATTGTAATCTTAACCCTTTAACGAACGCAGACGATATCATGTTTTCAATTTTTTCAAACAATTTAAACAAAGCCATATCATGTGACCCCTCGTTGGAACGAGCTCGTCGAGCTCGTTCCAAAGAGGGGTCACATGATATGGTTTTGTTAAAAGTTTTTGAAAAAATTAAAAGAAATATATTTAAAATAATAAATTTTGAAATGGTCTGCGTTGGGTAAGAACCTATAATTCACATTTTCTGTGGGTCTTCTTAAGTGGTTCTTACATATTGTCAAGAAAATATAGGCTCTTGAGAAGAATTATCCCGGCAAGCGTTCATTAACCCTCCACAAGCTATATTTCCTCCAAACATCAAATTTGAGATAAATTTGAGATAAATGGATTGTTTTCATATAGCCACAGCACTCAATGGCCATGTGGCAAAAAAAAAACATATCTCGTTTTCTCGGACGTAGACTTGTCGGACGAGAACCCTCCCATCAATAGTGATGAATTTAACCTAAACTTTGTTTTATCAGACTGAGTCATTTGAGGCTTCTATACCCACCTTCCTCAGGACACCAATAACGGAACGTTAGTGATACAGTTCAAAAAAAGTATTGAAACACTATGGGGTATGAAAAATCATGGACTCACGATTCAATTGTTTTCTTTCAATGTGTTTTCAACATTTTTTCAACAAAACCATATCATGCGCCCTATAATTGGAATGAGTGCGTTCTAATGCGGGATCACATGATATGTTTTTGTTGCAATTTATAAAAAAAACAATAATTCTCTTTTCAGCTGCTCAATTTGTAGATTGTGCCGTCGAATACGGCCGATTCGTTAAGTAAAAGGTTGTTTGGATTTATTACTTTATTTATTGTTTTTTCAAATGTTTCAAAACAGTTCCTGACCCCTCGTTGAGACGAACTCATCGGGCACGTTCCACTGAGGGGTCACATGATATTGTTTTGTGGAAATGCTTTGAAAATGTTTATTTTTTCGACTGTTAAATTTGTAAATTACAGTGGTGGATGCGGTCGATTTGTTAGGTAAAGTGTTAACAGTAACAAGTGGTATATGGAGGATATCTAGTGCTTTTGAGTGGATACCGAATATTATCTCATGAGTGACCGAGACAAATGTTTATTTTTCGCGAGCTCTTGCGCATCATTGAAACGATGCTCATTTTTTCAGCTTCTTAATGTGCCTTTCAGGTTTGTCATTTGCATTCATATCCACCCAAGTAATAAAAAAGTCGCAAGCGCTCTCAACAAATAAACATGAATGAGATAACTTTCGTTATCCACTTATAAAAACTCCCTTGAGGAATTATTGTTTCTTCCAAACAATAGCTTTCGACTTCTGACTGCAACGAGCTATGGTTTGAAAGAAAATCAATTTTTTCTTGATTTTTCGGAAAAATGTTTTTTAAATTTTTCAACAATTTTTAACAAAACCATATAATGTGACCCATCATTGGAATGATCCCTATGAGCTCGTTCCAATGAGGAATCACATGATGTGGTTTTGTTGAAATATTTTGAAAAATAAGTTTGTTTCACTTGCGTAATGTGCACATTACGTGGGCGGATGCAGCCGATTCGATGCATGTAGGTAAAGGGTTAAGCGATATCGAAACTCTGTTTTGAAAACAAACAAAGCCTGAGACTGTATCAAGTCAAATCCTCTTTATCTTTCAGTTTTGTCATCTGCAGTCATATCCACCCAAGTAATAAAAAAATCGCAAGCGCTCGCTAAGAAATAAACATTGCAAAAAGATAGAAATCGTATACCCCACTGTGAAGATATTGAAACTTTCATTTTCACGATATCAATCAAAATGGCAGCTTTCAAAACATCAATATAAGGTGAATACGAGTCAAATTATCACTGGAAATGATCAATTTGTTCTACAAACGTATAATGAAAAGAAAATCTAGTGTTCTTTTAGTGGAAACTAATCATTTCCAGCAATAATCCAACACGTATTCATCTTGAATTGATGCACGAAACTCTCCGCTTGAACGAGATCGAAAGACGCGACTAGTTCCGAGCATCGATCAAATCAAATCCACGTATCAATACGCGACAGAGGCCGGACTATCTAAAAAAAACTTGCGAAAAGCGTAGAGTTTTATCCCCTGGTCCAATCATTTCGTCTGCGTTGTTAGAAGTTTGCGTAAAAAAATAAAACATGGAAAACAGTCAAGAACACTTGACCGAGATATTCTGTGGAGAGATTTCCAATTAGATGAACAAATTTCTTTTGAATTATTCTTTGATGATTTCGATGAGCCGAATTTGTGTACCTCTGAAATTTCTTGTGCCGGTGATGGCACTTTTGCGAGTAATGGAAGTGGGACAGGTAGTGCAAATGAGTCAGACCAGGGCGTTTTATTTGATGAAATTGATGGACTTAACCCTGCTATTTCCACAATTTCTCAACCGATGAGGAGCAGAATGAACAATCTGAGATTTGCGAACTTGTCAGGGGATGATGTTGATAATTCCAATATCTTCACAGTGGGGGATACGATCTATCTTTTCGCATTTTTTCGATAATCTATCCTTTAGCGTAGAATAAAAGAAATTATCACTAAAAAAGTGAATACATTTTATATGTCTACGTTTATTGAATCTATATTTAGCTTCTGCTCATCATTAACAATTACATATTTTTGGTATAATTTTCAAGTTAAGAAGTGACCAGAGCAGGTTGTAGTTGATTGCCTATTGAAACTATATATAAGTAGTAAAAACAACTTTGTTTACTGAAGCGGATTTGCATGTGTAGTTAAAATGCAGCTTCTGGCTCATCGCAACTTTCAAGAATTTCGGTAGGAAAATGTCTTTATGGTTATATTCTCAACAATAAAACGTAGTAAGTCGAATCACGAAATAGCAAGAATCACTGGTAAACCAGCAATACAAAGCATTAACAATCTTGATAGAAAAATACACCTTCCACAATTCGCATTGTTTTTCTCTCTAGCCAAATCTAAATATCGACCTGGCTCGATTCACAACACAAAATTTGTGGACAAAGGTTTAAAACAAATAGCACACATTGCGAAAAGGTATAAACGATACGAGCCTATGTTGGTGCCGTCCGACGAGAGGAAGTCAAAAAACAAAATCAACGTGAGACTTGAAATCAGAACATGGAAATCAGATGATATTCGACAACCAGCTCCTGGAAAAACAAAGCAAATGCTAGATGCATTCCGTCAACTGTCGGCACAGTAACGTGGTTTGATCTAGCTCTCGCAAATTTCCTTCAAAACATCCAGGCAGTCGAATTTCGAATTTCATACCCTTTTTTCCCAATGGATCAATACTATCATTCACACCAACATCGACAACGTCGCAGCGACATGGGCAAAGGCGAATTCAAAAGTTTTAATTTGTAACAACACAGGGTAACCGCCCACTAAAAAAACAGCCAAAAAACAAAGAAATAAAAAAAAAACAAAAAAAAAAACAAAAGAGGAGTTTAAGTGATAAATATAATTTGCATGATAATAGCAAACCGAGCATGTGTAAATTTATTTCCAAACGCAGCAGTGTGTTTCTCATTATGCAGCACATTTATTTTGTTGTTATTCTGAGAAACAAAATATATGCCCTAAAAATAAATGAATAAATTAATTGATAAGGAACACTCTCTTATATCAGTTATTGTTTCCATTTTATCTTATCGTGTGGTCAACAGAGATGTACAATAGGTTGTTCAAACGACATGTACAACAATAAGAAAACATAAATAAAATTATTGCAATCCACGACTAGATCTGATCGTGGCCATCTAACGAAAAACACTTCAACGAGTATTCTCAGATTAAGCTGATCAAGGCGTTTTACTAAATGATCTCCAGTTTCTTTACTTCATTCAGTTTTCCTGCATTGGATCCCTATTTTTGCTTGTTATACCTGTCCAATACCCTCCTGATCTGCTTCGGTACTCCGAACTATTATGCAGCATTCCTCAATGCCAAACCCTTTCTAACAGTGGCCAGGGCAGATTTCGTTTCTTTTGGACCATGCTTTTTTGTGATTTGCTTTCTGGCTTTGGTTTATAAATTCGTAATTACTTATCCCTATTCACAGCGCCAAACTGTCAACATTCCCTGAAATCACCCCAAATATTGTGTGATAAAACAATACAGCTGCTAAGGTTGTTGATATTCCTATAACACATGCAGCACAGTTATACGAAATGCAATGCACTGAGGTTGGTAAATGTATACTTATACTTACCTGACCTCCACTGCCAAAGTTTGGACCAGTCGTGGAAATTGCACAAAATCCCCACCTGAGAGTTTTATCCTCTTTTATTTTCTATTTTGGGGTCATCAGCTTTTTCACAGTGCAAAGATTATCCCTTTACCTAACATGAAAAGCAGACGACACTTGCAAAAAAAATTCTTGAATAACTAATTTTTTTCATTTTTTTGTCTCAAAAACATAGGTTATGACCCCTCGTTGGAACGAGCTCGACGAGCTCGTTCCAACGAGGGGTCATAACCTATGTTTTTGAGACAAAAAATGAAAAAATAATAAAAATTCATTGGCGATTTTTGAGAATCGCGCTGGACGGTTTTGGCCGCTACGTTGGGTAAAGGGTTAAACCAGTAATGTACTACACTGACAACAAATAAAGTACGACTGGCATGGGGTACAGTTAAAACTAGAAGTCTTGTCATGAACTGTGCGCTTATCTAGGCTTAATTGCGCGTAGGAATTGCGCGCAATTGCAGAATCGCATGGCATCCAAAGCACGGCAGGTTCTCCTGGTTACTCAAAGCAAACACAGGCAATGTTTCTGCCAATAGACCTCCGGGTAACCCAGAGGTCCATTAGCTGAAACATTGCTTGTGTACAGACCATACATACGGAATTTGATAGCCTTACCATGGTCATGACGCGCATATTAACGCACAGATCAACGTGCTATTCATGACAGGTCTTCTAGTTTTAACTGTAGTCACTTTCCACGATGGGCAATATTTCCACGACGAAATAATTTTAGATTCCAAACAATAATTATAGAAATAATCATCAGACATTTTATTAATGAAGCACCTGATTCAACCTGGTGTTTCGTTCATTAAAATTTTGCAGATGATGATTTTTATTGCTGATAAACCGCCCATGCGTGGTTTACGACCAGACCACGGCGACTGCACTGTGACCAAAAATATCACGAGATTTTAAGATACACCTTGAAACCTTGAAGCAGCTAAGAAAATGAGGTGGAGGCCAGAGGTCAACAAGTCCCTCGCTACTAGGGGAATAAATTCTTTCACTTTTAAACCTACGGGGAAAATTGATCACCCAACTAGGTGAACAAAGCAACAGATTATCCAAGGCCTTTATTGTTCACATAAACGGCCATTTATGGGATAAATATGGATATGATCATCTTGCGTTTTGTGGAGAATACAGTAAACCTATATTTGTTTTATACATACCTTCACCACAGATTCCTCCCACTCTGTAAATACAGTAACTTCCTCTCGGCCATGTTGTATTCTGTCCATGTCTGGTATGTTTGATGCAAAAATTCATTTGCAGATGATGTCGATCAAATGGCCCCATTATGTGTTCTCCTTTCCAAAATTGTGATGAGCTTGAGCTTGAAACTGTCATATTTATATAACCCATCTTCCAACCATGTAATTCCGTTTCTGGGCAACCGTATGGAGTCAATGGTAAACCATACTTTCCGCTTGGCCAGTCGCTAGTTTTTAGAACTGAAAAATATAAATTTTGTTTTTTTCCTTACTTATTTCAACCCACCAAAATAGCCCTGAGGCATTGAAAAACAGGCGTTTGCACAGAAAAAACATAAAATACGACATGCATCATTTCATATTGCAGATGCATAAGTCATTTCTTAAAAATTATTTTCGCTCCGAACAATAATGTTTCGACGAGGGTGGAGCTATAAATCTCCTTGAATGAACGCATTTTGTATGCGTTGTTATTGTTCTGTAATTTATTCCTGCACATGAAAAGGGCTGGGCAGGTACATGAAACGTGGAAAGAGAACTAAGTTATTGATAGAAACCCGAGGTAAAATATTGTGTATTATTGAAAACAATGACCGGTAATTCTTCGAAACAATGTCCGATCGTTCTTAAAAAACAATGAAAACTTACAGTTCGTGAAAGCGAAGGTAAAACAAACGGAATTGGTAGCAGTTAATTTTAATTTTATTTTCATCGTTCGTTCTCTCCGATAAAAAACATATTGTTCCAAACAATAACATAATAGTTCTCACCACAATTCGCTTGAATAACAAACCTTAAAAGAAAAAAAAATCCTTTATCGGACGAAATTGTAACTTTCTATCGCCTAAAATTTTGTTTGAATATGATCCGTGGTATTTACGTACTACTTCCGGAATTCTAAGACAGAGCACAACAAGAGAAGAGTATAGGGACTGAAAATAAACTACCCGAGTTAGAGTTGTTCCTGTATTTCAATAGCGTCGATTGATTGTACTGTATTAAAACACGATTAAATTTAAATTAAGTGAACGATAATTATAGTATTTATCCCTTTACCTAACGTAGCGACTAAACCGGCCAGCACTATTCCAAAAAAAATGCCAATTGTTTTGTGTCTAAAACATAGGTTATGACCCTCATTGGAACGAGCTCATTGTTTTTGAGACAGAAAATGAAAAAAATAGTTATTCAAGATTTGTTCTGCTTTTCTTGTTAATTAAAAGGTTAAACAAATACCCAATGAAGTCCCCATTTCATCCACGGTAAAGCGTCTTCGTTTGCGTGCACGGATACATGACACAATTGTTGATTGCATAATTCACTTGAGAAGTTATCGTTTATAATCAAACCCGGAAATCCCAGTAAATCACACTTTGGAAAGTAAAAATATTTTTTTAATATCTGATAACCAAATGAATCTTAAATTATATACATTTATGAACAATCACACAATTTACTATTAGTTTTTTATAATAAGGGTCTAGGCCAAAGGGACGAGGTCTCTAATTACAATATTGGGTAATAATGAAAAAAAATAAATACTGAGCAGCAAACACTGACTGACATCTACATAATTATACTCAACTTAAGTTTACACAATCATCAATCAAGAATATAACTTCTACTCGAAAAAAACACTTAAAAGTAAAAAAGAGCTAAAAATCTATCCAAAAGTTATCCAGAACGTTTTAATGGCTACTTTTATGACTTGTTTATAAAATAAATGATGATTGTTTATGTATATCCACTAGTGGGCGTTTTGGGCAATTGGAGGCCGGTTCGGTTCAAAATGTAGTAGCCGGTTGGGTTCAAATTGCAGAAGGCGATTTGAGTGTATTCGCTCGATGAGACACTCCATGTAATTATTAAGTTGCAACTTAAAGACAAATGGATTGACAAGCACTGTCAATTAATTGATACAGATTTTTGGAACACAAACATAGAGTATTATCTGTGTTTTATCTGACCTTATGTCAATATCAATGACACTTTAATCTTCAAAACAGCAGAGTATCAGCGGAAAAATGATGTAGAATGACCACTAGATAATTTCTCTTGCACACAGTAGTTTGTGATACTTGTATTTGTCGAATGAACAAAAACAAAACACGAACAAAAAATAACAAAACAATTAAAAATCATCATTCAAAAGGCATGGATTCATCAAATATGTTAATTAAAATAGTAGGTTGCGAACTTCGTGTAAAGACAAAGACATGTGTTCAGCAATCAGCTTTAATCGAAAATGTGGAAACAGCTACAAAATACATGCTAAAAATAATTGTTTTGTCAGCTGACCAGATCGTAAAAAAACAAATATTGAAGAAATAAATTGAAAATGTGAATCATCACACAACCAGTGAAGGATTAATGTTTTCATATAATGTATTTGTGAATAAAGTGTGTGTGTGTACGCAAGCTTATACAGTTTGTCTCGGGTGTGATGCCTGCCTGCCTGCCTGCCTGCCTGCCTGCCTGCGTGTGTATGTGCAGTTGAATGTATTTTAATAACTTTGCTTTTACTTACATGTGTACTCTTTTGGGGGTAAAGTGATTCACTTAAAATGGTACCTAATACTCAGATTTGTAGCTTTAATCTGATGATCACTGAGAACTCCTGCCCATGAAAAGTTGAATTGGTTTAGTTTGCTGGTGTTTACCAGTACGTCGGCTGAATGCTACATAGAACATTCTAGCACTCATGCGACGAATAGGCATCCTCCCATAGGCTGAGACTATTGAATCTTTATGGAAATGTGGGCTGAACATTCGGTTTTATGAGAACAAATGGCAGCACGATCCCGCAAATTAGTTTTCGTCCATTTAATGTATGAGGCAATCAAATAAGCCCGTGGTCAATAATCCTTCCCAGTTAAATACTCGAATGAAAAACTATATAATATCTTATAGTAATAATTACCTGTTTGTATACACATTGTAATTTGTCAACAACTTTTGAGAGATTCCTGCTAACATTAAAAAATTCTCGAGTGATGAATGCACACTGTCCATAATTTGTATATGTGTTTATCGCTGTCTCTGATGTAACTCTGCTGATTAGCATTCAAATTTCATGGGGAATTTTGAAACGCCAAGTATTCTACAATCATGTCTTACATTTTGCTGTTACTATTAACATGCTCACTGCTATATTTTTCCGACAAAAATTGTATTTTTTTTATTTTAGCTGCATTTATAGGCCTCGTTCGTAGACGGTATAATTCGTCAGTTTTCCCGGGTGTTGATAACACTCTGCTGGAGAAGTGATGTATTATAGTACCTGCACATGAGCGACATCTAATATATGAGCTGATTTTATAGCCTAAATTATAGTTCTTGTACAGTTAAAACTAGAGGTCCTGTCATAAAATGCGCACAAATTGCACGTTGATCAGCGCGTTAATCTACGCGTTATGACCATAGTAAGACTATCAAATTATGTACATATCGCCTGTGCACAAGCAATGTTTCAGCCAATGGAGGTCCATTGGCCGAAGCATTGCCTGTGTTTGCTATGAGTAACCAGGGGAGCCTGCCATGTTTTGGATGCCATTTGATATGGCAATTGCACGCAATTCCTACGCGCAATTAAGCCTTGCTAAGCGCACATTTCGAGACAGGACTTCTAGTTTTAACTGTAAACATTCATCTGACCACGTCGGCCGTGTCACTTGGTACTTGTTTTGAAACTAGCCATATCTGAAAATTATATACATTATATACTATAATTATACACATTATATAAATTATGGAGAAGGAGCTGATTGAGAACCCAATCAGGATATCATCGATAAATCAAAGTGAACACTACCACAACCTATATGTTTTTTCAAACAACCTTGAAAATAACTTTCCTAACATTGTTTCCTGCACTCGCACCACAAGGAAGATATACATACATGTAAATGTACAAATTCGAGGGATTATCCTCCAGACATGGGCCTAAACGTTTTGCTTTTATTGTCTGCATTGCATCTAGTAATCATAAGAGACCAATACCGTCATTCCAATAACGGGACATAGAACATTCTAGCACTCAACCGACGATATGCTTTGCGGTATAATCCATGACGATGACGGTTGACGTGTCAACATACCGTAGGCATATTGGTCTTTTCAACGGTGGAAGAATCACGTCGCATTCTGCTGGAGATTTATTATACTTGTTTTCTGTGCAAAATAATTGTGTTTTTCTGGGTCTTCGGCTAGTAGTCTTTTTACTGCTTATACTATGTGGAGATATCGAACTCAACCCTGGACAGAATGGTGACGTCTCTACCGTCCATATTAATGTTTGTGGTCTCCGTCAACAAGTTAATATAATAAGTGCGGAACTTAGCGATTACGACGTGATAGCCGGAACATAATCTAAACTTCAAAATTACATTGATGACTCAAGTGTTCACATTTCTGTGTATCACCTCACCCCCCCCCCCCCCCCCCCCCCCACACTCCCAAATTAGGAAAGATGGTCTCCAAGATCAGGGTGGTGGTATTGCTATTTATATAAAATGTAACCTTTATTTCAAAAACCGCCCTGATTTAGACGTCCCGGGTCTAGAAACCATATGGATGGAAATCTGGCATACCAGTAAAACACCTTTGCTAGGTGTCTTTTATCGGCAGCCTTCTGCGATCTCTCTTAACTGGTATCTCACTGATGAATCACTCTTGTTAGTTGGAAAAGACTTATCAACGAAATGTGTAGCAATGGGCGACTTTAAAACAGATTGTTTAAACAATAGACACCCCAAAATTGCACACCTGCAATATACCTACGGTTTAACACAACTAATAATATCCCCCACTCGTGTCACAGAATCCACGGAATCACTATTTGATTTTCGTATTAGTTTCTTGTCTATTGTCAGTGACACAGTGTGATGTTATACCACCCATCTGTAGTGGTCACCATGCTACACACGTAACAGAAAGTCCACGAGGTCGATCATTAAGTCCTATCCGCGACAGATTTTTAATTATAAAGAAACCAATTTTAATGCTATGAATGGCCTTTCTGCAAATACCGACTGGGACAGTTTCCTTGAATCTGGCGGTGTAGATATTGTAGTGTCAAAGGTCTCTACCTTTTTCACAGAAACATCTCAGAGGTTTACAGCTTCAAAACTCGTTAGAATACGGCATAACGACAAACCTTCACGAACAGTGAGATATGTAGGCTAATGAGAAAACCAATACAATTGACAGAGTGGCTGAGATCAATAACCACCCCCTGACTGGGAAGTTTTCCAGAAAATTAGAAATAAAACGATCAACTCCATTAGAGCTGCCAAGAAGGAATATGATATCAAACTTGAAAGCTATGTGTTAACTAACGGTTCTGCTTCCAGACAGTGGTGGAAAATTGTTAAAAATTTTACTAAGCAGCAATGCAATTCGGATGTATTATTCACACCACTGTTTGAAGGTGAAGCTGTGTCTGATGACCCACCGGAAATAGCAAATCTTCTAAATGACTATTTTGAAAGTCGGTGTAATAATTCAAAGATGTCGTATTGCCCCCATACCGTGCACTGACCAATCTACTGAACAGTTAGAATTTACCTTTGACAATGTCAAAACGATATTATTTAATTTAGACACGAATAAGGCTAGTTGTCCAGACTTAATAAATAGTATCGTACTGAAACAATATTCCTCACAACTAGCCTACCCATTGACTTGTATTTTTAACCTAGTTTTGACAACGAATACTTCCCTGCTGTATGGAAATATACTCATGTACAGCCGATTCATAAAAAAAGAATCCATAAATAATAATAGAAACTATAGACCTGTCTAATTGACAAGTAGTGTTAGCAAAGTTATCGAAAAAGCAGTTTTAATCACATGTTTACTTAACTGTAAAGTAATAATATTTTGACAGAATTAAAATCAGGGTTTATTCCGGGTGAATCGACAATATATCAGTTACTTCATATTGACAATTGTATAGCCTTGGATCACGGTAAGAATGTTAGATTGGTTTTCTGTGATATATGTAAGGCATTTAACAGGGTCTGGCGCAAATGTTTGGTGCCTAAATTATATGGTATTGGTATCAGGGGTAATTTATTGTCGTGGTTTGAAAATTACCTTGAGAATAGGACCCAGCAAGTGGTAGTTAATTGGACAATGTCCGGCATTAAATACATTCATACTGGTGTACCACAGAGATGTTTTAGGGCCTCTGCTTTTTAATACGTATATTAATGATATTGTAAATGATATTACTTCAAATATCCGTCTGTATGCAGAAGACACACCACTGTACCTTATTGTTGAGAATCCTACATTGGTATTGGATCAAGACTTGAATAAGATATGTTTATGGTCAAAAAGATGGCAAGTTTTATACAGTCCCGAGAAAACACTGAACATGCGCATTAGCTGTAGACATACCCATCACGTGCATCCGACACTTTCTCTGTTAGGTACGCTTATATCTGAAGCAAGTACCCATAAGCACTTGGGACTTTATTCCCATAGTTCTGGTACGTGGGATGCCCACGTAGACAACATAGTACTTAACTCTTTACCCAACGAAGACGATATCAAAATTTATTATTTTAAATAGCATTTTTTCAAATTTTTCTAAAAATTTCAACAAAACCATATCATGTGACCCCTCGTTGGAACGAGCTCGTCGAGCTCGTTCCAACGAGGGGTCACATGATATGGTTTTGTTGAAATTTTTTGAAAAATAATATTTTTTCAACTGCTGAATTTGCATATTACGCGGGCGGATGCGGGCGATTCGTTGGGTAAAGGGTTAAAGTAAGCCCAATGATAAATTGCCTACGCATCCTCAAGTATGGCATATCTAGAACAGCGTTAGTGACACTATACAGGTCTTTCATTTTACCACTTTTTGACTATGCGGATGTTATTTGGGATAACTGCTCGGCAGAAAACTAGATCAGCTTGAAAACCTCCAACTAGATGCGTCACGCACCATTTATGGGTCAACACTATGGACTGGTCACCGACATTTCTACGAGGGAACGGGTTTTATAACATTGGGTGAGCGCAGTAGACGTCACAAACTTTCAATGTTTTACAAAGTGAAAACGGAGTTACTCCGAGGTATTTATCTCTATTGGTTTCAACCCATGTCGCAAATACTCATTTAGATCAACTGACTCCCTTCGTGAGATACACAGTTGCACAGTGAGTTATTACCGCTCTTTATTGCCATCGACGGTACGATTGTGGGACGCTCTTGACCCCTCTACTCGCAACTGTTTGACGTTATATTCTTTCAAAAGGTTTGAAAAGTGGTGACAATTGCATTCCATGGTACTATGGAGTTGGCAGGAGGGCAAACCAAATTCAATGCTGCAGACTCCGATTGGGGTGTAGTAATTTAAAGGTACATGGGTAGGAAAGATTTTCATAGATAATCCCAGATGTAATTGTAGTTACATATATGAAACCCTAGAACACTACTTCTTACAGTGTCCCATTTACGCGGATAAGTGGAATATTCTGGTGCAGAACCTGATTGACTTAAACGTATCATTTTCAAACCTACTCTTTGGGAACACCCGATTTAGTTGAGATGAAAATGAAATTATTGTGAATAGTGTGCATACATTCCCCACGGACACGATGCGTTCTGACGAGATAAGTATGTATATGTATGCATATGTATGCATTTATATGTACATATATGCGAGCGTACATATGTATAAGAGTGTATATGCTTACATATACATATACGGGTTTGTATATGCATGTGCTGGCTAACTCCGTTGGTCACCATGAAGTGTTCACTAGCCGTGCTCACAAAAATCAACACAACATCAAACTTACTATTGTTCTATCAAATGAGATAGTGAAATGTATACTGCACAACATTTATTCGTCAGTGTCCAGATTGTATTAAATAACCCATACTTTTTAAGGATGCATGTCCTTATCTCAAATTGCACCTGCATCATTCTATTAATGTACCGTTTATTGATGTAGTGTGAGGCTATTTATAGGCATAGCATGTTTACCAAACCCATTTCTGTTTCACGAAATAAAATATTGTTTAAAAAAAAGTCAAGGTGAGAAGATTAAGCCTTGGCAGAGACCGAATATGGCCGGAGAAAAGTATGGGTCTGAATCTTCCCGCGGCTGAATCTTCATTTTTTCAAGATAAATTGCCCATTACTCATAAAGCACCATAAGGGAAAAACAAAATACTACGAAATGCCCAAATCTGATATTCTATGAATTCCAAATAAACATACACAAATTATACGGCAAAATGAGAGATGTGGTGTATAGAAGGCGAAAAAATATGTGTGCACCTCGCATTGTAAACTATAGATATTGATATTTTATTTGCCAGTATACTAAAATATAACAAGGTATACATATAGTACATGGAGTTAACATATTGAAATTTCAACGAAAAAATATATTTCTTATAGTACATATAAATACAAAATCCCAATAATTAAAGCATTGTATACTGGCAGGGGAAGGCAAAGCCAGATTGGCTGTCTTCCTGCCTTTCCCTGAGAGATATAGAAAGAAAGATCTGCAAAAGAAGGAGAAAGAAATGGGTATTACACTGCAACATTGTGGATTCCAGTTATTATGTCTTGATTTGGTCTCATTCCAGCATACTTGCGTAGTGTCGCTGATGATCAACTGCGAAATGTCGCTCCCTTGATTCTGCTGACACCGTTTCTCCCATTAGCCTGGGGGTAGTAATAGTATGAGTAAATCTACGAAATGGTTGGTGGGAGCAGAATGTGAGGCGACATGGACGAGAATACCAGACAACGATTACTGTCAAATACAATACGTGATTTTATAGTTAACCCTTTACTAACATAACCGCCGAAACCACCCACAGCCATTTATAGAAGTCGTTATTCAAATTTTATTTTGTTTTCCCACCTTGTTTCAAAACCACAGCCCAGGATCCTCCCTTGGGGCGATCTGCTTGAGCTCGACCCCAATGAAGGCACTCGAGCTTTGTCTCCAAAACGAAAACATAAGATTAGTTAGTTATTAAAAAATTTTCTTATGACAAATGTCTCGGCTATCCACGTTGGAAAAAAGATACATTTTAGTTTATACAATCCGGACAATAAGGGTTCGAACAGGAAATGTTTTCGGAGTAAGAAAAGAAAAATATTGTTGTTAACTTGTTCTTGAATTCTTTCCTATTCTCTGTATTTCTGATATCTCTTTCTAACTCATTCCATGGCTTTGGTAGCGCAAAGACGGGTAATTTTTCCAGGGTTTTGGTTCTGGTTTTGTGAGTGCGTAAGAGACCAGCCTGGCGAGTAATTATGTTGGGTTGGTTATTTACAATTGAGAAAAAGTTTGCAAATGAAACCGGGAGGTTTCCATTATGCCAATCAAACATGAATAATAATGCGTGTAATTTGTATAAATCTTTTAACTTCAATATACTATCTTGGATAAATAGGGGGTCAGTGTGGTCATTGTATTTCTTATTATTTATTATTCGTAGTGGTCGTTTCTGCAGGTTTTAAGACGATCACAGGCTTTTGGCGCACCCCATAACGGAATTCCATAGATGACATGGCTCTGTATCAGAGTGAAATATAACGTTTTCATAACAGTATGAGGGAGAAACTGTTTAACTTTATTTAGAACGAAGTTGGCAAGTCCAACTTTTGTGCAGAGTTGAGATATGTGGGCGTTGTACGATATATTGTCATCAATATTTATACCAAGAAACTTTAAGGATTTCTCACTTTCTCCACTACCAACTTTGCAGATTACCCGGTTGTTTATATAGACATTCTGATGAGTAACATTCCTTCCTCTCTGACTTGGATTAAGTAACAAGTATTTCGTTTTCTTTTCGTTCAGGACTAGGTGGTTGGCTGTGCACCAGTCAAATATATTTTTTTAATTCCTCATTAAAATCTGAGACTAGGGCAGTTATCTCCGCTCCAGACTTGTATGCTTCTGTGTCATCGGCAAACGACAAGACATTTAATGTAGTTGAATTATTTATGTCATTGATGTATATTAGAAACAAAATAGGACCCAATATAGAACCTTGTGGAACTCCACATGTCAGTTCAGTTAGATATGAGTTGCTATCACCAAACGATACATACTGATTCCTGTTCTTCAGATAGCTTTTGAACCAACTTAAAGCGATACCTCTTATTCCATAGTGTTCAAGTTTTTGAAGAAGGATGCCGTGGCTTAGTGTATCAAAGGCTTTGGAAAGGTCAAGAAAAGTACCTAAAGTGGTGTCCTTACTGACTTTGTTATTTTCTACAGCAACATGTTTTAACAGTTGCATAACTGGATGTAGTGTGCTATGCTGCTTCCTAAAACCATATTGGTGGTGATAGAGAATATCGAATTTGTTGAGAAATTGTATCAGTCGAACAAACATCAGTTTTTCTAAAATCTTTGAAAAGACAGGGAGAATACTTATTGGTCTATAGTTTGTGAAGTTATTTTCATCACCTGATTTAAAGATTGGGATTACTTTTGCAATTTTCATTCTGTCAGGAACTATTCCCTGAATGAATGAAATATTCATGATATGGGCAAGGGGGTTGGCAACCGAATCTATCTAATGTTTAAGGATACGGGATGAAATATTTTCACAATCCTGACCTGCTTTAGGCTTCATTTTAGTTACAATATTGATAATTTCCAGGGACGACGTTGGTAAAATAAACATATTATCTGGGAGTAGGTATTTCATGAATTCGGAGAAAGATCTGCGTGGATTCGATATTTGTTTTGAGGTCTCCTTTCCTATATTTGCAAAGAAATTATTGAATTCGTGAGCGATTTCGTTCGGTGTATTTATCTTTTATTCATCCAGATTAAAAAAGGAAGGTAAATTGCTTTTGTTTTTGTTTCTATTTAGAGCGTTATTTAGAATTTGCCACGTTTTTCGCATATTACTTTTATTTTCAAAGAGGACGTTTTCGTAATACATTGCTTTACTCTGTTTTCTAATTCTGTTGAACACCCGACAGTATTTTTTGTAATTTCTGACATTAAATTCTGTTGGACTTCTTAATTTGTTCATGAAAAATTTATTCTTGTTATTGGCTGAGATTATAAGACCTTTCGTCATCCAAGGCTGTCGCTTTATGTATTTTTTATTCCGTTTTTGACTTTGCAAAGGAAATGCCGATTCAAATGCATTCAGAAAAATATTTTAAAAATGTACATATGCAGCATTGGGACAGTTGGATTCCATAACTGGAGCAAAATCACACTGGGACAATAATACCTTGAAATATTCGATACAGCTAGTGTTTATTTTCCTAGACAGAGTTGGAATTGTATTCTCTAGTGACATATTTGTTGATTCAGCGTAAAAGATTCCAAAATGGTCGGATACATCAGTGAGAATTATACCAGATTTGAAAGAGTTAATTAGATTATTTGAAAATATATTGTCTATGAGCGTCGCAGAATGATCTGTCACTCTGGTTGGTTTGGTGATGACATGCATAAATCCCTCAATAAACATTAAATCTGTAAACCTATCTGTTTTCGAGTGGCAAGCTACTTTCAGAAGGTCAATATTAAAGTCGCCCAAAATTAAGGTTGTTTTCTTTTCCTTGTTAAGTATGTCAGTATGTTGTTGACCTTTGATTGAAAAAGATCTATATCCTCTTTGGGGGCCGTGTTTGGACGATATATTACACCAATAATTCTCGACAGATTCTTATCCTTTAGTTCTATGAAAATTGACTCAATCACATTTGGTATGAAAATAGAAAGATCTTGTCGGACAATGAAGTTAGTGTCACTTTTTATAAATAGTCCTACTCCACCTCGACCATCGTCAGCCAAGGGTCTCGTATGTTTTAATAAAGGGTGATATACGATATATTAGAGGAGATCTGAAAGACCTCCGTGAGACCAATGACGTCGAATGTATTTTCATTACTGTTTAGTTCAGATAGCAGGTGTTTTAGAGGATCCCAATGGGCATTAAGGCTTTGACAATTGATATGAAAAGCAGAAAAAGATCCGTTCATGTCCCTGAGCTCTGATTGTAACTCACTAGGAAGGAGATATTTACAATCGGTAACGTTGTATATAGATGGGGAATCACCAGCTCTGTTGGACATGCTGGTCATCTCGTTCATGACATAATTAAAGTCGAAGTTCGAATCAGTCTGGATCCCGTCCAAATCAATACTACCCGCCATGATTTACAAACATTTCATCAGCAACACCAAAGCACAGATGCATGAAGGAGACCTGAAGATTCCTAAATGATATAGACAATTCATTTTGTGGCTGGAAAGAAACATCAACAGGAGTTATAATAGAGTAATATAAAGTGTGTAAATGAAGATAATCTTTCTCATTGCATTGGTTTAATGTGATCAAAAAGAGGATAGAGAGAGAAGTAAACAAAGATATTCCACAGAAAACGAAATTCATCATTCTGTTTTATTGTAAGGCATCATCATTTAGTCCCTAGCTAACTTATAAACAAAACAAGACGTTTATACTAACGGTGGTTACGACAAAACAACATGGCATAAAACTGAATAAATTTGTAAGGGTTCATCTGAAACCCCTTTCCCAAGGTTCGGGCCCATGCACACATACACACAAGATATACTTAATAAACGTGCTACGATGGTAATGGACTGTCAAACTAATCTGTCTGAGTAGACAGTCAGTGGATCAGTTAGATAATATAAAGCACAATTTATCAGCTCATAGCAAACAGATAATCAGTTAGATAATAAAATACACAATTTATCAGCTCATAGCAAACATGTTGTGATTATAACAGACGATCAAACTAATCAGTCAAAGTATGTGGTCAGCGGATCAATTGGATAATTTAATACACAATTCACCACACTTCCCGATAATAATGTTACGATAAACGGGCAGTCAAACTAAACTGTCAAAATATACGGTCAGTGGGTCAGTCGGATAACATAATACAATTCACCAGCACGATTGCGTGAAGATGTCAACACGATGACGAGTTGAAAAGAGAGAGAGAGAGAACAGTGAAATTCCGTGCACATAGACATTTAAAAATTTCTCCTTCGTATTGATGGGGGAGTTTCATGTCTCATCGATTTATTTGTTCCGAAGTATATTTCTAAAGGATTTTAAAAAAAAAACAATGATTGTGATGCATTATTCGTATTTATCTGATATTAAGGTGGTTTACACATGGCAGAGATGAAGGTCAGTCAATATTATAGTGGTTTTCAAATACATGGATGGAAATAATTTGACTGAAAGAAAGGAAAAACGTCAGAGAGATATTTATTTTTAACTTAATCTTGGGTGTCTGTGTGTTGGGGTGGACTGGTCAACTGGATGTGGTGAGCGGGGAAAAGGAAAATAGTGGCAACTAAACTACATTATCGAAACAAAGACAAGCATATATTTATCTAAAATATTGCGATTTCTCAATATTCTTAGGTGGATTGATGTTAGTGGGGTGGAGTCTATAAAGTCCAATTTCCATGTAGAATTATCTATAACTAGTCGAGTGCAAGATTATTTAAGATATTTAACATTTGTTTCCAGAGTTTGTCCTATTATATCCTACTGGAGAGTGCTAGTAGGCAAATGAAATAGGAATATGCATGTCGGACTACAGTAGGCATGCTCGCTTTTCCTTAACTTGTTAACCTCCTCATTATAGACAATTGGGAAAGAGCGAAAAATATGAGAACTTCTTCGAATTTTACCTCCACATTGCCCCTTAGCAGAATATTGGAAGATGCTAACAGAATGAATGCAAGATTGTATTTGAAAATTTACATTTCTTTCTCCAGATTCGCTCTATTACAAATTGCTGGAGGATGCCAGTAGACACCCTCCAGCAATTTTCAACAGAGCAAAACTTCATCGATCGAATTTTATGGACAAAGAATATGAAAACTAAATAATATGGATACTGCAGCAGGTAATATGGATACTGCAGCAGGTAATATGGAACCTGCAGCAGGTATAGTCATTGGTTTCTGTTTACTCTGAGGTGAGAACAATGAATATGGAGACAATAGCAGGTACACTCACGTTTTGTTAACTGATTGAGTGCTTGATTTTTAATTGCCAACAACCACCCTCTAATATACAATATAAATACTACAACAGGAATACTCACAATCACATTCCTCTAACTGGTTGAGTGCTAAGAATGTTTGATTGTCAACATTTGTTCCACGAAACATTTGTTTCTATAAAAACTGCAACAGAAATACAATCACATTCCTCTAACTGGTTGAGTGCTAGAATATTTTGGTTGTCAACATTTGTTCCACGAAACATTTGTTTCTCCAGATTTGCTCTATTGCAAATTACTGGAGGATGCCAGCAGGCACCCTCCAGCAATTTCCAACAGAGCGAACCTTTATCGATCGAATTTTATTAGATTTTGGTTTTACATGAGAAATGAACAACAGGGAATATAAAAAACTACAACAGGAATATCCACAATCACATTCCTCTAACTGGTTAGGTGCAACATGTAGAATATTTTGATTGTCAACATTTGTTCTACGAAACATTTGTTTCTCCAGATTTGTTCTATTACATATTACTGGAGGATGCCAGTAGACACCCTCCTGTAACCTCCAACACAGCAAAACTTTATCGCTCGATTTTTTTAGATGTTGGTTCTCCATGAGAAATGAACAGGGCATATAAAAGCTGCAACAGGAATACTCACAATCACATTCCTCTAACTGGTTGAGTGATAGAATATTTTGATTGTCAACATTTGTTCCAAGAAACATTTGTTTCCCCAGATTTGCTCTATTACAAATTACCGGAGGGTGCCAGTAGACACCCTCCAGTAATTTCTAACAGAAAAAAAACTTCATCGATCAAATTTTGTTAGATTTTGGTTCTCCATGAGAAACGAACAGGGAATATAAAAACTACAACAGGAATACTCACAATCACATTCCTCTAACTGGTTGAGTGCTTGAATATTTTGATTGTCAACATTTGTTCCACGAAACATTTGTTTCTCCAGATTTGCTCTTTTAGAAATTACTGGAGGAAACTTCATCGATCAAATTTTATTAGATTTTGGTTCTCCATGAGAAACGAACAGGGAATATAAAAACTACAACAGGAATACTTACAATCACATTTCTCTAACTGGTTGAGTGCTAGAATATTTTGATTGTCAACATTTGTTCCACGCAACATTGTTTCTCCAGATTTGCTCTATTACAAACCACTGGAGGATGCCAGCAGATACCCTCCAGTAATTTCTACCAGAGCAAAGCTTCATCGATCGAATTTTATTAGATTGCGGTTCTCCATGAGAAATGAACAGGGAATATAAAAAAACTACAACAGAAATACTCACAATCACATTCCTCTCACTGGATGAGTGCTAGAATATTTTGGTTGTCAACATTTGTTCCACGAAACATTTGTTTCTCCAGATTTGCTCTATTACAAATTACTGGAGGATGCCAGCATGCACCCTCCAGCAATTTCCAACAGCGCGAACCTTTATCGATCGAATTTTATTAGATTTTGGTTTTACATGAGAAATGAACAACAGGGAATATAAAAAAACTACAACAGGAATACACACAATCACATTCCTCTAACTGGTTAGGTGCTACATGTAGAATATTTTGATTGTCAACATTTGTTCCACGAAACATTTGTTTCTCCAGATTTGGTCTATTACAAATTACTGGAGAAAGCCAGTAGACACCCTCCAGTAATTTCTAACAGAAAAAAAAAACTTCATCGATCAAATTTTATTATATTTTGGTTCTCCATGAGAAACGAACAGGGAATATAAAAACTACAACAGGAATACTTACAATCACATTCCTCTAACTGGTTGAGTGCTTGAATATTTTGATTGTCAACATTTGTTCCACGAAACATTTGTTTCTCCAGATTTGCTCTATTAGAAATTACTGGAGGAAACTTCATCGATCAAATTTATTAGATTTTGGTTCTCCATGGGAAACGAACAGGGAATATAAAAACTACAACAGGAATACTTACAATCACATTTCTCTAACTGGTTGAGTGCTAGAATATTTTGGTTGTCAACATTTGTTCCACAAAACATTTGTTTCTCCAGATTTGCTCTATTAGAAATTACTGGAGGACGCCAGTAGACACCCTCCAGTAATCTCCAACAGAGCAAAACTTCATCGATCGAATTTTATGGACAAATAATATGAAAACTAAATAATATGGATACTGCAGCAGGTAATATGGATACTGCAGCAGGTAAGAGGGAACCTGCAGCAGGTATAGTCATTGGTTTCTGTTTACTCTGAGGTGAGAACAATGAATATGGAGACAATAGCAGGTACACTCACGTTTTGTTAACTGATTGAGTGCTTGATTTTTAATTGCCAACAACCACCCTCTAATATACAATATAAATACTACAACAGGAATACTCACAATCACATTCCTCTAACTGGTTGAGTGCTAAGAATGTTTGATTGTCAACATTTGTTCCACGAAACATTTGTTTCTATAAAAACTGCAACAGAAATACAATCACATTCCTCTAACTGGTTGAGTGCTAAGAATGTTTGATTGTCAACATTTGTTCCACGAAACATTTGTTTCTATAAAAACTGCAACAGAAATACAATCACATTCCTCTAACTGGTTGAGTGCTAGAATATTTTGGTTGTCAACATTTGTTCCACGAAACATTTGTTTCTCCAGATTTGCTCTATTGCAAATTACTGGAGGATGCCAGTAGACACCCTCCAGCAATTTCCAACAGAGCGAAACTTTATCGACCGAATTTTATTTGATTTTGGTTCTCCATGAGAAATGAACAGGGAATATAAAAAACTACAACAGGAATACTCACAATCACATTCCTCTAACTGGTCGAGTGCTAGAATATTTTGATTGTCAACATTTGTTCCACGAAACATTTGTTTCTCCAGATTTGCTCCATTAGAAATTACCGGAGAAAGCCAGTGGACACCCTCCAGCAATTTCCAACAGAGCAAAATTTCATCCATTGCATTTTATTAGATTTTGGTTCTCCATGATTGAATTTTATTAGATTTTGGTACTCCATGAGAAATGAACAGGGAATATAAAAACTACAAAAGGAATACTCACAAACATTAGTTTATACAGATCTGTTCTATTAAAAATTACTGGAGGATGCCAGTATACACCCTCCAGTAATTTCCAACAGAGAAAACTTTATCGATTGAATTTTATTAGATTTTGGTTCTCCATGAGAAATGAACAGGGAATATAAAAACTACAGCAGGTATACTCACAATCACATTCCTCTAACTGGTTGGGTGCTAGAATATTTTGATTGTCAATACTTGTTCCATGAAACATTTGTTTCTCTAGATTTGCTCTATTACAAATTACTGGAAGATGTCAGTAGACACCCTCCAGTAATTTCTAACAGATCAAAACTTCATCGATCAAGTTTTATTAGATTTTGGTTATCCATGAGAAATGAACAGAGAATATAAAAACTACACCAGGAATACTCACGATACTCCAGCAATCCCTAACGGAACAAAACTTCATCGATCGAATTTTATTAGATTTTGGTTATCCATGAGAAATGAACAGGGAATATAAAAACTACAACAGGAATACTCACAATCACATTCCTCTAACTGATGGAGTGCTACAATATATTGATTGTCAACATTTCTTCCACGAAACATTTGTGTATCCAGATTTGCTCTACTACAAATTACAGGAGGATGCCAGTAGACACCCTCCAGCAATCCCCAAATAGAACAAAACTTCATCGATCGAATTTTATTAGATTTCGGTTCTCTATGAGAAATGAACAGGGAATATAAAAACTACAACAGGAATACTCACAATCACATTCCTCTAACTGTTTGGCTGCTAGAATATTTTGATTGTCAATACTTGTTCAATGAAACATGTAGATGGCACCGGTGCCTAAAAGTGTGCGACCGGTACCATATTCATACCAGGACCAATAATAAAATTGAATTTTATGAGAACAACTCGTGGACAAATATGCTTCAGGTGTCTAAGAACAATTCTGGGAATTCAAACTGCAGCGTCAGGGCTGTGTGGCGGAGAATGCCAACACTGTCAGTGTTTTTTTTTTCTTGAAGGAGGATTCCTTTACAAATAGTTTATTGTTATGTGATACTCTGAATACTCTCCATTTTATTCTTGTTCATCCAATGCCATTTGATGCTAAATGGTGAGATATCTATGAAATCATTGACTGTTTGACATATCGCAAACTTTATTTAGATTGTGTACTTTCCGACTTTTAAAGATAAATAGCTATGAATTAATGAGAGATCATTATCTTTTTTCATGGGAGGTGGGAGAGATACCTAGGCCTAGATATCCCCCGCCCTCTTCCCATGTCACATAGGGCATTTTCCACAATTCAGTTTATATGATGTGAGTAATCATATTTTAAGGGATATACGCTACATTTCAATGGACATTCAAAAGTGGTATTTTATCCGAAAGGCAAGTTTGGGATGTGGAAGACTGGGGTGGGAAGATACCACCCCCCCCCCCTCAAAAAAAAAAAAAAAAAAACTGGCTTAGTCATTGAGTGGGGTTCCTGTTTTCTCGAAACATAAACGCCTGAAATTGATGTTAACAATGGCTGTCTCAACATTTGAGCATCAACTAGCATTGAATTAATAAGAACAATAATTGTCATGAATGGGAGAAGGGAGATGTATCCGGACCTGGACATCTCCCTCCCCATTCTCCACATCCCAAATCTGCAGATTCAATACGAAGAACCGGTTTTGAATATTTATCGAAAGGTGAAGTAGATCCCTTATAGTATGGTCAGTTCCACCATAAAAAACAAATTGTGGAAAGTACCCCATGTGAGGTAGGGAGGAGGGATAACCATGATTGGATATCCCCCTCCCGCTAAAAAAACAATATGTCATTAATTCAAAACTATTTTACGTAATCTAAACGCACATGTTTGTAATAATCTGATTGATCAGGCGGTGTGTTTTTTTTACAAAACACAAATATCTGAAATTGGTGACAAAAATGGATGTTTCAAGATCTGACAAACAAATGCCATTGAATAAACAAGAAAAAATCATGGGCGCGGGTTTCGGGGTGGGGACGATAACCTAAGATGTTTTCCCCTGGCAAGGATATGTGTTATATCTTCCCCACGGTGTACGATAGTGGGGATGATGGGGAAGTGGGGAGGGTTGGAGGGGAGGGGGGGGGGGGTGGTACACCGGCATCGGGAAAGAGTTTTCCAGAAAAAAACATCAACTAACATCTGAACACGGTTCTCTTCACTGGTGCACAGGGAGTAGGCATTCCAAAATTATTAACCGATATTTTGAATAAGCCTTTTCGCAGCAATAACCAAATTTATTCGTGTTCCGTATACTCCATGGAATGCAGCTTCAACTTCCCAAGTCAATCAAATGATTTTCCCGTGAAATGCATGAGAAAAATGCAATGAGGAATATTACTGGCCTTTGATGATTGTCAAATTATATTGTTTACGTACCAATTCAATAGTTTGAAGTCTTGGAAAGATGTAGCTTATAATTAATGGGGTAGTGTTTACATTTTTGTACATGCATTGTACTGTTTGAATGAGTTATGACGTATAATTGGTGTAGTGTTCACAATTGTATTGTTTGACCTTGTCTATTATAGCGTTTAATCAATGGTGTAGAGTTAAAACTAGAAGTCCAGTCATGAAATGCGCACAAATACCACGTTGATATGCGCGTTAACGTGCGCGTTATGGCCCAAGTAAAGCTATCAAATTATGTACATATGGCCTGTGCACAAGCAATGTTTCAGCCAATTGACCTCCGGGTAACGTACGTTCCGTCCAGTCCAACCAATAAGTGCACAGGAGCTTGGTTCCATGCTGGTCAAGAATGGAACAACATACCACAAATGACCATCTGGAATCTAATTGGGAGCGTAAGAATGCGTTGGCAAGCTGTAATTAGCAATAATGGGGTCTCATACTCGATATTGAACCCATATCAGTTCGCCCCGTCAACTTTCTCAAATTTGAAAAATTTCCTCTTTTACCAATAATATCCATTTTCCATGGTTATCGTATTCAAAAGCTAAAAAATAATGTCAAACGCAAACAAAATCTTAATGTCTGTGCTTAAATCATTAAAGATATAATTACAAAAAAAAGTGATATACACTTTTCATAACAATATTTCAACTAAAACGTAAAACATGTAGTTGGATATACTCGGTGCTAAGCAAACTCTGAGTAGTATAGGTTTTAACTCTTTATAGAAAACACATGATTTCAAAATGTGTTATTTTATTTTTTCCCAATTCTTGAAACCATTTCAACAAATCTATATCATGTGGCCCCCTCATTGGAACGACATTGACAAGCTCGTTCCATTGAGCGGTCTCATGATATGATTTTGCTGAAATTATTGAAAAATACTTTTCTTCAGCACAGTTTGTATATTACACGGTAGATACATCTGATCCATTAGGTAAAGGTTAATCACTCCCTACGTGGAACCGCGACGCACTCTAGTCTTCACACCCAGAAATAAAAACTGCATGTGCGATTGCACGCAACAGGAGCGTCAGGGCGCTGTAGAATCTCGAGATTGGCTGCATGCATATATTATTCGTATTCTTTCTATACACAACTTTCATTTTGATGTATAATTTGTAAAGATGTATTGGCAATTTATGGAATTTTAGACCTGGGAATAGTTTAGTCGGAAAGATAATATTTTATTTATTTATTTATTTATTTATTTATTTATTTATTTATTGAAGTTTAAGGTCACAACTTTCTACACAATGGCTAATAATGACCACGACAGCTTTACGGGTGGATGAAGTCGGAATACCTGAAGAGAACCACCAAACAACGGCGAGCAAATGTCAGCTCCCCAAGATCCTAACTCCACACAAGCAGGGTTAGCATTGGTTGAAGACAGGTGCACCATCGGCGTGCAGTACGCTTTAGTATACAACGCCATCGTGCCCCCAAATAGGTAGTGGGAGTGAAGTGTCTTGCCAAAGGACACAACGCGGTTGCCGCAGGTGGGATTCGAACCTCGGACATCTCTGCTTGCAGCCTGAACCTCTACCTACCGGGCCACCGCGCCGCCTTATGTATTTATATATAGCTGATCAAGTTAACAAAAATTGTAATCTTCTCTGATTGATTTGTTTCTGTCTTTCACGTGGCGTCTACGGAAAAGCTCCAATTGCCCCATGAAGGACAAACAATAATGACGGCTCTTGTTTGAAATTACTGCTGATAGTTGAATGCTTGAACTGGGGTCAGGGTTTCACACTGGGCGATCACGCAGCAGTGACAACTCTCAACACATGCGGCATTCTATTCATGTAATTTTCTATTTTAAAAGACGCAGTTCTGTCTCTAATCAGCGTTCTGCTCTTCGCTGAACCCTATACCGATAGTTGGTTTGCCGTCAGAGAAAGCACATTTTTATTGCTTGTCGGGCATTCCCAGCACATTTTTGTTGGACAGTTCTCTACCCACAAAGATATAATTATGGCCTGAGGTAGAATACCCATGGATCAAATGATCATTATTCAACACATTTCTCCTCATTTTATCACAATTTTATATTTACACTTTCAATTGAAGACCACACATTCAAATAAAAGTCCACGTGGGAACCCAGGGAAGTAAAGCAGTGTCTGTGTACTGGGGCAAACAAGCTGTGTTTCACTGTTAAAATAGGACACAGTCACCAATGCTTGAGGTGGAAGTTCTTCAAAATGGACAACATAAGTATAAACGATGGACTAAACTGGGCTTCATCTCAATGCTGTTGTCATGATTAACCATTGTGCAGAAATATTTGATCTTAAAACCAGCAAATAAATAAATGAATACACATTCAATTGTGCACTTGATTTTGAGCATCCGACTGTTGGTTGATGGCATTTACTTGTTGGGAGGCATGGCGTATGCTTGGAAACAAGCCTGTAACATGCCTATTAATTCAGATATGTCAATGTATGTGGAACAAGGATGTGGGTAAATGTTCTGCTTTCCTTTAGTGTGCAATTTGGCCACCAAATTGAGATTCCAAGGTCTCTGGACACACGAATGGCTAACAGAGATTTTCATACATTTTCGCAATGAAACAATCAGACATTCCTGATTCGTGAGATCACATATTGAGATGTTCGGATACTTTTATTTATAAGTAAATGTGTGTAGCACCGCTTTAAATGGCCGCTGCCATCGCAGAGTTCTTTGAACAGTTAAAAAGTTTATAGTGGCAAAAATATCTTCCCAACCTTGGGTAGTTAATGTTTTTGGGGTGATGAACACGTGGCAACTGGACAGATGTTTCAATATTTGAATTTCTTCTCGACCAGCGTTTTAAAACATATTCCATTCTCCTTTAGATTTTGGACTCGAACTCGCGATAAATATGGGTTTGCCGATCATGTTCAAAAGATGTGCGGGAGTTAATGAGAAAGTGGTTCACGAATTGGCCCGACTAGTTGACTTTTGAGTCGATTATCTCCCTCGATTAGTCGATTTATATAATCACGTCTAATTCCGATTTCTGATTGGCTGAAAGGTCATTTTTAACCAAAGTGTGTTTGCACATGAACAATCTAGAGATGAATTGCAAATTGTAGTTATAGAATGCGCATTGCGTGGGACCAAGATAATGATGATGTGCGTATGACATATCTGAGATTTCTAAAGACCCACTTCCGGCTCATCTGGTCAGTAGAGCTTATTAATTATGCAAGCCAAAAAACTATCCCTTTGCAAAATGCCCCCCCCCCCCCCCCATCTCTGTGAGATGATGCGATTTGGTAGTGAGACAGTGCCCCTAGAACTAGTTGTATAGACCTTGCAGTAACTGAGCCAGGACCAAGAATATAAATCTTCTTCTGGTAGTTACACCAGTCATTTTTTTTAACTTTAAAACAGAATAAGTTGGCCATGCATGTTTTCCCGCTCACTTCGAACACTAGGAATTCAGTGTCATTCAGGGCTGTTTCATTTACTTTCATTCCGAATCGCATTATATCTGCACCCACAAAAGCCAAATTGCTGAAAATGCCTCAGTTTTCTAACGGGATTGCTTCCGTTTGTCCAGTTATTCTCGCCAAGCGAACCGAAATTGGAGGAAGTCAGTTAACGTTGCCAAGGATGTCATTGTGGCCACTGAGGTACGTTCGTATGGAGATCCGTGACAAATAGTATCCCTTGCAGGCCAAAGTCACTCTTAGGTCAGATGACCTCAGCCTATGGATGAGTTATCTTTAGCTGTTCAGTAAGGCGCCTTATCTGGTCAATACGATCTGTTATTTGGTCAACAGCCTGAGAGAGGCATTGTTTGTCTGACGGCGATTAACTGCATAGCATGTGTGGGTAGGGGGACGATAAAAAACCTTCCACAAACGCACTTTTAAGGGAACATGTTTGACTGTAGCATTTTTACAACACAGTTTAAAATAATTTTCTGATACAGATAACTCGGAAAGAACATGGGTGCTACAAGAACTACTGAGTTTAACTGTTCAACTGGGTGTCCCGTATTTTCTTGTTCAGCATAGAAAGTCTAGTTTGTACAGCTGTTCGGATCAGATATAATGCATAGGGGATGAACCTGGGGTGTTTTTTGTTTACCCATAGTACCATGGTATAGTACCATAATGTTGACATCTGAACGGTCATCCTATGTCCACCCGGCTTTGGACACTTTTCTTCTGCCAGGATAACTTTAGTGATTACTATTAGAGGATAACGATTTGTTATATGCAAGTCAGAAAGACTGTCATCTGCAAAATGAGGTCCCCGGGGGGGGGGGGGGGATGGTGAATTTAGTGATGCTACCCTGCACAGCAGGGTAGCATCACTAAATTTACCCTCTGTGAACCTAGATCTGAATCAGGGTCTCAAAACTAAACAGAACGAGGTACCCAGAGGATAAATTGGCCCACTGTATGGGATAGCATCATCAAATTCAACCTCTGGGGACCTCATTCTGCAAATGGCAGACGGCTTATTTTCAGGCCTGGTTGTATACCAGTGTATGTCGATGAGACATTGTCTATTTTGTTCTTATACATTTTGTATCTATAATTTCTCAAATTTTAATCCCCGTTTTGCCAAATCTCTGTTTGGGTTTTTAATTCGACCTAAAGTTTGATGAACTCGCTGCGCAGGTGGACGGGCGCAAAGCCTCGTTAGCACGATAACTAGAACAAATACCATTGGATTAGGTCAATATTCGGTGCGTGAGACTTTCATAACAATGGTTTGAATGAGCTCGAATTATTTATTTATTTATTTATTGGTGTTTAAGGTAACATATTTATGCACAATGGCTAACCATGACCGTGACAGTTTTACGGGTGGAGGAAGCCGGAGTACCCGGAGAGAACCACCGAGCAACGGCGAGCAACTGTCAGCTCCCCAACATACCAACTCCACACAAGCAGGGTTAGCATTGGTTGAAGACAAGTGCACCATCGACGTGCAGTACGCCTTAGTACACAACGTCACCGTGCCCCCACGTGGGCAATGGGGATGAAGTGTCTTGCGAATGAGCTCGAAACCTTGTAGTTTGGCCATTCTGAGCAAAATTGTGGCTCTTATTGTTTCCCTGTTTTCAGTTCGTTAGCGCGATATTTTCAGCAAATATCAATGGGTTTGGTCAATATTTGGTATGTGAGACTAACCAAAGTCTTGAATGAGTTCGAAAATTGGTACGATTCGGCCATATTGAGAGGAGTTATGCACCCTTAATTTGTAAATTGTTGCCTGTTTTCAGCTTGTTAGTGTGATAACTTCAACAAATATCAATGGATTTGGTCAATATTTGGTATATGAGGCTTTCTAAACAATGCCTTGAATGAGTTAGAATATTGCTACGTACGGCCATACTGAGCAGAGTTATGACCCTCAAGTCGTTAATGTGTTCCTGTTTTAAACAACTCGTTAGAGCGATAACTTGCACAAATATCAATGGATTTCGTCAAAATGTGATATGTGAGACTTTCATTCTAATATCTTGAATGAGTTCGATAACTGGTACAATTCGGCCATACGGAATGGAGTTACAGTTTAAACTAGAAGTCCTGTCACGAATAGTGCGCTTATCTAGGCTTATTTGCGCGATAGAATTGCGCGCAATTGCCATATCGAATGACATCCAAAGAACGGCGGGTTCTCCTGGTTAATCATAGCAAACACATGCAATGTTTCTGCCAATGGACCTCCGAGTTACCCGGAGGTCCATTGGCGGAAACATTGCTTGTGCACAGGCCATATGGACAGAATTTGATAGCTTTACTTGGGCCATACCGCGCACATTACCGCGCATATCAACGTGCTATTTGTGCGCATTTCATGACAGGATTTCTAGTTTTAACTGTATAGTCCTTAATTAGTTAATGTTTTCTTGTTGTTAGCTAGTTGGTGCAACGACCTGAAAAATGTCAATGGATTTGGTCAACATTTGGTATTGTGAGACTTTCTTAAGAATGTATCGAACGAGTTCGAAAACTGGTATAGTTATAGCCCTTAATCCTTTACCCAACGTAACGGGAAAAACCGGCCAGCGCTATTCACAAAAATCGCAAAAATAATTTTCATTATTTTTTTCGCTGAGCTCGTTCCAAAGAGGGGTAATAACCTATGTTTTTGAGACAAAAAATGAAAACAAATATATTCAATAATTTCGCTAGCAAGTCTCGTCAGCGTTTCATGTTAGGTAAAGGGTTAATTAGTTAATATTTGTCAGTTGTCAACTCGTTAGCACTATAACTTGATCAAATATTAATGGATTTGATTTTCTTATAATGACAAGCCTTACCCTTGCGAAGAAAAACTCGATCCACGCACCGGTGATGCGTAATCTTTGTTTATGATAACTGGGTCCGTTTTAATCCCATCTTGTAGATTTTCAGAATTCTGGTTTATCATGTTTAGTCTTGTGCTCTGTAGATTTTGATCCAGATCAGGTCATAACTTCTTAACACTTAACCCCTTCCTGCGATCCTTAAGACTAACTTCGCAACAAATAGAGTAATTAATACCACAGCAGGATGCCGATATTCAGTATGGACGTCTGCCACAGCTAGTTTTTGGGCATATCTCTATCCAAAAATTATTCTAAAACAATGTTGGAAAAGGTTACCCATGGAACTAGTCCGAGGCTTCTCTGAACGAAATGACTTAAGTTATCATTTCGGTCAGAGGAACAAAGGATTCGTTATACCTTGGAATCGACGAACACACATTACTTGTCTTCAACAACACGTGCACATTATTTTTATTCTATATTAGTTATTTTATCTAACATTTTGTAAAGGGAATTAACTGAACTCTCTGATGGTACATAGATTGTCATATTTACATTGTTAATTAGGTAAATAGAATGAAATTCCATAATGTACGCGTTAAGGAATGGATGCACTGGTACCACATCTTTTACAAAATCCAAATAAAACGTTTCTGGTTGGTGAGTAGAAGGTCTAGGGATATCATCGGAAAGAGCAGACACCATTCTATCCTATTGAAGTGATCAATAGTGGATTAAACCCTTTACCCAACGTAACGTCAAAAACACGGCAAGCGCTATTCGCAAAAATGAAATTCCATAATGTACGCGTTAAGGAATGGATGCACTGGTACCACATCTTTTACAAAATCCAAATAAAACATTTCTGGTTGGTGAGTAGAAGGTCTAGGGATATCATCGGAAAGAGCAGACACCATTCTATCCTATTGAAGTGATCAATTGTGGATTAAACCCTTTACCCAACGTAACGTCAAAAACACGGCAAGCGCTATTCACAAAAATCGCCAATTAATTTTTATTATTTTTTTTCATTTTTTGTCTCAAAAACATAGGTTATGACCACTCTTTGGAACGAGATCGAGTAATACTGCACGTGGGTGGGCAGTTTTTTTATTTTATTTTTCATTTTTGTAATTATTTCTTTGCCATCACAAGTTCAAGTTCTTAGTTTGTTTTATGTTTAATGCCTCACAATCTGCAGAATAGCATTGGTGGTGGTGTATTTCGTCCCGTGAGTGCAAGAAGGCTTTGCAATGCCTTTGCATTGCAAAGCCTTGTTGCACTCAAGGAACGAATTTATCAATGTTATTACCTTGCGTAAAATATCAGACATAAACCATTTTTTTTATTTTTTTCAAGTTGCATTGATTGTAAACAGAGACCATGCGGCAGGCAAAGGGGCCATATGGGAGGGCATGAGAAACATATTTTTAAATTTTAGGCCTTACCAAGATTTATACATAAGGTAAAATCAAAAAGATTAAAAACACAAAATCGAATATGAAGGTCGCTGAAAAAGTGTTTTTTTTTCCTGGAACCGCAACACGTTTGCAACTTTTATACTATAAAATAATACTGGAAGAGAATGAGCTCTAATACTTTTTTCCGAATATCTTCAAAATCAGTAAGTATAAAATAATATGCTCCACAGAAGCCTATCAATGACAAGGGACATATTCTGGTTGCATACAACCCTCCAGAGAACAAAAATATGACAAAGTGTAAACACAATATTCTCTTTCCAATAAATTTACCAGAACTATGGAAGTCATTAATAGAGGGTGAAGTCGGTGAAGCTTGTCGTTTAAACATCCACGGCAAATAGGATTTGACGAATGGTCACGTCTACTAAAAATCTTCGCCTGCAGATATTCCCGAGGACCATGTTACAAAGGCAGCCAACATGATTGGGCTTTGGAAAATGTCCTGCCACCATGAACGTCAACACGTTTAGATATATGCAACACTGGGGATTTATTGTAACCAGTTTTTAATACAGTCAATTTTTTGTCATAGTTCTTGAGAAGCTATGGTCCATTTCGCAATAGCTCACGACTTTCTTAATAAGACGCCAGCTTTTGAAATAGTACGAGAACACTTTTTTGTAAGATGCTTATTTAATAGCTCACGACTTTCTTAATAAGACGCCAGATTTTGAAATAGTACGAGAACACTTTTTTGTAAGATGCTTATTTTTATGATAAAAAACAATTCCCCTGGCATATCATTCGACCAACCTGCAATATCACTTAAGAGATTGAGAACGAGTTTTGGTACAACTATTGGTATTACTATTATATAGCTTGGTAGTTGTTCCTTATTACATAAATGGAGTCAATCAACAATATGCAAGTCAGCAATCTTAAACACTGCTGACTGGGGCTAGGCACAGCCAGGTGGTCTAAGTCAATCGTATGGACAGTGCTGCCACGAACTGCACAGAACTGTCATCAGTTGACGAAGTGTGGCTAGATCGCAGAATGCTGTGGAGGGTGGAAAACAACACTACTCTGTTGTTGTATCTCACGGAGAAAGAAAGTGACACATTCTTAGCCTCAGCAACGTTATGTTGGACTGCGTTGTGAATATCTGCACATGTATTATCATCTCATCATTGTGTTCATGTGCAACGGATTGTATCAGAGTCGAGCTCTTGTTTCTGCAGCCATATATTAAACAATCGCAGTCAAGTCAACATATGACCTTAGGAACAAGAGCGAGACTCGATACAACAATTGGTACACACATATTATCACGATTATGTGCATGTTCTGTGATTTGTATCAGATTCGAGGTGGTGTCCAGAATGAGATCTTGCCGAACCGGCTTTGTCGGTGAGTTGTGATCCCATTTTTGGACACCACCGAGAAAACAACTTTCAGATTTCTTCCGTCTACACACAGTTTGATAAAAGTTTATGTTGTGATTTTATTTGTCCATAGAGTTTAGATTATACGAACGTTATATGAATGTGGTCCGTAGGTCGGACATGTTTGTGCTTAACCGGAATAAAATCTACCAAACCCCTCCCACCACAGCATGAATATTTCTTGGGATTTTCGTTTGCAATTGATAAGCTGTTCGCACCCTTTATGTTTACTTGCCATGCATCACAAGAAATAAATTTCCAGTTACATGCATGGCTGAATTTTAACTGTAAGCGTTCTCACAGTAAAACTTCTCGAGAAGGGGGTGGGGTGGGTGTGGGTCATACCTTATCGTTCCTATTGTTATTCGAGGCGTTCAACTTCAAAATGTGCCTGTTTGTTATCTAAAATGTCAGGCGATTATCCAACTCCTTCCACTAATGAATATCCGCACATACTTTGTGTCACAGTGTCATTTCGCTCTCTAATATTTGTGACGACGAACGTTTATGTCCAATGCTGAAGATAACATGTGCGTATTTGTTTCAACCATGCTGTGTGTAAAGAGTTCAGGTATATGTTTATGCCAGGTGGGCTGACTTTTCATGTTCTGCTAAAAGTGTGTTTTTTATACTCGTTTCAAATGTCTAATATTTTTATTTTGTAGTTCTCCCCCACCAGCAAAAGTTTAATTAATGAAGCACCGTATCATACTCAGTGCTTCATTAATTAATTTTTTGATCATAAATCCTATAAGTAATGTTTGGAATCTAAATATTGCCCACCCGTGGAAAGTGACCTGTCCACGGCGGCTGTACTGTTCTTCTAGCTTTTTCCTACCAACTAGAATATTCTATCCGACAGAATCAAAAAAATATCGGAGGCATTCATTTTTTAATCAACACGAGAAAAGTTTCTCAATCATTTTAATTTCACGGATTATTTTGTTATTTGTTGGATCTTATCGATACACAGGTATCTAGAGCTCCATTGTGGCGATAAAAAAATATGTATTATAAAACATATCATTATCTGCTATTCAATAAATCTGGAAAGAGCTTGAGGAATAAAGTAGTGGAAACAGTAAGGACAAACATTGTAAATCAAGCTATTTAAATATTGAATATGAATAGATATGGATGGAGTTGAGATTTGAAGCATAAACGAAATTCAAAATATTTAATAAAAAAGATAATTTCCTTGAAACTTAATTTTTAGGGGGTCATGTTGTGAAACGGGTCTCTAAGAGACACTACAAAGTCAACTACTGCCTTCTGACAAAATTCAAATATGTACAGAAGTCGCATGTTACACTCTAGCAGAAAGGTATGGATGTATAAGTGTGGTATAACCAAAAATACATCATGTAAAGAGTACGTTGTTTTTTCTAAAAAGACTACAAGACGGATATTGATCAACAATGTCTGGTCGAAAGCGATGGAGATTGTTACTTGACAACTCATCCCACTCCGTCCGACACATCATATTGATATATTTACCTTTTGATGGATTGTAAACACTGACAATAACATTGAAACATGTGGTAGACTTGCTTAGTGCCTATGTTGCTGCGCTGTGTGCCCTGGTGTTACCGGAGATTCCAGAAAACACTTTGTAGCCATTTTTAGATCCATCTCCGTGGAGCAATTTATGTACACTATGCTTATATTTAATTTTGACATAGTTTTTGTTTCAACCCCAAAGAGTTCGCCACAGACATTAGGGGAAACAAGGAGAAAACAACGGTAGGTATCATTAGACGCAAAGGGTGAATATGTGGTTTATGGCTAAATTTGATCGACTCCGATTCATGTATGGCGGGAGTCATATGAGGCTTAATTCCAATTCTCCAAACAGGAATATGTTTCTGTTTCTAATATGAAAATACGTGACACGTAATGGTGCACACCCAATATTGTTAATTTCGGTAAATATTGCAGGCCCTAAGCAAGATTTTTCAGGAAAGAGATGGTATATATCGTAGAAATAGCAGCAGTTATGTGAAATATAACAATTTGCCAAAACGTGTTGTACAGCGACATGCAATAAACACAGAACCACACATGTATGTTCATATGTTAATGTGGCGACAAATATAGCAATCGGGAAATTTTGAAAGACTGCGGAGGAATCAAACTTGAGACAAGCTATAGTAAAACAAACCTTCATTTTTTAAACTGACAAAAGATCATAATTCACTGGCAAATTGGTTCATTAGAGTTTAACAACTCTTACAAAAACCAAGATTATATTATGAGCTGGATTGTACGTCAATTTCAATAACTAAGGTTATTATATCACGTTGTTAGTTCCCAAGATCCTTCCCATCATTCAATACCTAGACGAGCAAAAGAGTCATACGTGAAGTCACTCGTTCGGGCAATTACTCATTTGTTCGATTCTGGTCGTTCGAGCAATGTGAGATGGTTAGCAAGCCTGTACTAGTGCTAGTAATGGTACAAGGCTGCAAGAGTGGAAGAAGACTACAGGTTTTGGTGACTACTGTAAAAGATAATCATAGGGCAGACGATGGCAATATTGGGAAAATCAGTAATAGTGGTGTTGGAGATATGAAGATCATGGAGAGGTCTAGAAATTGGCAGATGCTGGGGGCTAAATTATCATCAGGTATATATAGTACTACGCCATCATGTCATAGGTATCCTCCTATATCCCGATGAGCATTAAGAGTCGTAAAAGAAATTGCTCTTTCGATACTCATTTGCTCAATTTGATTTGAGTCGTTCGAGCAATGACTTTTTCAGTAATTGCTCAAAAGCTTATTCGCTCGATAAGATTCGAGTTGTTCGGATAATACCTATCCCGGCTTGATTGTATTTTGGGTTTGAGGATCATAGAGGACTTCGCTATACACAGGGAAGGCAAAAACTGAGACGTCCAAGACAAAATAGACTGTTGGGATAGGCAGACATGGGGCCAGTAAAAGGCAAAACGGGCCAGGAAATAGAAGGATAAACCACAGAATATATCAGGATAGATAAAATACCGAGACTTTGGTGCACATTCGAAACAATAAAGTTACTCTTATACAAAGGAATGCGTCTATTGTTGGGCAAAAAGATGAATTCTAGGGGACAACAGATAGAAACCTAATATTTAGTGGGAAATCCTCACTAGTAAAAGAACCGTTGGGTTTATTTGGGTAATTTTACAAAGTATTCGAACAAATACAATTACTCATACCAGGAAACGCACTTTAAAGCACTGCATGCTACTCTTTTAAGTCCAAAATTGAGGAATCCGTGCCAAATAAAGTTGTTTTGATGGTTTAGAGGGTTTGTCTGGATGTCCGTAGTAATTCGATTTATTCTAGTTCACGTAAAATGTATCCATATGAGACCTCTCATCATTCATTTAGCACTACGTGCTACTATTATAAGCCCTAGATGGTGGTTTGGTAGTTTGGGTAGTTTTGGATTATTTAGAGGGATTGTCAGGTTGTTTGTTGTAATTAAATTATTTACTCCTATTCAATCGAACACACCCTCCGAACAGACCCCTTTCCTATTAGAAGGTTTTGGGTCACATAGCAACCATGTGCTACCATAGAAACCAAGATGGCGGTCTCAGATATACAAAATGGACGACATACACTTGCCTGAAGGAGGAGGTTTTTAAAGAAATGTCCTCACATTGCATTAAGTTAATCTTTGGGCCCCAATAAAGAGCCCAAATACTAACTGAGGCACCCGATTTGTACAAACTTGAATCTGACCCTTTTAGAGATGTTGTATACCAAATACGGAAGCATTCATACCAAATATGAAAGATTTTTAAAGAAATTTCTTCATATTTCACTAAGTTAAAATTCGGGCTCCTACTGGGAGCCCGATTATTAACCCATTTATTAACCCATGGACTCGGTTTGAACAAACTTGAATCTGACTGACACCCCCCCCCCCACACACACACACACCCTCCCCCACCCCCCACCCCTAGATATGTTATATACCAAATTTCAAAATATTCTAAATTATGGTTCTGGAGTAGAAGATTTTTTTAATTTTTAAAAAAAAAAGTATGGGTGCTATCAGAGTAATGCCCCTTGTGGTGCCCCTTGTGAGCGCGGCAAGGTTATTTGTACAAATTTGAATTGACATATAAGGAACATGCACATCAAATTTGGTTCAATTTGGTCCAGTAGTTTGGGAGGAGAAGTCGATGATGTGAAGTTCACGATGGAAGACGACGGACGGCAAGTGATAAGTTAAGCTCCCTTCGGTGAGTTAAAATTCATCCATACGCCCCCCCCCCCCCCCCCTCCACTTTGACCCATGTAGGGAACATTAGGCAAGAAATTTTATTATGGAGATATTTATACTTGCAGGATGTATGGGGGGGGGGGGGGGGGGTGCGTAATAGCAGATTTATGTGTGATATCCGACCTATCTCAACTTAATGACACCAATGTTGTCGGTTATTTGTCAGACTCGAGAAAAAAACGTCGCCGGTGTTCCGTCGCCGGATTTACGAAATAACACCGCCGTTATTTGGTAATTTATCCGTTTCTTCTGGTCCGGATTCGCTATTTAAAATTGATGAATCTCTTAGGGCGACAGGAAAACGAAGGAATCGTTAACAAAAGTAAGACGTTAATATTATTTGATACGCAATTGCTGCCAGTTTAAAAAGCATATTTTTCTTTATTTTGTGTGATATCATTAGGCATACTTATTTAATTCTATTCAATAAGTTTCCTATTTTTAGTCGAATTTTTCAACAACAAAAAACCTTGACTATTGGTATGGCGAGGGCCGGTCGCCGGGCAGGCGACCTTTTTTGCTAAAAAACAAAGTTATTTCTGGACGGGTTTTGATATTTGGTATGTAGCTTGATATGCACGTGCAACACCCGATGACGCAAAATAGGGCGTGTCAGCGCTTTTTCTCAAGAGTTATGGCCCTTTGTTAAAATCTACTAATTTTGAGCTTGATAGCGCGATACTTCAACAAACGTCAACCGATTTGACAGATATTT